>JAYKKT010000046.1:2182500-2782500 GCA_036023115.1 Brasenia schreberi
GTAGGCCAATCAATACCAAACCATAAAAAGATAACGTTTAAAACGCCCTCGTGCTGACACTCTATATATAGGTCAGCTATTCTCTCTCTATCTATATACATATAGGAGGAATCCGTCCGAGGAAGGGCTCGTCTAATTAGCTAGTTGGTGAGACAATAACTTACCAATGATCAGTAGCTGGTCTGAGAGGATGATCAGCCACATTGGGACCGACACACGGCCCAGACTTCTACGGGAGGCAGCACTTTTGCCTGACGGAGCAATGCCTCATGGAGGTAGAAGGCCTATAACAGAAAATTAGCATCAGGAAACCTGAGTTTCCGGATTGGTACGAATGAGATGAAAGTCGAGAAAGTCCCATTATATACATACATACATACATGTATATATATATTCATACATATATACATGTATAACCAATGAACTTGTGACCAATATTTCTAGTATCTATAACAAAGAAAATCATCAAAAGTAACTCGAAGTTTATAGTAAATAATTAGAAACCAACCCTTGGACATCACAACCAATGAACTCGCATTGGTTGCACCAGCTATGACACTTTATAATAGTTCTTCTCCCATTATTCCATTATCTATTCATGTTGAAGTCACAAATGCAATATTGATAAGTTGTTAAAATAAGGAGAAAATTTGTTGTAAACACTCAAAATTTTATTTAAGAAAAATATGTTTTAGTTAATAAAACTAGTTTAAATTTTAAAATTTAAAAACAGATTAGATGATTTTATATATCTTGGATCATAGGGATGAGGTATGCTTTACAATGAATCAAATTAAATATCAAGTTGTTGATCCAAGAATATATCAAAAAGAAAATAAAAAGAAAGAAAAAGCTACAACATCCACTTACTTTATCCGAAAGAGTATGATTGAAGAGAATTCCATCAATACAAAAATATCTAAAATATTTTCAACTATTATGCATACACAAGAGTTGGAAATCATGAGGATCGAAAGTATGATCCAACAGCAGAAGGCAGCCTTCAATACTTTCCAAATTGATGAAACTATTACTGGAAAAGAATGCTCATCAAGGACTATATAGAAATCAAAATGACAAGATTTTTGGTAAAGAAAGAAAACTAGAAATGGGCATTCACGGCTTGAGAGAGTAAGACCCATTAACTAAGAAAAACCATTTTATGCAGCCAAGGAAATTCAATATTAATAGAAAGATTTTAGTGGACTGCAAGAAAATAAATTCTAACTTACCACATTCAGATTTTCATGTAAAATTCAGGATTCTTCTTATGAGAAAATTTATACATATTTATCATTATATTTTCTTTATCATGTAGTTAAGAAATTTGTATTTCCTTATCATGTAGTCAAGGGACCCCCTATATAGACAAGGGTCCCACACCATCCAAGGCATCTATTCAATTCATGAAATCAGAATTCAATCTCCCTCTCTCTCTCTCTCTCATCAACAAGGGTTCGCCAACCACTTGCTAGCCAACCTCATGAGTTTCATCTTTTAGTCTATTAATTTTTAGTTTTTTATTAAACCTTCTTAGTTTCCCTAGGATTCCCTTTCATCTATATTCAAACCTTAATCATTTAACATAAGCATCATATACCTACACCATCATAAGTTTTAGTCGATCTTTTTTTATTAATGGTTTTCTCTTTTTTCTATACTAGATATCCATTAATTTGGTTAAAGTTCACATACATATTTAGACACATTAAAAGCCTTTAATACATTATGTCTTACATCAATTAGGTTCTAAGTACCCATTAAATCCCTTAGTCTTTGCTTCAACCCCTTTTAAATTATCTTGCATCTTCATTCTTTAGTTTTTTTCTTTGATGAATAGTTTAATTCTTTGTTAGGTTTGGATTATTTTACACATTAGATTTAATTCATGCATCAAGATCTCATTCTTGTGCCCCTTTACATAAAATTTGTGGACACTGCAAATCAAGATTTCCTGCACATTAGGATCTTTTGCAAATCAAGATCTCCTGCAAATTGGGATTTTCTACAAATTGAGATTTTTTCATCTTAAGATTTATGTATTTTAACACTTTTTTATAATTAGTTGCATATTTCATTTATTGCATAATTGTTAATTAGGACATCATTTTCTTAGGGTTGATTTTGGTTATATCCATTTTAGATTCATATGCATTTAAAGGCTCATAACTCCGCCCATGTAAGGGATCACCCTTGCATGGTCGGTCCCAAGCCCGGATAAAGGATGAGGGTTGTGTTAGGCTTCTGATAGCCTGTATAAAACTTTGTCGGGATTCTACAAAAAAATAAAGAATCTATGTAGTCAACCCTATCTAGTATGAGAAAAGGCTTAGTTATAGTTATAGTAGCATTTAAAGACATGTCCATTTTAGATTCATATCCATTATAGATATATACTCACTTAGAGATTCATATTCATTTATCTCAAGTCTCATTTAAAGATCCAAACCCAACTAGGATCCAAAACCAATAGAAATAGGAACCTTCTTTTGTGCTCACATTTCAATTCAAGTGTGTAGATATTTTTCCTTTTATTAGCTGAGAATTTTGTAGCAAAAGAATGGACTCTTATCCATCGAGAGAAGAAGACGATTGTGGAAAAAACTTGATTTGAGCCCACAACACATAAAAGGAAAGTGAATAAGAGGTGAGCCATTTTTTACTTAGTTTTTTACTTTCTTTTATAAAATTAAGAAGATTGGATATAAGTTGAGGGTTTCACCAAACCTAATATTTGTACATAATTCTCTTTTGGCATGCCCGGTGAGACTCGCAAGTCTATACAAAATTGTTGGTTAGCTTTATAATTTTTATTTTATTGCTTGTTTTAATTGTGAGCATCTTTGTTTTCCACACTCCACACAAAGTGCACCTAGAATAAGAATACACATGTTGTACACACTCACGTAGCTACACATTAGTGCACACACTCACAATTGTGTATATTTGAGTTTATATTATATATCACATATACACACTTGAGCACTTAGCCTTTCTAAACTTGCTAGATAAAAAAAAAGTCATTATATCTTTACACCCGGTCTAAAGCCAAGATTTTGTTTGTCTTATAATGCTCTCGAATCCAAAAAGTTGTTAGATCATGATCACTTAGTAATTAATACTTTTAGTAGAATAGGATGACACCATTAAATCATGATATCTTTAATTGTTATTTATATTCTCTTTCGTTATGTTTGACCTCTCGTAACTATAACTTGTAGTTCTAATGTTATTTTGTTTTATATTTAATTTAAATGCTCAATTTTTGAATGATGATTGGAAGTTAAGTAGTAAAATACTCAATTTTTCTCACATGGATTCACATATAGGTTTTGATTTGGCTACTGTTATATATGATTGTTTGAAAGAATGGGGTATAGAAAAAAAAATTGTTTATTATCTTAGATAATGCTTTTGCTAATGATGTATTGGTGATAATGTTAAAAGGTCAACCTTCTTTATATAATTCTTTGTTATGTAATAACGATTTTTTTTTATGTTTGTTGTTGTTCCCACATTTTAAATCTCATTGTTCAAGATGGCTTGAAATCTCATTTTAAATCTCATTGTAGAACACGCAGGTATTAATGCGGGAGTTGGGCTACGTTTAGATGTAAGTCCTAGATGAAACTCAACATATATGATGCTAGATAGTGCATAACCATATGAAAAGCTTTTAATAATCTCTCATTGGTTGATATGAATTATAAATGTTGTCCAACATTTGATGATTGACAAAGAGCATAGAAAATTTATGATTTTCTAGAACTATATGATGAGACTACTAATTTGATATTAGGTTCTTCTTATCCACTTCTAATCTATACTTTTTGCAAGTTTAGAAAATTGAGTTTATATTAAATGATCATTTCAATTGTGAAGATGATGTTATCGAAGGGATGATTGTTGACATGAAAGGAAAGTTTAATAAATGTTGGAGTGAATATAATACAATCCTTGCATTTGGGGTTGTTCTTGACCCACGTATGAAGCTTCAATTTTTAGTGTTTTGCTACACAAAGCTTGACCCTAATTGTGCACAATACAAGGTTGCCTCCATGATGAGTAATATGTATAAGCTTTTTAAACATTACAAAAGTAACTTGACAACAATTTCTCAATCTTAATAAACTTTAGGAAAAGAAGAGGAAGAAGCAAATCCAAATGATCAAAACTTTTTAATAAAAGTTAGAATTGTTTATTTTCTTAAAATGTTAAATTTACTATTTTATTATTTATTTGTATGCTTATGCAAGAATTTAAAATGTTCAGATGTGAAAGTAGTGTAAGTGAAGACAAGTCATATTTATACTTGAGAGAGAAAGCTTGAATATGATTTTTATTCTGACTTAGATGCTACTAAAAGGATCTTTTTAAGTGGTTTTCATATCTTTCTTTAATGACACATGATGTATTCAGTATTCCGATTAATACAGTTGCATTAGAATCATCATTTAGTATCGGTGGTCATTTTCTCACTAAGTACATAAGTCATATCCTTCCTAAATGTTTAAGCTTTAACACACAAGAAATCGGTTGCATGACTTTTACCCGGTTCACATAGGTATTATATGTCATAACTTAATTGATCATTTCTAAATATTATTTTTATTTTGCTAAGTATATTGTTGTTAATTCAATTACTATAATTACTTCAAAATCATCATTTAGTATTAGTGGTTGTGTTCTCACTAAGTACATAAGTCATATCCTTCCCAATCATGTTCAAGCTTTAACTCACATAAGAAATTAGTTGCATAAGTTTGACCCGGTTCACATAGGTATTATATATCATAACTTAATTGAACATTTCTAAATATTATTTTAGTTTTCTAAGTGTATTGTTGTTAAGTCAATTACTTATTAGTTGATCTAATTTTAAGATGAATACAAAACAATAGAGATTCAATTAAAGTCAATGATTTGTAGAAGGGTTTATGCACAAGATTCAAATGTAATTCTTTTGAATTCTAGCCCTTTTTTATAACGACTAGATTGACACACTTTGAGAGTTATTATCTCTATTAACTAAGCTGATAATTTTGTTCTATATTGACTAAACATAAAGTACTCCTATATGGTGGGTTGTGGATATCTATTTTGTAAGAGAGCTTTTATATTCATTTCCCATGTTAAATTGAGCCCTTATTGGAACTTTAGTACAATAAACTTTGTACTATTAATTAATATAACTTTGTGGGTTGTGGTTTTTCATCCTCATGTGAAAAAAAAAACTGAACGACCACAAGGAGTTTGTTTGTATTTGTCTTTGATCTGCTAGGTATCTATCTTTGTATTTCCTCTTATATGCTATAATAAAACTTTGTACTCGAAGCCTCTTGATCTGAGATTTTTCTCTCAAGAATATCTGTCTTTGTATTTCCTCCGGTGGGCATGGATGATGATGGACTTAATATTTTTTTATTGATTTTCAGCCAAATAAATAAATATGTTATGTGTGATTGTATTATTATGCAAAGGTGCTGATTCCGTATCCAAGACTAAGAAGTCAAGGAGTCGAGATGGTCCCATCTCGACGTCTCGTATTCTGTAGACCGCTACATCCTATGCTTGGTCACTATTATGTGGGCCGGGCCGGGCCGGGCCACATTTCCCCAGCCCACAAGGGACAAGGCCGGGCCTGCTCATATGGACATCTCTACTTCCATGAAGCTAAACCCTCTTAGGGCAAGTAGCTAGCTAGCTATAGCCTCTCCCATTTTTCCCCTAGGGTTTTTGTTAAACATTATGAGAACGACTTTCAGAAAATGGCGCTGCTTACTTCTGCAGTTGCAGTTGGCATCTTGCATGACATCCTAACCCTCAATTTCGTTCATCTGAACCGTTGGGACTTGCCGAAATCTCAGCCACCCAATTGCATGGGGTTGGACGGCTAAGATGTGATGTAGCACTTGTACCTTTGAGAAAATGCAACCCTTTTCCAGATTAGTCCCAAAGGAGAGTTCTCTCTTCTCAGCTAGCCGAATTTGAAGCTGTCTCTAGTTGACCAAGTGCCAAAGAAGAACCTTGGAAACTCCAGGACAATCTTCATCATCGACGTGGGACTTCAAGGTGGGCCACTGGTGACGGAAGTCATGAAGAGATAAGATCGTAGTTCTTCTGTTTTCTGTAAAATTTTCTTTGTTATAATTGTTGTTGTTACGTCACTTGGTAGTATTCTGTAATTACTTACCAGATAAATGGAAGAACCCACTATTTTCAATTTAAATAAAATTGGAAACTTATAGGCTACTTTGTCAAATTAAGACTTCAAATCCTTTGGTTGGAAAACATGTTTAATATATATATTTGATTGAATCTTTCTCCTTACTCACTTGGTCGTTATTTTTTCGAGTTATGAGTGTAATAATATTTTTGAGGATCATAAATTTAATAATAATATTTTTTATAACTTTTTAAAATCTTTTAAAAACTTTTAAATCATACTCATGACATGCACTATAATGAAGTTCAAATGAATATTTAGCTACCGTTTGCATTCATCAAACTAATTTTCAAAGAAGTACCAAACTTAGGTGTGCGTTTAACATGCGCAGTTTTTCTTCGAAAAGGACTAATAACGTATTATTTGTTTTTGTGTGTTCTGTCATCATCTACGCGTCAAACGATAGAGTCCTTTTCCAACTCAAAACCTCCAATATACACATTCAGACGCTTGAAGCAAAGGTATCAACTGAGGCCTCTTTGTCCGATTCAGGAGGAGGAAGAGGCACTGCATCCTCTTTGAGATAAGTCCTCTGATGAAGTAGAAGGAATCTTGGAGCAGCAACTGTCTGAATTCGTCAATCATGAAGTTCCTTTCTTGATATTCTTCAACGTGATAGGTTTGGAATAACCAAATACGAATGATGCTAATAATAAGATGCCATTCTTAAACAAAGCCCCACCCTTCATGAAGAAAGCACTCGTTGCACTACTGTTTTGAATCATAAGAAGATTTCAAGCTAAGATGCACGGTAATGGCTGCCACAACCATTTCTTGTTTCGAAATGACATGGAGATGTGAAAACCGTGTGACACGGGTATGAAATGGTGAACTCTATATTTTTGTTTAAGTTCAACTATAATATTTAAAAGATAAAACTTTAGATAACTATCCTAATGTTTGCGTGTTTATCAATTTAGACCTGATGGTTTCAAATATGTTTTGTGATATCTTGTTGTGGTTTATACCGTCTACCAAACTAATCCAAACTCGTTAATGTCATCACTTGAAGATGGCATACAATATGGTTTCACATAACCAAGGTAATGTAGTTCTTAACTTAATAGTCAAATCATTGTTGAATATTAAATTAAATTTTAGTATAAATATGACAATTTAAATTTTCATACAACAATTAGTAACATTAAGAATATTTTAATATTTATATTATTTAATATTTAATTATACTATTAAATATAAGGTGATGTACCAGTTGATGTGGTGGGTGATGCCAACATGGTTGAGATACGTTATGTCAGATTAAGAGTAATGTTTTTAGATATTTGTGATTAATTTGATTAACAAAGAATAGTTGAGAAAACTTTTTAAACTAAAAGAACCAAATTGGTTACTCACAAACCACAACACAATTATATTAAGTTCTTTCTATTAAAAGAAATACCAAATATCACATGTTTTTAATTTTTTAGGTACAACTTGGTTGGTTGGAGCTTTTCTTTTTATAGGAGAGGTCTTCAGTTTAAAATCTTCATGACCAGCTTTTAATTTTTTTACTATTTTTTGCAATTTTCACATACGCATACAAAAAGATATTGCCCCCCAACACACACCAAATATCACATGTGTGTGCTTTATTTATTTATTTGTCGTTTTTCCATTTCTTAGTTTTGACCGTGCAACATAGATTTCAAGAAATCAACCCTTGATAGGAGATAATAACTGGAAAGGGCTTCCTATACGACATTTGCTGAAGAGCAAAAGGAGGAACTGTGCAACAACAACTAAGTAGCCATAATTATTTGCTTATTTTTCCTTTTGTAGAATTGGGAGGCCGAAGCCATATGGAGGCCCAGGTATCGAACTTATGACCTTCAACTTGTGACTGGAAACATCCCCAGCCTCAACCTTTTAAAGTGATTTAATTATTTATTAGACAATGGATTGTAATGAGGATTATAAAATAGTAAATAAGTTCATGATGAAGCGGCTGATGTATGGAGAGTAACAGTGTTTTTAGTTCATCTTTGCGTCAAAATATATTAATATGTCATAGACATACTGTTGTGCCTGCTGCTCTTCCTGAATATTCCACATAAAGCGAAGAAAAGCGCAGTCTCACGCTGACAAATTACATTGGCAGCTAAGAAGGAAGAGAGACGTAATCGATAAAACCATCTACTCCGGCACCATACTTTCTCGACAATAGTTCAGATAATACTTCAGATCACAGAAGCAATGTGCTCCGAAATCACCACCTTTCATTTTATAAGATGCAGTGCCTCAAGGTGGGCCTCACTTGTTGAATAAAGGCTGTTAAGAATGCTCTCTTTCTTTTTCTCTCTCTCTCTCTCTCTCCCTCATCAATAAGCAACGTGGTTGAGCTGACGTGGGGAATGCTTTTTCTTTGCATCAGAAACGTGGGTGTCACTGCCATATGACGGAATTGTCCTGTATATGCAAAGCCAAGTTCTCAAAGCACGAAACAAATATGTGTATTCTATAAATATCGAATAAAGAACCACGTCTATGGAGCATCACAACCGTATCCGCCTTCGAAGACATGAAAGATGCAACTTCCGCACGCGCCACCTTTCTCTCCGACGGTCACCGGCAACGGCAACGGCAAGGCTGCGTCGACGATATAGTCGTGAGAGGAAACAATGTCCTCTTCCCTCAGTTCTGCTCAGCCTCGCCGTCTTCCTTGACCGTGTGGCGAAGATCTCTAATCTTCAATTGCAAGGGCTACACCGTCTATGACTCTGCCGGAAGTGTCGTCTTCCGTGTGGACAACTATGCTGCCGATCGCCCCAGAGACACCCTTCTCATGGACTTCTCCGGCAATGTTTTGCTCACCATTCGACACAGCAGGGTAGGCTAAATACGTTAGTATATGCATTATTCGATCATTCAGCTACTTTTGATGGTTCATGGTGCTGTAGATGTCATTGACATATTCTATTATATATAGTGCCTGATTCATCTTAGAAGCTATTTTCCGTCCTTGTGAGTTTAATAATTTAAGTTGGTGAAATCATGCATAGTATATATTGCATACGCATTCGATCTTGATGCTTCAAAAGTCAAGCTCAGGCATGGTAGGTTACCTTGATCAGGAAATGGTCGACGGACCCGTCATTTAAGAAACAGTATCGATCATTAACAAGGTTTAGTGATGCACCACCGCTTCGGCTGAAACTGGCCGTCTGAGAACACTCGTATGAAGTAATTAAAATATCGAGCTTGATGCAATTTATGCTCGGTATCATCGTGGGATCCTGCATCGGTAGCTGCAGTGCATCAGTCCATAAGAACTTACTCCCGAGTATCATGGTTAAGGGACGCGAGTTCCGTCTCATGTATGGAGTATGTTGATACATTGGGTAATAAGAATCTCAGTACTATTCATTAGTTTGTAGTTTATATCAGTCATTCAGAAACAGATGAATGACTGGAGTCATGCATTGCAGCATTTGATTCTAAGAAAAATATGAAGTGGGTAAACTTTTCTTCAATCGGGTGGGCAGATTGGAATTCATAAAATTAGTAACGTCATCGCCATACCCATCTTTAGCAGATGGTTTGTATGAAAACACAAGAGTGGTTCAACATAACTTGAGGCTTGAAGCGAAAATTGGGTACTATATAATTGTACCGATCGGGAACATGTTCGTCTTTGATCACCATAAGACTACTGTTTGCAAAAGACCATTCATGAAATTTTTTTCTTATTCATACTTGCCATTCTTTTGCAGGTAAGGATATTGTTCTCACTTGTTAATTTGTTCTCTTGATCTGACAGAAATTGGGCATTTTGGAAAAATGGGAAGCTTTTAGAGGAGATGTATTTGGAAGGGTGGGAAAAGCCAAGGCACTGTTTACAGCTATAAGAGGACTTGTTGGCAACTCCAGATACAATATCACAGTGAGTGGTACCCGGATGGAATACCTTATCGCTCATACTCCTGGACAAGCATGTTTTAAGATTTACAATCCAAAATCTCCGATTCACCCGGTAGCAGAGGTACCAAAGTTAGCAGTCTCTCTCTCTCTCACACACACAAACACAAACACATATATGTTGCATACAGTTCAATTTTTTTTATGGTTATGCATGAGAGGTTAACCAAAAGTGCGCGAACATGCCAAAAGTGGCTTTGGGAAAGGACGTTCTCAGCCTGAGCGTGCAACCAGGTGTCGATCAAGCAATTGTCATGGGGCTGTTGATAATCAATCATGCAATGAGATGATCCAGTACCTATTGACTTGCCCACGAAAAACTCATCTCTTTGTAGAGGGTGTACAGCAGCGAGCCACTCATCCATATGGTTGCGAGTCAGTTAGTACTCCATTTTTCATTGAATGTGCAAGGCTCCGGTAACTTCAAAGCAAGGAAAATACACACTGATTAGCCATCAGTGAAGATGTTTACTTGTTATAAGAAAAGCAAGACAGGAGAGTCTACAAGTAATGGACTCTAATCCAACTGTTTCTGTCAAGTTTCTCATGTGTATGTGTCAGGATAATGGACTCATTTTCTGAAAAAGAAGATTACGAAATCCTTCGTTTACTTTCATATGCACCACACACGCACGCGGACCTTAAATGACAGGGAGTTACTTTTAAATAGTGATTGTAATTTGTAAGTACTCGAGTACAATACACTCTAGCAGGAAACTCCATGTACAATATATTTGTGCCTAAGATAATTAAGTACATGGATATAATCTTTAATACCAAAACTTTCAAATTGGTTGCTTTCAGTCTTTTAGATAATTATGTCAAATTTTATAAAGGGTTTAAACTAATGCTCTTAGCTTTTGTGGCTTATAAACAAAAACTATGTCCCGAAGAAAAAGTTAATTTATAGATTTGCGTCTGTTTCAAATCCCATGTATATATATATATATATATATATATATATATATATATATATATATATATGTATATATATATGTATATACATATATATATATATATATATATATATATATATATATATGGTTGGTTTGGTTATTGAAAATCATACATGATGCAAAAGTTACAGAACTGAGATTATCTGTTGTCCTCGTGACATACACTTCCTTTTCTTTCTAATTAATTTATAAAAGTGCAGAGGTGCAGACAGAACTGAGAGAGAGAGAGAGCAGAGAGAGAGAGAGAGAGAGAGAGAGAGAGAGAGAGAGAGAGAGAGAGAGAGAGAGAGAGAGAGATTCTTCTCTCACAGACATACTTTTAGGTTGGTTATTAAAAATCGCATGATGCAAAAGTTACAGAACTGAGATTATCTGTTGTCCTCGTGACATACACTTCCTTTTCTTTCTAATTAATTTATAAAAGTGCAGAGGTGCAGAGAGAGAGAGAGAGAGAGAGAGAGAGAGAGAGAGAGAGAGAGAGAGAGAGAGATTCTTCTCTCACAGACATACTTTTAGATATAGGAAGTTGCTAACCTCTAAGTTCTCAATTTTATGTCTTTCTTTTTTGTGACTCCCAAGGTCAATGATGTTTTATCATTGTTTGAGAAAATTAGCCAATTAAATGACATAAATCATGTTTGATGTCATTCTGAAATTAATTAAACAACACTAAAGTTTAGCATCACATTGTCCTTCAGCTGTCTTTGACATGCATGCCATATTTGTGGCTATAATTTTTTTAAAAAGAGCATAAAACTCGAATGAGAGAATTGTGAGGATTATATATATGAGTGTGTGTGTGGATAAATGCAGTGAGGAAGAACAAATTATCTTAATTAGATCATTATAAGGTGCTTTCTATGAAGCAAGGTTAGCTTCGTTCACTACAAGAGAACGTAAATTGCTTCAAAAAATTATTCTTAAATAATCCATCTCTGATTATCTATATTTGGATCTGTGAGGAAACGCAAATTAATCCTCTCTAGAATTAGAAAAAGATGTGCGCAAGAGTTCAAGGAAAGAATCTGCTAAAGAATATATAGCGACCATCATCACTCTGTAGATGGCAGCTAGCATTAATTCTGAAGCAAAGTCAGACAACTACAGATTGATATAAAGTACTCGTAGTTAATAATCTGACGAAGGATTAGTGCCGAAGTGTCCCTTGCTGATCCGTATTTAAGTAATTAAAATATGGAAAAGAACTTTACAGTGATCATGGAAAACTTTCTTCACTCGAGCAGGCACAGAGGGGACCAAATGTAGCTTCTTCGTTTACTTGATAAAGGCAGTTTTGAAGTTTGATATCAAGGGATGACCTATGAGTACCAATTTCTTACTGTTCATTTCTCTTTCCACCATCGCTTGATCCAAAACAGCACCCACCCACCAAGCCTTGCAAAAATGCAAGTTTCGTATCAAATATATATGACTGGTTCGGAATCGGTCGGACGATTTGAATCGGAATCGTACTGCTCATAGAACCGGTCCTGAAACCGAAGACACCTGATTCCATTACGATTCGTGATTTTTTGAAATCAGACCAAAACCGACAGTTTCAAACACCATTAATAATTTACATATATATATATATATATGTATATATTGTAAGACACAAGTTTAGTAATAGCTCAATAGTAGGAAATCTCTATTGTTGAAAATGTATGGGAGTTCAATCCCCATGGTGGACATTTACCCGTTTTTATATCAGTTTTAGATTGGTTTCGGATCTAAAACTAGAATGGCTAGAACCAATACTTTTATTAAAAAATTAGAAATTATAAGAATTTAAAATTACTGAAAATCGGTCACGGTTTGGTTTTGGTTTTATAAGAAGTGAAACCGAAACCGAATTGGGTGGTTTCCAATTTTGGTTTAATGTATTCAGCCGATTCCTGACCCGATTCGGTTCTAATTGAAACCGCCCAAGAGTGAAACTAGTGGCTATCGAACCCATTGTTTTGCACCACAGTGGGAAGTAGGTCCGCCACTGTTCCTTCTGAATTGTACAAAGTTGAAGCCAGAGTTGTAACCTGCAACGCAAATGTACTGGGGGGCCTGAAATGTACAATTGACACGTAGAAGGTCACAGTATATAACCACGATCTCTGGGTCTTGCTTAGGGCAACCCGATCAGAATTTCAACATTGCATTCAATTGTCGGGTCAAGGTTAGGATTTCTATCTTTTCGATCACTTTCCAATTTATGTACACTCTCTCTCTCTCAGATCAGTACTCTCTCTGCATGAGTACCACTCCATCTTCCTCACTCGGTTAGATGATCGAGTTCTTTCCATGTCGGATCAGTTCTGAACTGTAATTAGATGAGAACATTCATCTGACAGTTCAAAGGGAACTGATAAAACCGGCACCAAGAAAGTATTTGAACCGGCTCCACGTTACTCAAAAGGGCAGCTTTTCAAGTTCTGAACTTCCACCGTCTTTGGTGCGTTACTTAGGATATTAAAGTGTTTCACATGGACGTCACCTCTGCAGCTCCTGAACAGATTTTCGGTATCTGCTTATGTTATCACAAGAGCGAGAAATAGATGACAGGTTTTGATGATGCATTATTATGATCCATGACGTTCGAATGCCGTATGAATTGTTTAGTTTTAACCCGAAAAATATTAAGACGTGCTCACCTTATAAAACCATATGAAAAATGCGATTCTTCCTTGTTTATAATATACGCTCATCAACGTTTGCGCGAGCATTCCAAAAGTTGAGAAACATGATGTGACCCACAGCCAACATCTAAATTGTTCGAAACTCTGAGTGAGTTTCATAATATTGCACACTTGTTCCCTTTCATTTCTTGGTATAATTGGGGAGGCCAAAGCCAAATGCAAGATGCATTATAATGATGATGACGACGACGACGATGAATGCACAAAGTGCAATAGCTCACTGGCAATATGTGGGCAAACAAGTTAAAGATCAAGAGTTCCATAGCCGGGTTTCCGATTCCCTATCTATAAATTATACGTCTCCTTGTTGAATCATGACGGCTTACCTCGATTTTCATTCGAACTCCTACCAAAAAAGACATCCAACAGTGCATTGTTTCTCTAAATTATTGTTTTCAAACAAGGAAACTCTCTCTTAAACGTGGCTGTTGAAAGAATACTTTCTCCATCGTCCCAAATCTTCTTCAGTTTGCTATGGCACCGTTTTGAGTTGTTCGGTTTCGGTTGGTGGGACAGGAGGACGATAAGAGTAAAGATGATTGTGCGCCATCTATTTTTATGAAAGATAGGTTCTGCAGCTAAACATCCTCTGGACAAGGAGCTGTGGTTCTCCTTAAAAGGTTTTGTTTATGAGTTTGATACCCGGGGCGTGCATGGCTGGCCAAAAGGAAATCAGTAAGTCTTCACTAAAACCAAACAAGACAGATGCAGAACTTTTTTCAGATTCAATCGCAAAGTTTATGGGATTTCATGCAACCATTAATTTCTTATAATGAAACACCTCGATGTCCAAGAGATGAAGAAAACAAGCACGATCATGCCATTTTTACGTGTAAAATATGAAAGAATAATAGAATGTGAGTGCTGACGACGAGCAATAAAATTCACAAATGCATAGTCTTTCACGTTTCTGCTGACCCCTGAAATATAACTGTTATGCTTGCAATTCCTGATGTATTGCACTAGTCTGATAGCATAGTTAGTTTATTGAAAAGGTCTTAAAACGGCAGAGACACAGATTAAGGTGATTTTCATATTTGGAGAGGTACATCAGGAATAAGATAGTGAATACTTAAAAAGGAAAAACCAGATGAAGGCTCGATCCTAATTATTGGAAGAAAACAATAAAGCATAAAGCATGATCTTTTCTTTACTGAGTTAAAGGCTAATAGCACATGATCGAGCTCTACGGCAACTAAGATTTCATGTAGCCGATCTGTAGACTTGAATTTTCTGTTTCGGATTATAATCGATCGAGTAAAAGTTTTAAGGGAACACAGAAAGCTAGTTTTCTTTAACCAGGGAAAACTATCCTTGAGAGGTGTGTGACTTCAACAATCTCCAAAAATCGCAGGTTGTGACAGCCAGGGGCCTGCTCCCACTATACCAATTGCTTCAAATGCAGTTCTCCCACAATTGCACCAAGATCACGTCAGGAGGAACCCCAAATTGAGGAGTTAATGACTTGAGATGATAACTTCCATTTTCCAGCCTGTACCTTCTCATTGTGCTTCTGTTCATTGGCGGATCCACACAAAGGGAAAAGGAAAAGGCATAGCCCATGGTTGAATATGTAAGATATAATACAGAGTCCAGAGCAATAACGCGGGGCTATTCCCCCACCTTAATTTCTACTACAGGGTTGAATCTGTGGCTGTAATGCAAAAGTACCGCGGTATATCCTCGGCTATTTACCCCACCCTGAAAAACTTTTCTGAATTTTCTACTGCTTCTCTTCTCTCTTGAGAAACAAAAACAGCAGGAATAATGCCTTTAAGCAAAAGGCAGTCAGCAAGGATCTTGCCTATTTTGCTGGCAGCATCTGACATCTTTAGTATTTCGTCATGGTGGACCTCGAGAAACGTCTCTTGTGAACTAGCAGAAGAGAGCAGTGTGGCCGTTGTAGGAACCTTTTGTACTTGTTTTGAAAAGTTCATCTTGATCAGCATGTAAAGCTTGATGTACTTAAGGATTCTTAACAATCTAGCTAGAGTTAAAAGCATTTTACGTAAACCATAACATTTTATTTCAATCATCTATTTCTATTTCTTTTGATGTTTTTGTTGTCTGCCGATAGTTATCAAAGAGATGTTTTGCTACTATAATAGCTTATAAAGGGTCTGTGGGTTTACCTTGTTAAGTTCCTGCTTTGCCAAGGGAATCAACCCATTTATAAAAGGTGATTTCAAGTTGATCCACAAGAAATATGGTTGGGATATTCAATATTAAGGTTCAATATTTCTTAATGTAAGCTTAAGTGTTTCAGTCCATCCAACTTATGCTTAGCTACTATCTCAGTGTTTCACGGGAGATATTGGCCGCTTGAACATATATTGATTTGAGATTCATCTAAGACTCTTAGCTAATTATAAAAGAAAACGGTTCTCTACATGGAAGTCCTTAAAATTAATTCATCAAGTTGATAAAATTCATGGCATTTCGGTGGTCATTAATATGCTAGAATGCAAGACTTAGTATTAAGTTGTCATGTGGTTACATGCTAAGAGGCCGAGCCTTGTTACACAATCATAAGCAAAGCAATTCGCTATTGAAGGGTTATATAAACCAAGGTTGTAATTAGCGTATCAGTGCCCATATCATACATGGCACCGATACACGATAATCATGTTGTATCATTAAATTCAATATGGCACATGAAAAATTGAATTATTTTGCAAAATAATAATAAAAATTTTAAAAATCAAAAAAATCAAAAAAATATGAAAATTTGTAATTGAAAAACAGAAGATAACCAAGTGATTGAGAACACAATAAGAATGCAACTAAAAATGATATTTTCAAGATCAATAAACATACTATGAGGCTATAAGACTACAACAATAAGAAAGTTAAACTTAAAGTTACCAACATACCAACAAGTTTCTCAAAGTTTACAAAATTAAGATTACAATTTATTACATAACACAAATACAAAGTTATAAACTACTTTTACAAAACATGGATCACAATAATAAGGGTCACCGCCATCATCGTCGCCACAATTACCTCCCTCCTCTTCCTCCGAAATTGGGTCATCCAATCCTACACCTTCTATATCCTTTGCGCTGCTTATGGTTCTATTGCTACTATTACTCTCAAGTTTGCATTATTCTTATTCGACCCAATCGTGCCCATAAATTAATTAACAGATGCATTTACATAAAGGAATACAGGAAAACACCCATAGCCTTAGCTCAACTGGCAGGGTTCTGCTACAGGTGGGGAGTTCGATTCCCAGAGGTTAGGCTTCGGCCTTCCTTTGTAACAAAAAAATGGAGAGAGCAGCACTCAGAGCATTAACTCACGTGACATGACACTCAACTCACAAGATGCAAGTCGCTAGATTGACTATGAAAGCGAGCATCCCTGGCTTGGGCCCCCATTGTAACTTAAAAGGACAGATAAGCAGAAAGCAGACTTCCTTACAGTAGAGCAAGAGAAAATGAAATTTTGGCACTAACAGTAATTGTCTACCCAATTTAGCATGAGAAGAGGCATCGTTTTGGTAATCAGAATTGCTTGTGTGTATGTGAGAGAGAGATATGCGACTGATCAGGGCAATGTTGTACCTCATACATGCAAAGCCTGAGTGCCAAACCGGCTGTCATCCATCTCGACACAGACCTTCCAATTTTGAAGCCAACCCAGTTTTTGGACCCATGTCACCCTTTCCCTGTTTAATTTAGAAACCCAGTACATGGGTCATGTCACCTTTCATGTACCATACATGCATAAGCTCTCTCTAACTGGGAAGTTCAATTTTCAAGATCTTGCTTTATTGGTGTCCGTGTATTCTCCTTGAGAAAAAATTATTTATCTTAGGAAAAAAGAAGGAAAAAGAATAGTAATACATCCATATAGTACAGTGACAATTTGAAAACAAAGAACAGAAATATTAATGAAGGTAGGCAACGTGTTGCCCAGAACAGAAGCGAACTTACGACAGTAACTCCTTGAATGGTTCGCATGACCACATGAAAATGAAGCCAAGTTGCTGAACTCCAATCTTAATTAAACGGTATTTTAAGAACTTTAAACTAAGACATACCCCAATCTAATTATAATAGGGTATTTAAGGTAAAATTGAAAGACGATTTTGCTGTTTACCATCCGAAAAGGATGAATTTAGCTAAATTAAAGGCCATTTTATTTAGGGTAATTTCAAAAAATCGCTCTCTCAACATGGTATAGTTCAGCTCATACAGTTCCAAACATGTTTGAACCGTGGTTGTTGTGTTAGGGGTCAACTCAGCTCATTGGGGAGCAAATTAATGAAGGGTTGTTCAGTTGGTTCAGATAATTTAGCAGCCTTGGGTCTAGAGCTTATTTATAATAAAATCCAATTATTCTGCGCCTTCAAACAATATTGTCCATGGAATTATCAGTTGCTGAATTATTTCTCAGATAAAAGGGAAAAAATCGCTGAACTTCATCATTTTACAAGTTAGTGAACCCTGACCGAACGATCTCTCTAAGATCTAAAGCTGCAGGCAAAAGAATGCTTGTGGAATTGACTTACATATATACATCAGATTGATGCCCAGTTCTCCAGGTAGAAAAATGTAAAACATCTCTTTACGTAGTATTGATAAAAGCTTACCTCTCTGTCATCTCTCTAAGCTGTTTAAACTGCCCATATATCGCGTCAACACCATGAACGTCTTTGCATCTTAGCAAGGCAAATTTTCCAGTGTTTCACATCTGCAGCAACACGGGGAAGTAATTCAATGTTGATGCATGAAAATGCTAAAAGATTAATATGACCAAGATTGGGCTATGTCAAATTCTCTAGTTGAATCGAGATGGGCATTTCATAATCTGTTTGAGAGATGGGATGATATATAGTCGAGGATAAAGGGAATGAGTGGTGATGGGAATTACCTCTGCTTCTACTGATGACGATGACGAACAAACAAGGCGCTTGAGAGAGAGAGAGAGAGGAGAGGACGCCGTGTTGGAGAAAGGGAGCACGTGCGAGAGCCCAGAGGGATGGGCCTTGGCACGTGCCCTGCTTCTCCAACATGAGAGTTCCCCACCTATGCAGATGATTCAGTCGCCTGCCACGACTAGCTTCTGTTGAAGAAGGGGAGTGCAGCAACTGTTTTATAAGAGAGAGAGAGAGAGAGAGAGCATGAAAGTAGGTTTCCTTTAAAGAGCTGCTGGATTGCCCTTCGTACAGTTTGTCTCTTAGAGAGAGCGAGATAGACAGAGCGAGAATTACCGTGGCAGCAACGTGAAAATATATTCAGTAAAGATGATATTGATACAATGAGAAGATATTTGACATGATGAGTGACCAGAAGTTTGACAAGATGAGCGGTTCAACTGAGACGCAGAGAGACAACAAATGGTCCCTAAGGTGATAATATAGTGATATATATATATATATATATATATATATATATATATATATATATATATATATATGTTGAGAGAGAGAGAGAAAGATGTTTATGTAGCTTCATTATGACGTTGGATGGAAGAATTTAAGAAAGGGTTTTTATAGCACGGGTTTGGTGGAACACGGGATGCCATCATCCCCCACTCCTTTTTACAGTTTGCCTGAATACACTGAATTTGCTCCAATGAAGCTTCTCCGAAGAGTAGGATATGAATGGGCCGTGGCTGTTAGCTGGCGATCTCAACGAGACCCGTCTGTCACTTTCTTTGCCTGTCTCTCAAAACCAGATACTTGGTAAACTTGGACTTTAAATGACACGAACAGGTAAATTAAATGATCTCGCCATTCATAACATTTCGAGTTGTTGCGGCTTGGTCCACGAAAAGGACAACCGTTTGCGGGTTAGACCATCTCTCTCTGGAAAACCACATTTCTATCTATTTATCAACCTTCCATAAAACTCGCAACCCTGCACACAGAGCAATCGCTCAGCTTGCTAAAGGATCCAGCTCGCAAGTTGAAGGTCATGAGTTCTATAATCAGGCGTGCATCTAACTTCAGCCTCAGTTGGAGTAAAAAATCAAGGTGACGTGATCAGCACTCGAGGATATCCGAAAAAAAGTTCAATTTAACCCCACGATATGAATGAACATCAAGATAAGTAGCAACGGTGATGACAGCTAGTGATTAAGGTAACATGCCAATCATTACGGAATAAAAGCAGTGGATATGAAGTAATCGAAAGTTGGGATTGAAAGAAGAAAGAATTTTCCCGTTTCCTCGTTAAGAGAAGTCTATAAATAATAATTGAATCAATCAATATAAGAATCAAACAACATTACCGATCTTTTTACTTTTTTTTGTTTTTTAATTATTAATATAACTTAGTTCTACATACTATTTGAGGACCTTATCATTGATATTGAATATATTCTTTATATTTGTGAACAGGACCCAAATTGCCATAGAGACGTATTTGGTAATGATAGGGGTTTGGGTTCTGTAACACGAGGTCCAGTAGTTCAATTGTTAAGAGCACAACTTGGTACTTATTGCATTGTTAATCATTGATGGTTCTAAGGGTTGTGACCACTCAAATGTTTGAAATTTACATTTCCAATACTGATGTCATGATCAAGAAGATTTTCGGATCGAATATGATCGTTGTTATCCTTCAAATTCATGACCAACCGATTACGATAATCAAAACATGTAGACAAATGTGTTCAATAATTGACAGCGAAAATCGAAACCAAGAACAAAAACTAAACCTTATCCCCCACTAAGTAGTGATAGCAACAATCAATGTATATGGACATAATATGACCAGATTACATAATAAGCACACACTTAAGGACAATGTTGCTTTTGAAAATACATTATTGTTCAGTATTATACACACTGACCAACATACAGCCTGGTGGTCATTGTGATATGTTCAGCATCATATGGCAAACCATGGTTGTACGTAAGACGTATCTTTCGTATCATACAAGTAGATGTTAGTTGGTTTGGATTCATTGGAACCATAACCGGAACCGGCCAGAAATGGAACCAGGAAAACTGGAACCAAACTAGACTGCTAAATATCGGACCTAGAGGGGGCCAATTTGGTTCCAGTTCCAGGTTTTGGTGGAACCAACGGTCCTGGTTTATTTGGAATAGGCCAGGCCTACATACGGGGGGGTTACTTGCCATATTCTTATAGTGGTAATCTTATTGTACATGATGGGCTGAAGGTTTTTGTTTTCTAATGTTTTTTCTATTTTCTTTACGTATGATATGCTTCATACCGTATTGCATCCACGTCCTTCCCTGATACAGGAAAATTAGCATGATACTTATACCACTAATTATTCCACTTAATTACCTTTTTGAAGGTCTTAAGTTAGATATTTTTGATAAGCAATGCATTTATGTGCTTTAAGAATTAGTATTTGATTACTGAAAATGTCATTTTCAAGAAATAATAATGTGTTTTTATAGAAAATAATCATGTTCCATTGTGTTTTGGTAATCTCAATCACTTATTTTAGATAAAATCTTATTATAATTAGAATAAAGTTAGATAAAATACTAAAAACAATATTAACCAATGACTCAATATGGAGAAAGCAGCTTATCCAATTTCGGCACGTGGGTCCATACAATTGCTATCAACTGAGTGCTTCTCTTTCCCTTTCAGCTGTAAGACACTTTGATTGGCTTTTGACCAAGTTCGATGTGCTGCTTTTGGAATGAGAGTGTTGCACACGTTGCTGAAACTGTTAAGGGCCTTAAAAACAGGCATTTAATAATCGTTTTTTCGTTATTAAGAATCCATATAGCATACCCAAAGTGATGAATTCATATATTTTTCCATAAACCTCCTCTCCAGCTTTAATCTTTCATTGCATAAGTACAAACATCCAATGGGTAGAGAGAGTGTGGTAAATGCTCAAACTTATTCATGCTCAAATCTATTTTATCATGAATGAATAAGATGATAAAACAAAAATACATGAAATATTAAAAAAATACAAGAGTACTTTGATCCAAATTTCCACCTTTGATCGTACTAATCAATTAGTGGACATGTTTGAGTAGATTTCATTAGTGATGATATATGTTCAAAATCTATATTTAAGTCTACTCAAACATCTCCATCGTTCAATTGGTGTAATAAACAATGGAGACTTTAATTTAAAAAGTAAAATATATTATTATACTTTTTATACTTCGTATTTAATGCATAAATTTTATTTTTTAAATTTAAATATCACTGTTAATCACATTGATCGAATGATGAAGAACTCTGAGTAGATTTAATCATGGATAGGTTTGAGATGGACCAATATATATATATAAGAAAATTAAATTTTGTTCGTACTACTACTTGCCCATCTATTACTTTTAGATGCTACGAGTGTAATTCTAATTTTTTAAGAAACTTTGCAAAAGTACGAAAGGTATTTTTATTATACTAATGTCACCCAAAGCAATGAGTGAACGAGATGGGCATAATCAAGTTTTCACACACATATATATTGGATCTTGTCCACATGACACGTATTCATTCATTGCTTTTGGGGGCATGAGTATAATATCAAAATTTTTAAAGGTTTTAAAAAATAAAAAAATATTTTTATTATACTCATGCTACTCAAAAACAATAGATGGGCATGAGTAACGAGTGTTAGAGTGGGCATTATCCAATCTCTCTCTTTCTCTCTCTCTCTCTCTCTCTCTCTCTATATATATATATATATATATATACATGAGTTCTCTAACTACTCATCAAGTTTTTGACTAACCCTCCTTCTCTTGGCATGGAGCTGCTCTACTCGCACATATTGTTAGTCCGGGCTTCATCTTAGGCACAAATTTGCTGACAATACAGGCAAGTGAATAGCATCTGTATCATTAAATATCATACGGTAGACATTATAGGTGACTTGATCGATGCAATCATCAAGTACCCATATATTCCTCCATATTGCACTGTGGTAGAATATTGTTGTAAAGTATACCCTACTATATGTAGGGATGGTAAATGAACCAAGCCCTCGTTCGGCTCGGTCCAGCTCGCCTCAACCTCATTCGTCTTCAGTTCGGTAAACTTAAACCATATGAACATGGTATGCTTGGCCGGGTTCAGCTCGTCACAAACTCGTTTGAACTTGATGTCAACTACTTAACACAGCCTTCCTCCTTGCTCTAGCTTCTAGGGTGGCAAATTGGATAATTGGATCGGGTTCAGGTTGCAACACTTCAGGTCGGGTCATAAATAAGTTGACCCGTCCCTACCTGTTTCCTTCTCTTTTAATCATTATGCACAACCCTAAATCCACTTAATCTGGTTTGGGTTGGGACCTGTAACTGCTCTCGCTTGAAGCTGTTAACTCTAAACAATGCATACTTTAACTGTTAGACACCGAAGGGATTGTAGTTACCGTGGGCAAGAGTGGACCAAAATAATCTTGATTAGGTTTGTGAACATGAAGGTACGAAAAACTAGATTTTGAAAGTATTAAAAGAGATA
The DNA here is from genome assembly GCA_036023115.1 of Brasenia schreberi. Lineage (NCBI taxonomy): Eukaryota > Viridiplantae > Streptophyta > Magnoliopsida > Nymphaeales > Cabombaceae > Brasenia > Brasenia schreberi. Next base: position 2,205,713 of record JAYKKT010000046.1, read on the forward strand.
GACGACCACAAAAGTGTTCGAAAGAAACAATAAAGAATGATCTAGCTTATTGTGAGTTAACTGTTAACATAACACATGATAGGGCTCCATGGAAACAAAGTATCCATGTAGCCGACCCCATCTAGTATGGGAAAAGGTTTAGTAGTTGTTGTTGTTGTAGGTTTGCGAACCGGGTTCGTACCCAAACCAGATACAAAGGCGAGGGAGGAAATTCACGAACCACAACTAAGGGTGTTCACGGTCCGGTTTGGTTAGGTCTTAACCTCAACCTCGAAACAATCCAATATAATCCATTCTAAATTTTTGAAGAATTGAACCAAACCATTATAGTATCTAGAACTGAATTATAGCATCTAGAAGTGAACGAAACCAAACCATTAGTTTTGTTTTGGTTCGGTTTTGAACCACATTTCTATACAGTTAATATATTATAGTTATATTTGTATGACAAATAATCAAAATGAAGCAGCATGATATCCGCATTATGTCATGATAGATGAAAAGTTGGAGAATGAGCTGATACAAACAATCATTCAGTTTATAGCATTCATACTTTAGTGATGCTATAAAATAAATAGCGAGATCGAACTTCTGGATGCAGGGCAACCTGCTTTTGGTGAGTTTATATTCATACATTTTCTACCATTTATCCATATCTAATCTTATTATATTTGATAGGCCTGATGAAGCCATTTGTTTAGTGCCTTAGCGGGCTTCTATTATAAGAAAAGTGGTAAATGCATAGTCTTTCAATACATGATCTTTCAAATATTTCTATTATTTGCTTTTTATATTAATGGCAGAGATTTAAATTAGAAATATTATTATATTATTATATTTTGCATTTAATGCACTATGTTCATTAAATTTAAAATAATTCAAGTTTTCACCATTAATCTTAAAGATTGAATGGTGAAAATGTTTTAGTAAGATTATATAATTTAAATATTATATAATTAGTATTCCACACACACATATATATAAACTATATTCTAGACTCATCAATGCTTAAATCTACTTAAAGATCTCAATTGTTCAACAGTTAAAATCTAGTTAAAAAGAAAATTAGTACCGAATGCATTGCATCTTGTAAAAAATGTACCGTACTTTTCAGCTTTTAATTTAAAACTCAATTCAATGATGAAATGATTGAGATCTTTATACTACAAGGAATATATATAGACGGTTTGATCGGTTCTCATGGTACAGTTTCATCCTTGTAATCTAGATTTTTTTATTAAAACAAACCAAACCAAGCTTCTTGACTATTGAAACCCAACTAAACAACACAACTTAGCTACTAGAATCGAATCAAGCGACCTGTTTGGTTCGGTTTCGTCGGTCCCTCGAACACCCCTAACGACAACTGACTTAAACTCGAGCCCGTAGCGTATGGGTCTCGGGTCGAATCATTATACCCGCTTTGCGAACAACCCTAGGATATAAACGACTTGGCTTCTCCCGTTTTGAGAGCAGCGAATGCAGTCGAGGTGAAATGGACGGGCGTCTCCACTCTCAAACTCGCGGGGAGAAGAGAAAAGCGGAGAAGACGAAGAAGAAAAGGACGCGCCAAGAGAGCAGTGGAAACTCTAAAACCCTAGCGGCTGCGGGATCAAAGAGGAAGAAGTCGAGGCTGAGAGGCAATGGTCGGAAGGGCGGCGTTGGCGGCACTGGACCCCGTCTCCCTTTCGGAATCCGGAGAGAACTCGCCGGCCTCTCTGGTTCTCTCTCGGACGACGGCTCCGTATCTGGAGCTGATTCGCCGGAGAATCGGCACCCTGGAGACTCCGTCTATGAATACGACGAGCCGTTGCCGCAGGAGGAGTCCACGAAGAACCGGCGCTTCGATCCCGTTGAGAGTTTTGAGTTTGAACTCCCCGAAGACTTTCAGGTGTGCTTTCGATTCTTAGGGTTTAGGTTTCTGTCTCTCTATAAAAGTCTGGCAAGGTGTATCAACCTGTGTTTATGACTCAAGCGTTGAGATGATTTAAGAGATACCTCATGATTGTGAGTTTTTATGTGTCTTTGATTCCTTAAATGCTAACAATGAAATTGCCGGTAATGCGTTGCGGAATTGGGAAGTTGGCCATCCGCTGTGATTTCTTGTTAGATGTTATTTTGGTGGGAGGTAAGTTTCTTGCGCGGTTTTCTGAATAGGACGAGGAAATCGACGAGGAATTGGCTTCCCTCGATGGTGATGGAGATGACGACGACGAGGAGTTTGCTTCTTTTCTGGAAGTTCGCAATGGGCGTGGAGCCGAGAGTGACGAAGAAGAAGATGCTGATGACAATGGTGACCTAGAAAGACATACTAGAATGCTCCAAGAGATTACTGGGTTGCCGAAGAATGCCTTTGAACGTAATTTCTTAACTATGCTCTTTCTCTCTTCCTGTTGATTTTTTCCCTTTTTGATAGGCAAGATGGGTTTAAGCAGACCCTTACTAGATGAGCACCCCTTTCTGAACTCCAGACCTTCCACTTAAAGGTTCTTTTGAGTCGACTTGTAACCAGGAGAGCTTGTAGCTCTTTGTGCCATATTTTCCATTTGTAACATTTACAGTGTTAGATATTTGTGCTTAACACTAATTTGACGCTTTTTTATTTAAATGCTGACAGTAAGCAGAATGTTGTATCTGAGGAAAATTGTAATCCAGCTTGATATTTTGATTGTTTCTCCAGGAAATCAGAAGATGAACATCGAGTCCTCGGAGGCAACTGCAGAACCGGATGATAATTTGGGCCTCAATGAATGGAAAGGTGATGGCACCATTAGCCTCCAGGATCTCCTGGACCCTCTTTACGGAAAACCTGGTTATAGCAGTCTTAGGAAGAAAATGCTTCACCTGGAGCGAAAATCAGAACCTATTCAGGCCCCTCTTCCGAAGGTGATTCAGGAGAAAATGGATAGGGTGGCAGCCTACAAGTTGAGTAGAGATGATATTACAAAGTGGGAACCATTGGTCAAGAAGAACAGGGAAGCGCCTACTATTTATTTTGACGAGGATGTGCAAGTTCATTCTCCTAGTGTTGGAGAAATCACATCAAAATTCAAGCCAAGGACAAACCTGGAGAAAAAAATTTCCTCAATACTTCATGATGCTAGTGTTGTTGAAGCTCATGCTAAAGATGGTGCCATGCTTCTGGAGCTCAACAAGGTAATTTTTTCCTGCCATTTCTTAAAGCTTCCATTTATTTATCTTTCATAAGACCTGAACAAGTAGCATGAGCCAAGTGGGTAGTGACTTGTAATACAATATTGTAATATTGACTTGAATATTGCCTTTCAGTATGTGCTGGATATTCACTAAAAACAAGTTTCTAGGAACAGGTATCTGTAACAGTGTATTCTCGTGACTGTAGCTCTTGCTTGTAAAAATTCCTGCTATACTGGTCAAAATCAACGATTCCTGCAATTTGGCACTTCAAGTTGGCGTCTTTTTGTTTCAAAAACCGTTATCTTCTCAAATTTGGAGACATGGAATAAAATAAGTAGAGAAAAGACAAACTTGATGAAGAATAAGAGCATTATCTTGAAGATCTACTGTGTGCTTCAAAGTGAAGGTCACCACAAAAATGGACAGTAAACACAACTATTATATGACATAATTCTTCTTTTTCAAAAGAAGACAGGTTGGGTTGATTTTATCACATGGCAGGAAACTGGAAAATCAGTTTTGAATGGGCAGCTATGGTGATGTATTGTAGATAATACACGAGTATGGTAATACTTCAGAGATGCTACAAATCAAGGGGTTTAGTCATAAGATCCAAACTACCATGACCACAAAAACAATTAACATTATATAGTCAAGTGTGTTTTGGAGTGTACAGACACAGAAACATGGTATTTGGTTATGAAACTTAACAGAAAACACATGATTGCCTCTGTGTTCATAACCATTTGTAAGACCAATCAATGTGTGGGTTAGATGGCAGATGAGAACCAAACTAATGCCAAATTGTTTGACAAGTTGTAAATCCATTCAAAATTTATTTGGGGGAATACCTGAACTGTTTGCTGTCTGAGTCACGTGATGTTACGTTTGTCACCACTGATTGAAGAGTCGATTTAGAATATAATGGTTATAATCTATAAGGTTGGCCGTTTCTCTTATCATGACTCTCTAGTTGGATGTATGGTATCATGAGTCATCCTCCCTTCAATTTGAGTAGCATGAAGGGGACATTGCTTACGATTTCTCAAATTTCTGTTTGTCTGTTCGGTTTCCAGATTTCTGCTGAAAGTGTAAAAGAGAGGCAAAACCGTCTTGCAGAGATGCGGAGCCTGCTTTTTCGACATGAAATGAAAGCAAAGCGCATAAAGAAAATCAAGTCCAAGACATTTCATCGTATCCTTAAAAAGGATAGAAACAAATCTAAAGCCATTGACACTGAAACAGATCCTGAAGCTGCCAAAGAATATGCAATGAAGCAGGAATTCAGGCGTGCCGAGGTGAATATGAGTTTTTAATGTGTTTTGAAAGTTTATTTGACTCTCTCTCATATCCGGAAGTTATTCCATCTTTCTTTGACTTCATAGATAACTGTTTATGCAGGAAAGAATGACGCTAAAACATAAAAACAACTCACAATGGGCAAAACGCATCTTGAAGCGTGGCCTGAAAGCACAAGATGAAGGGACTCGTGTTGCTATAGCTGAACAACTTCATCAACATGCTCTTTTGACACGAAAGATAGGCTCTGTAAAGGATAATAGTAGCACTGATAGCAGTAGCGATGAAGAAGAAGTTACTCTTGCAACAGAGAGTGACTTGGCACCAAAGCTGCTGGAAAAGGCGAAAGATAAAACTGAAAGTATCATCAAAGAAGAAGATGATCTGCCCAAGTCAGGGGTGCTTTCTTTGCCATTCATGGTAAACTGCAGTTCATTTTTGTTCCTTGCTGATGGTGAACAACGTACCTTGCTGAATTTGTGGTGCTTCATATAGATTATGTTGATATTTTGATACTTGGTCGGTTTTCTCTATTTCATCATGTTCATTTCCTGATACATTTGTAGATAGCCTGTTATTTAATCTACCACCACTTGATTACTGTCTTCATTTGTGTTCTCTTTAATTTGTATTGTAAAGTACCTGGTAATATATGCTGGTATTGCGTTTCAAAACTGTGGAGCTTGTTGTCTGCTTGTATTGCATTTTCTATGCCCTTCTAGTTTTACTTATTTGGAGTCATATGGCATGCTTGCACTTCGAGTCTGTAATATTTCGATAAGCTCCAACATGATTTCTGCTTTGAGCCTTTCTCTTCCCACTTTTGGTTTCTGGTTGACATGAATTCTACTCTCCATGACTAAGCATTTTGACTGGGAACTCTTCCTTATGAAGCAGTTTCTTTGCTCAGTCATTGGTATGGCATATGGACATTTAAAAGATGTAAGTTGTTGTTTCTATCTTCTATTCTGCTGCTTGACTTGGTAAGCACAACACATGCAGGTCCGCGGAATGGAAAAGAGAAAGGTGGCTGCTTATGAAGAGGCTCGCCATGCTCTTGATGAATATGATTCATTTGAGCCTAAAGACAGTTTGTCTCGTGTTGAAACTCGAAGCCTAGGTGTTTCAAGTGGCAGAAGGGTTTTTGGTGAAGCAAAAACACAAGCAGAGCAACCTGGTCGAAAGGTTAAACAAGATCATGTCAGTCGAGAATGGGATTCTGATGGTGAGGAAGGTGACACTGAACATGAGGATAATGCCAATTCTGGTCCTCAAAAAAGCAGGCAAACTCCAGATGCCGTGGAGGTTGATCCTACCTTATTGTTGGAAGATTTGGGGATCTGCCATGATCCAGTGTTTAAGGTATACTTGTGTCTTCTGTGCATCTTTCTGATCTATTTTCAAAACGTTTCAAGGCATTTTCTAAATGTGTTATCAGTTATTGGCGACTCAACCTTCCCAAAGCTTGGCTTCCGATAAAGGAGGGGTCTGTCTTGGATGTGGATCCCACCAAAAGTCCGAACTTGAGCATGCTTGGGTTAGAACAGGACTAGGACTTGTAACTTCTTAGTAACATGCCTATACATGTCCAAATTTGAAAATAAAACGAAGTATGGCCTATGATTGTAAGGATTTTTTTTTTTGCTTCACCTGTCAGCTATTTGCCACACTAATGATTTTTCCAATCCACAATTTTGGAGAACTAGAAAAGAAGTACAGCCCATGGTTGGATTTGTGGGCTGTAGCACAGAGCCCACGATATTACCATGAGCTATTTGTCCCTCCCACCCCCTGAGTTTTTATATCTACCATGTCTCGTAGAAATTGCTCGTTGCACCCTCTAGACAACCCATCGAATGAGGTTAATCTACGTTGTCTTTTGGCATGTAGGATCTCAATGATTTAAAAAGAGAACCAGGTCCCAGGACCACATTTGAGGTCTCCATTTGTGCTCCAGAATCAATTAAACAGGTCAGCTTGAGCTTTCATACTGAGAAAATCAATCTTCATTTAGCGATTTTGCTTTTCTTTATCTGATTCTACTTTATGAAATTGTTGCCTTGTTCAGGGGAAACGTGACAAAATAGAAGACATTAAAAATGTGAAATTGCCTAACATCCAGGAGGGAAATGCTTGCCATGATGAGGTACAATCTTTACTTGATTAAACAGTAAAAATATTTTTAGTTTTGTTGGGGGGGGAGTACAGGAAACTAGAATGACATAAAGAGGGATGCTACTGGCAATAAAACAGAATCTGGCGAGGTGAATTTCCTGATATATTTCTTTCTTGTGTGTTTTTGGTACATTTTTGTGTTTGTGAAGGGAATGGGCCAACCTACTGTCTCTGATTATGAAGATGAGGCAAATGATGAGAATCAATCTGTTGACTCTTTGTCGGACTATGAACTTCCTTCAATGCCTGAGCTCATACATCGTGCTTTCGCTGGTGATGATGTGGAGGCCGAATTTGAGAAGGAGAAGCTGGAAGCTCTGAATGAGGAAAATCCTGTACCTGAGAAACCAACTTCTCTTCCTGGATGGGGACAATGGACTGATATTCAGCAGAAAAAAGGCTTGCCTTCATGGATGTTAGAAGAGCATGAAAGTGCAAAGAAGGTCAGGGAAGCTGCACTTAAATTGCGGAAAGATGCTAACCTTAAACATGTCATCCTATCTGAAAAACCCAACAAAAAGGTCAGTGGAATCTCTATCTTAATTCTTGAAACATGCCTGAAATTCTCAAGTTTGAAATTGATACTTCTCAAACTGTATTTGGATGATCTTGAGGGTCTCATTTTTTTAGCTGCTAAAATACTAATGTCTACAGCTCTTTCAAGGCACAAAACAGTATCTGTTACAATATTTTGTTGTGAAAGAAGTATATAACCTGATTTTTCTCGTTCTCTGTTGATGGTTACGTTAGTAGAGCTTCTCTCATCTTGATGCCTCATTTCTATGGTACCTATTTGACACCCTTTTGTAGTTGCCGTTAGTGATGTGTGTGTTTGTGCACGCGGTTGTATATGATGAGCAAAATTAAGTCATCAGAACGAGAATCATTTGGGTTGCGGCAGGTGATTATTGTCGTCATGGTGGCAGTGATGGTAGTGGTGAGCATAGCATAAGAACATGATGGTGATAGCAGTAGCCGGTGGTGGTGCTGGAGGCATCGGCAGGTGATGATGGTAGTGACAGAATGTGATGGTGGCAGACTTCCAAGCGTTGTGGTGTTGAAGGTAGGAGATGGTGGTTGGTTTCATGCTGATGATAAGAAGTTTTTTAGTAGAAAGGTGTTTAAGGTAGAGCGAGGATGGGTTATACTCAGTTGTCACCAGCGATCTTGATACCCTTCATAATACTGAATATTGTTTGGCATATATATTTCCTATAGCTGCGGTTTTTCACTTCGGAAGAGAGATGCCTGTACTTACTGCTACAAGACTTCCAAGTACTCCTGTTGAGGTCTTTTTGTTGGTTATGGTGCCAATCGAGCGATATCCACTTGCCTTATTGAATGTGTTTTTAAATGTTTAGTTTTTGTTTGTTTTGCATATTTTTGGCATTGGGTATGATTGTTTGTGTTCAAGCAGGCTGAGAAGTTCTATACGGCAGCATTACCATTCCCGCACAAGCATGAGGAAGCTTTTGAGCAAAGCATCAGGATGCCTCTTGGGCCAGATTTTAATACAGCGAAGTCATTTCGAGAACTAAACCGGCCATCGGTCAGTATAAATACTATGCCACTACTTATGTTTCATGTTTAATGCAACAAATATTTTCTATTTTCTTCTAAGTTATTGCAGTTCTGATTAAGAATACAAGTAGGTAGAGGTGAGTAAATTTGTCCAATTCCCTCTTTTCCCCCTTTATTGTGTAGAATCCTTCTCAGTTGATATTTGAACCAGAATTTTCTCAAACATGGCAACTCTGCTCAAGAGGATGCTAAGCATACATGAAACTGTACTGATTGATTCCCCTGATTTAAATATTATTGCAACCTGGACCTCAGTTTCTAGGTGAGGTTGATGAGATTCCTTCTCCTAAGGCGTTTACTGTTATGGGCTCAACTCTTTGTTGACATTCTTAACAACGGATCTCGTCATGCTACTTGGCTCACAGTCGGTTGCGTGCTAAGCAAAGCGCTGAAAGTTGCAGCCTTATGTATATTATTGCTTGTCGATGGTTTTGTGTAAAACTTTGCATGAAGATTTCCAATGGACTTTTTGTCATTTGGCTCTCTTATGTCCAGCTTATTTGTCGCATTGTTATATGTAGAAGGTTCTTGTTGCTAATTCACTCATTGCCTGCATTATTATCTTCAGGTGGTTAAGAGATCTGGTGTCCCAATAAATCCTATCAAGTTCAAGGAGGTGAACCCTCTAGATAATGGATCAGAATTCAAGTCTAGCAATCAAGATGTGAAACCGTCCAAGATGAAGGCTGCCAAGAAGAAAAGCAAGACAAAAGGATAGCAATGGAGCGATGGTGGTTAATGATCGATGCCGCTTCATATCCAAAGCACTAGTTAGCAAACTTTACCACGTGCATTGGTGGTTTCATTCATCTTACTGGTATTGCTGCCTGATACTGGACGTTCGTAGCCATCTAGTGTTCTTCTGGAGCAACTGATCGTGGCTTTGATCCACTTTATAAAAGAAAACAAGTCAAAGAAGGGCTAAGGATATTCATTTGCTGGTAGAATGTAATAATCTTTTAGAGATTCTATATAGACAGCCATTTTTTGTGGAGACTTCAACCAAAGATGAGACTAGGTTTGTCTGTCACATGCAAGTTAATTTATGGATGGCATAATGCAAGAAGAGGCTGGAGTTTGTAAGAATAGTGTTTATGCCAGACTCTCTTTACCTGCTGTACCAATTGGGTTCTTCATGTAGAGCTGCTTGTCCAGAATTCTTTGAGAAATAGGAGATCAACAATTCTTCAGCAATACTCTTTCTTGTGTGATTGTGTAGCGACTGCAAATGAAGTTTGAGAAATTGTGACAGGATGAATCAGCATAGTTAGGTGTTCAAACTTGAGAAATTAGACATCTTCTTTAGATGCTTCCACCATCTTACAAGTTACGAGATAGACATGTTTTCTTTTGGTGGGAAGTTCCATGCCGAACTAAAGAAGCATTTGCTTTACAATTTATAGCGCACACACACACGCAGAGAGAGAGAGAGAGAGAGAGAGAGAGAGAGAGAGAGAGAGATGCTTGTTTATAATTGGTCATGTCCAACTGATGGTGGTAGATCTTGTTCTTATTTGTGATTGCAGGTTTGCGTGTTTTGCAACTTAGACATTGGTGCTTTGTGCATGACATGTGGATGTTTCGCGGTCATGCCAACCGACTTCAAGGTAGTTGTGGCAATTGTTATGGTGTTGTGTAAAAGGCACTATGGCAATTGAAGTTGAGTGCGTTTGTTCGACCATGCGTCGGTCTTGCAGCCGCATTGGTTCCTAAAACATGCCAAAACCTTTGTGATGGTAGCACTTCCCACAGCTGAAAGTGACACGTGTGGAAATACTGGGAGCTGCCTATGTTATAATCCACTTGTTTATGAGAGCCAGATTTGATATTGTTTCTTTTGTGGGTGCGAATTTTTAATTTAGATTCAACCAACTCAATTCCAATTACTTGAATTCCATAATGCTGATATATGACCTGGTTTTGATCCATTTGAAAATGCTGTAAGACGGTTTCACTCGATATAATGAGGCTGCACATTGTGTTTTTCACAAAACTGTAGAATTCTTTTCTGGAGTTTTCTTCATATAATTTTTGAGAAAACTTATAATTTTTTCAAAAAGTTTTTAGGTTATTGTGATTAACATTATACTTAAATATTAATTAATACTAAATTAATGTTATTTAGTATTATTAATTATTGTATATTTAATTTAATAATATTAAAGTTATACTATATTTTAATATAGTATTAATAATAATGTTGCTGCTCTGAGCACATAAATCTGTCTCCCATGTCATCTTTAGGTGACACCGTTAATGGATTTGAACTAACCTAATAAAACAAGATATTGTAACAAAAATTTTGAATCACATGGATCAAATTTATTCAGAAGGTATTTATCCAAAGTTTCCCTCATTCTTTTAAGATAAAAAGATAATTGCGACATTATTCGAGGTCAATTACAAACGCACAGCAGTCGAGAAAATGAGAAGACCGAGTTAATTACCAACAGGTAAGAAGAAACAAAAGACACGAATAATAACCGGAATTCTTACAGATAATGGGATGGCCAAGAAGGTGAAAACTCCTCGCATCCCTTGATATCCAAATCCTCCACATGGTGAATGCCGCAGTCGTGCTATCTTTCCAATTTGAGGACTCTTCGCCACTTGCAACCAGCCTTAACGAAACTGCATAATTTCTTTTGGCAGAAGATGATTCTGTAACTATTTATGCGCATCTGTACTCCTAAATTAACAATGTGAAGGGATTTGGTAGTCACCAAGTTTTTTATAGTAAAATACCATCAAAGTGAAGGATGTAGTTTTGGACCATACAGTTGATATTCATCAGTAATTGGACATAACGTTAATAGGATATTTGATGTTGAATTCACAGTAAATGATGTAGAAGCTAGTATGAACCATTATTTAGCCAGAGTATGACTGCCATCTCACGGGACAGGAGGCCTACCATCTCATGGGGCATAGAAGCTGAGCCAATCAGAGGAAAAAGATGAATGTACAGAACATGGTTGGTTGTCAGCTCACCAGTCGAAGCAAGACCTCCAGTCTTTAATGTAACATATTTGTTTTAATGCGCTTTTGATGGTTTCTTTGGGGCAGAATGTGCTTTTACAAGTTTTGGTTTATCAGATGAGCACTTGCATTAGGGAAGATTACAGAAAATAATATGAACTTGATGTAAGTTCTTCCATGGGTAATGGTGAATAGGTTCAGACCATGGATTTTTTGTCAGGAAGTTTGAAAGGTCTCTATGGCGCGTGATTGACAGCATGCATAGAAACAGTCTTACATCAATCAAGTATTTGCACTAAGATGGGCATTTAACCACATGATCAATCAGTAATCACATAGAGATGGCACTTAGACCGGGTAATGGTGAATACAATCTGACCATGCATTTTTCTCATCCTTGTCTTGCTCAGTTAACACACTTCCATACAGCACTGTTACACTTAAAACCACTCCCGAAATTAAGCTGCAATACTCTTTCTCCTCCTTTTACCTTTAATATATGCGAGCTCGTACCATACAGAAGAAGATGATGTATTCCCAAACCTATAGAGGGTCATCCTTGAAGGCTCTGCTGTTCACTTGTAAGGCCAAGATTTTTCTCCACTTGTTCCACAATTGTCCTTCCTCCCGCAGGAAGAATACAGAAGTGATGAATTGACCTCTTAAAGTCAGGGATATACAATTGATCGTTGGCTTCTCAAAATTTTCTGGCAGACTACTGATAATCCGTATCGGAATTTTTCAGAAAGTGGCCACACAGGACCTAATGTTGAGATATTGGTTGCGGGGGCATCTCTCGCAATCTTTACTTTTGAGAGGTAGTGGCCAGCATGACCACCTCGATCTTCCTTAAGAAATACGCACCTATAAGAATCATCATCGTGTCCCTTGTGCGTCCTTAGAGTATGTTCAAGCATATATTTTGCTTTATTTTTGTCCTCTCTTTTCCCCATCTAGTATGGGAAAAAGCTTAGCTGTTGTTTGTCCTCTTTTCTGTTGCCAATTAGTATGGCTGCAGCGCCCATCCGAAATAAGCAATTACACATCAACATAGACGACGTTCCCTGAATAACCAACCATACGGACCTATAGTTTCTGTGGTAAAAATCAAAGCTAGAGAGTTCTTATGAACTTCTAACAAATTTCTAGCGAGTTGTATAGAAATTATTCCCGCACTACAAACCATCCCAGAGAGGTTAAAACTCATGACGCTGTTTTTCATTTTGAATCTGCTAATAAGCATGGAACAGATTGATGAAGTAGCAGTAAAACCCGAATGATTTGAGATCAGGATGCCTATGGAGTTTGGACTTATGTTGTGCTTAGTAAGCTGGCTGAGATATTGCTGCAGTGAACTGCATCCCTGCGATGTAGAGAAATAGGGAAGATGAGAGATTGCTCCAATGGAAAACCCTGTTTGAGTACGGACTGATATCAAGTAAGGAATCTTGTCACAGCTTCTGATTTAATGTTTGAGCCCTGTTTCCTGCTAGCTGAATCACTGCTCCGATTGTTCTGGTTGGAAATTATAGAAGTTGCAGTAGAATGTGAACCAAGTTGTCAAAACTGCTTTCAGTTACGCATTTTTTTCCCATTTAGCATGAAAGAAGATGAAAATCAGGACACACAAAACTAGCTTTGTGGTCATCACTGTGGCATGATACTGTCAACAGATAGCTTGTCATTTGTTTATATACTCTACTCTGACATAAGCCAAACCTGGTTAAGCCTCGCAATATAAATTAGTGAGCCAGGTTTCCATCATGGTTATGAAGCAACAATGGCATAATCAGATGACTTGTTTTGTTACCTTGCGGACTTGCCCTGTCATTTAGTTCAACTGACAATGAATTTCCCCTTCACTTGCATCTGGATTATGTGGTGCTATGGTGATTTGAGGCAATCAAACTTGAAAACACAAAAATCAATCAGGTAAAGAGTTCGATCAAAATAGCAGACATGGATTACTAAGGTATTCATGGAAAAAAATTCCGTACAAAATTCAAGTTTAAGTTAAGCTGATAGTTTTCTGACTGCACATGTTGTAGTCTTTATCTTTATATCACTTGACGTACTTTGTTTTTTGCTATGTTGCATGGATACGGGTACGATACCAGTATATGGTATGGGTATTGGTACACAATTTTTTTTAAAACTAAGGTACAAGTACGCTACTATTAAAAAACATAATAAAAAGATAAATTTACATAAATAAATATAAACACAATTACATAGCATTCTACGTTTTAAAGAGGTGGTGCTTGGCTGATAAATATCAAATTCAATCACCAATTTACTAGAGAATGCCTAAGATCTCTATTATGGTGAATAGACATATGATCTTGATCTTAAATTTAAATTTATAGTAAAGCATTTGTGGGCAATAATAGAAGGGCAACTTCTCGTGACATAAGATACATCGAGAGCCAAATAAATACAATATATAAAAATAAGAAATTTCATTCAATAACATTTTCAATCAACTATATACATATGACTTTCATATCAAAATTTATATTATAAACAAAATATCTTTGAATCCAAATACATTAAGCTTCAAACTCCAATAGTCTTCATCTTAATATTTCCTTCACTATCATATGTAAAAAGGATTGCTTCCATATTTGATTCATCAAGAGACAATGATGGAAGGATACATATACTCAAAGTGAGCAATCTTTTTCAGGTCTTCGAAATGCAAATTTACTACCTATAGAAGTGGACAAAGTACTACCACTAGCAGACATATTAGACATATGAAAATAAACAATATCTGACTATCAATAAACAAAAATAGAATCACAAATATCAAGCAAAAATAAGACATGAGATAAATGTTGGAACAATAATGAATCAGAGATAAATATTTTGTGTTTAGTGCATTTTATATTCCTTGTCTCCGAAATTAATTTGAACATCACCTACTCCAAAGAGCAATTTCACCAAGCAAATGAAGCAGAAACTAAATTATTAAAAGAAGACAACAACAGACAGACCTTGCACGGATAACATCTCATCAAGAGATAATGGAGAATGCTTGACACAAAAAGAAGCACTTTAGAATGTCTTACAGCACGTAATTTAGTCGAAAGCGTTAAAGATTTACCAATTGATAAATATCGTCCCATAGACTGTTATTTAGTTACCCCTGGTGAATAGATTTACCAATTGCCAAAACGTCATGAAACCGTGAATAGATTATTTCGAAAACAGTTCAAAAGAGTCAAAATAAATAAGAAACATGAAAAAGAGAAATCCTCAAAGTCGAAGTTGACTCCTAATTAGATTGAAAGCCGAATAGAATAGAGTATCATCATACTATTGAGCAAGCACTAAATTCTCATAAAACCCATAGATTCAAGATCAAAAGTGTCCATAAAAAGAAAAGTAGGAAAAGAAACATATAAGGAATTAAAGAAAATAAATGGTGGTTTACAAAATCAACGATCTTACCAAACCTGGAAACCTAATTCATACACAAAAAACCATAAAAAAAAAGCTTCCCCGACCTGAATTTGAAGAAGGAGGCTTCCTGATGAGAATGTCGGTGAGGTTGCTCTCGGTTGGTGGGTTCTTCATAATTGGGGTAGCTTGTTAAAATAAATCAGTGCAAAACTCAGATAACTTATCACCAAAGAATAAGAAATTAGGAATAATATAGTCATTCTGAGAAATGCAAATGAGTTCATCATCATCATCATCATCATCATATATATATATATATATATATATATATATATATATATATATATATATATATATATATATATATATATATATATAATATGTACACACCTATGTTACACGGGTATGTCACTCGTAGTTGCCGGTCGTCCGCCGTTCGCAGTCGCCGGTGATGAGCACGTGAGACAGAGCACAGAGAGGGGATTAGGGTTTGTTATTTAGATTTATAGTTGAGTTTTGGATCAGGCAACCCATATTTGTATGGGCGTACCCATACCCGGTACATACCGGATAGGGGTACGTTGCCCATAATGGCGTACCTGTGCAACATAGGGTTTTTTATACGCTTTTTAAAAAGATCAAAAATCTATACTCATTGTATCCAAAACGTCTAAGCAATACCAAACTAAGTTTACTGACTTTCAGAATTATGTAATCAATGTAAATCAGGTATTTTGGTATGAAAAGAAAATAGTCAAGAGCATCACATGAAAATAAGCAAAATCCAGGAAGAAGCTTGTTGGTAATAGACATTCGACTATCTTCGTGGGATATACCCCTTCTAAAGCATCTGGGATTTATAAAAACACAAACAACAAACATGTGTATAATACACACACAGAGAGAATCGAATCAATCGATAACGGATATTAATAAGCTTATTGAACATTTATATTCCTGACAAACTGAAGTAGTCTGAGAGTATAATCCATGAATGTATATCTTGTCACTCTCTTGAGCAATTATGTTTGGCAGAGTTGTGAAGTATGAGACTGTATCTTGAATCGTACTTCCCTAGGAAAAGTAACTTCTTCAAGTGTATTAAAATTGCTAGAACATATTACGTGATGACAACCAATGCATGAAGTACCATGTCATTCTAAAACCCTCAACTTTTCATCACCTTAAGGTGATTAGCTCGACTTTAATGGATTTTGAATCGAGTGAAAACACACATTCTTGGTCTGTGCCGTTGAGTTTCCATAAAAGAATTGCCTGCCAAGTGCATAAGTATGTGATTACAGTCATTTCGAATCAGGAAGAGTCGATAAAGGTTCGGTACTGACCTGATCTGGTCTGCTTTCTGATATCCTAGCTAGGTTCAACTCGGATCCATCAATGAAGAGGGTTCACGAGGAGAGTTGGTTAGGTAGCCAATAGCAAGTGTAAAACTCTCTCGGATCTTCTGTCAGGGTTTGCAATCTTTCTAAGAATAATGCACCCAACTCCTATAGCAGAACTCCAAAGTTAAAGAGTGTTTGGGCAATAAGAGTACTGAACAGCCCCCTGTTATGGAAGCCTAGTGTTTCACCCTCTGCTCACATAATGTCAAAAAGGCTCAGTCAGGTTTTATTAATCAACTGAGAGAACTGAAATATGAAGGTACCGTGGTCTGCACTTTTAATTAGAAACCTACTGCGCAGAGATAAATATATTAAAAAAGGACGTACAATGAAAAAATAGTGTATTGTTTAGGTTTCGATAGCACCCAGATCAATCACTAGCGGCAGGCTCTGTGAGTTTGTGAGACACCATCGTCACTCTTCATCCTTTCAGATTTGTGAGACACCAAGAATGAGATGTTGTGGTCCGCATGGCTTGCTTCTGCTGCAGCCCTCCATCTCACTGCTCGCTTCTCCACTGTCCCCATACTCTTCATCAACTTCTCTTCCATATTTGATCGCATCCTCTCTATTTTCAGCTGAGAAAAGAAATAAATTTCTCTTCAAAGGCATGAAACAGGATGGGCTTAATGATATATCAACTTTTCTTTATTTTAGCCGCCACTTTACTCGCTTTGTATATTTTGAGAACAAAAAGTACGTTTGGACTCCCAGCATGTTTTCTAGTTCAAATATGAAGGAGTACAACCGGTACGTGATGAAGAGACAGCGATGAATATCTTGTTTTTTGTTTTGATCAGCAAACTGAGGCTAAGGAAGCCCCCCGGATATTAATTTCAGGACCTTCAAGTTGAAGGTTTTTGAATGGACCCCTTGCCAGGAGAGCTGTAGCTTTATGCCAGTCATGAATATTTGTAATACAGAAGTAGTAGAAGATGATGATGATGATGGTTTAACAATACCTCCAGTTTTTTCAACTCAGCCTCAGCCTTGGCATCTTGTAGGTTTACCCACGCTTGGATCTTTGCTTCCTCTCTTTGACACCTGAAATGTAAAAGACATAAAATCAGTCTACCATCCACCCTGCATCTATAATTAACAACCACAAAGTCACCTTGCCAAAAGCAAGGAACACCTTTTCGTTTGATTACTCTTTCCCCTCTAATTTAGTTGGCAAAGACTTTCTATGCTATCTTCACAGAACTACTTCTACACAGCCCCAGATGTTACCCGAACATGGACAACCGTGGGTGGCTAAGCTTTTCTCTTCAATTAGAAAGGCATCTCCTAAGGATCTTTCACTGTCTTTACAAAAGCATCAGTATCCAAGAGAAAAGAAGATTCAGCAGCTTGAAAACAAGGATATTTCTACCTGATGCAGCATTCCCTGATTTTCTTCTCGCAGGGCACATATTTCTTTACTTCACCAGTACCATTCTCCGAAGTGTTCCATCCCACTTCTTCCCTTTCCTCCCTCGGATTCCAACTATTCATTGAGCTACCATCAAACGCTCCAATGCTTCTCAACACAGCTTGAGTTTTACGTATGGATGAAGAGATTTTCTTACTCATGAGACTGCAAACATCTCTATCACTTCCCACTTGTCCAATGTGAACACCTGTACCCATATCAATGAGCCCAGCCAAACTAAAACCTTTGGGGAAGTTTCTTGGTGGATTATCATCTGAAGGAGCTCCGATTGTGCTGGGCGATGATTGGAACTGCTTGCCATTCTTCTTGTTTTCTTTGTGATTTTGAAGAGAGCAGAGGTTTGGTTTTCACCCACTTTTCTGCTTCCTCCCATTTTGATGGGAGAAGCTTCTTCTTACATTGATTGGTTAAGGTTGTGGGCTTCTTGGCAAGAGGTATGGCCGGATACGTGGCTCCTGAAATGGGATCATTTAAAGGCATTGTGCATGAGTGCCGGTTCTGACAGGATGCATATGTGAGAGAGACAGAGACACCCAGTATGTGACCGCCGCGGAAATATGTATAATGGTCGGGAAATTCTGTGTGTGTGTGCGCGCGCGCAAAATTGCTCCACCTTACTCAAACATGGAGCACTGGAACTTTACTTGGTGGATGCAAACCATATCTAAAGACCAGGAATTTCATCATTGATCTTTCCTCTTCTTTTGCTCGAGAGTTTTACCGTGGATTCTGTTGAACACGGGCAGTTAATGATGGTTGTCTGGCTCGTTTGGCCTCTTCTTCTAGTTGGAGTCAGAGTTACCCAAGTTTTGGTTTGTGATGCAATCTTCTGACAGATGGCTTCGTCCTTCATCACATCCTATCCGTTAAACGCATTCTTGTTTTGAAGACTAAATAAGCATTCAGCTGACAATCAGACTACCCTTTTCCAACAATCCTGACTGACGCCATTGGCGGCAGCTAGCCATTGAAGACCAGCACGCTCTCCTGTCAGTTTACAATTTTAACCGTGCATAGTCGAGAAATTGACCGTGGTCCAAATGTGCATGAAAGGTGAAGACGAAAAAAGACAAACGCTACACCGGCGGTGTATGAAGTTTCATTGTATATACTCTTGCATACGTTATTCAGGATGGAAATCGGTTCTGTCTGTTGGTATTTTGTCTCGTTTGGACCTTCACTGTGAATTGGAAACTAAGCTCTGTCGCGCGTTTAGATCTGTAGCTTTGCTTTTTTTCCAACAATCGAACTCCCCACCTAAAGCGGAGAAGTCAAAGAGCCCTACCACTTGAGCTACCGCTCTGAATGCAGGTTTCTTAATTATTGCTTGTTGATAAATCAGAGTGCTGTGAACATAAAGGCTGAGAGCAGTAGGATTCGAGTCTCTTCTTGTTATAGAGGCCGAGGCCTAACACACACTCACACATGCATTCAGTCGAACTCTCCACCAGCAGCAATGATGCTAGAGCGCTCCGCTCTTGAGCTGGTGCTAGTCAGACCTCCATTATGTGCATGTCATACAGTGTATCGAACTCTTGACCTTCTACTTGAAGTCGCTTTTGAGTCGGCAATCTAACCAGGAGAGCCATGGCTTCATGCAGAAGAGTGGTTACATATGGCAAACACACGAAGAAGATGGCAGTGCCCTCCATAGCAAGCAGATGAAACAGAACAGGGCTTTTCGTTTTCCATCCTCCAACTCAAAATCTTCTTCGCATTCAGCCATTTACTTGTTTGAGCCCTTTTTTTTTCTAAGAAAGCATGTTTGAGCCTAAGACTTGAGTAATACTGAACATGAGCGAAGCTAGACGAATCGAATACGGGTTGCTTATGAGAGCTGCAAGTCTAATATCTATCATAGAATTTTCAGTCAAAAGTAAAGTTTTTTACATTTAAATTTAAGATTTATGTCGAAAGGTTTGGTTCAGTTCTAATAGAAAAAAAAATGGTAGTTCAATTCATAGCTCTAAAGTTGGAACCGAACCATGAAAATGAAACACAACCCATTGTATATATATATATATATATATATATATGGAGAGAGAGAAATTAGTACATGCGTATATGAATATATGCTTAAACTTAAACATTCTCAAACATCTCAAGAAGAGAATGGTTGATGCCTTCGAGAAACTGTAAAAAGTACCAATGTATTTTTTTGCTTTTGACATTTGAATTCAAATCACTGATTTTATCATTTAGAAGATTGAGATTTAAAAGCATTTTAAGCATAAATGAGCACATGGATTGCTCTCTCTCTATATATAATCAATTCAATTCATACTTAAGTCTATTCAAACATTTTCATCGTTCATTCATCATCATTAAGAGAGATTTTAAATAAGCATTTTAAGCATAAATGAGTATGCACATGGATTACTCTCTCTATATATAATCAATTCAATTCATACATAAGTCTACTCATATTTTCATCATTCAATCAACATCATTAATCATAGAGATTTTAAATAAAAAAACAGATCATACCATTATATATTAAACGTAAGTATGAAAAATATAACGGTACAATTTGCTTTTCAAAATCAAATTTTCACAAGGATAGAGGTGAAAAGGAGATTGAATACAGACCAATATATACATAATGTGTGCAAGTTTTATAACGTGTAAACTTTGGCCAGTAAATACAAATAATGTGAGGAAAAACCTTCTTGCATCTGAAAAAACATTGATGATCTTCAAAAGTCATCTTGGACATAAACAAAAAATCTCCTCTATGCTTACCAACTCGGTTGATACTGTTTCTTAATCTAAGCTATGTCATCAGGTGCCCATTTATCTTTTCTAGTTTCAGGGTCCAATTTCGGGTACATCACCCCGTCTCGCTCATTGGGTCATTCTGGGGTCTTCGACTTGTTCCAATCGATCATCCAATTGACGCGGGCATTGAAGTGGATTTTACCACCCGGCGGATAATCAGCGTAACCCAACCCGGCGAACGGGCCAAAGAAAGGTTGACAAATACAATGAAATCCACAGAAAAACCCGAGTTGCAAATCGGCCGACTTTGCAACCGGAGTCTCTGCAAATGATCGTACCGGAACCACATTGGCACATACCTTAAATGCGCCGCTAAATACTTAATTTACTTAGTTCTTGCGAGGAGTAACGCTGATTGGCCTTGGAGAAGTAGTACGTGAGGTTTCTCCGGTAGGACGGCCATGTTGGTGGAGACCAGAGCCTCCATTGAAGCTTTCTCATGGAAGGCGATGAGCCTTTGATGATGAGGTCCGGGTTGCCGAATCTAGGCTGAACCAATTGGTTCACTGTTGCCTCATCGAGTGAACCAGTTGCATTGAGCTTGAAAAATTCTTGGTATCTCTTGATGGCTAACTCGAGATTGTCATCGAATTCATCAGGGAAGTCAGTAGCGTCTGTATTGTTATCAAGGTAGCAGAAGTGTTGCAAGTACTGTTTGAGGTAAGGGAGTACGGTATGATTTTTGCCTTTACGATGGCCGGAGAGTTGCCGGAATTCTTCGATTGCATGGTAGCCATCGATCAAGTTAAATGTTCTCGAAGGAGCGCCAAAGTTGAAACTGCTACTAAGGTTCCTAGCTCATGATGTTGGTTGTACCTGGTCTGCATGCAGAGATTTGTGGCTTGGAATCTTTTAAAAAAAATTGCTTTTTAGGGATATAGGTATAATAATAAATTTTTTAATTATTTTTAAAAATTAATAAAGTTTTTAAATTGTAATTATACTACCTAAAAAGTAATGAATAAACATGACAGATATTGGATTTGGTTTTCCCTACTCAAAACAAATTTCAACAATCAATTTTAGAAGATGTTGATATTTGAAAAGTAAAAATAAGTGTATTTGATTCAAAAGGTTATGTTAATTAAAATTTTAATTATTTATCTTTAAAATTAAATAATTAAGATTTATTTAAATATACTAACATGTAATGTTTGTACTATATACCGTGCACTCTTATAGAAACACACCCTCTCTCTCAGTAAGCATGTCTCAAACAAGTTACATCAAGAGATAGAGGTTTCCAATTTCATACTCAACCTGATAATTCAATTTGAAAATCGAGGTCCACCACACCTACGTAACCGAGAACTGGCTGAACTGAAACCAGAACCAAACTGAAACTGAGAAACCCTACTGTTTGGTTTGGATTTTATCAATTGAAAAATTGAACAAAAATCAGCGATTTGAGACCATTGGTTTCAAGTGATTCCGATTTTGAAATCCCACCAATTGAAACGAGACCCAATTTGAGACTGAAACCAAAAACAGACCCGAAATCGGTGGAACCAGAGCCAATTCAGTTTGCATTGCAGGTTTTTCTGGGAACCAAGACTTCTGGTCTGGAACCAGCGAACCCGGTTTACCCGGAGGCCTGAACCCAGGTTGGGTTCGCCTTAACCCGAACCTGACCTTGACCGACCCGTTGATCCGATTTACCACCTCCTCCATAGAGGGGAACAGAGGCAGAAAGCAGCGGCATCTTGTGATTGTCATCGACCCGACCCTCCTCTGTGTGGCTCCTATAAACCCCCAAACCCAACCTCATTTGCCGACACCCACACAGTTCGATAGTTCAGTCCGCCATGGACGAACCCACTAAGCTCTTCCTACATGCAGAAGAAGAGGAAGAAGAAAAAGAAGAATGCAGCCGGACGACCCTCTTCCCGTTCGGCTCCCTATCTCTCTCCCTCTCTCCTTACCATATTCCGTTCCCCAACTTCACCTCTTCGTCTCCACCCACGGCTTTTCTGAAACCTTCCTTCGTTTCCCTGGCTTCCAATCTCTCCATTAAGCCCTCCATCTCTTCCTCCGCCTTCCTCAACCCTTCTCCTTCCCCTCTTAGCCGGAATTCTTCCCTGAGATCCGCTTTCAGCTCGTCCACCATCATCAATCCGCTCCGATACAGCCCGGGAAACTCTGCTAACTCTCCCGGCGGCGTTTGCGGCCGGAAAACCACCATTGTTTGGTTCCGGAACGATCTTCGCGTCCATGACAATGAGGCATTGAACTCAGCGGACTCGGAGTCCTTGTCGCTGCTCCCCGTGTATATTTTCGATCCCCGGGATTACGGGAAATCGTCGTCCGGGTTCGACCGTACCGGGCCATACCGGGCGACGTTCTTAATTCAGGCCGTGGCCGACCTCCGGCAGAACCTCAAGAAGCGCGGCTCTGATCTCGTGGTGAGGATCGGGAAGCCGGAGAAGATTCTCCGGGAACTCGCGAGGAGCACCGGCGGTGATGCGCTGTTCGCTTATAGGGAGGTTTCGCGAGAGGATGTGAAGGCGGAGGCTGCCGTAGAGACGGAGCTCGCAGAGGAGGGCGTCGAAACGAAGTGGTTCTGGGGGAGTACCTTGTTCCATTTAGATGATCTTCCGTTCAAATTGGACGAAATGCCGGCCAATTATGGGGGGTTCCGGGACAAGGTGAAGGGATTGAAGGTGAGGAAGACTATCGAGTCCGTTGACAGGCTGAAGGGATTGCCTGTTTGCAATGACGAGATCGAGCCAGGGAGAATTCCGACGCTCTCCGATTTGGGACTTAGTCCGATTGCAGCTCAGGTATTTTTTTCAACCTTGATTCGTTTGATCGTGCACTCTGCAGTTCTTGTTGGTTTTAATTATCAGATTGGTGCGAGAATTTTGTTGGTTTTGATTGCACTTTGACTCAATTTGTCAGCTTTAGTTCTGTGAGACATTTGGTACTTTTTCATTCCCACGATTCATAATTGAAAATTGGAACAATATAAGTGGTATCAAGAATTTTTGAACTCGAATTTAGAGTGTGGAAGCTCTCCTTCTTTAATGAGATTGAACTTTGCGTTTGGAGAAATAGCTTTCTAGTTACACGTTCTCAGTTCCTCGAATCTAGCCATCTAGTGGATACTAGTGATGCATGATGACATTGCTCGAGAAAACTATCATTGCAATTAGCGTTGCTGATTCTTTGATTATCATAATGTTAGAGGCTTATTGTGGATGCTGTCAACTCTCCGAGTTATCTCTCTTACGTCCTCATTCCTTGCATATAATGGCGTTTCATAATGACTTCAACCATGTTGCTGATATAACAAAATATGTAGGCCAGCTATTATTTGAAAGTTTTCTTTCTTTTGGTTCTCGAATCTTTTGTGCTGATGGATCCTCTAGGCTGCAAGGTGTCTCGTTGCATGGTAAATCTAATCTGTGAACTTTGCATTCTTAAGCGGATATAGTTGCTTCCGATTCTGGGAAATGCTGCTGAGACTTATGTAGGACTATATATGTCGAGTGTTGTTATTTAAAATAGTAAGTTGTTTATTAAACTGTTCATCTTGGCAATAGTAAATCTATCCGATTCTTAATCTAATCTGTGAACTTATTTTCTCTCTTACCTAAGGATAGAATCTTAAACTGTCTTGATACGTAGATTGCAAGGTGTTTATTACCCCTTTGCTGATGGGCCAATAGTAAGTTCATCTTGGCAAGTCATTTGTGTTGTGTTCGTGCTTTTCCAATACTATTGGAGTCAGTAGAAACTACAAATTTGTGGATAATCTAGGAGACACTGCTGTAAAATAAGGTTGCATCTGTTGTTCAACTTCATGAACAATGTGGTTAGAATTCAAGAGTCTCTGTGAGCTTGCACTGTGATTGAAACAGAGTATCAACTTTGCTGTCGTGGTAATTTCATGACATCCTGAAGCTTTACTAAAGCAAATATGATAAATAAGAATTAACCAAACTTTGATGGTGATGACAGTTTAGGAGAATCAGGATTAGAGTGTGGCCAGTTATTCTGGTTCTCCTGATTCCGATTCTGAGAAAGGTCACCTCTACCCTTGTTTCTTGTCAAGATTTTGTTTTCTGAAAAATCATTTGTTATCTTCTCGTTTAACCTTGTTAATTTCATTTTTTTTCTTCCTTATGAGCTTGTTAATACAAAGATGAATCGGGTGAGAATCATTAACTATTGAGGTGTTTGTCACTCGATATGGACCGCATCATATTATCTTATAGCAAATATCAATACAAAACGAGGCCCGTATTAGGTCAGGCCAGTGTATCGAACTGTTTCGTGTGATTCGGCCAGCCCATATCGCACAATATAGTTTTATGGCACGGTTTCCAACTTTTACTTTTTTTTAAGACCTTTCTTTTTCGTTTCTCCTCTATCTACACTTGTGGAGGGAGAGATTTTGCTGCTTGACTTGTGAAGCTATGCTTTTTCGATTGGGTGGGTATGATTTATTCATGTTTTGAGGTATAAACTTTTGTTTTTGTTTTTTTATAGTTCTTTTTCTTGTAAGAATGATTGTTTTCCTGTATTTCACATTGATCTACGGATATATAAACCTTTGTTTTCCTTTATTTTGATAATATAATAGATTAGACCAATTGCTTGATTATTTTTCATTACCAGTTAGCTTATCTATTTATTTATATTATGAATTTATGATTATTATTAGTTAATGACAACTTAATATAGCCTATGTAAGTACTTACTATCTTATTAATAATTTAAAAAGTCATATACTATTGTTTTGATACAATGCCAATATTTGTCCAGCTTATTTTGATTCATATACATTTTTTAGAATTGTTTTCTATCTTTCTTAATGTTTAAAAGTGTTTTTAGAAAAAATTATAATATATTACAATAGGATATGGTATCATGAGAAAAATGCCCGTCACAGTACGCTTACTACAACATTGTCATTAACTAGCATGTAAGAGTGAAGAATTATTAACATTTCAGTTGGTTGTCCAATAATCAATAATGTAAACTCAAAGCAGAATGCAGTATATTGAATGATGGTTCTTGTTGTGCAACTTTCCGATAACATGGTTCATATTTCCCAGAGTGGAAAGCTTCCGGCCAATGCCTCTCTTGTAGGAGGTGAAACTGAGGCACTGCAAAAGCTGAAAAACTTTGCAGAAGAATTCCGGGCTCAACTCACCAGCAAGGATGGCGCCAAGCATACCATATATGGTGCTAACTTCTCCTGCAAAATCTCACCATGGTTAGCTGTGGGTTGTCTCTCTCCACGCCACATATTCAATGAAGTAAAGAAGAATATGGCGAGGTGTCTATAACGCCCTTCCCCCTTTTTTTCTGAGATAATCTTTTAACATACAAATTAGCTGTGGACCCTAAGATTGATCTTATACATCTCATTGTTTTGATGAGCTGTTTCTGATCTCTAATCTTGCCTCTGCAGTAAGGTCACCGCTGGATTGAAAAATGATACTGGTTCAGCTGATAGTGGATCAAACTGGCTTATGTTCGAGTTGTTATGGAGGGATTTCTTCAGGTGCTTTTGAAATGGCAGATA
This sequence comes from Brasenia schreberi, assembly GCA_036023115.1. Lineage (NCBI taxonomy): Eukaryota > Viridiplantae > Streptophyta > Magnoliopsida > Nymphaeales > Cabombaceae > Brasenia > Brasenia schreberi. The sequence continues at coordinate 2,231,454 of JAYKKT010000046.1, forward strand.
TTATTTTTAACTTGTTCGCTAGTCTTTGAACTTTGTTGTGGAGTGTTATCTTGTACTCATTCCGTGCGTTTCTGGTTTCAGGTTTGTCACCCGGAAATACAGTTGCGCCAAGACTCCCACAGCTTCTCCTGTTACAGCTTGCGCTGGTTCGCTTGCATAAAATTGCAGAACGATTGTTGGAGTGCACAATGAAGCAATGGCTTCCTGATTCAGTTGATAACATGCTTAATGGTTGGAAGGAGCTGAAGCTCAATATGGCTATATTGAAGGGTCTACTGCTCCCCTCTGGGTTATGTTGCATCTGTTCAGATCTTGTTTCTCTGTTCTGTATCTTTTCTCTTATAGAAATCTCTTCTTTGCTAATCAAAACTTTATATTACCTTAATGTTTCTTTTGCTAAGTGATATGTTCTCCATGAATTCTTCATTACAATTAAAAAAAATAAAACCAGAGGAAATCACCAAACATGAACCACAGGGTACAGGCCTTGCTCTGCCTGAACGGAGTCGTTTTTGTGGATATCAGTTCGGGTAGGATAAGTCTGAGACTCGACCCTTTTGAGATGGTAGGATCTGGCGTGCGGATTGCGGCCTCTGATCTGACCGCACCCGTCATACGGCATTATCCTCCTCGGGAGTTACCGTATGGTCATGGTGACCGTTTCTAACATGTCACCCGGGTAAGATCTTCAACTCGTCTTCAACCCACAACCCGAAATAAATATACCGACCGGATTACGTTTTGGGTCCCTGAAATCCAGTATTTATACATATATATATATATATATATATATATATACACACACAAAAACTGGATCCTATCGATGATATCTGCTCACTCATATTCGTTTATTTCTTTTTGACGGTACGAGTATAATTTTTAAAATATTTTAAAAAAGTAATCCAAAAACAATAAAAACATGAGTGAATAAGATCTAATTACTATATATAATATTATATATAAAGAGAAAAATTAGTATATTTATGGTTAGATGATTAGAGAGAGAAATTAGTACATTTATGATTAGATGCTTAAAAAAAGTTTTAAGATCCCCATCGATGTTGAATTTAAAATTCCAAAATTAAAAGATACACCCACACTTTTTTCATGTACTTTCTTTCACTTTTTGACTTAAAGATATGATTAAATTTTTGAGATCCTTAAGTATTTAATATTTTAAGCATTGATGACTATGCTTATGAACTAACCCCTTTTCTCTCTGTATATATATATATATATATATATATATATATATATATATAGATAGATAGAGAGAGAGAGAGAGAGAGAGAGAGAGGCTTATTTTTGTTCTATATTTGCTGATTACTTGTTGGACCTTGTTACTTCTTAGATGTGTGATTTATATTTTTATTAAACTCATGTCCGGTTTCTATTTCGGTTCTATTCGTTTCAGTCCCAGTTCCAGTTTTATTTGAAAAATAAGGTAAATAAGGTGGTATTTTAAATATAAAACCAATGACTACCTGGAACTAGTTGTTTCAATTTGGTTCTTTAATAGGTAGAACTTGACATAGTCGGTTCCCGAATAGGAACCAGATGTAGGAACCAGCTGAACGCAAAACAGGTAAAACCAGAACCAAGGATCACCCAAGTCCGTTCCAGTTTTACCTTCTATAAAACCACAACTGACAGTTTTGACCAAACTATTCCAGTCTTTTTCAAAAATTTCTTATAAATTTTAAACTTTTTAATAAAATTACCAGTTTCAAGCGGTTCTAAACTCAAACCAACACAACAACAACCACTAAGCCTTTTTTTCATACTAGATGGGTCGGCTACATAGATTCTCTGTTTTCACATAGCCCTATCACGTGGCATGTTAACCGTTAACTCAATATAAACTAGATCATTCTTTATCGTTTCTTTCCAACATTTTTGTGATTACATCTTATTCTTATAATGTAGTGGTTGTGCATCAACGCATAAGCGTTGATGCTTATGGCTGGCCGAGGCAGCTTGGTCGGAGCATATAAGATGCACAGGGGGACGAGACCTGCTGGGGAGAGGTCTCAGGAGTAGTTGCATGAGCCGAAAAAACGTGAAGAGTCGTCGGAATCCGATAAGAAAATCCTCATTTTTGTTTTGTCAAATTTCTCATTTTTAGTTGTTAAAATCGAGTTATTAGCTCAAAACAAGGGTAGATTCATGAAAATTTTCTCAAATCTGAGTTACTATTTTTTCATGAATTTTCTTACCAAAATGACACCGTCGGTGACCATTGATGGATTGGGTTGGAAGAAGGCAGACGATCATTTGAGGACCATAACCGGCCTTAATTATCCTTGGAAACTGGTGAAATTGACGTTGGAAAACCATGGGAACCGACCCTTTTGGGCGTGTCCCTCGTGTTCGTGTCGGGTCGTGTCTAAAATATTGTGAACCGACACTGATTTATATCGTGTCCTTATGTAACATGTTAAGAACCAGTTCTATGTCAAAATAGGTTACATGTCGAGTTATGTGTCAAAAATGGATCACATTGGGTTGTGTTTAAAATGGGTTTTAAGGTTAGAAACAGGACAATGTCAGTAACTATAGATCTGTGTTGACACGATTTATACATATTCAAAAGAATATGTCATTATCGAAATTAGCTGTTGTGTATATCGCTGAGGCCGAACCGCTACACATACGTGGACATTTGTCTTATGAAGAGGTGCCCATAGCAATCTTGAATAGAAAAGAACAAGTCTTACGTCGCCGAGTTTTGGGAACAATAAAAGTGTATTGTAGTCATCATTTGTCATACCTCTTTAGGTACTTTCAAAATTTTGAAGACAAAATTACTTTAGAAGGAGTAGAATGTAGTGGTTGTGAAGTAACGCATAAGCGTTCATACTTATGGTTGGTCGAGGCAGCTTCGTCGGGCCATATAAGATGTAGAGGGGGCGACCTGTTGGAGAGAGGTCTCGATAGTAGTTGCACGAGCAAGAAAAATGTGAAAAGTCATCGGAATTCGGTAAGAAAATTCTCTTTTTTTTGTCAAATTTCTCATTTTTAGTTGTTAAAACTAAGTTAGATGATAGGACTTTTGTCTGTTTCATGCTAAACCTTCAAAAATAAATTTTATTATGCAAAAATTGGCTCAAAACAAGTATAGATTCATGAAAATTTTCTCAAATCTGAGTTACTATTTTTCATGAATTTTTCGACGAAAACGACACCGCCAACAAACATTAATGGATTGGGTTGGAAGAAGAAGGGTAGGCGATCGGTTGAGGATCATCGTCAGCCTTAATTATCGTCGGAAACCAATGAAATCGATGCCAAAAAATCATGAGAACCGACCCTTTTGGGCGTGTCCTTAATGTCCGTGCCATGTCAGACACGACGTGTCGGGTTTTGTGTTGAAAATGGGGAAGTTTGGATCGTGTCTTGAAATGAGTTTCTAGGTTAAAAACAGGAAGTATGTCAGTCGTTATAGGTTCTGTGTTGACACAGTGACAAAGGTTACCTATTGTATCACTCAATTTGCATCTTATATGTATCTGGGTATCAGTTTGGATCTCAAATATCTTAAATAGATTCAGATTGAGTTTTGGGTGATTTTAGGGTAATTTGGGATCTGATTTGGATACGTTTGTTGAGTTAGATTTTTAGTTAAATAAATTTTAATATTTTAATTATTTGTAATTGTCTAGAGATTAAAATTAGAGGATTTGGTGGTGATAAGAGTGTCACAGCGGCTTGGAAACTTGATCTTAGCACTCCTTCAAGTAAGGGGTTATATATTATTTTACAGAACCATGCTAGAAGTCATTTTACTTGTTTTAGATAGATTTAAAATATGCATGATTGATAAATATTGTATTGATGCTTATAAAATGTTATTTGTAATTATGGGTTATTTGATATGCTTTTCAAATAGAACATGTTTATGACATTGATTGATAAAGAGCATGTTTTGATATGCACGTGTTGTATGAACATGGTATTTAAATGTCGTTTAAATGTTGTATGGATATGGACATGGCTTTGGATATTCGTGGATCTAGATATAATTTCTGAATGTAATAAAATATAATTGGTTTTAGAAATATAATAATTTGTGAATATACGAGTCATACTTGTGTGGGGTCTCTAGAGACTTGTAGGTGCATCGGGTGATCCGACTTGGGGCGAATAAATGGTGTGTTTGCGAGCACTCTGTCGTGAGAGTCAGCGTGGTTACCATCGTGGATGGGGTTACCGAGGTCACGTTAGAGATGGTCGAACAACTCCCATGACCTTTGGGGCAGACACTGTATGGGTTGTAATTATCGTAACTAATGAGATGTGAGTGTGTGCATATTAATTTGAGATCATGATTTAAAGGTATTTGTGCTTTGTTATGAAACGATTGTGAAACTATGTATGCTTTTAGTATGATTTCTGTTTAAAGATGTTTAACCTCCTTACTGAGCTATGTATAGGAATTCATCTCATTGTTTTACATCTCATCCTAAACATAACACTTTGAAGGCACACGGAGCAGAGTAGGAGTTGGATAGAGCTGCATTTTTATTTTAGATGTTATGATAAGTGTTAAACAATTTATAACGTCTTGTTTTGGGGGTTATTGTTAGGTAGGCCCCGCACCATTTTGGACATGCTGTTTAGAACTTCGATATGAATATCATCCCAAAACCGAAATTGGTATCACACTGATTTAGATTACAATTTTAGGTTGTGGGCTAACTGAAACCGATGGTTTGAAACCCAAACATGTATGTGCAAAGCCGAAACCAAACTAATGGAGATTCTGCTTGTAACATAAACCAACTTCTTACGCACACACACACACACACACACACACACACACATATATATATATATATATATATATATATATATATATATATATATATATATATATATAGATAGATAGATAGATAGATAGATAGATAGATAGATATAAATATAAATAGATACATGTATATATATATATATATACAACTTTATAAGTTTATCTATAGTAACAAAATTTGGAAGTAGTGTTACCTGATTCAATGTGAGACTAAAATCGAACCAAACCCGACCACAGATTCCCCTATACCCACCATAGGGTAAAGCTCTTACAATGGTGGTTTTCTTCATTTACAGGGCTCAAACTCAGGACCTTGGTTAAGGAAAGAAAGGATAGAACTACTTGAATTAACCAGTCGTATGCATTCACGAAATCATAGTAACAAATAGTTTTATAATTATTAAGCATACACCCAGTTTTATTAAACATATACCTTTTATCGAAAATACTACTCATGCAGTTTTCCCTTTTTTCATTCTCTTCATTTTTTCACCACCACCGGGAGTGTCTCCTTTTCCACAATTGACTTCGCTCCTCTAACTTTCCATCAGCAACTGATGGCTCTTCCCTCCTATAATTTTTTTACTGTCAACGACCCTTCATTCGATTGTTTATAAAATTTTCAAACATCTATTTTCTATGGCGTTCAAATCTTTACACAACCACTCTACTCATCAACTACAACCATAAAAATCTTTAAAAAATGAGTTCCAAATAAAAATCTTAAAAAGATGGGTTCCAAAAGAATTTGTAGATGGATGATTCAGACGAGAATGCTCACGGTTGAAAATTAATTCTTAAGGAAACACATGTTTAATAAAAAAAGGTATATGAATATTAATTACCTCTTTTTCGAGCAATTATGATAGTAGTTTTTCTTATAGGTGTAGGTGTTCAGTGAATTATCTTGGTCAGCAAGGTAGCCCGGATTACCTCTGGGAAGGGCTTCCTTTCGCCGTCCATCTTGGCGATGAAGGGTCTTCATGAAAGGGAGATGTCTGCAGTACTACGAGAATGATTGTGGGCGGACGGTAGTACAGAATCGTGATTTCAAGTAAAACTAGGGGCAAGTTAGTAAGTGCCTCCGGAAATGAAGAGGAGTTTTCTTTTTTGCGGGTTCCCTTTCTTGCCCCTTTTATACCGCGAAAGCCGCGTTGGTGGGAGCCGTTCTATGAGAAACTTGGTTTTGGTTGAGGGAGAAGCTGATCGCGAACGCGGAGGAGAAGCGTCTGAGAGTTCTCTTGCTGCGTGTGGCGCTTTACGACGATGGCTGACGACGGAAAGAGCAATCTTGAGTCTCTGAGGAAATGGGTTGTCGAACACAAGCTTCGTACCGTTGGTATTTTATTTTCATTTGATTGATTGATTCATCTTCTTCTTCTTTTCTGTTTATTTTTTGGGTTATTTGATCTATTTCTTTTTGATGTTTTGTCCCTGATCAGAATTGGATCGTCTCTCTTCTTAGGTTTTCATTTACCGTGGGTTTTTCGCTAATTTCTTTTGTGTTTTCTGTGGTAGGAACTCTTTGGTTGAGCGGATTGGCGGGTTCGATCGCATACAATTGGTCGAGGCCCAATATGAAGCCTAGCGTCAAGATCATCCACGCTAGGTACTTACAGTAATATATTTGTTTTATTTTATCACGTAACATTTGATTTTCTTGATTGTTATGATGATCTGGTTGGAGGCGAATACAACATGTTTATGTCTTTTGGGATTTTCCTTTTGGGTTGTTTTTTCTTATCAATCAAATTGGGTTTCAAGCAAGTTAAATTTAATGAATTGGAGACTTGCTTTATGTATGTGTTCTTGGAATTTAGACGTATCAATGTTTCTAGGTTACTCTGTTTTTATGAAAATATGCACCATATTAGGTATCTTTTATGTTTACATATGTACCGAACTCTGGTGCTTGAAAGATCTTGTTTCTTATGAAATCGATCCTTAATAAATTAGCTCTGAGATGATCTTCTAAACGTTCGGATCTGAAGAAAGATGCTACCAGAGAATCAGAGAGTCTGATTTGATACTTTCTTGTTCATTGCATGGGAACTTAGCAGCCTGACTTTCAGAAAATCGTCTTCTGATGTTAAGAGTTCCTTCATTTTTTCGGGTGAGAGGAGTTCCTTTACCACAAAAACTATTCGTACCAATCAAACCGTGGAGATTTCTTTCAAACTGCAGCCGTGAATCTGATAATGGACTTTTGTGCTTTTATTCGCATGGCTTAAGCATATGATGGTTATGCGTTTAACCTTTTACGTGCAAAACTTTGACTCATTTGTCAAACAAGTTCCACAGAGGTCTTGGTTGTTGTTTTTTATCTTGCATTTTACTCTGACAGAAAGAGAAAGATCTCCTTCCTTATTAAATAGAAATTCCGTTATTTCTATGGTTAGTTGGAGGAGGTTCTAAACAAGTCGAAAGCATTGTACATGAGATGCTTGACGAAGCTCATGTGCCTGACGAGCTGAGCTGAGCTGAGCTAAAGATCATGGAACGTGACCTATTTGTGTAAAATGTGTTTTAAAATAGTATAATTCGAAAAATTGTGTGATTGGAGACGCACCATGTAAAACCATAAAACTCCAGGACTAAGACCCTTCAGTCCCTTCCCTAGAGCCTCTATTGGTCTTCGCGGTTTTAGCAGTCCTGACAGCCATATGAATTGAACAGCAAATGGTCTGTCTAGGGGTTGAGTTATATTCTATGTTTCTGCACTTTAGTTTGATGTTGAAAGAATTTATTCTTTGAATGCTTTAGAACTGTAATATTTCATCTGTTCAACATATTTATTGTAAAATACTCCTTTATTAAATTTACATATATATATTCATGTCAGAAAAGGAAATGTTTATGGGTGTTTAAAAGAACAAAACTTTAGAAGCTAAACATGAGCAAAACGATGTCTGACTTGTTTTCTTCCCTACCTTACTTGGGTGGTACAACGAATTCATAAATCTGCCCTGTAATTTTGTTCCTCTTGGCTTGTCTAGCATTATGACTAATTCTGCTTGTTTTGGTGGTTGCAGGCTGCATGCACAAGCTTTAACACTGGCTGCACTGGCTGGTGCTGCAGTGGTGGAGTACTATGATCACAAGACTGCAGCAAAGCCTGATAAATATGCAGGGCAGTTCATTCACTTTGAGCCCCATGCCCGCAAAGACTAGAGTATCTAAGACGCATATACATTTACTGCTAAGTATTCAATTACATGCTGGCCTATGTCAATTCCTGTTGGCATGCTGCTCCGTGTAAAAGATTTGTTTCCTCAACTTTCATCAATTTCTCTTGGGTTTGAATGTTCTTTTGATTAGCCCTTTGATTCGGATGGTTATCTATGGCTTCATACATGAGAAGCCATGATTGGTTTTGTTTGCTCATTTGACAGATGGTTGTTCTAATGCTTTGAGTGCATTCAGGGTTTCGTTTGGAAAGTAGTTAAGCTCATATTGTCGGATTTTTTTATGGGTCACTTGTAATCCTTGTGATTCCAAGCTACCTCCTCTGCAAAGAAGTTGAAATTTTCTTGAATTTGATGAGTCGGATTCTGCAAATTGCTCGCCTAAAGTTACACTTGTATTTGTCTTCTCTCAAGCATCAAAAAAATCTATTTCAATGGACCCAAATTAGGATAACTATTTCCTATAATAAGTACTTCAACATCTTCCTTAGAGCTGTCTTGAGGGTGTGTTTGATTGCAACCTGTGGATTCATGTGTGGAGGTATCGAACGTAGTTACAGTTCACTAGAGTGATTTGATTCTGCTGGATAACATGAATCTGTGGTATCGTGTTGATTCGATGGAATCTGTCACTTGTGAATTCAAATTACGGGGAAATTGAAATTGCCTTGGTTGAGAAACTGGAGATTTTGGTTTTGTAACCCACATGAACCCGTGAGTCCCGAAAAGCCAAAAAAACTTCTTGTGAGACAAACATTGTGGAGTAATTCTGATTGGAAAATAATGCTGATCTTTCATGATCATCCATTTCAAGGTCCCTCCTGATGCATTGAGCGAGATCCTTTCCACATCTGGTTAGCCTGAGGCAACGGATCAGCTAGGCTTTATTCAAATGAGAACTTTGAAGACCGAAGAGGGGAAAAGTTCCATGTGATTCACATGTACATGGGTTAGTCTACCTAGAGTCACGGGAAGCCCGTAGGATGGTGTGGATCACGCGAACTTCGAAAGGGAATCGGGTTAAAATTCCTAAACTTTGAAGACCGAAGAGGGGGAAAGTTCCATGTGAACGGCACTTGTACATGGGTTAGTCTACCCTAAGAGGCACGGGAAGCTCATAGGATGGAAATATTCAAATGAGAACTTTGAAGGCCGAAGAGGGGAAAGGTTCCATGTGAACGGCACTTGTACATGGGTTAGTCGATCCTAAGAGGCACGGGAAGCCCGTAGGATAGCGTGGATCACGCGAACCTCGAAAGGGAATCGGGTTAAAATTCCCGAACCGGGACGTGGTGGTTGACGGCAACGTTAGGGAGTCCGGAGACATCATGGGACTATATTTTATGCTTAACGGCATGCCTACCTTGTAAACGGCTCAGTCGGAGATAGGGTCCAGCGGCTAATATAATCCATCAATGGGTGGTGGGAATAGTTTACACCAATTTGGGTGACACATTGATGTGGCCTCGCCATTTATAGAATCCAAGTTTAGTTTAATTATTTGATTAGTACACATGACTTGGAGATTAATATTGGTATATATTATATATTTCAAAAAGATAGTTTTGAATATTTATGATCAATTTTTTAGAAGTCATAAAAAAATTGATAGAGATGTCATATATAGAATTAATGAGGGTTGGGTAAAGTAAAAAGGTGTATTAAATATTTTAGTTATATGGCAGTCAATCATCAAAACATGCATAAGATATTTATGGTAGAAATGAAAAAGATCGATTTGTGATCACAGAAGGAAAAATTAGATATAACTTGGGAGTGGATTAGAATAAGAGATCATTTAAGGTAGGTTTTAGACGTGTAGAAAGACACAAAAAATATGACAAATTATGTGTGAATATGTTAAAAGAAGAAGAGAAAGACCGAAACAAAGAATCCATATAACTGATCTTATCTAATGTAGGAAAAGGTTTTATTATTGTTGTTGTAGTGTGTATATAAACTCCATCATTGCTCAAATCTATTTTATCATCACAACAGCTTGATCTTTAGATAATTGGTTGGAGTAATAAAGCACTTTTTATTTAATATATAAATATAATAATACTTTTAATTCAAATTATAAGGACAGGATGAGGTTTGAGTCATACACTTACACATGTTTAAATCCGCTTAAACATTTTCACCGTTCCATTAGCATATCATTCATAGTAGAAAACAATAATATCATTTGAATAGATACCCGAATAACAAATAGGTAGATTGGTCAAACTAGAGGTGATCGGAAAATTTCCGAGGACTGGTGGGTTGAACCACCGGAATTGTTCAAACGGGTGGTTTGGAAAAGGCTTTCTGCAAACCATTAGAAACATTCAGATTTCGTGTCGTGTCAGGTGGTATTTGAGGAACTGTTTATTGGAAAACAAAGCTAGTAAATTCTCAATCAATTAAAATAATATACTATATCCCTGACACCACAAAATCTTTAGAAATCCTGAAATTGTAAAAATGGTGCCCGAATCGCTTGCCTACTTCTCTGTGTCTGTGTGACTCGTTGACAATCTTCTATGAGCCGGTATTATGGGGAGAGGTCAGAGCTAGACGCACACCCCAGATGTTGAACTCTTGACCTTCAACTTGTGAGTCGACCCCCTAACCAGGTGAGGTATTATTATTCGTACTTGTGCGAGCCAGTGTACAGAGGTAAACCATCGTCTTCGAGATGACTTTAAAACTAAGAATGCCAACTTCTAGTGTCATACCTCGGGGTTTGGTAGAATATGAGGAACTTATTTTAAAACAAAAATATTGCTAACGAACTTGATAATGAAATTGATCCATGTGTATATTATGGTCCTACGATTTATAAATTGTAAAGAATCTCAAAAATTCTATTGGCCTTTCAACAAACCAGAAGTTAATTTTTTATCTAAAGGTTTGCTTAGTGTTGGAAGGAAACAATAAACAATGATCTCGCTTATGTTGAGTTAATTGTTAGCATGGTAGGTGATCGAGTTATACGAAAACAAAGAATTCATGTACCTTATCCCATGAAAAAGGTTTAGTTGCTGTTATGTCTTTGCTATTTTTCATAAAAATAAATCGAAGGAGACACCTTCGAGTTGTTGGTTTGGATATTGGAAGAGTTGACCAGATGAACCTTTATTGTGTTAGTGCAAAAAAATCAATTTAATGTGCAATTAAAGAGAAAGAAGAGGACCTCAAAAGTGTGGAAACCATACAATATTAGCATGTAGTCTTGCTTAAATTTATATGCTAAAATGATGCAACATTGAGCTCAACGAACACCAAGAACCTGAGCAGCCGTCCCGACTTAGGTGTGGAGAAGAGCCTGGTTTTGGTTTGGTTTTGGTTTTTGTTACAATCATACTTGCAAATTCCTCCATAGGGTCATGTCCGTGTTGGGTTTTCGTGTCAGGTTTGAAATTACCAGCAATTACCATGTGCTTTCAAGTTTGTGTCATTAAACGGGTCTACCAAAATACGATCAATAACATGGGATCTTCGGGTTGTGTTCATGTTTGGTTTTTCTTGTCGTGTCCAGAATTGCCACCTCTGGTTAGAACCAACAACATAGAAAATGGCAGCAGGCACTGGACCTTCTTCGTTGAGGGGTTTGTTGACAACTTTTGGTGAAGGAGATCACAAGCTCGATATCCCATGGAGCAGGATACCATGAGAGCCATACGAAGAAATTTACGAGATATATAAAGTTTGCTTGAAGAGTATATATGTTTTCCATTCATCTTGATGACAAGAAGATCAATGGCCAAGATTGAAGCTTGATAACTGCTCATGATGGTAACCTTTTACCCTATTGAACTCAAAGATACTCATGCTCACTCTCCATTTGTGGATGCTTAAATAAATTAAAAGTAAATACCTTTATAACTTTTTAATAATACATATGTCCCCAAATAAAAGTATAATATATATAAATATAATACATAGAGAGAGAATCACCGTGTTTTTCAAGGTCGTTGCTCTCAAGTTAAACTTCTATGCTAAGATAGCATATATATATATATATATATATATATATAGAGAGAGAGAGAGAGAGAGAGAGAGAAAAGGAGTGATTAGATCTTAAGTTGAACTTCTATTCTAAAATAGTGTATTTATACATTTGTACATATATATATATATATATATATATATATATATATATATATATATATATATATATATATATATATATATAGAGAGAGAGAGAGAGAGAGAGAGAGAGGATGATTGAATCTTGCCCACTACTAATTTTATCCAATGATGCTCGATCATATTTTTTGAGGATATAAGTATGATAACATTATTTTTCATTATTTTTCTAAAACTTAAAAATTGTTAAATTATACTCATATCACAGAAAAAGAATAAGTTGGCATGTTAAATATGGATTGAATCCGGTATATATAGACTTTATGCATACATCTATCCATGCTTAAACATTATGATAAATCTCAACCGTTAATATCGGTGAGATTAAGATTGAAATTCAATTTTTTTTAAAAAATAAATATATAACAGAAGTTAATTTAAATTTATATAATTCACAAAATTAATTCTAATTTAACCATTTCTAAATTAAATTTGTTTAATTTAAGCATCCCTAACATATTTGTCTGCAATAGTGGATAATTGAATTTAGCTCAACGCAAGTTAACATGGAATTCCTATGATATGAAGAAAAGACAAACTTTGTTTATTATCCGTCAAAGAAAAAAAAGCTTTGTTTATTATCAAATACTTTTGTCCAAAACAAGCATCTTAGTCGCCCTAATTATACACACGAGGTTCTTTTGCCAACTTGCATATATGGAAGAGACATACGCTTTGGTCCAAAGGAGGCGGGAAACGTATTATATGAATGGTGAGGGCGTTTGGGATTGGTTAATGGTTATTCGTGTATGTATTCATTCTTCATTTATTTAAATACCAAGTTTAAGGATTAGGAGAGCTCAACATGTGTAGCACTCGGAATTCAAGATGGTCCTCCTATAATAAAATAATAATAAATATAATACTTTAAGTTTATTATAATATACATACATACATATTCAAATCATAGTAGATCTGTAGAAAGAAAGAAAAACTCGAATCATAATCTACGCTCAAATTATAACTTTATCTATCTTTTTTAATAAATATTTTCTGTAAATAGTATGCTTTTAGCCGCCGCCTTGCCCGGCCCCACTAATCTAATTTCATTATTTATTAATTCTAAATGTTCTTCCTTATATTTTCACATCACAGTTCACAACTACATGTAAAGAAATGCTTTATCCTCTTAGTATTCTCTATTTTGATCCTTTTTGTTATTTATTTGCTAATATTATTTTCCATAATTTCATTTTCCTTGGATTTCGCAATTTAGTCTAGGATGCTGTTTCAGTCACTCAAAGCCATGAATTTATGGTTAATTTTTTCGGAATGAAGCAAAGCATACTACTTATACGTACAATACTTTTTATGTTTTGTTAGTGTACAAGAAAGAAAAAGTACAGAGGCTAGCCTGAAACGACAAAAACAACAATAAAACAGTTAGACAGAGTACTTACACCATATTCTTTGTAGGTGTAATAATTAAATAATTAAATTCGATTTTTTCATATAGGTACTATATATATGTTTCCTGACAATGTGTAATTAAAAAGTTTATCTAGTTGCAAGTTAGCAATCCAGACAAGTTAATGCTACAAAACAAATATTATCTTATGGAAAGAAAGAAGGGGTAAAAAACTCTTGCAAGTTATCAGTTTATTTTAGTATAGAGTAAGACAAAAAAAAAAAAAACTTGGTTTAATATACTGTACATGAAAAGACAACATAACATATGTTGGATAACTTGTAATCTTGAGATCTAGAATAAGAATAGCTTGTTGCACTTGGCGACTGGTCCTCCTCAGAGAATCTCTACCATTAGATTTAAGTGAAGTCATACAAATTATGTGTGTTTTAAGAAAATTGTGAAAAATGTTATTATGCTTAGTAATTGATTATTATATAATTTTTTTTTATTATAATCCCAATTATAATTGATTCATTTTATCTTGCATCAGTATCATTAGTTGAAAAAGTGATTTAAATTAATGGAATTAGTTTGTATAATATAAAAAATTTATTTTTATGCATTAAATTATTAAAATAGATGCGCATAAAATAATTAACAAATTTATTTGATGAAGACAAAATAGTATTTATATATTAAAATATAAGAAATAATCATATAAGTTCGTCATCATAGCTTCATATTTCAGCATTATAAAAATTAACTTTAAATTTTTTATAATATATTAAATTTTGTGTAAAAGTTAAAGTTAATTTTGACAAATATATAATAATATAATACAAACAATTTTTTTCAAAAAAAAATTATTTACATAGTGAAAAAATCTTTACCAAACCATATACTATGTGGGTTGAATTTAATGGTAAAGCTCTTAAAGGAAGAAAAAATAATTCTACAAGAAAAATGTAAAATTTTTCCTATAGGAAGAGCTCTGACGTTAGTAGGTTGTTACGTTTTGTGCAGTGTGTATATGTGTGAGCTTGAAGATTATGTAATGCTAAGAAATTGTATGCTGACATCATATTTTGCTGCCAAACATGGTGAGGTATTAACCCATAAGCATATAATTGCTCGCATGCATGAGCATGATTTGATAAGCCTTCTGATAGCATTGGCAAACAGTGAATGAAAATGATTTGATAAGCCTTCTATAGCATTAATAAACAGTGAATAGGTCTTAGCAAATGTGGCGAGATGTGATAGAGAGCTGAGATCAGATAATTCAAGAGGTGTAATGAACTTGATAGATGTTCCACGTGTTGGAAAGTGACTGATGCATGTCATTACTGAGGAGATGGGCCTCTCTCCATGGAAGATCTTTAAAATAATTTATAAGTAAATAAATATTTATTAATTATTAATAAATGAATTTATTTATTTATTAACAATTAATAAATACTTATTTACCTATAAATTATTTTAAAAAATCTAAATCGCTTCCCTCAACATACTCATTTAATTTGTACACAACTCATGAAGTGTCTCGTGGCTTATACGGTTATTTTAATAAATCTTTTTGCACATATTATTAATATATTACTTTTCTTCATATTATAAATACCCAGAATGAAATTAAAAACATTTATAGTTTTCTTCATCAAATTTCATTTACTTTACTTGCTTTAGTGTCGAGGTGTAAATTGTACCAGTAATGTTGCTTTTTATTTATATTTTCTTTAAATCAAAACATACATTAACTTCATAGAATATGTAAAAAACAAATATGAGAAAAGACACATTGATTTTAAAATTGTATAAATACAAATAGATTGAACTAAATATGAAAAAACTTTTATTTTATTTTGTCCAAAAAAATATATAAAAACTATTTCAAAAAACTCCAGTCATTTCATGCATTTTATTTAACAAACCATGTTTAACGAGCCGAATTTAGCTGAACCGAGATTACCCAAGTTCATCCCGTAAGCCGTAGGAGCTAGATCATGTTCAGAACTAAACATGAATAAGCTGGGTAGGAATCCGCCGGTGGCAGATCTATGTTGTTGCCGAGCAGGGCGGAGCAACCGCCTTACTCAAAATTTTGAAAATTTGTATCTAAGTATCATAAATTTTTTAAAAAAATTAAAAATTTAAAGCCCTTTCCATCTGAAACAAATGTGTGGAACCAGCCTGAGCCAACCGGCAAGCCTCTCTAGCTCGTGAGTTCGTGCATGCATATGTGTGTTAGGCTTCTGTCTTCCCTTGGTCATTTTGGATCCTTTCAACCCGTTGTCAACAATTGAACCGGCCAGACAAAGCTCACTTGGTCCGGTTCCGGTTTCATCCTTTAGTAAACCGAAACTGGTGGTTTCAAAGCATCAGTTTCAATATTTAAATTTTGATGAAATTATTAGTTCTAAGTGAACCAAACACTCGGTTCTGATTTACCCGAAACCGGATATTCTAACCCTACCACAAGAACCACTTAGATCCGAACCGAATCTCTCTCACTCCTGTCTGGGGACGAGATTCAGCTCATCATATGTTTGTGATATGTCAGCTAATTTATTGTTCCCATATACTCCTTTTCATAGTTTTGACCCCTGCCTATAGCATATGGTCCACTTGCTAGCTTGTACTGTGTTAATCTGTCATTTTCTAAGAATAGTTCATGTACACAGTTATTCTGCTTAAATACACTTAATTTATCGTTCAAATAATATAATCAACGATATGCATTTAAATATAAAAAGTATTTAATGTACATGTACATTTAAATATTAAATATAAAAAATATAATGATACTTTTCGCTGTTTAAATTTAAATATCTATCATTGATCACGATCATGAAATTGTGACTTTTAAGCATGAATAGTGTGCATATGTACCATTTTATATCTCTCTCCCTCTCTCTTTATATATATATATATATATGAAATGTTATAAATGTGCGTACTCACTCATACTCAAATTTACTTAAACATTTCTACCATTCGGTTTGAAAGATCAATGATTTGAATTTAAAAAACAAAAAATATACTTTTGTGCTTTGAATATGTGCATGAAATGTTTTTTCTTTGATCACTTCAATTGTTTATTTCAAAGATTGAAGAGTTGTTATGATGAAGTAGATTTGAGAATGAATAAACGTGTACATACTAATAAACTTGGTGCTAATAAATATAAACAAATCTCAACCATTGGCGTCTGATGGCTGAGATTTGAATCTATAAAGTAAAAAATATATGTATAAAATGTGTGGCATTTACTTTGTTAAACCATGAAGTATAAATTTAACATAACAGAAGTGAATGAGTCGATGTAATATAGGCAAATTAGGATTATGCGGAAGCTAAGAATGCACACCTTTGGAATCGAACCCCAGACCTTCAACTTGATGGCCCTTTCGGTTTGGGCCTTGGTGAGGAGAGCCGTGGTCCCTCGTACAAAGAAGGGTCGGAGTTTTAATATATAATGCAGGGAGCGAACAAAGCGAGGGAGGGGGAGAGAAACTGCAGAGCCAAACAAAACGTGGCTCTCTTGCAACCAAAAACAAGCGCAGCGTCAGAAGAGGGAGAGAGAGAGAGAGGGGTCGTTTTTCCTTGTGTAAGAGAGAGAATTCTCTCCAACCAATCTTCTCGTATCTGCAATGGCGTCGGAACTGATCTTCCGAGGCCAAAACGACGAGCCCTCTCACGTCAAAGACGCCTATTTCCCTAAACCGCAGCAGAAGCGGTGGACGCCGATCCTCCTCCGGCCGATCCGCTACTTCATTCAGGAGCAGCGTCCCATCTTCGTCCTCATTGGGATCGCCCTTGCCTCCTTCTTCTTCCTCTTTACCAGCTGGACGAATGATTTTGTCTACCACCAAACCCACCGTTACGCCGTTTCGGTGCCGGTCGTCAAGGAGCAGTACGGGGTGATGTTCGAGCCGACGAGATTCCGTAGAGATCTAGGTGTCGCGTCGATCGGAGGGAAGATCCCGTTGGGGTTGAGGATGAAAGGAAAGAGGATCCTGGTGACGGGAGGGGCCGGGTTTGTGGGGAGCCATTTGGTGGACAGATTGATGGACAGAGGTGATAGCGTGATCGTTGTGGACAATTTCTTCACGGGGAGGAAGGAGAACGTGATTCATCATATAGGGAATCCGAGATTCGAGCTCATTCGCCACGACGTCGTCGAGCCGATCCTGCTGGAGGTCGACGAGATCTACCACTTAGCCTGTCCTGCATCCCCCGTTCATTACAAATTCAATCCCGTCAAGACGATCATATCCTTTTCTTTTCTTCTCTGAATTCATTTCTTACGAAAATCCCTTTTCTTCGTTTTCATTTCCAAGATCGCAGAGACGTTGTTATTGTTAATTAAGATGTTTTTCCGGTTCTGCGTGATGTTGGATTCCATAGTTTAATTTCTCATTTTTTTGATGCATCAAAATGGTGGTGTTGATTTTGGTCCTGCATATTGGTGGATGCCATGGTTTAGTTAGTTTTTTTACTGGTTCCTTCCTTTGGTGGTCTCGTTTGGTTGATTTCCGTTTTACTTGATCATCATGTGATTTGGGGTTGTTCGATTTCGATTCTCGTCCTCGTTTTCAGATGACCGGAAAACATTTTCCTTGTCGAAATTCGTTTATGGTGATTACCGTTCTTATGTTTTGAATAATGGCCGGATGGAGTTCATGCTTTCAACTAATCTGTCTATCTGCCGTGAACGACACTAGAAACTTTTTCGAGTTCACGATTCTTTCAAACTTCTTTGGAATTTGTTTTCCTTTTTTTGGTTTCAAAGTTGGCTTCTGATAACAGTGCTATGCTGTACGAGGAACGGGACTTTTTGTCCGTTGTTGAGGACACAGAAACAACAAAACCATGAACGAGTTATGAACCACAGAACTCCCACGAGAGTAGGAGCACCATTTCTCTTTTCAAAATTCGGAACTCCTCTCTCTCTCCCCATCTTCGGCGTGATTTGAGGATGGCTTTGTTCTTTTCAGCGTCACTTCTTTTATAACTCCATATTTTGGGATTTTGAAGGAATGAATGAACTACGAAGTGGGTGTTCAGAAAAGAAAGGAAGCGGCCTTATTTTTATTATATATATACGTCTCTGTGTGTGTTTGCCTTGACCGTGAGGGGATGGCTTTGGGCACAAGACGAACGTGGTGGGCACGCTTAACATGCTGGGTCTAGCCAAGAGGGTGGGAGCCAAGTTCCTTCTCTCCAGCACCAGCGAGGTCTATGGAGACCCCCTCCAGCACCCTCAGCAGGAGTCCTACTGGGGCAACGTCAACCCCATTGGTCTCTCTCTCTCTCTCTCTCTCTCTCTCTCTCTCTCTATCTATCTATATATATATATATATATATATATTTCCTCTTTCTCACTGTACGCAACTTTTTCAGGCGTGCGCAGTTGCTACGATGAGGGGAAGCGTACAGCGGAGACGTTGACCCTGGATTACCACAGAGGCGCCAACGTTGAGGTTCGCTCCCTCTCATGCATTTTTGACCCTTGACCCCCTCTCTCTGTCTCTTTCTCACGGAGCGCGCACACACATGCACGCATAAAGTACTGGCTTACGTGTTCCTACTTTATGACTCGGGCCGGAGGGGTTGTAAATAGGCGCTTCTTTCAAGGGTCAGAGAAACCCGAGTGGACCGAGTCTCTCTCTTCTCAAGAGATGGTGGTAGATGGCGTTTAAATGACCGGTTTGGTGGCTAACATTTGGCACTGTAGAGAAATGATGTGTATGCAAGCCCCACTTAGATGAGTTCAGCACTGTAGTCTTAAATGGGATTGAATTAGAAAGTTATTCCGTAAATTAGAAAAGGTTAAAATTGCCTAAGAAAACAACTTCCACCCCCGTTGGAGATTCATCTATTTTATTTTATGTTGTGTTATTTATTGCAATTTAAATTTGTTGGGGGGGTTGCAGGTGAGAATAGCTCGGATCTTTAACACGTATGGACCAAGGATGTGCATCGACGACGGCCGAGTCGTCAGCAACTTCGTCGCCCAGGTTCCTTGGTCGCCACGTATCCATTCCTCGTTCAGGCATTTTGGCTTTTCTAGAATATTTTGCTGATTGAATTTTTAAAAAAAGACTCCCTTTTTGGGCAGGCCCTCAGGAAAGAACCCATGACCGTTTACGGTGACGGCAATCAGACCCGAAGCTTCCAATACGTCTCCGATCTGGTACTCTCTCTCTCTCTCACACACGCACATCAATGAACCCGCTAATTTTGCTTTAGTACGAAGTCAAGTTCGTCCAACCAAAAATAATACTGATCAGCTTCTTAATTGTGGTATTAGTCGTGCAATTTGTTTAGTCGTAGTTAAGCCGTGTGAGTGAATATTGGCTTGACTGAAGAAGCATCTATCGTTGGTGAGATTGATGGGTTTGAAAGAAGATTCTCTTTTTCCAGCTGAAAGAATATGTTTTGGTTTGATGGTGGTGGTGGTAGGTGGAGGGGCTAATGCGGTTGATGGACGGCGAGCATGTTGGCCCTTTCAATCTCGGAAACCCTGGGGAATTCACGATGCTTGAACTTGCTAAGGTATAAAAGATTCACCCATTTATTTTTTCTATTGTTCATCTTCTTTATTATAACCTACCAAACCTGTGTTGGTTTTTTGATGTATGATTGATGATTTGCGGTGCGATAGTTACCGAGTTCAATTAGCTTGGTCAACTCATTCAGCCGAATTTGGTGGAACCGATCTTTGGTTTATTTCCTGCAGGACTTGGAGATGGAAAAAAATCAGGGTTTGGCATAAGATGTTTCATGTCCTTGTTGATTATTAAAAGTTGAGAGTTGATAATTAAATTGGTTGCGCAAAGGAATTATGTGTAGTTAAAAGGCTGTCACAAGGGAGTAGGTACAGGCTACAGCAATTTTAACTACACAAGTACGCAGATACATACATATGTGCAAACATATATATATATATATTATATGTGTGTGTGTCCAGTTGGTAACATCTCTCTTCCCATGCTCAAGGATTGGGTATGGCTTAAACATAAGTCAGTATCCAGGTTTGTTTTTCTTACTTTTCGTGACAAAATCCGGTTGTTTAATTCCCTAGTTTCCAGCGGGTCTGTTTGAGTAAGAACATTTTGACGTTGAGATCACGCTTAATTGGAAGCCGTTTGTTTAGTGTTAGTGTTGTAGCATTCAGTGCATCGTTCATGGTTTTCTTGCAATCTCAGTGATGAAGAACATGGGGATGAAGATTGTTTCTCAATTGCTGATATTGTGTGAGTTTGAAATTGGTCTCAGGTTGTTCAAGATACCATAGATCCCAATGCCAAGATTGTGTTTAGGCCCAACACAGCAGATGACCCACACAAGAGGAAGCCGGACATATCAAAGGCCAAAGAGCTTCTTGGCTGGCAACCCAAAGTTCCACTCCACGATGGCCTGCCTCTGATGGTTTCTGATTTCAGAAAGCGCATCTTCGGCGATCATTCCCAAGATCAAGCTACTGCTGCATAAATGAGTGCGACCTCCATTTTCCCTTGTTACAGTAGATGCCAAACTAGGTTTCCAGAGGAGTCATTAAGCTGCTCCATGGAAGGCCTGATTCATTCTCGTTCTTTTCTATTTTCTTTTGCACCTTTGTTTGGGGTCTTATGTTCTACTCACCATCTATATATCATACCATTTCATCAAGAACTTAAGAGTCGCAGTGTGTGTGTGTGTGTGTGCATGCGTCTGTGTAAGAAAGAGAGAGATGCTTGTTACAGGTTTATGTTTGGTGGGGACTATTGTTGCATATTTGCACATAACTATGTTCTTTTACTCACCATCTATATATCATACCATTTCATCAAGAACTTAAAGAGTCGTAGAGTTTGTGTGTGTATGTGTGTGCATGCGTCTGTGTGAGAGAGAGAGGGAGAGATGCTTGTTTGGTGGGGACTATTGTTGTATATTTGCACGTAACTTCTGGGAGATTTGGTGAGAGGTGGTTACTGATTTCTTTCGTATTGAAGTCGGTCTGTTATCCTTTGCGTGCATGGTAAGTTAATGAGAAGGTCCACAGCTGCCATGGACAGTCTCAATAATAGACACAAGTGGTTAAGGCTTCCTGGTTTGATCAGCAATACTGAGTCACAAATTTTGAAGAATAAAGGAACTACTGAATTGCGGGGTATGCCTTACTAAAGGCAGTGGGCTTCAGATCTGCATCCTTATTCAAAACTGTAGGCTTTTCTGCTCAATCCGGAAGTATCATCGATTGAGAATTCTTCATGGTGAAGCACAAAGATATCGGTCAGGTAGTTTTCATTCAAGTGAATGATATACCTCAAAACAGTGTATTATTGGGCAAAGGAATTTAATATGCTTCATTAGAAAGCATGAAATACAGAAACTGGTTTGAATTCTTAAGCAGGTTTTTGTGGGTGTCATTTAGTTGATGCTGCGTAAACTAGGAGGATCTTGTAAACCCGAAAGGATCAAGCAGCATGATGAACATAGAGGTTTTAGTAGGGAAAGAGAACAAGTGAAAAGGAGGAATTCGACCGTGTATCTGGATACATATGAGCCAGTAAGAGACAAGTGCAAGCCAGTTAAAGAGAGTCGGCATAATTTTTTCTTAAACAGAACTTGTATTTAGCTCCCCTCTCACCGGAATTCACACAATCTCTTTCTTATCTGAGAGACCATGTCAATCATGTCTTCTCTATCAGGTAGAAATGCACCCATTAAGATTGAGTAGGGATTCTCTGACTGGTAAGCAAAGCTCTGCATCTGATATAGTTGCTGCTGGAAATGGATTCCTTTTGCATTCATGTAAGAGAAGTCAACTAGAATATAACCAGTAACTCTGCTTCAGCTGAATCTTTCTCACATAATTTGTTTAGACTGTTTATTCATGAATCCGAATGAGCATATATAAATACAGCAGGAATTATAGATTTAGTGCAATTCTTCCATCCTGTGATCCTCATTATTCGTTGGCGGTCTGAAATCATCAGAGAACAGCGTGCTCTGCATGTACCGCAATAGCTCACCTGGTTAGGGGGTCGACTCACAAGTTAAAGGATGAGTTCAATACCAGGGTATGTATTTGGCTTCGGCCTCTACTGTATCATGAAAAGAAGACCCGAATACACGATTTCTTGGCCGCCGTATACTCTTACCTTGTCTCGTATTAGTACTTAAACTTTAAAAAAGCAAGATTATATTTCATCATTTTGTATCCAACCTTCTCACCCGCTCTCTTTCGTTGTCCATCGATGTTCACTATGAACCATGGGAAGTAAAAGCAAGAAGATAAACTATTATTCACCAGCACCATGCATTTACTTCGGATCATTATTGGCATGTTGGTTCCAAAAACCGACGGGGGTGGGACTCGAAGCAACGGACAATCACTATCCGATGCAGTCGTATCACATGGCCGGTTCGTGACGGCGGTACACAGTTGGACCCTTCAAACCACAAAGGAAACTAGCATGCCTGCGTGGCTGACCGCACCTACATCTGAATGAGCCACTCGGACCAGCTTGACCTCCCAAATTGCTGGCCTTTCCGGCCATCTGATGCGCAGGTGTCCCGGGCACTGGATACAGGATGCAGTGTGTCTCTAGCCAATCAATGATGTCTGCAAACACCATGTCGATATTGTGATCGGGCTCGCCGCTGGTGAGCGCATGCCACATTCCTGGATACCGTTTCATCGTCTTGTCTGCGCTGCTTGCATTCTCATACAGAGCCATACTCACACTTGGGTCGGTCACCGTGTCAGCCTCCCCGTGTAGAACAAGGAAGGGTAGGGTCACCTGGTCACACTCACATTATTAATTCCAGCTGCAATGGTGAAGGATGCTTCAAATTGAATCTACAGTTCCAATTCTCTAGGCCCAAGCCTAGTAATCAAGTACCCCTTAAAGGCGCCGCCTACTTAATTGCCGAGGCCTATGTTATGCATTCGCTTGTACAGGATTGTTGCCCATGCTCATGAAATCTAAACCCTGACTGCTAATCTAGCAGTTGAGCCCTTTACATTAGGCTAAACCTCCTTATAGGACTATTCATATGGGGGTTGATTCATAAGATTTTGAAGTTGAAGGATGTCTTGAGTTCAACATTAAAGGTGGACATCTCTTGCCATAAGGCCAAGGCAGAGGGCACCCCAGGGGTAAGGAGCATAACAAAAGGATCTTAATCAGGCCGGAGGACGACAGAATCTCGTAAGCCGATTAGGATTTCAGCATTCAAAAAGAAACGCCTCGATGATATACAGACATGTATTATCATAGTTAGGAGGATCTCAAGAGAAGTATTCTATGCATCTAACCAAATGCGGATGATCCATTATGATTGTCATCAAGTTGCAGGTTTCCCTAGTGTTTAACAGCATCCCCAATGTACTGTACTTGAAGGGAAGAGACTGGATCCGCATATGGATCGAACCAATTCATCTATTGATGCACAGATGAGAGAACCAAGAACCCGGAATCCATTGGCCACTCTCTCCTTTATGGGGCCCATTTCTCAGAGGTAGTCTTAAAGGTGAAATAAATTTTGAACAAATGGGTGCCACAAACTTGGGCCTCAGCAGTTAATATATTGGATCTACCCATGCCCGGAGGTCCACATCTTTTGAAAAGGTTTGAGAATAACTTGGGTAAATGCAGAGAAATGAATTGCTAGATGGTTGGTACATGGAAAAGAACAAGGGCTAATTCCCAATAATCGGTAGAAAGGTAAAATTTGCTCTTGCATGACTGGCATGGCTAGGTTCATGGCACTGAGATTTTGAGACGTAGGTTGCAACAGCTCAGACCACTTAATTTGCTGACATGCTTACACACATAAATGTATATACGTTTGTGTGTGTGCGTGCATACATACATATATATATATATGTGTGTGTGTGTGTGTGTGTGTAGAGAGAGAGAGAGAAAGAAAGGGACCTCATTTAATCTTTCTTCGACGTCCATGCTTGTCCGGAGCATCTCAAGAGCTGTCTTCAATCTGGGCTTATCTTGATATATCAATTTGTTGCTTCGTACCTGAAGAATGAATTGCAAAGTTATTTAAATGCAAAAGAGAAACACAGATTATATTGTTCTCTAAGATAATAATGTACGTGATAATTTCCATATCCAAAGTAAGGGATTTTCATGGTTAACAGCAAATCACAGAACGTGAGTTCAAAACAACAGTACCATATTTATGTGAGACCTCTGTGCTTGTAATACAGGAAAGAAGTTGCAGGGATCTCTAACAAGTAAACCAGAAACACCCGCGGCCAAAACGGGAACTAAGCCATATTCGACCGTAGGTGGAGTCGGCTACATGGATTCTTTGTTTCCATTGTGCTAAGTATGCACCGTTCTCATCGAGTATTTCACGACTTCGTGATGTGAATATGAGTCTGCCTAAACCCATGCTTGCCCCGGGCACAACCATGTATAATAATATCTCACGACTCATGTCCTACATGCCTTTAGGGAAGAAAGGGACGACTCATCAGAAATCATTACTCAATAATGCTGCTAAGATTTTTTCTTAAAATAGCATTCACGGTCAATGAATGAACGCTGGTTTCTCAGAAAGGAAAAGATTCAACAAAACTGATGGGGATTGGCCAACAAACGACAACCATGATGATTCTTTTCAATAAAACTCCAATTCATTATTCATCAGCAATCTTTTTCAGTCAAAAAAGAATCATTTCTAAGCTTATAATTCAAGCCTTTTTCATTTGAACCACATCGAAATAAATATTGACTGTTTCTCATGAACAAAGCAAACTGCTGTGTTAAGATTTGAACAAGGCTGAGATCTCTTGTCATAAACTCTGAAACCAGCTTTACCTATACTTTTGCTTGTTTTAGGTGGGACACGCAATTATGTTATGAATATCATCATGTATAGATTTTAGTCTACACGTACAATCTACTGAATTGACACATCTGAGCAATCAATTATTGGATAGGCTTCCAATAACAAAGAAATTATCAAAATTGACTTCACATTTAAGGATTGCCACAGGAGACAACAAAGGGGTCGATGCACCGATAACTATTTTGGGTATGGCATTTATATTAGTCACGAGCCATAAAGGGTTTCAACTACTTTATATGATCTGTTTGGTGCGGTGGAGAAACCATCAGTGAGAGAATTCCCTAACAAGCAAAAGCCAACAGCCACAGAAACTAGAAATTAAACCCTTCCTCTGTATTCACAGACAAGCAGCTTGAATTCCACAGCATGCTGACACTTTTTAGGCAACAAAGTTAGTGATGGTGATTTTCATGTTCGTCGTTTGGTTACAACAGGAAGGCTGAAGTAAGATATGCACATCCAGGGTATCGAACTCATGACCTTCATCTCATGAGTCGAGTTCCCTGCCAGGTGAGCTAATGCTCTGAGTGCGTCATTTTTCATGTTTTACCGTAATTCATGAATTTTTGAAGGATTACTTCTATCATTAAGAAAAAATTACACCCATAAATAAAGCAATGAAGCGTCTTCAGAAAAAGTAAATAACTTAGGTACTCAAGACCAGCAATAAATACCACCAGTAAATCAAAAGAAACATTTACCTCTTCCCTTTTAACAGGATCTTTGAAGGCAGAATCAATAACATCTTTAGTGGGAACAATTTTCCATTTGGGTATTAGTTCTTCTATTGTAGTCAGCAGATTAACAACCACTGGATGTGGCTTCACTTCCTCTGATATCTGCAAACCATCAAACAAAAATCAACTTGATTAAAAAAATTCTGATATTGTTATTAATCTCGCAGGCAAAAAATCCATGTACTCAACACACTTAATGTAGAAGGAAGTTTGGTTTTGGTCAATGTTAGGATAAATCTTAACAATTTCATAAGCCGTGTGTATTGCCCACCCACCTACCAATCCAAGGGGCGAGGGTCTGCGTAAGATCGCCCTGAAGCTGTTTGAGCTTTCTCCGATTAATTACAATCTAATCTCAGCTGAACTGTCATCATAATGATTCATTGCATGGAATACATACAGTCACTGCATTCTCCAAACTTTCTAATAATTTTAATTAGCTATTTACTTGAATAAAAGAAAATGAACGGCAAGGACCTTCACTAACCTAGTCTTTTCCCATAAATGCAAAGGAAGGTCTATGAAAGTCTAGAAGCAATTAACTTGGCAACAGGAAAACTGTGACTACCTTTCCCAAATGGCTGCTTTATATGAAATAGTCTTTAAGGCTTCAAAAAATGTAGGTGAGATCATTCAAAGAGAAAATGGAACACAATAAGATGGATTACAAGAGAGGTAAAGCCAAATTACATGGATTCTTCATCGCCATTGTGGTCAATCTTGTGACATTTTAGACATGGCAATGACATTTTGAAAAATTGGTAATTTCCATGATAAAGGTATTAAATAAGAAAAACAATCCATCAGATTTCTTTTCAAAAGAAAAACCAGAAAAGAATACAACAACAGTTTAACAGTCAGCAGGGCATGGACCCCTTATGGAGATAATATCCTTAAGTTGTCGACTTGCCTTGCACATAGGTGCCACAAGGACAGCACCGTTCCAGAAGAATGGATCCTTTCTGTGGAGCAAAAGAGCTACAGCTCCTCCCATGGACTCTCCATACAAGAACCTCGATTTGTCTCTGTAGACTTCTTCCTCTGCTCAACCACAAAGAAAGGAGGAAAAGAAAAGGATAAACATATTTTCAGATTCTATCTATCTTTGAGAAAAGATGGTAATGGAGATTAAGAGTTTCTGAACTTGAATTACCGCAGACAGATTTGAAGAACTCGTCGCAGTCATTGACGATGTTGATGAATTTCTTGATATAGCAGCGCTTGCCCTTCGATCTGCCATGGCCTTCGTAATCAATCCCAAAGACGCCGAATCCTGCAGAAGCTAGCCTTGTCCCACAACCTACATCAAATTTCTCATGAAAATAGAAGATATGCAACATGACAAATTTCTATGGTATGAATTTCCAATCTTTCAGGTCATCTCTTGGAATTTTTTTCAATAGATATAAGCCTAGAGAAAAAGAGGGTGTCAATCATTTTAATTTGTTTTTGAAAAATATGGCTACTTAAGCTTTCTATGCCAGTGCTCAACTCATTTTAATGGTTTACCTTTTATGCAATATAGACAGAAATTAACCCGTTTGTTTATAAATATTAGTTTGCCCACCATGTATGGAAACGTTGAATAGAGACAAACTATCAACTAATAAACAAATAAGTTCAGTATGTCAGAATACATACTGTTTTAAGATTCTGAAACCATTACCTCTCATAAATCCACTGCATTCCATGCCATATCCTGCAACGCCACTAAATATTCAGAAAAAGGAGCAAATACTCGTACATGCACGAAAGAAAGCTCCAAAAGGTAGGAAAAAGTTTTCACCATGGCAAAGGAAAACCAGGGCTTTGGGTGGAGATGCAGGAAGCCATCTACAAGTGAAGAGTTGAATTCCCCTGCGATTCTTTATGTACTCCTGATCGACCCATTCAAAATCTCATGTCACAAAAATGGCAGAGACAGAGAGAGAGAGAGAGGGTCACCTCTTGGTATTCAAAATCCATGTAGTGAACATGCAGAAGAGAAACCTGCCAGTATAACAAGGGGAAACAGCCTAAAGGAACAGCAAAGCCAGTAAAAATATGAGAAACGCGACACATCGCACACACAAAACCATTAAAAAAGATGAGCAACATTCAAGAACACCGCTTACCTATGAGTCTACGACGACTACCTTCTCTTTCCCTTTCCTCTTATATATAATATACTTAAGTCAAAATATAATGATTCAGAGGTCTGGCTCTCATGAAACTGGAAGGAGGAGGCCGTGGGAAGGTTTACACATTCAAGATAGACAGGGAGATGAAGCGTATCTATATGTGAGCCCCCCTATATTGCTGCCCCACCGGTCTGATCCCTGTATGTATTTATTGTCCCTTTTCACACACACACGCTCTCTCTCTCACACGTAGTGGATGGTTAGGATGATAAGGGTTAGATATAAATGTGACCCGGAGATCCTCCACGAGTCAATTTTAGCATTAATGTTATTTGTGAGAATACCGGGTAACTTCTAGTACTTAGTCTTACGTATATGTTCGTATATGTATATGTTCGTATATGTTGTAGTTAGAAAACACCAGTTTCTTTTGTACTTATAAAGAGTATCCCATCCGAGTTATAAGTGTGTCGCGGGCCACACACATTTACTGCTATCAATACAATTATTTTGCTTTCTAAGTTACTAAGTTTTCTTGCTATTACTCCAATCAACCCTCTCAATCATTAGTCTTAAGCTTACTACATACTTGGTAAAAGGCTTGCTAGGTTGTGCGTATCATAACATTGGTCGTGAGTTCTGAATCGTTAAGTGATTCCAACGTCGGAACGTGACAACTTTGGTATCAAGACCTCTTCGACTCAAAGTATCGATGAGTGGATACGAGAAACACACCTTTCATATTGGTAGCTTAAAGGTAACTCCTTATTAATGATTGCCCACATTGACACAATGACCACTTACATTGAAATGGTTGATTTGTCAAACAAAGATGAAGTCGAAGGTTGTACCAATAGCCGACCTTGAGATGACTTCAAGTATTCTGCTTGATGTTGATGCAAGACTTACAAGGCTCGAAAAGTTTTTAAGTCATTTCGATGTTGTTTTAGCTCGTGTTACGGAAAGCTTCGACCGATTGACGAGCGAGATGAGTACCACAGTAAAAGACGTAAAAAGACGTGGAGCGCTTAGAGCAACGCATCTAAGACATTGAGATAGACGTTAAGACCCCATTGTAGAGACTCGATGAGAGTATTGTTGCATAACTTTCGGAGATAGAGGCTTCGGAACAACCTCAACTAGATATGTTGGCTCGATTAAAAGGTGTCGAACGCAGGTTGACAAACAGGCATGTATATAGTGGGCCGACTACATCATATCAAGGTTAGAGAACTAAAGGCCTTTGTTGGAGGTCATGATACATAAGTATTGGAAAACTTTCTTTAGTAGATGGACCTTTACCTCAAGACTGATCAGTTTGAGGACAAAGATGAGAAACTAGCAGTGGTCATTATATTTCTAGAAGATGATATTATGCTTTGGTGGCATCACATGCATGATGATGCTGAGGCAAGACAATCTCACATCCATACTTAAGATCTGTTCAAATAGGCTCTATGAGAACACTTTCTCCTACGTAACACTAGGGTAGTCGCGAAAATGAAACTTGATGACTTGAGGCAAAATGGAGCGCTGCAAGATTACATCAAAGAATAACAGACTCTTATGTTGAACATTCGGATAATGAGCCCGAAAGATCATTAATGGATTGTAGTCTTGGGCGGAGTAAGAGCTGAACATGATCAACCCGCAAACTCTTTCTAAAGCAATTACTACGACGAAATGTCTACTTGACAATCGTCGGCCAACTAGTATGAAGAAGGACATGTATGACACTGAAAAGTGGAATGGTAGAAAGAATGAGAATCAATAGGACACTTCGAAAGATACCCCAACCGAGTCTTCCTCGCCAAGGAACTGAGAAAACAACAATGACCTTGCAAAGAAGGGTAAGGTCAATGGATCCTTCATGCGAAAGTGTTGGTATTGTGGCAGTCAACATTTTTCAAATGAGTGCAAATACCAGAAGAAAGACTTTGCGCGTGTCGCTAACGCTGTGCAAAGAACGGATAATTCATATAGCAATCCAAGGGAAGAAATAATGAAGATTGATATAATGAGATGATTGAGCACAATAGATATGAGATCAACGTTACACAAGCTTGCGAACAAGACTCATGTACATACCAGTTATTATCAATGGCAAGGACACCATGATAATGGTTGATAGTAAGAAGCAATAACAATATGAAAGTTGTGAATTCAGAATCCAAACCCATCTTAGGAAAATAACTCACAACTTTACGTGCTTGCAAGAAGTTAAACGTTTGTGCCTAAGGATAGTAAGAAGCAGTAACAATATGAAAGTTGTGAATTCAGAGTCCAAACTCATCTTAGGAAAACAATTGTTGTTGCAACTCAAGTGGAGAGTTGGCACTAGGTAACCAACTTCAATGTGACACTGTTGGATGATTATCGGGTGATATTGAGCATAGAGTTCTTAAAGACAAGCCATGTAGAGATATGCCGAGCTTTAAATATTGTGGTCTTCATGGATTGCGATCAATCGTGTGTTGTTCGCGTGACTACTTCGGATGATGGTCATGTTTGAAAAGTGTCAACGCTTCGACTAAAATAAGTTTAAAAGCAAGAGGATGTCACACTAGCAGTGACACTATAGGGTGCTGAGTAAAAATGTATCGCGATAGGGTGTCTTCAAAGATTGATTTCGTAAGACTGAAGGAGTGCGGAGACATTCTACCTACCGCACCTCCAAAGAACCAACCTCACAGAGAAGAGGTAGATCGTCAACATGAAAAGTTTGGCAGGCAAAGTGATGACAAACTAAGTAAAAGTGCCGGTTCAAAGAGACGATAATGCAAATTTGTTGCTAGCAATGCTAGACAATAGATGCAAGGTACGTTGCATATGAGCGAAGAACCCAAAGGTCAGTTAGAGGTACAACAGAGGATGACTATACAACACTCCAAGACGTTATCAAACGTATACAACTTCAATGCTAATCAACAAGAGTGGTGTGATTTTGCCCATCGCTCCATGTGAAGGCATGAAGAATTTGATGAACTCGAAGTGGTGCGATGGTCTCGTCGTGAGGCAATACGCTACAACGGTCTAGAAAGATAACAGTACTCAATCAGTCATCTTGATGGTAGGGGATCGGGTGTTATGACTGGATCCCG
Organism: Brasenia schreberi; assembly: GCA_036023115.1. Taxonomy (NCBI): domain Eukaryota; kingdom Viridiplantae; phylum Streptophyta; class Magnoliopsida; order Nymphaeales; family Cabombaceae; genus Brasenia; species Brasenia schreberi. The sequence goes on from JAYKKT010000046.1 coordinate 2,262,754, forward strand.
TCCATGACAGATTGCAAAATGTCTTCCATGCGAACAAACCTAAGGCTTATCATGCGGACATGAAACATGTAGGCCGTAGCTGATACAGGCATCTACGCCCTAGAAGACAACTGGAGCTGTATCAGATGAAGGTACAGTGAGTCGAAAGACGGACAATATGCCAATAGTTCAAGAAATACAATAACATCACCACGAAGCTTGTCGAGGTCGTCAAGCGCTTAGGTAGGGGAGAATGTAACCCAAGGACCCTCCACGAGTGAATTTTTGCATAATAATTGCATAATCAGGACCCTACGTGGGAACCACCTCACAACTTATAGTACTTAGTCTTGGGCCCCTATTATAATCAAGAAGCACCCATTTCTTTTGTACTTATAAAGAGTCTCGCATATGAGTTATAAGCGTGTTGCGGGTCATGCACCTTTAATGTTTTTAATACAATTATTTTACTTTCAAATTTGCTCTTAAGTTTTCTTGCTATTACTTCAATCAACCCTCTCAATCATCAGTCTTAAACTTTAGTTGAACCATTGTATCTTTGGTGAAAGGCTTGCTAGGTTATGTGCATCCTAGCATCGATCGCGAGTTCCAAGCCATTGGGTGATTCTAACGTCGGGAGATGACATAATTGTTTCAACTGTTCTTTCTTTATGTAGTTGACTTGCATGCATTGGCCAATGTTGGTCAACCCGGGCTACACACATACACAACTGATGTGGTAAGTCCTATGTTGCACTTAAACAAGTAAAATAAAAAAAAATTTAAAACGAAAACTCAAACAAGACACAAGAAACATTAAATCTTCAAAAATTAGAAAATGGGATATGTTTCTCTCTATATATAGAGAGAGAGTCTTAGTTGGTAAATAATTTTGAACAAGCATCTTTATTTGTCAATTTTCGAGGTCTCTGAGAAAATTTGAATCAAATTTATCATTATACTTTTATACTTTATATTATATCTAATAGTTATTCACTAAATGTAAGGTGATTTAAATTTCTATCAACAACCTCAAAGATCGAACAACATAAATGTTTGTGTAAGAGTATGTACTAAATGGTGTTATGAAGCTCAAACGCTATATATATAATGATTACTATTTTATATGCTTGTTCAATTTTTAAAAATCTCAATCATCATAGTTGAGTTAAAATATAAGTACACTTCTAAATCAAGTATACTTTTAAAAGGTCTACACATTTCATTTTTTTCTTTTTAAATTCGATCATCTTAAATAAATGGTTGAGATTTTAAATGTAATAAAAAATATACAACATAAAGCATATTAAACTTGTCATGTAATGTAAAAAAATAATTATAAACAGGAAAATATAAAGACGTTGACCACTAAGTATTAGTGCATGAAGTGGTTCTTTTTTTTAAAACTATATACTCTTTTTTTACATGAACCAATTTGGAAACGTTTCGTACCTGTTTCGTGTGGGTCTCCTTCAGTTCTAATTTACGCAAGAGGATACGATACGCACATCTTGACTCGTCAGGACCATCTCAAGGCACACGGCGTGGTGGGTTTTTTTTTTTTACAAGAGGCGGCGGAAGCTTCACCCACAGATGCACTCTCTAAGAATCGAACCCCCACCAGCAACAACGGTGCTAGAGCACCCTACCGTTGGGTGTCTATCAGCAACAGTAAACATTATTACTAAGGATACCAATTTGAACTCGCCTTGTGAGTACCCACTCTGGCCCGTTCTATATGAGACGGGTTTTCAGGTCCAAAAATGAAGTGGAGCAGAGGATGAAGGAGATGCAGGGCAGGTTTGTGGTAGACCTGTCCTGACCCATTCCAGAGAGTGTGTATATATATATATTTTATAAAATATCATAAAAATATATTTTATGTAAAATATATAATATTAAATACTTTTTAAAATATTTTTATTAGATTGAAGTGGAACAAAACAAGGTGAAGTGGAGTTGTAACAAATGGGTGAGGAGGGGGTGCGAGTTTGATACCCAAAACCCGTGAGGCAGGGTGTAGAAGGAGGATTCTAGGACGGTTTTTCATACCCCATTCCCATCCCTAATTGTTACACGGGAAAAAAAGAAGAAGTTAAGCTTGAGATGGCTTAAACATTTGATCTTTCTGACTCTTAGATGAAAGAGCAAGAGCAAATGACCAACAAAGAGTCGAAGAAAAGTCTCAAAAAGTGTTTCAATTGAAAAAGTAGAATATGAACCTATTCTGTTGGAGTTAATGCTAGTACTGATCGAAAATAATGCACGTAGGAATCCTTGAGCCCGATCCTTCAAATTTTGAATCCTCAAAAAGGTCTAAAGACTCTGTTCTGTAATCTCTGAGACGTGCTCTAAAGGCTCATTGAATGATGAAGGCTGCTTTACTGATAGAAATTGGCATGATAAGGTTCAAGTGGCTCTTCTTCATTAAAAGAGCAAATAAATAAATGTAAATGATAAGCGTCTTTCGGCTTTATCCAAGGAACTCTTTTGCTGCAGAATGTAAGCAGTGAACAGTTCGCCATGTGCAGGCCAATACAGAAAGATTCAGAGCATGGGCACAGACTAGTTCAACTCTGGAACTGCAACTTTTTCACCTACTCAAAAGGCCATCACTTTAAGTGTTGACTGGGTGCATGAGTGGATGGCATCCCTCACTTTTTAGTGATTTTCTTCGTAATGCATAATGATGTGACCATGCGTGTGCGTTCGTGCCTGCACGTATGCATGTGCACGAGAGAGAGACAGACAGACAGATAGAGAGAGAGAGAGTGGAAAGCCGCGTCAAATGAATAATTGTCACTCTTTCCATGGAAAACCAATACATATCTGAGATTAGTACAGGATGAGTTGCTCTAATCTCACAGTAGACCATAGCACATGAACCCTCTGCAAATTTTCAATTTATGGCACACTGTTCAAACATTGAAGAATTTGAGTGAAAGCAAGCAAAGAAAGTTCTAATAAATTTCCAGGATGATTCAATTGAGAAGTACTTGACAAGGAAACACACCTAACGAACAGTAACTAATGATGAGAGGCAGCTTAAGTGCCCTCCCATCAGATCTTGCGCCAATGATCGGCAACAGTAGCAATGCTAGAGACTGCAGCAGCTGTCATAAAGACCTGAAACCAACTCCTGGTTTTTGCAGCCAGGAGAGCCCTGTGATTAAACCTGCAACACTAGCATTCACCTGGGAAACACGATTTTAATACTTAGTACATATAAACCACTAGGTGCCTTACTAGCATTCGTTAAGGTCTGTCACTAGATAACACGAAACTTCCTCAAATTTTATTAGAAGATTGCCATTAAAGAATCAAGATCTTCGTCAGTTCAGTTGCTTCTAAATTTCCTTCAGTCGGCATTGCTGCAAACAAGTTATTACTGCAATTACTATGACTGTAAGGATGCTTAACCTCGCAACAGGATAATGGTTGCACCAAACTAAAAAAGTCTGGAAAATTTACAAACTGACCTCAAATAGTTACTCCAACCACCATGTTTACCATCATCTTAATACGAGAGTTGGTGGGACCAAACGTAGCCAGTTCAGAACCGATCCATTGATTCGAACTCCGGTCCGAAATCGGTGGGTTGGAACCACTCCCACCGTCAAACTGCAAGCACTAGAGTCCTAGTTCTTGTTTGGCAATTTGAAATTGAAAAGAAAAAAACTAAGGCAGGAGCCTGCACCTTGTTGTCTCCTCGTGAAACGCGTCAGTGTCACAGTTTATGGTTGCGGAAGGAAGAAAAAGGTTGGTTTGAACAGCCCGCCTCCCCCCTCACGGGCTGAGAAAAAGAGCATGATCTACTCTCTCTCTCTCTTTTATATATAATATAATGTATTGGATATGTATTTTATATAATAATGCTATTTATGAAGGAGGTGGGGAGCGGCTGTTTTGTTTCAAAATTTGAAATTTTAGAGTAAAACCTAGGTTTTACCCTGAATATATGATTGAGATTCGTGTTTCGCTCGCCTAACACCATAAAATATGTTCGTACTTCGCCCCTCTAACACTATTTTCAGATCCTCCACTGATGACAGTTTTAACATAACATGCAGCATAAAATGTTAAAAGCAAAAGCTTAATATTTTAGCATGTACGGTTAAGTTGAGCTGGGTCGAGCTACGCTTGAACGCAGCGCACCCAAATCGAACTTGAAGTCATGCTCAGCTCGGTTAATCTTTGTAGCGTGTAGCGTGGAAACAAGTCGGGTTTGGGTCAGAATTTTAAACACACACGAACCCGTCTCACACGCACCCAGTTTTAAGCCCTAACCCTACTTCTTGTACTTCTCCGCCTCTCTCCTTGCGATTCCGAGCTGTCGACGGTAAGCAGAATGTCTCTGCATTGATCTAGCATGCATTGTTTCTCATTCTGTGTACGTTGCCACCTTTCTTCGAACTAGTACTTTGATTTGGAAACCATGCGTTGATGCAACCTTTCGATTTATTTACCAGTAGGTCTGATTGAGGACGTCATTTCTTTATGCAATGAACGACGACTAGATTCAGATAGCAGTGTTTTTATTTTGTTGAATCTCTTCAATCTCGTGCCTTCTGTTCATTCAAAGTTTCAAGGATGGTTTGTTGGGATCTTTTGTCTTTATGTATATGAATTTCGCCCTTTCTCTGTTTTTGGTCATCTCGGTGAGTGGACTGCTTAGGTATTTTGCTTTTCTAATTTCTATAGAGATTTAGTGGCTCGCTCGGTCTCGTTTGTGTTATCATAGTAAGCTGTTGTAGTTAATCGAATTTATTGATTGTCATCTATGGAAAAGTTATTGACGAGTTCTGTAGTATGGAATTTTTTTCTCACAAATCTATGCGTTGCTGTGCCACTTCAGTTGAAATCTCCTTGTTGAGGCCTTAAGAGTTAGTGATGAAGTGTATTCACGGTGTTACCCGGTCCAACAATAATGATAAAATCTCTCGTGCCTTCAACTGATGATTGTTTGGATATCCTTACCTTCGTGTTTATGATATCTCATAGGTTGCCTGCTTGGACGTCTTTATCTTGTTATTCGTAAAGTCAAACTATAATAGGTAACTACCTTCCGAGAATATTTATACATCCAGGTATTTTCCCTGTCAGTTTTCTTCTAAATTCTGCACTATGAATGCCGTCCTGCTTGCTGATACTTTTTGTAATGGATCCATCCAAATACCAGAATTTTAAGATGCAGAAGGAAACCAACAAAAAATTAGGAGTGGCACCAATAGAGGATAAAATGAGAGAACATCGTTTAAGATGGTTTGGACATATAGAAAGAAGATCAAAAGAAGAACCTGTAAGAAGGTTAGAAAAACTAAATTTGGAAAGTATTAAAAGAGGTAGAGGACGACCACAAAAGTGTTGGAAAGAAACAATAAAGAATGATCTAGCTGATTGGGAGTTAACTGCTAACATGGCACATGATAGGGATCTGTGGAAACAAAGAATCCATGTAGCCGACCCCGTCTAGTATGGGAAAAGGCTTAGTTGTTGTTGTTGTTGTTGTAGAAGGAAACCAACATGGAATACAAACTCCAGCTAAAACCAACCATGGCTCAAAACAGTTTGCATATAGTTGATATGATAGAACTAGTGGAATAATTTAAACAGTGTATTGGATCTTATATGAAGAATGTCAACACTGGAATTGATTTGGGCATTTTCTGCACAGTGAATACCACAAGGAAAAGTAAAGATGAGTCGTGGAGGTGTTGCCCCAAAAGGAAAGAAGAAGGGATGTACCTTCACTATTGATTGTTCGAAGCCTGTAGAGGACAAGATCATGGAGATAACATCCTTTGAGAAGTTTCTACAGGACAGGATTAAGGTTGGTGGCAAAACAGGTGTTCTCGGGGATAGCATCACGATAACTCGTGAGAAGAATAAGATCACTGTCACCACTGAGAGCGCATTCTCAAAAAGGTAACCAGAAATTTATAGAATAGTTTTCTGAACTGTTCCTTTAACAAGGATCAGAGTCCTGATCTGCATCTTTTTTCCCCCATGTCATGCTTTCCTGCTTCCACTGCATTTAATTATTTCAACAAATCTGGCATCTCCTTTTTTGCTGGGGAGCCTTCAGTTAATCATTGATCTTGATGTAATTGTGAAGCTGTTGTTGTGCTCCATTACTGTGAATTTGAGGACCCCAAACTTGCAATGCCGGTGCCAAGTCCGGATAAAAGAGGAGGTTTGTGTTAGGTAGCCGACAGCCAGCGTAAAATTTTGTTGACTTTTAAGGGGGTGTGACATTTTGAGCATGAATGCACTTGATCTCATCTGAACTTCATGCTTGGGAAAGAATAGTACTTGGATGGGAGACCTCCGAGGAAGTTCTCATGTTGCACCCTCTGGCCGACCCCACTTAGTGTGGGAAAAGGCTTAGTAACAGAATAAGACGGGAATGAATCTGCCTTCTGGACTTTGGATTCCATGCCATATATTCAGTTGACATTCGGAAATATCTTGGGATATTCAGGTGAAAGATTATATTTAGTTGTGTTCATATTTTACATATGTTTCTCGATAATGATGATAGGTGCAATGCTCTTTACTCATTTCTGTCCGAGCTTTTCACAGACACGCATGCACGCACACATGGACAGGGGCTATTTTTTATTGGCAGCAATGATGATTTTGTTATTCCTGTGCTTTGGACTCCATGCCATATATTCAGTTGCCATTCGGAAATATCTTGGCACGTTCATGTGAAACATTATTTAGTTGTGTTCATATTTTACATTCGTTTCTCAATGATGATATTAGGTGCATTTTCTTTTCTTTTTGCGTCATTTTCAGTTCTCTTCACTTTGGTGCCCTTTTCCGTCCCTGCTCTCTAGAGACACAAACATGGACAGGGACCGTGTTTTAATTGCAGCAATGATGATTTTGTTATTCCTAGCTCACTATGAGACCTTTAAAGGGTCTGAGATATGGTACCTTAACATGATCTGAGCTGTGGATTGTCGTGCACAGGCACACACCATACACACATATCATGCTTTATTATTTTATGCTTGATAATTTATTTGAATTCTCTACCATTTTTGGAATACAATCTTGGCCATTTAGGTCTTAATCTCCTGTTTGGATCCATAGGTACTTGAAATATCTAACAAAGAAGTACTTGAAGAAGCACAATGTAAGAGATTGGTTGCGTGTGATTGCCTCTAACAAAGACCGGAACGTGTATGAGCTGAGGTACTTCAACATTGCAGAGAACGAGGCTGAGGAGGAAGATTGATGATGCACACTCGGTCTTTTTTCACTCTTTCTTCAAAATTTGACGTTTGTTTAGTACATGATAAGCTTCTCCTATTACTTATGGTTGCTGTTTGGATTTTGTGGACACCATATTGTGAAATGAAGTTTTGGTAGCGTCAGTTAAAATCTTTGTAAGAATCTCTCTGTTAGTAGCAATTCAGTTCTTCAAATTATTCTACTTGTGTTTATTCTGTGTTTCTGAGCACGTCTTGCTTTCTGGTATATTGGGGCCCTGTATTTTTCTAATCAGAAGCAATCCTTCGGTCTCCTAAACGATGAATTCTGTGATTCCTTCTTTTTTTGTTATAGCCAAAGGCAGGTATCAAGCTCATGACCTTCCCTCGTGAGCTAACGCTCTGAGTGCAATCAATCTTTTACTTGGTTACACAGTGGCCACTAGTGTGAGCGGATAAATTGAATCTATCGTGAGTTATATGCAAAATATCGCTTCGATTTTGGTGCAAAACTGAAAGAGTTTAAACAAGTGACTTAGCTGGCTGACTCGTGAGTATAAACTTCCGCCATATCTGCATCTCTTTTCCAACGTATTGGTGGTTCGTTTAAGTGCTAATGGCTAAGAAAAGCTACTTGTCGAGAAACCTATTGGCTATCAACAAAACTGACCCATGTTCAGCCTCCTTGAGCATGGACCGTAAGTAAGATAACCTATATGCCTTGCTGCTCGATGCATTGAGCGGGCTGCTTTGATATCATGAAATAACTTTGTATATATGCAAGGCCCCATCGACCATTTACATGTGTTCTCGAGTGAATGAACATTATCTTGACTGCATTCATAGTAGCTCAACTGTCTTGATGCTCTCATGCCCTTGCTGCAGGTGGGGAGTTCGGCTCCTGGAGGTGCATATGTGTGTGTTAGGCTTCGGCCCGCTTTAGTTAAAAGAATAATACCCCGACCTCCAGGGCAGTAAGCCAGTTATTGAACCGCATACTGGACCACTAGTGAGATGTGTGACATTATCGCGATAGACCAAGTATTCTAAGAGGTCCGGAAGTACAGAGATTCAGCATACAAGTCACGCATTAGTCATGCTTTGCTTAGAGAGAGAGAGAGAGAGAGAGAGGGCCTCGGTCAAGAAGTTTGGTCAACAGGTGTAGAACTTATCTTTGCCTGAACTTCTCATGCCTACAACTCGTCTGTTGGAACGATTTTCTGTTATTTGGAATGTTGATTTCAATTGAATATCTCTGTCCTCAAACAATAGAATGTAGCTGAATTGTTTCTCTGCCTTATTTGGAGGGTGTGAAGGTTTGAATCCTACTCATCTTCACATCTTTTCTTATAAAAATGTGCGTCCTGTCTGTATTAGTCATCTTTGCTTGGATGTAAATTACTGCTGGTCTCTTAAGGCAGGCCAGTGGCTATAGTCAAAATACAATCCGCCTGATTTTCTGGTCTCATCTGTATGTAATTCTCCTTAAATAAATATAGAACGGGGGCAGTCGATTCCAGCATGCTTCTTATTGCAAAGTACACTTATCAAAAGGAGCAAACAGCCAAGAAGAAATTGATTCCCGAATCAGTGAAGTAGAAGACAGCGCAGCACTCTTTGATTTTACTCATTCCATAATAGTGGTGATGCATGAAAAGTAAGGTTGTAAGCCATTAGGATTTATTAGCTTCTGCTAATCGATTCATGAAAATGCAATCGAACCAACACTTGGGGCTCATTACAGCAACGTACAGAGAAAAGAACGACAAGGACCTCGCGCAAACAACCGAGTGGAAAGGAACTTTCCACTCTCTGCATAGCCAACAAATCCACGCAGTGATTGTCACAAATCTGTGAATGAAAGAATTTGAGGGGTGATATGCTTTTGACAACTATGTGAAATTTGTGGTTTCTCCCGGCAATTACATTTTGCATCTACTGAACAGCCATCCTACAATCGTGCTTCTTAAGTCTGAATCTGTAGTGATTCTTCTTCTCTGGCAATGCATCGTCAGCAACTTCTTCCACACAATCTGCATATTGGAAAACTAAATTAAACAAACACCATCACGATCAAACAACAAAACAAGTGACAAACATATATTTTGTGTTTTATTTCCCACATGCTGGATTCACTAAGTAAAATGCATCCCAACAGAATAATGATAATAGTTCCATCATATACTAGTCGAGACTGGAGGTTTTGAAGCGAAGTTTTAAACATGTAAGCATTTTGCAGTGTCAATTTTTGATGAGTACTATCGACATACAACAACTACAAGTCTACAACAAACAACAACTAAGCCTTTTTCCCATACTAGATGGGGTCAGATAGATAGATTAGAGCTTGATCACGTGCCATGCTAACAGTTAAACAACTGTTAGACCTCTCACGAACCAGATTTTCACTGCCCTCAATTAGGTGACTGGCCCTGACACTTACAGAAAGCACTTGCAAGCTTCTTAACTCATGGATCACACCTCTTGCTACAAAGAAAACAAGAAATAAAGAAATTTATAAGAATCTAAGGATGCATGTGAATACATAGCAAAACTTCCTTTTCTAACACACCTGCTAGGCTAACTAATTTATAGTAATTTCATGATAAACGTACAAAGGGGAAAACAAAATGTGCATGATCAAGTAACATCAAGAAATTTCAATATGAAGCTGGCACAGACATCAATGATGACGCCAACCTGATTTCCTTTTCCTCTGAAAGTAAGAGGGAAATAATTATGCTGCGGAAAGAACACTATTTCACAACTGTTCAACTTCCCAAAGTTCTCTATGTAATCATACATAGTAGAGAATTGCATAAGCTGCATGAGGGAATATTCAAACAATGTGGTAGTGGCAGCAGTAGTATCTAGTCATCAATTAGAAGCAGCATGAGAAATGCAATCAGTAACTCATGAAATGACAGAAGGTTGCAACTATAAGAAGAGCACCCACAATCCTCAATGTGATGGATTGCATGTGCCCAGCAATTTCCGAGTGAATGCATATACCTTTGTAGCTTGCCACAACAACAACAGGGAAGATATTATCCTGTTGAGGGAGGTGATTGGGACCAGTGACACCTTTTGCTGGACAGCAGATTTGTCAGATAGGTAAGAACAGGTTGTGCTTGTGGCGATAGTGGCTGCTATAACCTGGGGGAATATCTGGTTCAAGAGAAATAAAAGGGTTATGAGAAATCCAAACCTTTTCACATCATCCACTTGCACGTTATTGACAACTTGATGATTTGGACAGAAATGCAATGGCTGAGAGATGATATCCCTTGGTTTCTGAGATTCAATGTTCAAATGACACCTTCCATAACATAATGAGACCTTGAGCTGTTATGCCTTTTCTTCCTGGGTTTTTGTTTCTTTTGGATGACTACTGGTTATCCTCCTATATTAGCTATTGCTGTTTTCCTGCTTCAAATTTGTCCCTTTTTATTTTATTCGTTTTCATGAAATGAATTACTACTTGATTTATTCAAAAAGAGAAGTTTTTGCTTAAGAGAAACAGATGATACCAAAGGAGCCTAAATCTATAGTATAAAACCAGAATATAGAAGAGTTTGAAACTCTATACCTAGAGCATCAAGAGTGTCGAACACTAGAGGTGCAGAACAAGAAATTTGGCTTAAAAGAATAAGTTTATTCAACCTACCAATTACATACGACGAATTAGATACCAAACTAAATAGTAGTTCGGCTGCTTAGATTAATGAGCTATGTAGAAGAACAATTTCCATTTGACTTTACATTTGGACCACTCTGAAATAATAAGTGAACGGGAAGATCACCAACCAGAATCGTGGGTCCACAAGAGAATGACCGACACAATTTTCTACATGAGAAAGAAAGAAACTCCAACTCATTCAACCAGATAAACATCCTCCATATAAGTGACGCATTTGCATCACGTACTATTGAAGACACAGGTCAAACGGCCTTGACCATTCTTTTATAGATTCAGAAATCTACAAAAGACTAAATTCACAATGATGATGACAAAGCTAACAATCCAGTTCTACATGAAATTGCCACCGTTAGCCTTGTCACAGCTTCGTAACTATCAAACGTACAACAAAACGGCCCCGACAATTCACAAATAAAAACAGTCATCGGCCCAAACCACCATGGAAACCAATAAAAACGCAAACAGAGCTATGAAAAAACAAAAGTATAATGTATCATCAGAACAGGAACAGAGCTAATCCTGTCTCAAAAGAACATAAGTAGAAAGAACTATAAAGCATTAATAAGAGAACAAAACCAGCATAAGAAATTTATAATTGATAAATACCTTCAACATCCATTTCAGTAGCATCGGACTCTCCCCAAAACAAGGCTTGTCCATCTTCCTCCTCCTCATCCAGCTCATCTCCGTACTCATACTCGACATCCCCCTTATAACCCGCCTCGCTCGCGTACCCTGATTCATTTCCCTGCGAGTCAATCGGACCCACCAACACCGAACAACTCGAAGGGCGGAAATTCTCCCTACCACCAAAAAGTTCTTTCCTGCTACTAACCTTCGCGTCCCAATTGGACTGGCAATTGAAGAACAATTCCCCGCTCGAATCCGTACCCACAAACACCGGGAAATCCGAGGCAGACGCCACATCTACAAGCAAATTGCTTCGATCTCGGCTGCAGCTGCCAGAAGCAGACTGCAACGATCGGCGCCTCCGCTTCGACGGTCGCCGGGATCTCCTGATCATCTTCTTCACCTGCTCGTTATCTTCCATAAGGGTCAAACTAGAGATTCCCAAGAAGTTCATATGGTTCGGAAAAGAGGGAAGAAGGTCCGTTGGTCGATGGAATTGGCAATGTTTCTTGGTGGGGAGATCGTAAAACGCATCCCCGGCATCGGATTTCTGCGCGCTCGGCTTGTTGGTATAACCGTTTTGGATGGTAGTAGGATTTTGGGGATCAGAAGAGGGGAAAAAAGGCTTCCAATTATCGAGTTTCAAGGTGCAAGACTCCAGGCGTGAGAAAGGCTTGCGTGTCATGACGATGACGGTGACGGTGAAGAATCCGCCGAAGACATGAAGAAACAAGAGGAAGAGAGAATAGGAGGCGGTTATTTGGGGGAGCAACAAAAGGAATGGAAAGGCATAAAAGAACAAGTGGGACCTTGGCCTCTGTGAGGGGCTAAATAAGAAGCAGCAGCCAACACCGTAAAACTTTTAAGCACAGAGAGAGAGAGAGAGAGCCTGCCTTTATTAAGGCGCTAAATATCTGCAAGCCTGGAAATGGGGATGTAAATGAGTCGTGTTTGACCCGAACATGAACCAGACCAAACTCGTAATGTTTGTTACCCAAAGTGCAGCTCCATTAAAAACACCACCAACAAACCAACAACACCTTTTCCCATACTAAATCTAAATGGAGTATGCATGTGGTACTAGCAATTAACTCAATATAAATTAGATCATTCTTTATAGTTTTTTGTAGTCGTTCTCTTCCTCTCTAGCATTTTCATAATTTATTTTTTATATCTTTTCACGGAAGCGCTTTTTGGTCGTCTTTTTAAATATCCAAACCATCTTAAACATTTTTTTTCCATTTTATCCTCTATTAGTGTTACTCCCAATAACCTCATTAACTATACAATCTTTCCTTGTGTAACCACTCTTTGATCTCAACATCTTCATTTTAGTTACGAACATCTTTTACACATGTTGATTAACTACTCAACACTCATAACCATAAAATATAGCATTTTACACTGGTTGATTGTTAACTACTCAACACTCATAATCATAAAACAAAGCAAGTCTAATTGCTACTGTATAATATTTACCTTTTAACTTTAATGGTATCTTTTTATCATAGAGAATACCGGATACCCCTCTCCATTTTAACCAACCGACATAATTTTATTCATAACATCTCTATTAATTTTTCCATCACTTTGAAAAATTAACCCTAGGTATTTAAAAATTTTCTTGTGAGGGATGCATTGTGTGGCAATATTAATTTCTAAGTCTTCTAAAGTACCCCCAAATGATTAAACTTACATTTCATATATTCTATCTTTGTTTTACTAAGTCAAAAGCCTTTACTTTCTAACGTTTCTCTCTATAGTTCCAATTTCATATTAACTTTTTTCTTAAACTCATCCACTAACATAATATCATCCGTAAATAACATGCACCAAAGTACTTCATCTTGAATATGTTTTGTTAACTCATCAATGACCAATATAAATAAATATGAACTTAAAGTTGATTCCTGATGTAACCCAATATTAATTTCAAAGGAGTTTGTCGTTCCTTCGTAAGTTCTCACACAAGTTTTTGCACCATCGCACATATCTCTTATAAAATTCATATATGTTAAGGATAACTCTCTTTTTCAAGATTCTCCAAAAGAATATATGTTGGTATCCTATTATAAGTCTTTTCTAGATCAATAAATATCATGTAAAGGGTCTTCGTTTTTGCTATAAAATATTCTATAAGACGTCCCAATAGGTAAATTGTTTTAATAGTAGATCTGTCGAGCATGAATCCAAATTGTGTCTCGATTGTATTTGATACTTGTCTTAACCTATATTCGATAATTTTTTCTCATAATTTAATGGTATGACTCATTAACTTGATACCTCAATAATTTATACAATTTTTTTCTCATAATTTAATAGTATGACTCATTAACTTGATACCTCAATGATTCATTAAATTCTAAATGTTTCCCTTGTTCTTATATATGGGTATAAGTGTACTCATTTTTCATTCCTTAAACATCTTTTGGGTTTTCTATATTTAGTTAAATAATTTTGTGAGCCAAGTGAACCCAATCTCTCTTAGGATTTTACGTACTTCTATACGAATATTTTCTGGTCTTTAAACCTTCATATATTTAAGACCCTCTTTAACTTCATTCTATTGAATACGCCAATAAAAATTGTGGTTTATATACTTTTCTAATTTATCTAACTTTCCGAAGTTAATACTAATATCAACATTTTCATTAAAAAACTTATAAAAATAAATTTTTTATCATTTTTTTTATATCATCATTTGCCACTAAAATCTTCTCGTCCTAATCTTTGATGTATCTAACAAAAGTAAGATCCTTAACTTTATTATCTCTAACCTTAACTATCTTAAAAATATCTCATTAACTTTATTTTGAGTTAAGCTTTTTATATAAATACACAATCAAGCACAACAAAGCTACTCAATGACCAGGATTCGACAAACTGCATCTGAATGGGCACCAATGACAGCTAGCGAGATCTACACAAAAAGGATATATATGCACACGATATGAAGAAAATTTGCCGTAGAGAAAATGTAACTTGATAGAGAGGGTCCAAAAATGAATATTTATTATATCTGAAGCCTACTAAATTCAGAATTCACTGTTAAGATGCGCTCTGGCTGAGAAGCTTTTTCTTCACCTAGGGATAAAACTTGCTCCTTTTTCAACTTCCTTAGCTCGTTTGAAGGTGGTGCTAAGCAAACTGGGGTGACAGATCTGATCCGAACTGCTGGAGCCATCTTGTAAATGGGAGGAACCTGGTTGTTCAAGCTTTCCATCCTGGCTTCTTCACCTATTTGTAAAACTTGCTCCTCGTTTAACTTCCTTGGCTCGTTCACAGGTGGTGCTGAAGAAACTCGGGTGACGGATCGGATCTTGGCTGCTAGAGCCATCATATTAATAGGAGGAACCTGGTTATTCATGCCTTCCGTGCCAGGTTTCGCCAAACAAACTTGGTTGATAGATCTGATATGAACTGCTGGAGCCATCATGATATCGGGACTAACCTGATTATTCAAGCTTTCTGTCCTGGCTTTTTCACCTACAGATAAAACTTGCTCATCGTTCAACTTCCTTGGCTCGTTCACAGGTGATGCTGAACAAACTGGGGCAACAGATCTGATCTTAACTGCTGGAGCCATCATATTGACAGGAGGAACTTGGTTACTCAAGCTTTCTGTGCTGGGTTTTGATGAGCAAACTGGAGTGATGGATCTGATATGAACTGCTGGAGCCATCATGTTAGAAGTAGTAACCAGATTATTCGAGCCTTCCGTCCTTGGTTTTGCTGAACACACCGGAATGGCGGATCTTATTGTGACAGGGGGTGCCAATGTGTGAGGGCGTCTGAAACCTCTCATCCCTGCAAAAGAACCCACGTGCACTGGACGGCAAGGAGGACCACGATAAGATGGAATCGAGTCATTTGGTTGTGAACTCTGTGCCCGAAAATGCCTTGGGCCAAAGCATCTCCGTACATATCCGGCATCAGTGTACACATTCTCAGCTGCCTGTGGAACTGGAGACTCGGTAAAAACATGTACCCAATCATAGTGTTCCTTACTATTTTCTTCTATTTGATTGTCCCGACTTTTCGGGTATGCATGCAAATCATTAGGAAAACGGTTACCTTGCACAGCTTCTTGTTGTGAACCTGATGCTCCTGAGCTTAAATTGGTTGTCCCAACATCAATATCTGAACTATCATTCTTCCGCATCTCATCTGTTTCCAGATTCTGTGGCTTTACCTGAGAACCCTGCGTACTGATTGCTTGGAAGCTTTGGTTTCTTGAACGGAAATCAATCTGATCACTCAAGCCGGTCTCCTTGTGGGACGTATCACCATGAGCACATTGTGTTTGCTTATCTTCCGTCTGGTTCCCATCAGATATCTCATGTATTTTGACTTGAGACCGGTTTCTGATAGTGACAGAAATGGGTATGGTAGTTGGATAATATGGGGCAGAAGGCCCTGGTTCTTGCTCAATCGTTGGGAAAAATTGTGCATCGTTCGACGGAAACATAGATTGTATATATGGTAAGATCCCAGGATTTTGAATTGGAGGTGCCCCTGGAAGGGCTAGTAAGCGAGCCTGTTGCTGCCGCTGCTGCCACATTTGGAACCTTGCAACTTCTGGAGGGAACTTAGGATATGACCACCTTTGATAGGGAGTGGCAAATGATGACATCTTATCCCTTGGATCAAGAACAGGTTTTCTTTTCCCACGTTGTGAGTCATGCTGTGGTCGGCTTCCGTCTGAAGGCCACAGGTTAGCTAACACACGTGCAATTGTTACCTGCTCTTGTTCGTCGTTGGATTGTGACTCCAATGATGGAGATGAAGAGGAAGAAGAACCCATATGTGGCACTACAAACAACGTTAAATCAATACTGGCTCAATATGTACCATGTTAAGAACTCAGACACCAAGTAAGTGCGCCATCCTTCGAAAACTCATCAAAGATAGACTTTCTAGATTTTGCTTACTATAGAAGGAATCCACAGCTGTTCTTGACTTCCGACTTGGAATGGCTATGTATTACTGGTACGTATTGTTCACTCATGGAAGGGACATCACGAGAGAAAGATTAGTTTTCTCTCAGAAAAACTTTTTTGTATTCCCTGAAGGAGAAACGGGTAATCCAATTTGGATTCTCTCAAATTGAGAGAATCAATCTCCTTCGGACTGTTAAAGTCAATGTGATAGAGGTGGATCCATTTTTTGGTTTTGTCTCACCTGCCAAACAGATTTGATTTGGATTCACAAAAGTTTGAGAATCCCAATCAAGTTCATACGTAAACCACTCATAAACTAAATGGCCACCCATTCACGAAAACCAGATTTTCTTACTAGCTTCTGGTAGTAACATAAAAGCTAACTATGAATTTCCTTGGCCTAGGCAGTCAAGATAAGCTAACAATTGTAAATTTCCTTGGCTTAGGCAGTCCAAATAAAAAAAAAAAATTTGTGTTGCCAGGGAACCAGTAATACTTGTAATTTTGAGAATAACATAAGAAATAGGGATTGCTTACATTGTTTTAGTGCAGACCAGGCAGCCATAGCTGCATTCTTTTGAGCTTGTTTCTTAGTCTTAGCAGGCTCTCCTGTAAAGCTCATCCCAGCAAGTTCAACCGTGCAAGAAAAGACTGGCATATGACCTGGTCCAGATCTCACTGTGGTGTACACAGGTAAATTTAGTCCAGCTCTGTGAGCTGTTTCCTGGAGCAAATTTTTGTAAACTCCAGTCTCATCCTACAAAATCAAACATTTTAACAAGAAACAATAAGCAAAAACCAGTCAACCGCATCCACAAACAATAATATATAAGCCCAGAAACAATGCACATACGCAACAACCATGCAATATATGGCAATCACGAAGAAAAACTTCAGGCATCACCAATGCAGAGTTAGCAATACTGTTGTATAGAGGTACAGAGCCTTATACAACTACTGGACAAAAGAAAGAAATGATAGCAAGGTTACATGAATGCTATGTTTTGCAAAAAGAGAATAGTAGTTTAAATTCAAAGCTGATTGGAATACATATGTACTAAAGTGAACTCCAAGAACACTAACCACTTTCAATTGCACGTTCATCATTTAAATCATAACATCATTAGAACAACGAGGAAATGGACTGAACGTGTAAAATATAGAACTTAGCACAGCATATGTTATCCAATTAAAAGGATAGAAGTTTTGAGACTAGTACTTATCTTACTTATCATCAGGTTGTAAAGAAACAAGTATGTTCCTTAATTCACTTTATTGAAGATCAAATCTATATAGAAAGCAGCCACAAAGGGCTTAATGTTTATTGAATACATAAGAGGACTTTATAGAGAGGAGTGAAAAAACCACAGCAACTGCTAGTTGTTGAAGTCCCAATGACTATTTTACTAGCCATTCGGTCCCTTGGTAGCCATGATGGCCCAAGTGGCCTTAGTCCGTTGGGACCTTATTTCAAATAAGGACTTACGGGTCATGTTGGCCCAACCCTATTACATTTTAACATCTCCTCAAACTTAAGATATATAATGAAAGTTTGTTTAACAACAAAAACGTGAATGTGAAAAGGCACAACTTTCTTTGAAACATCTTTTCACAATGAAAGGGCACAACGTGAAGACCAATGAAGTATCAATACATACATTCGCTCAATTTCTAAAACCAACAAGACAATTTATGATATCTAATGCAGAAGGCAAACTATAAACGAGTCAAATAAGTTTTTGAAGTTGATTTGTTCTAATTCAAGAGTGTCATTTCATAGAAAACATTGATATCATCCAAATAGGATTCTCTATTATAACAAATAGGTTCATAAATCACTACAAACTTGTGATATTATATGGGGACCTTGGTATATAGAACAAGCTTTTTAAGGTTAAGCTCAAAACCCGCCAAGTTAACCAACCTTTAAGGCTAAGCTCAAACCCGAGTTTTAAAGACAAACTCTAACCTAATAAGTTTTTTAAGGCAAAGCTCAAAACCTTCGTACATATAATTCCCAAGGCCCTTAAATATCCTTTAAACACAAAAATAATTCTATGGTTCCAAAAATAAGACAATCCATTAAGATGATTAAAGCAAGTCAAAGGAATTAACTTCATGCTTTTCAAAAAGTCTCACAAGGTTTGTCTCATAATTCTCTTAAAACAATTTTATCAAATACAAGCTAATCAAGATAACTATAAGTGTTTTTTCAATATTAATTACTCTCCAACCAAAAGATCAACAACATGAAGCATCTTAAATCACAAAGATCTCCAATAAAAGGCTAATAAACGGATATCATAATCTCATGAAAAAAGCAACCTTAAAGTTATCAAGATCACAAATCCTCAAATAACAATAAGTGTATCTTCAAATATCAATTAATTTCTAACAAAAGGCTACCAACATGAAGCACCTTAATCACAAAGGTCTTCAACAAAAGGCCAATAACATGAAAGATCACACCTCGATGGATCAAATATTGCTAACACATTTTTCCTCTAAACATGTTGGAAAGATCACACATCGATGAACTCAAATATGAATACCAAGCAAGATTAAATAGATTCACACATAACCCTGGGTCTAGATCCAAGACCACCAAAAGCCTCGTATTGAATACAAAACGGGTCTGGATCCAAAATCGGATCCACAACCTGATTGTATTATAAATGCCCCAAACGGACCGAACCCCCTCTCTCTCTTTCTCACGCCCTTTGCCTCTACTGTAGAGTGTCATCCATCACCGCAATCCTCAACGATCAGCTCTACCATCCACTCCCTGAGCTCCTTCCTCCGCATGATCCATCATATGGTCGTGCCCCAGCTTGTTGCCTACCTTATCCGTTCCTCATATGAACCGGCATCTCCTCTACCACCATCAATCACCACCATTAGCCATCATCACTCGCCATTCAAATCCGAATCACAGCCCATCGCAATCCCTTTCGTCTGTCGTCACCACTTGCCTTAGTGTCGTTGTCAACCACCACTGTTTGCCTCTCTCACTGTCGCCTATCATGCCCTGTCGGCCTCCCCTCCTCTCTTCTCTTCTCTTTCCCCCTCATCTCGGTGGGACCTACGTCGTCGCCCGACCATCATCTATGTTCTGCTCGCGATTATATTGTTCGCTTGTGCATCCTCACTTACCGACGGACATCCCAGAAACCCCATCTCCGACAAGAAGATGCCCACGATTTCGGTGACAGGGCAAAAGGAGTACACGCCGGAGGAGCTGAAGAAGCTAGGACACCAGCTTCTTCTTGAATGAGGCCAGAAGCTCGAGATCAAAGATGGGACTCTTCGAACAAGAATATTGCCTCGACGCCGAAAATCTTTTGGCATGACTTTCGATAGGACTCTGCTTCTTCAACTCTTCTCCAAAACTCAGCACAAGGAGAATCGTATTCTGATTCTGATATAATTTGGATGGCTTCAATACTACCTTTTCTGCAAGCGGATAGAGAGGCGATCTATGCTTTTGGGCTTATGGTGGTTGCATATTCTCCTTATCGGCGGCGAACTCTCTTAATACCAAGGTTACAATAACCAAAAACATATATATCACCGTGTACCATGGATTACTTCGAGTTATAATGATGAGATTTATGTAGAGAAGAAACAAAGTCCCCATAAAAATCAGGTGTGATATCACAACATTGCCTTCATCCCCAATGATGCTCTCTGCCTGCGATCGACAAGATAGGGAATCGACCGATAAATCCTCTAGGTGAGCCATTTACGAGCATCCCGAAGAAGGCCGCAAATGCCGTTGTTCATCATCGAAGTCACCACTGAACCAGACCATCCATACAAAAGAAAGAGACACAGATATCTATGCTCTTTGACTTAAATGAGAAGGTTATCTATGATGCACCTAACAAAACCGAAGGAGAGGCACCACCATTTGACCGTTTGCCAACTTGCTTGCATTGAAGCGGCCCTCCAAGCTTTTATACCATGTAAAGAAACAGGTATGTTCCTTAATCCACTTTATTAAAGATCAAATCTATATACAAAGCAATCACAAAGGGCTTAATATTTATTGAATACATGAGAGGACTTTATAGAGAGAAGAGTGAAAGCAACACAGCAGTTGCTAGTTGCTGAAGTCCCAACGGCTATTTTACTTGGTGTCAGGTGGCCCTGGCCCGAGTGGCCCCGGCTTGGGTGATATTGGTCCATTGGGACCTGATTTCAAGTACATACTTATGGGCCTCGTTGGCCCAACCCTATTACATTTTAACACAAGCATGAAAGATTGACAAATCACTGGCCAATGGATCACTAAAAGTAATGTACCACAATATTACTTAATAAGCAATTGTAATACACATAGCACAATTTCTATGGATTTCTTGATGGTTCCTCACTAATTTTGATGGTATCAATTTCAAACTAATATTTGGTGCATGCCTGATAAGCTTTCTACTACATACCAAGGTCATCATAGTCCACTCATAAATCAAGTTTGACACTGAACATATAGGTCTGCAGGCCAACTGCCATTGTAGGCACATCTCATTATGGAATTTGTTAGTTTCTTAAACAAAGGGGTTGACAGAACCCTTCATTTTCTGATTTCCCTAAACCCTCTTCACTTGTTCCCCTCACCCTGCACCTAATATTTTTTTTCTTTTCTTCTTTTGATTGCTTGGAGCAACGTAGACAACAAAATCTAGCAGATGTAACCAGTGTGAAAGTAAAGTACAAAACCAGCACTGTAGTCACGTTTTGGAGCATTCAAGACCAATAAATGAAGTCTTCTATACATTAGGCAATAAAGGAAGTTGTGTTCAATTTTGAATCTTTTGCTACCAGAAGAAGGTAATTTCTAGAAGAATTTAGAGGCAGCCAATTTGGATGAAAGTTGTGCAGATTACAAGTTTTAATCTATCTGCCAATGCATTTATACACTTCCCACTTGCTAAATTACACAATCTGAGGACATCAACATTTGATTTTTATAGACAGCATCTTGACTGAGTAGTGGCATAATAATTCAACATGACTTTCGGGATCACAACAATGGTCAGACGTACTGATTGATCATTCAGTATTATGAGAAACCATTCCTCGTATCTTTATTTATCATGGCTAGAGCAGAGAGTCCATGAATGCCCAGAGCAAATGAAATTCTTTAGAGCAATTTTCCCAAAATAGGGAATCACAAAATTGAATACTACCTGCATTTAATAAACAAAGAAAATTCAGGGTAGAAAGCTGATTTGACATGTAATCCATGAAGTCTAACAAGATCATCATTTTCCTCGTTCTCTTGCGCCATTCACAATTCACATTCTACGAAGTTTTGTTTCATTTCAATATCCAATAGGTGAAATAGACTGCAACCGTTGATCAAGAACATGAAAAAGCAGTAAATAAACAGAAAAAGGGCATACCAAGACTCTAGCAGCAAGTGATCTCGAAGGCCCCCTCCTTGAAAGAGTACTCAGTGCCACCTCAGCGGCAGCATGTTCAGCTTGTCGAAGTGTAGTGCAAAAAGTAGGACTCTCAAAGATCTCACCATTGAAGTTAACAGTTGCTATGAACCTTGGTGCATGGTCTGGTCCTTCTCGGATACAAGAATAAGATGGTAAATTGAAACAACTTCTTTGAGCTAGCTCTTGTAACTGATTTTTATACATTTCTGTAGAAAGAATAGCTGATCATCAAAACATGCAATAAATAATGAGTATTTTGACAACCATATAAAGTCAACTATAATACAAAAATTGGCACATCTTCACACGTTACGAAAACAGAAATTTTCCTGAATGGTGGAACACCTTCATCCAAAGATAACTAAAATACTACCGAACTTTAAAACAGTGCAGAAGTACTACAGGCACATGGTCTGGAACAAAATAATGATACACTCTGAACAAAGCCAACTATATCAAACAAACTTTGAACATTTCTCTGGCTTTTTCATAAGAAACAATTAAGAAAGTATTTCCTTCTTAAAATCCAAACTGTGAATGCTTCATAAGCGATACTGCTCAGGCAAACATACAAAGGCAGCAACATCAGGCTCCAACGGTACAAAATGTCTATAATTACTCATTTTCACAAGACTACAGGCAAAAATTTACATGAACTGAAGCACTTAACAGTTCCAACGCCATCCTAACTTCATGGTGTTTTCCAGCATTGCCTGGAAACCCCGTCATACGGTACAAATACTTCACATTGCATGACGAACCGATGCAAATCGAATCAGATAAGGAAAGCCCTATATCCATATTGCCCAAAGCAACTGGATCTCTACATTTTCTCGTATCATCCCGATTCATCAATTACATGACGAGAGAGAAAATCAAGCAAAGAGAGAATCTGAATTTTCACCAAAATGGGGAGAGCATCTCGGTTCTTTCGTCCGGTCAACCTCAATATTTTTCCAGAATGAACTCCTTGATTCACAATAATACATAATTCATTACTTACAGCTTCTAGCCACAAAACAACATGAAAAAAAAAACGGTAGAGTCAACCACAACTCTACATCGATTAGGGAACCAATACCACCAAGACGCCCATGGAATCACGAAAAAGTGAACAGATCGACTAAGGTATCATATGATACTATGACTGGATTAATAATAAAGAGGAAAACCGCAAAGAAAATCCTGTAGGACTAATAGAAAAAGTTCTTCGGAACCCTAACAACGAGCTTGCTCCTTGCACAAATAGAAAGACAAATATGATCCAGAGGGAAGAGGTCAAGAAGAGACTCAAGTTTCCCGATACAGGAACACCCACCAACGTAGCCGTAACATCCACTGCCGGCCGGAAATATACGAGGGGAACGCCGGAATCTCGCCGGAGAAAGACGTCACTAGGCGCCCAAGCCCAAGCTGGAGATGCTAGAGAAGAAACAGTAAGAAATTGTCACTCTCTTCTATGTAAGCTTTAATTACGATGACATGGCTGCCTCCTGATTTTCATAAATACCTTCCATCTTTTCCTCATATGTCCCTTGTGTCCCCTTCTTGTATCAGGAAAACCTTCAAAGGTCCCAGTATCGATCTTGTGGTTACTGGTACCCGGCTCGAGCGGCTCACAAACATAATCGACCTTTAGAATATTCGAACTTAAAATTATTTATGTTTTTAAAGGTAAGATAAATATGCTAAATTTGATTCAGAAGAATTGAACTTCTAGGTTAAAATTTTTCTATAATTCTTGTTAATTCACGAGCTTGATCGGATTTGAGCTCATTGAGTTGGATATTGAACCGAGCTTGATCGAGTGGTTTTGTTTGCACGAGCTCAAACAAGCCTCATGGATCGAGCCCAAGTTTTTGAGCATAAACTCGAGACCGAGCCTGAAGAACAGAGCTCAATGGAGGTCGAACTCGAGCTTGAACCACGGATTCTCTTAACTAGCCCGAGCTCGCCTCTACTCAAGCTCAATTTCTCTAGGTTGCACCTGCATCTTTTGATATTTAAGGATGGGATCTAAGGCAGGTTCACCACGTTTGTCTCATGGTAAAATGACGTTAGTTTAGTTTTATATAAAAAAGCCTAACAAAATAAATGTTTTACATTGATAAATAGTAGTTTCTTATCGCATTAAGCATCAAGGTAGAGGAAACTTGGTTGCAAAGAGTGGGTTTCAAACTTTATATATGTGTGTGTGTGTGAGTGACTGGATCCTCCTCACTAATGATTGATCTTTTGCCATTAATTTTCGGTGGTATGAATATAATAAAATTGTTTTTTATGAATGATGGTATTTTGACCAGGTTGGTTTATTTACCAGTTATAATGCAAGCATATTTTGAACATATAAATTACAAAATTTGGGAAAAAAAGTAAGGCTAACAGGGAAAACCTAGCGAGGATTGAGTGGGTTCGCATACATCCATTTGTTAGGTGTCATTCCTTTTATTGTTACGATGAGAAGGTCCACCCAGGTATCAAACTCATGATCTTCAACTTATGAGTACTTAATAATTAAAATTTGAGGGAAAAAAAGATGAAGATGCTCTCTCTCAAGCAGGTTAATTTGCGAAACAAAGAGAAGCTCTATGAGACACATCGTAATAAAGCAGGTGCCCTGTGCAATATATATTTGAAAATCTCTTACTGTCTACAAACAGATGTGGCAATTCCAGACCTGATCAGACAAAACCTGACCCAGAAGATCTGGGTCTAAGAGTTTGCGCTCTCTGGGTCGGGTCTGGGTCCACTCAAGTAACATCATCCTAATATTTGTGTATGTGTAACATTTGTAACCTGTAATATATATATATATATTTGTATTGGTAACAAAGGAAGGCCAAAGTCTAACAAGTGCACCCCTCATGAGTTGAACCCCCCTTCTTGCAAAAAGGGTGTTGAAGTGTCATGCAGGTTGAGCTATGGGGTATATTATACTATATATTGTTATATATAATAACAATTAAGCCTTCTCCCGTACTAGATAGGGCGGTTATATGGATTTTTTATTTCCATTGGGTATGATTTTGTGTCATGCTAACAATTAACTCAATAAAAGTTGTCATTCTTTTTTAGTTTCAGTTGTGGTCTGTTTTTTCTTCTTTTAACATTTTCACCATTTAGTTTCTCACCCTCTCCTCGTGGAGCTTTCCTTGGTTTCCATTTCATGTGCTCAAACCATGTCAAATAATTTTCTCTCATTTTATAATCTAGTAGAGCTCATGTTAATTGATTTTGTCTCTTTTAATGGTTCCTCTTTAACATTTTCACAATTTAGTTTCTCATGCTTTCCTTGGTTGTCATTTTAGTATTCAAACCATGTTAAATAATTTTCTCTTATTTTATAATATATTAGTATCACTCTCAATTTATTTATAATAAACTTATTATGAATATGCTATTTCCTTGTGTGACTATATATCATTTCAACATCTTTTATACATATTAATAATTAGTTGCTCAATACTCTATGACAACTTATTGGGTCTAATTGTTGCTTTATAATATTTACCTTTACACTTTAATGATATTTTGTTGTCTCATGAAATACCTAATACAATTTTCTATTTTAACTAACTTTATGTGTAGCATCTCTATGATCTTTCTATTGCTATGAAAAATTGATTACAATTACTTAAGACTTTCCTCGTAAGGAATACAATATGTGTCGATCTTAATTTGTATGTCATACAATGTAACAAAATAATCAAACTTGCATTCCATATATTATGCCTTTGTTTTACTAAATTAGAAGCCTTTAACTTTTCTCTTAGATTGATCCACTAATATTGTAATAGTTTGGGTAGTGTGGATCTAGATCCGATTAGATCTGGACTCACCCAAGTTAGTTGAACAGTAACGCCTAATGAACATGGTGGCCTGCCACCATGTTTGGTAATCGCCATGAATGGCTTGATGCTTTAGGCCACCACCTATTATTAAAAAGCTGAAAAGGGGGTACATCGTTGGCAGTGCCGAGGGAACTAGGTGGGCGATCGAATCGACGAAGAATCGGCCAGAATCTTGTGAGTTTCTACCTATTTTTCATATTTTTGTTTTTTCTCGATTCTTCATTATTTGAGCTTGGGTTGAAGCATTGAGGTAGAACAAAGGGTTTTGACAGGTTTGGGTAAGTTGTGAGTGTCTATTTGGCCGAAAAATGGTTCATAATCGCCAATTTTTTTCATTTTCTACAACATATCATTTTCATTCCCATTTTCTAGCGAAACACTGCCGCCGATGGTTATTCTTGGGCTTGGTCAAAAGAGAACAGATAGACGAAGAGTAGGCTACCTTTGGCGGCCTTGATCGTTACCAAAAAATGGAGAAATAGCCACCGAAAAAACCATGAAAATCACCCTTTTCAGCATGTCCGTTTCGTGTCATGCCGTGTCTGAAATGCCTTGAACCAACACACATTCATGTTGTGTCCTCGTGTCACGTGTTAAGAAACAGTTTTGTGTCAAAACAAGTTCTATATCGTGTTCTGTGTTGGGCTATGTGTCAGAAATTGGTCAGGTTTGGGTCATAAGCAACGCCTCTGTCAGTAGTTGTAGGTTTTGTGTCGACACAATGACACAGCTACTAACTGTGTCACTCTATTTGGATCGGATATAGATTCAAATATCATTTTGGATCTAGGATAGCTTAAACAGATCTAGATTGAGTTTTGGGTGATTTTAGGGTTATTTGAGATCCAATTTAGATACGGTTTATTGTGTTAGATTCGTAGTTAAATATATTTTAATATTTTAATTATTTATAATTGTTTATAGATTAAAATTAGAGGATTTGACGGTGATAAGAGTGACCCAACGGTTTGAGGATTGAATCTTAGCGCTCCTTTAGGTAGGAGGTTATGCATTTTTTTACAGAATCATGCTACAAGTGATTTTCTTATTTTAGATAGATTTAAATGTGCATGATTGATAACTGTTTTATTGATGTTTATGAAATGATGCTCGTAGTTATGGGTTACTTAATATGTTTTTGAAATAAAACGTGTTTATGACATTGATTGATAAATAACATGTTTTGATATACATGTGTTGTATGAACATGGTATTTAAATATTGTATGGATATGGATTTGGTGTTGGATATTCGTGGATCTGGATATGATTTGTGAATTTGATGAACTATAATTGGTTTTCGAAATATAATGATGTGTGAATATATGAGTCATATTTGTGTGAGTTGTGTGGGGTCTCTAGAGACTTGCAGGTCCCTTGGGTGATCCGGCTTAGGGTGAATACATGATATGTTTCTAGGCACTCTGTCGTGAGAGTCGGCGTGGTTACCATTGTGAACGGGGTTATCAAAGTCACCTAACGGAGGGCCGAACGACTCACATGGCCGTTGGGGTAGACACAGTATGAGCTGTAATTATCGTAACTAATGATGTGTGTATGCATATGTGTGAGTATGAATTTGAGATAATGATTTAAATATGAAACTGTGATTTGTTATGAAATGATTGTGAAATTATGCATGCTTTTAGTAT
This sequence comes from Brasenia schreberi, assembly GCA_036023115.1. Lineage (NCBI taxonomy): Eukaryota > Viridiplantae > Streptophyta > Magnoliopsida > Nymphaeales > Cabombaceae > Brasenia > Brasenia schreberi. The sequence continues at coordinate 2,290,172 of JAYKKT010000046.1, forward strand.
GATTTCTATTTTAAAATGTTTAACTTACATATTGAGCTATGTGTAGGAATTTACCCTATTATTTTAGGGTTCATCCTGAAGCTAGCACTCCTAAAGTACACGGAGTAGAGTAGGAGTTGGATAGAGTTAGCTTTCTCTAATTTAGATGATACGATAAGTATTAAACGGTTTAGAAAATCTTGTTATTCGGGGTTATTGTCAGGTGGGCCCCACACCATTTTGGCATATTGTTCAGAACTTTGAAATGAATATTGATTTCAGTTAGATATTTTATTGAGTTAAATGAAGTGATTTCAATTAAATATTTTATTGAATTAAATTAAGTTAGTATTGTATTTGACTACTGCTTACCATCACGCCCACGCGAGAAGCGGCCACATGGCATCGGCTCGGGCCAGGTCGTGGTTGCGACCCGAGCGAGTGTGACAAATACAATGTCATCCATAAATAACATATTTGGATATGTTTTGTTAACTCATCAATAAATATGGACTTAAATCTGATTCTTGATATAATCCAATATTAACTTCAAAGAAATCCGTCAATCCTTTATAAGTCATCACATATATTTGTGCATCAAATATATCTCTTATAATATTTATGTATGTCAATAAATTACCTCTTTTTCAAGGTTCATTAAAAAATATTACTTGACACCTTATCTTAAGTTTTTTCTAAATCAATGAATACTATATAAATATTTAATTTTTTCTCTAAAATATTTCATAGAATGTCTCAATAGGTAAATAACTTCAACAATAGTTCTCTTTGGCATGAATCCAAATTGGTTCTTTATTATACTAGACACTTGTATAAATTTTGCTTCGAATAATTCCTTTTCGTAAGTTTATACTACGACTCATCAACTTGATACACAAACAATTTCCATGTTTCTTAATGTTTCTCTTGTTTATATATATAAGTATAGCTGTACTCTTTCTTCATTTGTAGGTATTTTTTGTTTTTCATATTTTATTAAATAATCTTGTAAACTAAGTGATACCCATTTCTCTTAAAAAAATTATACTTGTATAGTGATATTGTTTGGTCCTACCAGTTTACCAACCTTCATAATATGTGTATGTACATAACATTCGTTCATAATCCATACTGATCCTATCAACCTTGAACTAATCAGGTCCATGTCCACGAAAACATATCCTGTAACAAATACCCGTTGAGTACGGGTCAACTTTGTCTTAACCCAGTCCGATTAAACCCTAAAATGACCTGATCACCTGATATATATATATATATATATATATATATATATATATATATATATATATATATATATATAGAGAGAGAGAGAGAGAGAGAGAGAGAGAGAGAGAGAGAGAGAGATGAAAACTCGTGACTGTCATTATGCTTTTTCACAATTGATATCATGCTCTGCATGGATACTCTGAAGCTTCTAAAAAAATCTCCATTCATTTCGTTCTTGGTACAATTAAGTAACTGGATCACATTTTGCACCTATTTATTTCGTTTACTTGTTGAACCATTAACCTTTTTGGGGCAGCCTCCAACTTTAGATAGGTCATAAGAGATGCGTACTCCTGATATCAAACTCCTGACCTCCTGACCTTTTCCTTTTTTTTTCCTATTAAAATGGGAAGGCTCAAGCCACATGCATGCCCTGAGCATCGAACTCATGACCTTCAACTCGAGTCCAGCCCGTGGCCGATTAAGCTATTGCTCGCCGTGCTACACAAGCTTAACATTAGTATCGTTGAGAAAGAACTATTGCAATTTGTCATTAACCTCTTACCCATATGATCATTTTCACTATTTTTAGTGTAACAAAGGTCGGTCAAGCGAACCCGTGTGGGTCAATACGAAAACAAATTTTACAAGGACTTGAACCAAACCCACTTGGTCAATTGGCTCACGTCGATACTTATAAAAACAAAATTTACAAAGACTTGAACCAAACCCACTTGATCAATTGGCTCGCGTCGATACCCATATCTCGACAAGTTGATTATTATCAAATTAGTTAAGCTATATGAAGTCCTAGGGTTAAGGCTTAGTTTTGGTTCTGGTGTATACGATGCTTGAGCAAACATATTTTTGATGATGCATTTATTAGATGCACCACCTCCTTCCAAGAGCCCATTTTCTCTTTGTTATTACTATCAACATCCCCTTCAAAATATATCAAGGTTCGTTGACGAACCGAGCTTCTCGCGTAAGATCAGCTCAGTTCAGCTTCTTACCAGCTTGTTCTTGCTCCATTCGAGCTCGAACACAAGTTCGAACAGGTTGAAACAAGTCCAAACTTGGCTTGTCACATAATAACAAACATGAATGAATGTGAATTGTTAGTAAATACCATCTTACACAAACGCGATCTAACTTATATAGGAAACGACCGAACATGAGAAGCCGGTGTTCGGCTTGTTTCAAAGCCTACCGACGTTGCCTTGGATGTCGTTTATCTCAACATCAAGGGCATCAATTCGCTCCCTCTTCCTCTTTTCTCTTTCCTAATTGATGAACGGCATTCCAGAGAGCCATCTAAAGCCTGCTTCATGAAGACCGTCCATCCAAGGGACACCGTGGCAATGACTTCTCTTTGTTTATAACGAACTTTTACCAATAAACATCCGCCACGTGGTGTGGAATTCCACGTCAACGAACAATTTGGTTATTTTGGGCTTTGGTGGATTGGTGTTGACTTCGCAATCACTGCACTTAAGCGCACCACCTTCGCGGCAATCGCGGCCACGATGTTGGATTTTTACTAAATCGCCCTCACACTATTACGGGCTTGCTATTCTGCCACACCCACCTGCTACTACTGACATTTTTCGGGTCGTCTCAAAATCCGACCCATTTTTTTCCAAATCCACCTCTTAATTTCAACCTAATCATGGTTATTAAACAAATAGAAAGCATCTCTGTCAATTGCCCTGTGTTCACATACAGGTCCGCCTTCCATGATGATTGTCAACGAAACGTTGCGATCGCTCTTACATGAATTCATGTAGCTTTTCAATCGAAGATCTTGGTTCGACAAAGCTCATGTATACTCCCATTTGTGTTTTCAACTCCTAAGACATCAATGTTTGTGTATCAAGTTATATGCAATCCCTTATTAAGGGTCTTATCATATGTCTCATGAGGAACTGCTAATCCTTGAACTTGTTGTGTCACGCTTTGGTTTTCGACACACTAAGCCGAAGCCAACTTGTATAGTCGAAGAATAATGAATACACTTTTGGCTCAATGTAGGATTGTTGATTTGGTGCTCTATCTTCCAAAGTCATGTTTCAAATCAATATTGACAACAGCAACTCAATGGGAGTGGATCTGGAGCCCACATTTAGACCCGGGGACGGGGACGAAAGGGTATTTGCGTCATTGAGGATCCCGGAGGCACCGCGAAGAGGAGACCCGGAGGACGCAGAACGATGGGAAAACGAGATTTTCCGAAGTCCTAAAATCCCAGAAATCAAGATGTGGATATTAATATGTCGTGATTTCGGAGGGCCGTGGCGTTTCCGTTAAACGGATCGTCTTCGTCTTCGTTGAACTTAGCGTCAAACACAGCGTGAAGACCACTTGTTTCTCTTCTCCTCGGCGAGGATTAAGCCGTTCTCCGGGAGTCGTTTTGATCGGAAACGTTTTCCCGAACAGTGTAAGTAGAAACGTTTCTTTCTCTTGGTCCTTTCGCACTTCGGTCGGGGTTCGAATTGGGGGTTTGGCGTTTTCTTTTGATGAATTGGGGAGTTTTCAGCGATAGAGTAAGGAAGTGTTGGGAATTGATGTGCTCTTTCCGTAGTGATTTCTGTTTGGTGGATGATCCTGCTTACCTTTATCGTGGAGCGTAAATTTTCGATTGTGTTTTATTGGTGCATACAATTAGCTCGGTTATCGATTCAAAGAGAAAATTCATGATAACTAGTGTGTCTGCAGTGTGTGATTTGAGAAAGAAATCGTCTACCAAGAAGTAAGAATCACGAGTAGGATTTCATTTTGCTGGTGGTTGATCGGACGAAGCGGCCAGTGGGTCTCTGCTGGAGAACTATGGTTTTTAAGAGGCAATTGGGCGTGATGGAGGGGAATCTTTGTCTTGGACGTTGTTGTAGATGAGGGATGGGTTGCGTGCTAGGCAAAGATGCGCCACAGAGGCTGGCGTCCAAGGAGAGGATGAAGGAGAGCAAACTTTCTTCTTCGTCGGGACCGAAGCAGCACGTATCTGTGCCGAAGACTGAGAGCTTCGATGATCATAACGGTGAAGTGAATAAGGAAGACAAGAAAGTTGATCGCGTGCCTGCCAAGCAGAAGAGTAGATCCAGGCCTGACCCGAGGCGGAGCAACCCTAGCAAACACCTTCAAGGAGAGCAGGTAGCAGCCGGATGGCCAGAATGGCTTACCGCTGTCGCTGTGGAAGCTACCAATGGATGGATTCCTCGCCGAGCAAACACTTTTGAGAAGATTGATAAAGTGACTTTCTCTTAACTTGGTTTCTCCAATTGGGGATCCTCAACTATGTTAATTGAGAACATTTGGTTGGATCATACTGGATAATTCTTACACGGGCATCTTTTTTATTTCATAATTTATTGCTTTGATGCTTCTACGTCTCATCTCTATGGAGTCCACTGTCAACGGTCATCAAATGGTTGGGGGAGGTTCCTTGATTTTGTGTATATGTGGTGGATTTTTCTTGAGGTTGGCTTGCAAATCTTGCAGATTGGGCAGGGAACTTACAGCAACGTTTATAAAGCTCGAGACTGTATATCTGTAAAGGTTGTTGCGCTGAAGAAAGTAAGGTTTGACAATTTAGAGCCTGAAAGCGTGAAATTCATGGCAAGGGAAATTCTTATCCTACGGAAGCTGGACCATCCCAATGTAGTAAAGCTAGAGGGCCTAGTCACATCAAGAATGACTTGTAGTTTGTACCTTGTATTTGAATACATGGAACATGACTTAGCGGGGCTTGCAGCTTCCCCTGGAATCAAGTTTACGGAACCTCAGGTGATCCCCCAATCTCCTTTTCTGTTTTCGTTTCTGATTTTCCTTTGATAATATAGGCCTTCATTTGCATACTTCTCTCAAAATTTAAGCAAACTGAGGAACTATGCATTGCCTGCTGGCTTTCGAGTTTGTACTTGATTTTGTTTAACTGGTAGAAAATTCCACTTCCCACTTTCTAAGTCTTATAGTAACCAGTATTTTTCTTTGTCAACATTGTCCGGGCCTTTTCTCATATCTTTCCATATTTGGAAAGATTAGCAGTTCTACTTTTTTCGGAGTGGTTATGTATATACATATACAAATTATTGAACACTCATGCTTTATAATAAGGAGCTACAGAAATGGATTTCCGCATGGTATAGTGACTGGTGATAGACCAATTTGGGCGCCACATTGTATACGGCATTAGAGTTTGTTCTTCCATATGCTGTCACAAGGGGAAGGCGTGTTTAATCTACCTTGTGAACTGCATGTATTTTGAGATCAAAGAGACAGTCACCGATATATGCATCTCTTCTTGGTTGTTGATTCTCTTATTAATCTATGGCATGTCAGCATATACATCAATATTAAGGATGTTTCCTCTCCTCCTTTAGTCACACCTTGTTGAGTAATTTCTTCTTATGTGTTTGTGTAAGGCAAAAGTTGGTTGTAGTTTGTTTGAGTGATTTGAATTTGACAGGTCAAATGCTATATGCACCAACTATCGTCTTGGCTTGAGCATTGTCACAACAATGGCATCCTGCATCGTGACATTAAGGGTTCAAATCTTCTACTTGATAATGCAGGAGCCCTAAGAATTGCTGATTTTGGATTAGCGTGCTTCTTTGACCGCAATCACAAGCATCCCATGACCAGTTGAGTAGTTACGCTTTGGTATCGTCCACCAGAGCTGCTTCTAGGAGCAACTGGTTATGATGTGGGTGTTGATCTTTGGAGTGCTGGTTGTATACTGGCAGAGTTGTTGGCAGGGAGGTCTATTATGCCTGGATGCACAGAGGTAACTTAACTTTTCTCGATTTTCCTGATGTTGTTTGTTTGTGCACGTTTCTTTTTTCTTTTTTCATTCTAAAGATTTCCATGAATAGAGGGACCTATTTGTTGCACCATTTCCTGGAACCCATGTGGTGATAAATTAGTTTACTAAAACTTAGAACCACAAAGTGCAAATAATTTATGGGACAGATTCCTTAATTCCTTAACTCTGTTCATCTAAGGGATCACCCTTGCATTGCCGGTCCCAAGCCCGGATAAACATAAAGTCCTTCAAGAAGATGTTTGGAATTATGTTGGTACACACTGTGATATCTAGAACAATATGGCTATACATATTAGGAAGTGACGAAAAATGTGTTATGTATCTAAGGGAGGTGTACCGGCACAAAAAGAAGCTTGGTGGTGGAGTGAAGTAGTGCAAAATAAAATCAAGACAAAGAGGGCATGCTACAAATTACATTATGCTAAGAAAACTTGTGAAACTTTAGAAGCTTATTGGAAAGCAAAGAAGGAAGCGAAAAAGGCTGTGAGTGAAGCAAAAGCTAAAATTTGGGAGGATTTATATAAAAAAACTCAACTCAAAAGAGGCTGAAAGAGATATTTTTAGGATAGCTAGGGCTAGAGATAAGAAAACTAAAGATCTTAATTCTGTTAGATGCATCAAAGACGAGGATGAAAAAGTTCTAGTGGCAAATGATGATATAAGAAATAGATGAAAAAACTATTTTTATAAGGTTTTCAATGAAAATAAGGATATTAGTCTTAGCTTAGGAGAGTTAGCCAAATTAAAAAAATATATAAACCATAATTTCTACCGATGTATTCAAAAGAATGAAGTCAAAGAGGCTCTTAAACATATGAAGGGTGATAAATCGTTAGGACCAGACAATATTCCTATAAAAGTTTGGAAAATCGTAGGAGAAACAGGAATCACTTCTCACAAGACTATTTAATAAAATATAACCAAAAGATGCCCAAGGAATGGAGAGCGAGTACACTTATACCCATATATAAGAACAAGGGAGACATTCAGAATTATGAGAATTATCGAGGTATCAAGTTAATGAGCTATACTATGAAATTGTGGGAAAGAGTTATCGAACGTAGGTTAAGACAAATATCGATTACAAGAGAGAACCAATTTGGATTCATGTTAGGCAGATCTACATTTTATAGCAAAAAAGAAAGGCCTTCACATGATATTTATTGATCTAAAAAAAACTTATAATAGGGTACCGAGGGAGGTTCTTTGGAGAACCTTGGAAAAAAGTGGTATCCCATTGACATACATAAACCTTATAAGAAATATGTACGATGGTACAAAAACATGTGTGAGGACTCATGAAAGAATGACAGACTTCTTTGAAGTTAATATTGGGTTACATCAAGGATCAACTTTAAGTCCATACTTATTTATAATGGTGATTGATGAGTTAACAAAACATATTCAAGATGAAGTACCTTGATGCATGTTATTTGCAGATGACACTGTGTTAGTGAAAGAGTCTAAGGAAAAAATTAATAGAAAATTGGAACTATGGAGAGAAACATTAGAAAGTAAAGGCTTCCAACTTAGTAGAACAAAGACAAATTATATGGAATGTAAGTTTGATCATTTGGTTACTTTAGAGGACATAGAAATTAAAATTGGCACACATTGTATCCCTCAAAGGAAAGTTTTAAATACTTGGTGTCAATTTTTCAGAGTGATGGAAGAATTGATGGAGATGTTACGCATAGAATTAATGCTGGTTGGTTAAAATGGAGAGGAGCATAAGGTATTCTTTGTGATAAGAAGATACCATTAAAGTTAAAAGGTAAATATTAAAGAGTAGCAATTAGACCTACCATGTTTTATGGTTCTCAGTGTTAGGCAGTTAATCATCAACATATACAAAAGATGTCTGTGACAAAAATGAAGATGTTGAGATGGATGAGTGGTCATACAACTACAAGAAAATACCGTATACATAATGAGGTTATTAGAAACAAATTAGGAGTGACACCAATAGAGGATAAAATGAGAGAATATCGTTTAAGATGGTTTGAACATATAGAAAGAAGATCAAAAGAAGAACCTTTAAAAATGTATGAAAAACTAGATTTTGAAAGTATTAAAAGAGGTAGAGGACGACTACAAAAGTGTTGGAAAGAAACAATAAAGAATGATTTAGGTTATTGTGAGTTAACTGCTAACAACGCACATGATAGGGCTCTGTGGAAACAAAGAATTCATGTAGCCGACCCTGTCTAGTATGGGAAAAGGCTTAGTTGTTGTTGTAGTAGTTGTATATATATATATATATATATATATATATATTAAAAAGTACAAATGTGAATCATATATGTGTACTTATTGCTTTCTATTTATGAACTCAACCAGGTTGAGACTTTCTAGGGGTTCCTTCTCCTTCCCCTTCTTCAAAGCCCGACTTTCGTATTTTTCATATAAAAATCTCTAAATTTTTCTATAACATTATTAAGGATCTTATCAAAAACTTACATGCCACAAGAAAGGATTCATCAAAATAATGAGTCACCCATTCTATTGAAGTGGACACATGAGATAGCTAAATGCTTGGGAGTTCCTCTATTCAATCCTTCATGTTGCTGGATATTTCGTGACCGAGTCAAATTACTTTTTGCTCAGTCTGTTAGCAAACCGTCTCCCAAAGGGATTGGAAAAGATCTTTCACTTATTGCTTCGACTCATATTCCCCCAAAAGTGGATCCTGCTCTAATAGTTCCATATAAATCAAATGCATGCATTAATGTACCCAAAGTGCTTTTTATTATAACAGTCTAGAAGCAAATATAAGAGCACTTTTGCTTTCTTCTACATCAATCTTAACCATTGATCGCCATTATAATATTGTCTATATTAACCAACTTTCACGAGCTGAACACATTTTCAGCTTGGGTGATTTACTGAACCGAGCACGAAAGAATGAGGGATGAGCTGAATAGGGGCCAACTATAAGCATCTTAGTTAGTTTACCAGCCCTACTTGCACTATTATCCTAAGCCTGCACTAGTCCTAAGCACAGCACTGTCAAAATCAAAAGTCTAAGAATTGAATCTTTTAAAGCTCCTAAAATAATTCTAATAGCTGGGAAAGATTGTTTATCAAAACAAACAAAAAGTTTGACTTGAAGAACAAGCCCAACTATTTTCTCTCATAGTTTCTTCATGAAAAGCTTTTGATGATAGCAAGCGAGTTATTTAAATATTGCTAACCCCATATCAATAAAGAGATAACATACAAGAACAAGTGACATGGTAGATATGGACATGTATCTACAAACTTGCATAAAGTAATTATTATGAAGAGAGTCACCCTATTTGTTTAAGAACAATAGAGTTAAAACCAATTAAATATGAACAGAGCAGAATAGCGTATTGGAGAGTTTCACCACTGTGGAAGAACCTTCGAACTGAAATATGTGAACATTAAAGTGCAAAGTAGAACTCATTCTTGAGTTTCATGGTTCACTTATGATGAAGCAGTCTGCAAAAAGAAAACATTAGAAAATCAAATAAAGGTTGAGATAATGAACTAAACAAGGATATTGCATGGCTCCTTGTAATCTATTTATCTATCTATCTATCTATCTATATATAGAGAGAGATGTTCATGCACAAACCAATCTATGCTTAAATTCATTTCAAGATCTTGTAACGGTAGAGATTTGAATTTCAAAATCAAAATGTACAGTTGTGCATTAAATGCAAAGTAAGTACATCAGTATATTTCATTTTTTAAATTCAAATATCCTTCATTGGTAGTACGGATTGGAGGTGATGTTTGAGTAAATATAAGCATGAATAGGGTTGAGTATATGCCATTATATATAAAATTGTGCAAGAAATAGAATAATTTTATACAAGTAAGAAAACAGTACCTGCTCCATTCATCACTCCTTTGCGATTTGAAGTTGACTTAAGGCCCAAAGGTGGAGGAAACCTTGCATATTTTGGTTGCCTACTGTAAGGAAAAACTTGCTCCTTCCAGTATTCCAAGTCAAATGCAGGTGTAAATAATGAAAGCCCTGGGCGAGGCATCATTTGTATTTTCATATTTCCTTTCAATATTGATGAACCATCAAATATACATGGATAACTACCATGAGATTGATTGAACACTTCTGCTTGATTTGGTGAATTGGTGGATCTTAAAATCTCATGACAAACGGATATTTGAAATTTCGGTGGAGAAGGTGATGCAGGAGTCAGGATATCATTCTCATTGGCATTTAGAACCACACTTTTTTCAGAACAATCCATGATGAATGAACATGAGACATCAGTAGACATTTGTATCTTGGGTGGAGGAGGTGGCATTGAAGTTTGAGAAGAAACATCTCTGGCCATTAGAACCATGGATTTTCCGAAGGAATTTGTTCTGGAAGAACATGGAAAATTGGTGATTTTTCTAACTTCCGTAGGATTTAGTGAGATTGATTTGTCAAGGACAATGCTCTCAAGAGGTTTCTCGGCATTATTTACAAGGCATAAGGAAGAAGAGTTGTGCATTTCAGATATTTTAGTTTTTGTTTCATCTACAGGGTGAAGTTTTATCTCTTCGACGGCTTCACTTAACTGGGGCAATGTGTGATCATGAACATTTTCCTTCTCATCCGTATCGTTCTTTGTATCATCACAGTTGACAGGAGATGAAATGGTTAATTCCTTTGAATTGTTAGTCCTCACTTCGACAATTTTGGAGATTTTGCTCACCTCGTAGTTCTTTGATTTCTGCAAGTATATACAATATAAAACTATTATTAGTTGGTAATAATATGTGAAAACAAAAAAAGAAGCTAAATTCTTAATTTTTTCATAGATGCAATTGAAAATATTCTATACCTCCATGGACTTTTGTAAACTTGAAGATTCATCGGAACTTGGATTGGTTCTATACTCTAAACTGCCTCCATTATCAGAATCATCACCTTTACTGAAATCATTAAGTTGGCAACCAATATAGTGCTGCTCAAAAGCATGTTGCACATCTTCGGCAATCATCTCATATAGGAATGAAGCCTTTTTAAAGAAGCTAATCTGTTTCAAGAAACAAGAAGTTAATCCCCTTGCACATTAAATCGTAAAGCATGTTAAAAGACGATGCAACAAAAATATCCAACCTCAGCAGAAAAATTCTGAATAGATTCTGTAACAATAGTTTGCCCCAATGCTTCCTTCAAACACTTACAACGATATACGTAAATTGAGCCACATTTATAATACTCATCTCGGGCCGTTTGAAATTGCTGAAACAGACCGACTTCTACCTTGGAATTCCTCGACTTCCTTTTTTCTCTTTTTAGTTTTAATTGTTGATAAAGTAGCCTGAAAATAATAAAAGAATCAAGAAGTTATTAATAGATGCGAACATTGTGCCAAATGATTGCTTATTCCAACCTGATCTCTTCACATTGCTTCTTTATATCCTGCAAATGCAACAAGAACATTTATCAGCACTTCGTTCGTGATTTGTAATGAATAAAGATATTTAGAACAGACAGAAAAGTTATTCTAAATCCATAAATGGACAATGAAAACTTCTCTGCATATTATTGTAACGCATATTATAATAATTTAGAAGTATACAAACTATCCAATATTAGATATATGTAACATATAAATGAGCAAAATCGAACTTGGGTAAGATTTTCATCCAAAATATAACATAATTCATTTTTACATAAAATCATAAACACGAATAAACTAAGAAAAAATAATTTAAGATGGTTGAACATATAGAAAGATGACTAAAGAAAGCTCTAGTAAAAAAGTACGAGGAACGAATGTTAAAAGAGGAAGAGAACTATCACAGTTGTTAAGAATAAATGGAATAATATGTGAGTACGTTAAATTTTGAACATCCAAATTGTTACCTCAACCATTTGAAGTTGATTCAGAAGACACTCAGATGGAGCTGACATTGTTCGTGATAGATGGGATCTCTGAACAATGAAAAATCGATCAATATTTCTGCATATTTATGAAATCTGAAATGAATATCTACTTACATGTTTTTCAGCAAGTATGTGGAGTTCTTTCTGACTATTTCCCATCTTTTTCAATGCTTTATCTGCATTAGTTAAAAATTATATGGCTTTTGTATATAATTTAAACTGTAATATAATTCTATAATCATATTTTAAGGTACATGAAAAGCTTTACTGCACCGAGAGCGTTAGCTCAACGGTAGAGATCCCTAGCACCATTGCTGCTGGTGGGGAGTTTGACTCCCACAGGGTGCATGCACGAGAGTGTGTGTTAGGCTTCGGCCTCCTCTTGTAATAAAAAAAAAATTTACTTGCACTTACTGAGCTCGTCATTCTCTGATGTTACTTTCCATTGCAACAAAAAGCTGCTGATAGACTTGCGCGATTGTGAGAAATCTAAATAAAGATAATATAAACCTTAGGGTTTAGCTATTCATCAATGTTGAAATTGCTAAAACAAAAATAAATAAATCCAAATCTGGGGAGTAGAATAAATTTCTTCTAATCTAGTATCTCTTAATTGTAGTGAACACCATTAGTTACAAACTATGCCTCGTAACATCAATACTTCGATATATATGTGTGTGTGTGTGTGTATGTGTATATATGTATATATATTGTATATGTTTTAATTCAAATACGTAGGCATGATACAAATATAAATCACATCATACCATGAATACTTTGTTCAGCAGCAATAGCAATTGATGAGTGGGAAAGAATAAGTTCTCTGCATTCTTGCAGGTCCTACAGTGCAAAAGAAATTCTATTGTGAGAGGCAAGTCTAGCTAGCAAAAGGGCCCTAATGTGAGAAAGAATATTTGTTTTGATGAACCAAGTGACTTATGTGTACAAGTTCCTAGTTGCGCGCCTGCAGACACTCATATGTTCCTATATACATTATATGTAATTATATACACTGTAGAAGTATATATATTGAAATTTTAAATAATACTATAGAAAGATGGTACACTGGTTGAAAGCTTTTTTACTGTTCAAGAAAGCGAATGGTTGAGGTTGATATTTCCCCAATAAAATATGGACAGCAAAGGAAGTACTTTTTCTAAAACAATTTATAAAAGAGATTTCGTTGCGCTTTTATATGATCCAATATAATATCATAAGTTGAAATTTTCCAATTTTTTAGTTAAAAATGTTTTTCTTTAAAAAAATTAAAAGTTATTAGTATTTAGTATGATAGTACAACGCAGCTGACTCCAAGTTTATGAGAAAGCTAGTGCTGATCTACATGACATTTGCAAACAAACAGCAAAAAAGTGAAAAAAATAAGTACCTTGGTAGCTTGCGCTACATGCAGATCAAGCTCTACAAAGGGATCATAGTAATCTCGCTTCATTTGGTGCTGTTGCTCAGGCCCTTTGATGAAGGGACACTTCATTATGATGCGCTTCATAACTCCTCTCAAATCAAACTTGATTTCCACCCATTTATGGTAAACCGGAAAACCATGATTAAAAGAACGATGAACAAATTTAGATAATAATGTGGAATGATCCTTCTTTGACTATCACCATATATGTCAATATATGAGAAACTAGATTGTGAAAATATTAAAGAAATGAAAGAAAACTATAAAAGTATTGAAAAAAATAATAAAAAATGATCTAGTTTATGTTAACGAAATAATAAAGAATAATCTAGTTTATGTTAACTGTTAGCACGATACATGATTAGGTTCTATGAAAACAAAGAACTCATGTAGCCGACCTACCTAGTATGGAAAAATGCATGGTTGTTGTCGTTGTGGTTGTTGTAATATTGTCATCCACATCAAGTTAAGGATAGAACAAGTCTTTCGGCCAAGTTGATTTATTAGATTACTAGATTACTAGATTTTTATGAGTGAGAACTAAGTTTCTCTTCTCATATTCCCATCAAATTGGTATGAACTCACCTATTTCGAGAATTTAACCATTAAAACCATAAGTCCTTCATTTGGGTACCTTATCAGATTCACTAAATCCATAGTGGTTCAAATTAAAATCTGATTTAAGATACCATTATGTAATATATATACATCTGGTATGGATTGCATTTTTTTTCTTTTTTCTGTTACAATGGGAGGCCGAAGCCTAACACACAGATGCATCCCCTGTGAGTCGAACTCCCCACCTGCAGCAGTTGAGCTAACGCTCTTGGTGCACATCTCTTTTGATTCTTCAAGTAGAGGAAGGGCATTGGTTTGGAACCACGGATTCAAAAGGCCCCATGGCTATCCACACATCATAGCCATTGCTCCTTTCGCGGATCCAAAACCTGATATGCACAAGAAGTGGTTCTCCTGGATGGGGGGTTGCCTCAAAAGAATCGTCAAGTTTAAGGTCATGAGTTCCATAACCAAGAGGAGTGAAGGTCTGTGTAACCCCATTTTGCCAATAAAAGAAAATCGACTTGTGATGAGATAGTTTAACAGGAAAAGATGGTTCTGCACCACTTTGTGAAGACAAGGCTTTGAGCAAACAAACTATATCGCGTGAAGTACACAGAAATACTACAATGAAAAATGAGAGAGAGAGAAGTCACTGGAGAAAACCGGCCGGAAGTATATTTATCGCCGACGAGGGAGGGAGGCGATCGGTGGACGCAAGGAATGCTGCAGCAAATAGTCAATATATGAATGCTCGTGAAACGACTGACGAAACTTATGTACGTTTAGAGAAAAAGAAACATACTTCACTGGTGGAGTGAGGCACCACGCAAACTTTTTTACAAATAAAAGGTTTCAATCTTATTTGTGGATAAGTGCTTAACAATAAGATACACGTTCATCTAGAATCAACAAAAAGAATCTTCATCGGTCAAAAGTTTAACTGCATACGGTTAGAAAAGTTTGAATATTAATTACCACAATAAAAAAAATCGGCACCTATATACATATGAGTCTCTCTCTCTCTCTCTCTCTCTCTATATATATATATATATATATATATATATATATATGAGAGATATATATATGAGAGAGAGAGAGAGAGATTGTAGCATGTATGCAATACTCTGTCATGCGCACCAGGTTTTTTGTGCCTTTGGTAGGTCTAAAATGTGAGTATGCATGTTTGCCTAAAGATGTGCCGAAGATGGGAACCGCACTCAGATACACCACCACTGACAGAATGTGTATGGGTCAAGATATGGGGTTTTAAGTATAATTTAAGGTTCTTGTTGTCTAAGTGGGTCAGCTTGACTTTAGTTCGCTTATAGATGCTGATTTCGGGTCAAGTATGTAAGTCAGGTACAACTCATCTGCAGTGGATTGGCTGTACGTTTCATGTATTTGCAGGGAAAGGCTGAGTATGTAGGGTTTAAGGCTAATGCTGTAAATATCGTATGGGAAACACCGATACACATACAGGTATTTTTATAATTATTTTTTAAAAACCATTAAAAAATATTAAAATCTTGTAAAAAATGTAAAAAAATTCTGTAACTTGTACCATACTAAGAGACAACGAATTCAACGTTAAAACAAACTAAATCACATGCTGGCTCTCGAGTTTCATTTTGAAACTTAGGATAAAAGATTATTAATAAATGTAAAATAAATATGGGATTTTTAGAGAAAAAAGAGTTTGTTTGGAAGAAATGAAGAGATAGATATGCAAAAGCAAAAAAAGCTGTATGAGAAGTTTAAACACCCTAACCTTTTTTTTTAATATATTTTTTGAAACTTGTAGTACATGTACTTCAATCGTTTATAATTTTGCTTCAGGCGAAATGGTGGGTGAAGCAGGGTTAAAGACAATGATGGCAGCACGGTGGTTTAACAAGGGCTTATTGTTGGTGTACGAAGGCTCAAGGATTGTGCTGCTTTTTGCTGTTTTCTGAGTTCAAACATCAATCCTTCGTCTTTTTTGATTTGATTGTTCAGATTTGTTTATGTTACCGTGTAGTTTTGCCTAGCTAATGAGTGATGATGCGGCAAGGAAAAGGCACTACAGACTAGCGTGCATCTGACATTTCGGCAGGACAGATATACAAGGACAGACCACCAGAGCATACCTTCTCGTTGACACGAAACAGGGATTAAGACACGAAATGAGAGAACAACCGAGTATTTGGACATATCTGAACCTTCACAAATCCGAACTAGCAGATGAATGCAGTCTCAGGTGAGAATCTTCGGGATGCAAGGCTATGACCTTCAATGAGATATGAACGAGGCCAGGTGGGACGCCAGACACATGCTAAAACATAACAAATGCAGAATAGAGAAATTGAACGGTGGATGCAGAACCAGATACGAAGGGAAAAGAAGGTCCAACAGAAACAGAGACGTAAGCAGGGCTCAGTAGCGATTGGATGAATGAGTACAGTTGTGCTGAACGGATGTGGCTGCTTCCTGCTGAAGACGTTTTATCACCAGAAAACTCAACGACCTGCTTGCTTGGAAGATATCATTGCTATGGCTTGGTTGCAAAGAATAATGGGTCTTATTGGAGAGAGAGAGAGAGAGAGAGAGAGAGAGAGAGAGAGAGAGAGAGAGAGAGAGAGAGAGAGAGAAACTCCACTTTTTTACTATAGAAGATTTACAGCACATACTGTTTAGATTCATTCTCCTTCCATTCAGGGATAGATATCATTCTCTAACTGAATCGAATTCTAAGATGGGGTTTATCCAAAATATTTTCAAGAATCCTCTTGACAAAAAACCTACAAAATGCTCTGCATTCATGCTAACTGTATTTAACCGGTTGATTTTTTTTCCCGAGAGTTGATCCTAAAAGGAAGCAAATGCTGTGATCTAAAATCTTTTGATTTTTCAAAAGTGCAGGGGTGATTTCATAAACTTAAGGATTAAAGGCATCATTTCATGTATCCCCCAATGACCTTTACAAACCTTCTTGGAAATTTTATTCTTCGATTATATACTTGTGTGTTTGCAACCTGTTTCTTGCACTGCACTTTTGTGAGTTAGCTTCATTCGCGAGGCTTCTTCTTCTGGGCATAACTACCAGTGGCTCAAACCTACACTATTTTCTTTTTTTTTTGTGCAATGGGGGAGGCCAAAGCCAAATTTATACCTCACGTATGATAAGACAAAGGATAAAACAAAGTTAAAACGAAGGACCTTCAACTTATGATTTGTGATTCAACCCCCTAGCGAAGTCAGCTGTTGCTCTTTGTGCAGAATCTACTATGCCTTATGCCCTTCCTTCTTCCTGCCCTTCCTTCTTCCAGTACAAATCCACGGCAACAGTCATCCCACCCTGCAGTGTGAAAAATCACTTTTTCCACCATAGACTGCGAGTTTTGTATGCCATGTCAACTTGAGTCTGTGTACTAGTATATCTATATAAAATGGCGGCCATCATTTTGTAATCAACCATTAATAAATGAAGAGATGCTAAATGGGGATTCAGTGCAGAGGTCAGACAGTAGACTTGAGACTCGCCAGAAGGTATTAGAAGGAAACCATGAAACATGATCTTGATGTTTAGATTCAAATACGGACATAAACCAAGATATCTTACAATGACAACTAAGAATCCCTCTAGCCAACCTTGATAATGTGGAGAAAGGCTTAGTTTTGGGTTTCATATCACTACTTATGCAGTCCTCAATGCAACCCTGACATTTCCATGTCTTCTGCTACAGCAGTAAGCTTTACCATGTTACTTCATACTCCCATGCCCATTATTACATGGTGATGAAACAAGTCAGTGGTTCAAATGCTAATGGAATATTTAAAATTGGCTTGCATAGAAATAAAACATAGGTTCTCTGGGAATCACCATTCATGAAACTTTCTGAATTCCAGCTATTTCGCAAGACAGGAAAGATCGGCTGTGGTATTGGCGGATCAAGAACCTTTTAACATGTTTGATTGATGAAAATTCTAGTGGGGTCCTGCAGGAAAGATGCAATTCCGGACTTTCAAATTGGAGAAGCCAGCTGCCAATCCAATACAATTACTTTAATATTGCATATAGGGGCTTTCTCTGAGCTTGTTAGAACGAGCTAAAAAGAAAAGAGTCCCTGTTGATGACGAGTTTCCCATGGGTGAGTGGAGGTTGGATTGAAATCCCTGAATATTAGGCCTTGACCTGTACTTCTCATTAGAAGCTTTGAATTTGTAGTAGGAATTAAGTCAATCTTTTGCTTCCAATACAATTTTCTCGTAGAATTGGAAGATTTGAATACCTTGTTACATCATGCTCACCCTGACCGAGTTAGTCCTTGACTGTGGATTTTTTTTAAACTCATGAAAATGGGGAATCGATTTTGAATAAACCTCCTGTGTGGGTTTAAGCATATAAATCGACGATCTTTTGGTACTTTGGCGCGTATGATTCAGAGTTTCTATTTCGCGTTAATTTCAAGCAAAGTATCACAACACCGGCCACTGCTTACTGTGCTGTGCCGACCTCTGCGGCTCCGCCCCAACTGAATAAAAAAATATCTGAAAAAAAAATCGATGATATCTGTGCGTAAGCATCGGATTGGTCGATTTTCCTCAACTACTCCATGGGCGTCCTCCTCCTTTCCTCAACCACCATTCAGGCCAGATGCATCGTAGAGTATATACCCTTCAAGTTTAAGACGCGTACTTGCCATCGTCTTCCTTCTCTTGCTCCCCGCGATCCCATTTTCCCTCCTGTTCGAAGAAGATTCAGAATGGAGACTAAAATTTGCTCCTCTTCAGCAGTCGGTGAGTGCTTTCTCTTTCTTCCCAAAGATATCAACCAAAATTCGTCTGCCAACTTTAATACTCGTCTGTTTCTAGCCATTACCATTCTGTGTTTGTTGCTTGGGTTCCAATTCGAGTTGGGTTCTTCTTGGTTTGACCTGATGTGGCCTGAAGATTGATGTCGACGTGGTCGTTACTTGTTTTTCCGTTTGGAGTAGATGCCAACTTTAATACTCGTCTGTTTCTAGCCATTACCATTCTGTGTTTATTGATTGGGATCCAATTCGAGTTGGGTTCTTCTTGGTTTGACTTGATATGGCCTGAAGATTGATGTTGACGTGGTCGTTACTTGTTTTTCCGTTTGGAGTAGATGGTATTTGATTATCTGATTCCTTTATGATTCGCAATGTAATTCTAGTGGCGTACACATTCTGTGCAGAAATTGAGATTTCGCGTTCTAGTTTCAATGATTGTATTTCTGGAGTTCTTTTTGTTTGTCACAGTTGGGGCAGGTAGGTTTCTTGTATTTCAAGGTGGTAGACTAAGAAAGGGATAGTCTTAAGTAGTAAGAGACAGATGGTTCGTCTGACGTCTTTGGAAATTCGGAGCTTTATAGGAAGGATGGACAGGATGGCGGTGTGATCTTAAGTTGTGTTTGAACTATCAGGATTGTTAGCTTCGGTGGATAGGCTTCACGAGATGTTCCTCCTGGATCATGTCGATGACGTAATTGCTTTGATTTATACAAACTTAGTTGTGGGGTTTGTGTGTGTATGTGTGGGCGCGTTTGTTTGAATCCTTTGAAAGGATAATGTATCTGCTGTAATTCTAGACAGTCAAATGACAATGATAAAGTGATCGTTTAGCTGAATTGACTGGGTTTTGGGCAATCTTGCTTTTGTCGTGCTTTAGTCAACTGTAGACTGTGCTACAGATGAGGCTCCATAGAATAAAAAATGTCCTATTCTGATTACACAGGTTTAAGTTCTGATGGCCTGGAGGTCTCTTCTGCTGGTTCGATTGGGGAAAAAGATCTACTGATTGTGGGACCAGGCGTCCTTGGTCGTACTATAGCAGGAAAGTGGAAAGTGGTATGACACTATTAGACCGTATTAAGAAGATCTTTCTTCTACATCCTTGGGTTGCACTATATCTTAAATGATATCTGTAGTTCTTTTTACCAATAGATTATGCTAAGTCTGTACTTAAATCAATATCTTTAAAATTTATGTTAGTGTAAACTGTAAACAATGACAATTTTACTATGCATGTTTTTACTTGGTAGATCTCGACTAACTATTATTATCTTAAAGATTGTGACAACACTTGGTTATTCGAATCCAATAAATGAAGATGGTTTGACGTCGATCTTGTTTTGGAAAATGTGTAATATTACGAATGTTCATTTTTAATAACCGAAGATGGTCTGAACATTTTTGTTTGGCCTTTTTCTGTGCCATGAATGTAAACAGTTTTCCACATCTCTTATGTTAATTCTGTTGTGTGCACATGTAAATCATTTGCTTAGCAATATTGACAACATAAGACTCATGTAACAGGAACATCCGGATTGCAAAATTTTTGGCCAGACCATGACTACAGATCACCATGATGACTTGCTTAAGATTGGGATTACTCCTTCTCTGAGAGGCTCAAAAGCAGTGCATAAGTTTCCCTACGTTATCTTTTGTGCTCCTCCATCTCGAAGTGAAGACTACCCAAGTGAAGTGAGGTAAGTCTTGCAAATTTGCAATGGGCAACAATTTCAGAAAGATAAAGACATCTGGAAGTGGATTTGGTTAAATAATCATAAAAAGGTGTCATCATATTGGTCTTCTTCCATTTACTTCGTCTTATCATGCTTTTGTATTTCTTCTCTCCTATGTTGTCATTTTGCTCTATAGCAGTGAACATGAATCAACAGGTTCATGAAAAATCGTGACATAGTTTAGCCATGATTGCCTGACACCATCATATACATGGTGTTTGTATTGCGAAGCCATTGGCTCTTAATCACAGCCTGTTTTCATGAATCCTTAATGACATTTCTTGAGATACACAATGCTAGAAAGGCCTATTAGATTGTTTCACCTCAAAAATATTGCATGTATATGTCCATGTTGTCTGAACACATTTATGAAGCTTCTTATTTCAGCTAATCAAAAGAGTAGAAGCCAATAAAAATATCTCTTTTAATTTTTTGAAGCTTACAATCCATATAGACTCTCATGCAAACTTTTGTATTTCTTTCCTTTTGAGCTTGAAAATTCCTTGGTGGTGTCTGTTTTGCTCACAGTGTTTCTACCTCCTTAGATCTTTCAATGACTCAAATAGGGAAAACACATTATAGTCAGTTATGTATGAGTGCAGTTTGATGTGTAACGATTATGCTACGAAGTTCAAGGCTAGTGAGCCTTTTGGCAAGAAAGTGTGAATGTTTGGACATTCAATAAAAACTGAAAAATGCATTGACTGGTACCACGGGAAATTCTCCATGGAAGATCATTTGTTGATTTTATTGGTGAACCTGTAGTTTTGGTAATATCAAACATACATATCTGTGCATTATCATTTAGAAATTAATCTAACCTCTTTTCTGCACTAATTTGTAGTCTCTCTATTCTTATGAACTTCTTTTGATGAATTAGATGTTGGGTGACTAGTAGGATATTGGTGGCAGTTCTTTTACACGCAAGTACTTGAAATCGCCTATGGTGAGGCAGTTTCTGATAAACATTGTATAGTTAAAACTTCATTTTATGCAAGGCGGTGGTTAGATAGACATGCATAGCAGTGGTCATGTACTGCCATACCAATAATGTAAATATTTGACTCGGTGAATTAAGTCTGTGTCAAGGCTTTTAAAAAGTACAGTAGAGTTTGAGTAGCCTAATTGTTGTCTTAAAAAGTGGATCAATAATGTGTTCAAATGCAATTCATTCTAAAAGAAATAACATGGAACATATGTCCAACGTAATTTATGGACACAGTCAATGATGCATGTATGCCTATGAAGAAAAGAACAACCAGGTGCTACGTGCCAAAGCCTAGGCACTAGACTAATAATGCCTAGGGTATATGGATTCAGATCAAAATCTAGGCTTCATAGTGCTTTAACTATGGTTGAATTGTCCATTTGGAACTTTGCATTCTTACTGCGTAAATACTGAAGGTTTCGTATTAGAGTGTATTGACTTGTTTGGAGAAGGGAGGAACTCATAAGTCATAATAGCCGTAATGAGGCAGAATAGAGTGGTTTCTCCAATCATCTTTTCATTTATTTTTTCTGGAACTGCGTAAATTCTTTTGTTTCCTGGTGGGATGTGTGAGAGACCTTTGGTATCTGCTCTAGTTGGTTTTGCAGAATTTTCTTGTCATTGTGAATGCAAAACACTTGATCCATCTGTTCAGGTGGCAGCGGCTGGCTTCAGCTAATCTTTTTTTCTCTACTGTTTCATGAACGAAAGGTTTTGTGGTGAAGATGATGAAATTGTTTAAATATTGAAAATGTCACACACTAAGTATAAACACTGATAGGGATGTGTTCCTCTTTCCCGATTTGGTAGTTTTACTGCATTTTTCTGTTCCCTGACTGCTTACCCATGTGGGTTTTGTGTTTTAGCTCACTCACTGCATGCAAATGGTTGTTTGGTTTCAATTGGTTCAAAATATTTTC
Source organism: Brasenia schreberi (assembly GCA_036023115.1). Classification (NCBI taxonomy): domain Eukaryota; kingdom Viridiplantae; phylum Streptophyta; class Magnoliopsida; order Nymphaeales; family Cabombaceae; genus Brasenia; species Brasenia schreberi. The sequence continues at coordinate 2,312,487 of JAYKKT010000046.1, forward strand.
AGAATGGCTGCATCAAGTTGGAGCGGCGAGGGCTCATTCTTGTTTACATCAAGCACAGCTGTTTATGACTGTGAAGACAATGGACAATGTTCTGAGGTATCATTTGCAGAAAGGATACAACTATATGCACATTAGTTTGTTTCATTTTCTTCAGGCATTGATGCTCGTGCTTCTTTTGCTTTTATACACAAGATTCTCCAGTTCTTCTAGATAGCTGCAGAATCCTTTTGAAATAATTGTCTTGCCTTTTGACATTATACAAGTTACAACTCTTTTCAGCAACTTGTATTCTGTTTTGTTTGATCATTATGCAGATGACAGTTGGTGCTCTTTGTTTTGTCCTCCAGTTATACGAACGTATTTCATGATACACCCACTTCTACTCAAGCTTAAAAAGGAAGTGGGCTGCCTCGAGTGATGCTCAATATAAGATTTGTTTAGAAACAACTGTTGTTATTACATTTTCCCACTTAAACATGGAGCCATGGATCTGAACCACATAGCTCTTTAAAACTCAGCATACTCCAAGGATCATCTTTGATTGTTCTGGGTCTTTTGGGCAGAGATCTGTCTATGTACCATCACTGTGGTTGCATCAGTTAGTATATGTGTAAGAGGTTCTGCATCTACTATGATTCTCTTGGAAGTTTCCCATTTTTGTCATAGTATTTTGCCAACTCTCACGAGTTGCAAACACCACAAAACATACCATTTTCAATTGCTCCATAGTGGCATTATTGAGCTCCAAATTAGCTTCACTAGGCTCTTCGACCAAAACATCTTCTATTTTGTGTACCAGTCAAGTATATTTGTATTCAGACTTTTTAATTATTTCTGACACTACTTTGCAGGACACTCCAATATTTCCAATTGGAAAAAGTCCTCGGGCAGATGTTCTCCTTAAAGCAGAAAAAGAAGCTCTTGAAGTTGGTGGCTGTGTAGTCAGACTAGCAGGACTATATATATCCTCAAATATGCTTTTCTCTTTTGACTTTTGAAGTGGTCATTGGATGCTTTTTCATCTGTGTTAGAAGCTTTAAATAGTACAGTCGTGTTTCTATATTGATTTACCTTGACCTTTTATACAAGTCTGATAGGGGTGCCCATGCGTATTGGTTGGAGAAAGGGACACTGGACATTCGTCCTGACCATATACTCAATCTTATTCACTATGAGGTCAATAATTTTTGCCTTCTATCTTTGTTCAAATGTCTACTTACATTGTCTAAAGCACTCAAGCAAATTTTGGCTCCATATTATTACATTTTTGTTCGTAATTATGTGTAGTTGGACCAGCAGGACCATGCTCACGCATACATATGTGTGTATGTATCTATGTGTGTTCGTGTGTCTATATACATACATATATATATATATATATATATATATATATATATATATATATATATATATATATATATATATATATATATATTCTTCTCTTTTGACTTTTGAAATGTTAATGGAACCTCTGATGCTTGATTTTTGTCATCTACCAAAAAGGTAGTAAGGAACTTTAATGACCTCATCCCTGACATTCAGAAACTCCAAATAGGGTATTAAAGATTTAAGTTTAACCTTCTTGCATCCATCTGCCAAAAGAGTTCTGAGGCCTGATGCAACTCTGTTCCTTTTTCTTCTTAGTTCTTTGGTTTTTCCTCCGTAAAAGCAAGATGGAGAACAAGACCATTAGGCTACTTACAGAAATTTTCTTCCTCAGGACTTACAAGTGAATGTTTAGGCCTTAGTATTTTGTAGATCAAATAAATAATACTCACCCACCACCTCGAATGACTGGACACCCCTTCTTTGGAACTGATTGAAAGGTTACAAGCATGATTGACTTTGGTTCATAGGCTCACATGTTGGCCTCCCTCAAACAATCCTTATGTTTTTTCTGATGGTTAACATGTCCAAATATCACTATCCTAAATCAGAGTATCACTTGAAGAGCGGATTGTTGACTATTATGTATATGACAGGATGCAGCATCTCTTTCAGTTGCAATTTTGAAGAAGCAGCTTCGCAGTAGGGCATTCTTGGGTTGTGACAACCATCCTTTATCCAGGTATTTTTCTCTCCATTACAATATGAACTTATTCCCTTAATCCTTTCCGCCAGAAAACTATTACGTGTTTTCATCTCGGATGAGCTTTGATTACATTGCCGACTTGTGGCTTTCTGTAGCCAGTTTTCTTCCCATCCATGATGAACCATCTGACTATTGAGATTCTGCAGGCAAGAACTAATGGACCTTGTGAATAGAAGCAAAAAGTTCAGCAAAACTTTTCAAGGATTTACAGGTATGTTCGTTCAAACAAAGCACCATTAAAACCTCCTTGTATTGAGTTCAGAATCGTGCCTTATAAAACAAAGAGTTATTCTCGATAAGACTAGGTATCTCAGGAGGCTTACTTAATGAGCAGGTATGACTGGTGCACTGGGTAAAAGGTTAAATAACTCGAAAACGCGTGCTGAGATTGGTTGGGAGCCAAAATATCAGAGCTTTGAGAGCTTCCTTGGACTATCCTGAAGTCGCATCCATCTACTTCTTGCCGATTCTTGAAAGTTGCAGAGAAGTTTCTATGAGAAATTTTACACCTTGACGTTATTGCTGGACAGTGGACTTTGTTTTACAGCCTTAAGAATTTTTTATACACCACCATTATTTTTATCACATTCAGATATCAAACTGCCTTCTAGCTATCCTCTCCTTGTACTATCAAATATGAATGCTTGAGATGATAAATTCTCTGTTCATGTCCTTATGTTTAGTTTCTGCTTATGGACAGAGTCCTGTAACTAAACTAGTCACCAGAATCATTGATTGTCTTGTCATGATGAAGCTTGGTGACTCTTTCTCTTTACTGGCGTGATCTGTGTCTGTCTTCCACTTCTGGGTCTGAACTAGTATCCTTTCTAGTCATGTCCCCATGTGGTCTACAGGTGTAGACCTACATAGAACTTACACCATGTAGACAGTGGAACTCCGTGTTTCCTGTTTCGCTAGTTTCGGGTTTCCTGCCATGCCGCATCTAGGGACGATAATTCGTTGCAATTATCCGCTACCTGATCCAATTGCAGTTCATTGGTTGGATTCCGTAAACAAAACTTGTGTTATGCATATTTGCTATAGATTTTAGCCAATCAGTCGTGATGGATCTGTGTAATGTCCTCCGTCCAGATCTATTTGTACTTGTACCCCTTCATCTCAATCCGGGTCTGCCCACGAATTCAACCAGTTAAGCTGGCATTTTGCGATTGCTTCCGTGATCAGTATTTGACTTTCAAACCTAACATGCATTCACTTTTCATTTGTAAAATAGGAAGGCGAGACATATTTTGAATAGCTTATTGATTGGAAACTAAACATAAAAGAAGCAGAACCCGGCCAGCAGAAGTTAGAGTTTAACAGGGTAGATAGTGTTTTGTTAAACTATCAATGCTTGATTCATGGTTGTACTCATAACATGTTGCGTATCACTCTCAGAACAATAGCTCACATGGTTCGATGCCTGGGCCATTCCTACCTGGCTTCGGCCTCGTCCTTCTAATCCAACCAAAAAAAATAACGTGTATCGGATCATGTCAGTTATGACAGGTTGGGTTAGCATGGTGAAGGGCCTTTAGCTGCTAAACAAGCAATCAGTGGTTAGGCCATGTTACGCAACATTCATAAATAATTTTTATACCACTGTCAAACCAACTTCCATATGATCACAGACGTGGATTGCACGAAGGTTCGGATCAACCAATCATGTCATCGTTGAGCTTACCAAGAAGTGGTCAGTATTCATTAACATTTAACGCCTTGACCAACTTGCCATGAAAGAAATTCACCAAAATAATTCATCAAATTATCCATGACAGCACCAAGTTTTGTTTGTACCAGAAGATTGAGGCTTCTTTTAAAACCGAAACGATAATCGATCGATCTTCTACACTTGCATTGAACAACAGCCTCTTGGGCATTCGCAAATGTATGAACCTTATCGGCTTTGTTTTTGTTTGTTGACAAACAGAGAGCACGCTGCTGATTATTACACTCGTGACCATCAACTCAAACGCCACTTTTCAGTCGATCAACTAGCCAGTAAAGCCGCTCATCAGTAGCTTTTAGCTTCACCTAGACAAGGCAAAAGTGACAAAGAAACTGAACTCTTTTCCAAACTTCGAAATTAATAAAAACACGCGACACCACTCAAAAAATTGAGGCATCCTTGTTTTGTGTGGTGACGTTGCTGGTTCCAGAGAAAGGCGGCTTCCCCGGTGAGTGGCGAACACGATCATAGAGAAAGAAATAGATTATTCTGTTGGGTGAATTGTCAAACGGTTAGATGCTACAGCTAACATGGTTTTGGGATGCCGCCAAGTTGTTCATCATTCTATGAATAAAACCCCTCACCACCATCACTTTAATTTTCCATCTGAATTTTGCTTACCTGCAACGCCATGATACCCACGGGGAAAGTCTGTTGTCAAGAGGATGAAATAGATTTCACTATGTTACTTGTGGCTCTAATTATTGCATTAATTCTCATGGTCATCACCATATCTCCTTCAAGGCAGATACAAGTATCGATCTACAAATGCAACTGCAGCAAATAGATGCCAACCGGTTTTTTCCATGTAAGAAGATGAAAATAAATACCTTATTCTTTTGCTTTTTTGTTATTTTTCTTCTATGAGCATGAACTTGGTAAGATGGCAGCAACTGACATTTTCCACATCCGTATTCATTCTAAAACCCCATCAATTTATTCGCATTCATTGCAAGGGTTACAGATGAGCGTCATTGCATCGGAGCGCAATGCTCCAAAAGGCAAAAATAAATGAAATGGTTTTCCATGTCATGCTATCTACAGTTTATAAATAGATTTTGATGCATTCCGTCGATATAAAAGATGCACTTGTTCATAAAGAAATCTTTAACTTAATGACTTCGACGACAAAAAGCACTGCTAAACTAAAAGCAGATAATAGCATATGAAACCTAGCAGGAAGACATTTAGATTGCATAAGCAAAAAACTGCAGCCACCATGCCAAATTCAGAACAAACCGTAGGAGATGCATCCACAGCCCCATATACTACAACAGTCACTGGTATTCATCCCTATTCTTCTTTTTCTTCTTCTTCTTCTTCTCCTTCTCCCTATCTTCCTCTTCGGGTTTCATGGCTTTATCTTTCTTTTTCTTCTTCTTTAAAACTTCCTCTGGTTCTGCAATCTGGTCATCCTCTACCGAAGCATGCTTTTTCTTTTTCTTCTTCTCTTTTCCTTCATCTTCCCTCTTTGAAGCATCTCCATCTTCGACCTTTGTGCTCTCCTCCCTATGCTTCTTTTTCTTCTTTTTGGGCATTTCCTCTTCGTCTTCCTGTTCTTTATTTGCAGCAGTTGCCTCTTTCTCCGTATCTTCTTCCTTTGTTATAACCTTTTCGTGTTTCCTCTTCTTGGTGGGAGCCTCCACATGCTCATTTGTTCGTTCCTTTTCACTTTCCATCGTCTTCCCCAGAACAGAGTCTGTTGCAGGATTATAGGTCTGCAGAGAGAGAGAGAGAGAGAGGTATCCATGTAACAGAAAATCAGCATAACTATGGAAGAATTCAAGAAGGATCAATACCAAGAACCATGTAAGAAACTTTACCTAACAGAGAAACAAAAAATCCCAGTAATTCTGATATACTAATGTCTCGCACAAGAGCCATAAGGTTTCTGTTGTTTTTATGCTACCATCATGTAGTTCCTTGATTTGATTAAGATGTCACCCTCAGGCACACACATGTCCATTTATCCAAATTTCCTCTAGGAAAAAGTGCTTGGTAAGGGACAGAATGAAGTTACGTATTCAGGCTTAACCAACTCTGTATTGGGTAACTTCAAAGAAATCCTACTAAAACAACGAACCAGTTTCAGGTCCTTAGCATAATGGGAAACCTTCCAACTGTGACAATTCTTCTCTCAAACGCCTACTCCATTATTATGACTTTTTGTCTTGTGAGAGCATTAGTAACATGCACCACCTTAAATATCATGAAAGGAATGATGAGAAAGTTTTGGCGAAGTTGCACCATCATAATTATGGCATCCTGGGATTAACTCCGACAGGCTAGCCGCAAGCTTGCTTGTCAAAGGGGAGGACCCAAGTCGATTAAAAAGGAAACTGAAAGAACATGGATGCCGACCACTTACCTTGGCAGGTGCCAGAAGTGCTCCAGAGCCTTGCTTGCGGTCTTGGTTGTAGAATTCAATCTTTGGTTTTCCCTTGGTAGATCCAGCTGAACGTCCCAATTCCCTTCCCTCCAAATTCCTTAACCGTGCTTCAAGCTGATCAATCATTCAGAAACAGAAAGTGCCTCAGATGTATGAAATAGATTACAAATGTGAAACAACAAGGAGACAAATTTAAACTGTTGGCACCTTGGCACGGTTTTCAAGGCCCATTGTAGCATCTTGATTTTCTCCCAGTGCATCGTATCTTATTGCCAGCGCAGCTTTTGCAGCAAGAGATCTAGATATTTTACCTTTAAACTTTGGTGCTGCTTGCCCAATCAAAGAAGCATGGAATAATAATCCATACTTGGGTGTGGCGTGTTTGGCCTTGAGTGCTCTGAAGAGCGCCTAATATATTAGAGAAGTGTGGATCAGGCTTGGATGACAGACAATTAGAAACAAAAATAATGCATGGTAGCAAAACACTCATAAAGACAAGGCAAATGGCATCTCCTTCAGACATTATCTTAGCTTTTTAGGTCTCTCTTGTCATTCATATCCTTGCCTACAAAAACCTAAGAAAGCTGTATATAATGTAAGTACCGTCATACTTATAGAAGTCCTGATCCTGAACAATCCAGGAAATCAATCTCATAACAAGTTACCATGGTTGCTAGCTCAAGTGTCAGCCCTTCCTTCGAGCTTGTATCAAGTACAGGATAAATTGAACGCACTTAACAGGCTAGTTAGATTTTTCACAGCTGCAATTGATTGCATGAAATATTGAACGGCAATAAGCTCTAAGTCTTATAATTCAAATCAAGAAATGGCTTCCGCGTAATTACAATTGCACTATCCGCTTCAGATACGAAAATTAACTGGAATGCATTATAGATCATATCACATGCATAACCGTTAAATTATTGGCAGAGAACAAAGAATATTTCATCTCAAAAACTTGAGTTCATATCTCATCAAAATAAGTGGCAGTTCAAGAGACATCAAATGAAATCCCAATATCACCAACAAAAAAAAACTAGCAGCAGCTACAAGCAGAGCGCAAGCTAAGTATCCAAGAAGTTGAAACCAATTATTCAGACATACCTTCTCAGCACCAAGAATCTGGACGGTGCTTCCAGGTTGTTTTGCCAAGTTCAACAAACTTCCTCCATGAGCTATTAGCCGAGCTCCAACAAGCTCACCAACAAGCGCAGTAAGATTGGGTGCTATCGTGTTCATTCTGTTTTTCAAATAATCATATAGCGTAGCTCTATATTCTGAAAGAGCCAACACCTGTTCACAGAGGGATCTGATATTGATCAAATCCAGGTCACTCACTTCTGTACCCATTGATACGATGGCAACAGCTTTCAACTCCGCCTCAGTCTCTTCAGGTAGTATCTGAAAACTCAAAGATCAAAAGGCACGTCTTGTAAAACCAGCACACTGCCAAATTGCAAATATATGGCAACACCTACCTCTGAGAAATCAAGGTTTGCAGCATTAACACGGTTACCCATGAACTTGACCGTCTTGGCATATAGAATATTGTCTTGAACAACCTTTACAAGCTCCGGAAAATGCCAACCATACCACTCGCGCACCCTCATAGCGTAAGTGTTAAGTTCCTTATCGAGATCATCCAATAAGCCAATTGCTTGAACAATCATCGTATCCAACTAAAAACAAAATAGGCAATGCAGTTCATGTAAGACCTCTATAAGTTCAAGTTGAAAAGAGCAAAATCGAAACCTCTTAGACATATTAAAGAAATCCATTTAACAAGAAAACAAAAAGGCTTGAAATTTCCGTAAGACCAGCAAAATGCGGTCCGCTGGTAGAAATCCCAAAAGGCGGACACAACAAGCAAGAGAATCCAATGTGGAATTGGCTTCCGCACTCGAACAAAAGATCCATGACATGGAGAACAGTGTTACCTTGTCGGGACTGAATTTTAACTTGTATCTTGAGAGGCTGCGGGCAAGACCGCAACTCATTCGACTAAAATCTTGCTCGTCTAACCCAGCTATGAGTTCGTTCAACTGAAACCTCACTCCCCTCATCAGTTCCATCACGGCACTGTTATGGATGCACTCTATTTGCTGCAAGATACAACAAAAACTTGATGACTATCCAAAATCAGCAAACGGAAGGGAACACAGACAAATGCTGAACTTTGAAAAGGAAAGACTACCAATTTCTCCTTGATCATGTTCCCAAGCTTCGCATCCGCAACAGCTAATTCCTCGCCAACACAATGCGCACGCAGAAACTTGCGCAAAGCCTTGCTAGGCTTCCCATCAATGAGAAGCGTCGCAGAGGTCAACGCATCCGGGATGTTCTCAAATTTCTGAAAAGCCTTTAGCTTGACCACCTACAACAACCAGCAAATTTATCCACGAAAGAGAAACACATTAAAATTAAATTTTAACAGGAGAGAGAGAGTTTCACCTTTCTAGCCGATTCTGAAGTCGAGAAATCCTTCCATAGGTCCTAAAAATAACCAAACCCCGTAAAATATGGCAGGGAAAGACCTTTGTACATAGGAGAAGGGTGGGCACGAGGGAGAGAGAGAGAGAGTTTCATAGTCGGCATACCTCGACTTCGGAAAGCTTCCCTTCATCCAAAACCTTGAAAAGAGCAAACCCCGTTGGGGTCTCAAAGAGAACGAGCATCTTCTTGCCTTTATGCTCGAGTTAAACGGAAACCTGCCACACCCACCAACGATTACTCAATCAAACAACAACATTCCATCATCAACAAAAGGGGAAGAGCCGTCTGACAAAACCAAACATCCAAACAAAACTACCCAAATGAAAGAAAGCAAAACAGACGAGGCCGCCGATATGGGAAGGAGGAGGAGGAAGAGGGCGTACCCAAGATGGAACTGAAAGAAATGAAGACGAAGGAGGGGCGGGGGGTTTCTTTTGTCGAAGAGGTTGACAGAATGGTTTTGTTTTGCAACCAAAACCCTAAACCCTGGCGGCTACGGGTGTGCGGGTTCTGGTTACCCGAACCGTGGTGACCCGACCCAAACCTGTTTAACTTTAGCGGGTTCGTGCGTTTGGGTCGGGCCTATGATTTGGACCAGATTGTAGGATTTTGGGCATAAAAGTTAGAAAAGCTAGACTACAATTATTTGAACTCAAACAGCTCTCCACCCTGCTAGTTTGACGTTTTAAAGACCACATTCGGGTTGATCCATATCCATACCTTATCAAACCCGAAACTAAACCCACGTCTGCGTAAAATTACAACAAAGCAAAACCGGGAACCATGCAGTTCGTGGGATTGGAATCGACCTCAAAACCAAAATCAGTGGTTCCAAATCACCGGTTCTAATACTTTTTATTTTTCCTTTGAAATTCCGGAATCGCCTCAGGACTGGTGGTTCTGAAACCGTAACCAAAACTGACCCGAGCCAGTCAGTCATAACTCTGGGTTCTAGGATAACCGGAACTAACGAATTTGGAACTGTCGGTTCTAGACCAGAAACCGGCCATGTCTGGTGCAATTTGCTCCTAAAACAGGTAAAATTTCCAACTCCTACTCAAAGGCTTCAAGATCTTAACATGGCGCCTTTTTGCTTCTTTAAATATGTAAAACAAAATGCAATTTCAATTATGTGGCCTTTTATTTTGTCAAATTAGCTAAATGGGAGCATAACTGGAATTAGCTCACCCGGGCTAGAGCGTCGACTCACAAGTTGAAGGTCATGAGTTCGATAGCCAGGGCATGCATCTGCCTTCACCCTCCCCGTTGTACCAAGAAAATTAGCTAAAGGGCTTTGTGCCCAACTCTTAATTAGAAGGAAAAAAACAAAATGGATTTGGACCCAGATCAAATTCAACAGCCTAAACCTAACCATGGAAAAAGATCCGAGGCCCTCATTTCCCAACCTCTTGTGGGTTGGGCTGTAACAGCTCTTTAGGACAATAAAAGAAAAGGTCAAAACTGAAACAGTTGCAACCCCACTGATTCTCTATGCTATATAAGGCAATAGCTTTGCCTGCCAGGAATATCTACAAAGAAACTCTAGCATTCATCTTCTCCTTCCCCTTCCTGTTTTCACTTTCTAGCAACTCTGTTTCTGTTCTCCTTCCCCTTGAGTTCTCTTCATCCTCCCAATGGGGTGTAATGGATCTAAAAGCAATGTTGCACTCAGCAACCCCACTACACAGAAGAACCCGAGCGCAGGAGCAGCTGCTAATCTGTCAGATAAACCAGGATTAGCAGTGACAGACGTGAAGGACATAATCGAGAGCAATGCAGTTAAAGAAGGTAATTTGTTTGATGACTGCAGTCCCCATGGAGATGATTATGTTGGGAAGTTGATAACCAGGGAGCCTTCAGACCAGTTTTTCTCGTCGAGGAAGGATTATTCAGTTGATGTAGCATGCGATGAAGGTTCAGAGTACTTCTCTCCCAGACCTGAATCAGTTGCAGGTCACAAGAATGGTGGTCCGTCAAGTGAAGAATGTGTCAATGGAGAGACAGAGCATCACAGTTGATGAGAAACATGAACAATCAACAGAGAGCAGTAGTGCACGATCTCCAAGGAGCCGGAATATACAAATGTGATAGATTTTGTTAACCAGTTCATTGCCTCAAGTTGATAGTAAACACTCATAAAGTCACAAGAACTTTAAAAGCCTCAAATTATTGTTTAAAATTGCCTTCGATATTGGTCTTACTATTAACAACACATTGCGTGAAAGGGAATATTTTATATATATATATATATATATATGAATGGCCATATTTTCATACAATTACAATTTAAATGTTTAATTACACCACATTAGGTCCCACAACCCATCAAAATTCATATTCCACTGTCGATAAGTATTTCATCAGTTTCAAATCATTCACACACGCTACTCAATGACCTTGGTGACTCTACACTAACCAACATGCTCAACCTTGACATATCATGTCTGGCGACCTGCCCCGGTGCATGTTCTTTGGGTGTGGGTTCGGGTCTTAACCTGACCTCAAGACTCATATCTAACAGTCATGTTAAAAGAACTGATTCGGGTCCTAATATGGGCTTGTGCAGACCCAAATGCACATCATGTTAAATCTGCATTAAACATTACTTAGTGTAGACATTTTAGTATTTCAAGTTAAATTAGTATATAAGTACCTATTAGGGTAACTCGTCATTAAGGAATTGACTGTCGATGTGAAAGGGTGCACGTCCCTAAAATATGCAATTTTTTGTAAGTCTTACCTTCTTCAATTCAATAAATTTATACTTTTTATCATGGTATTAGAGCCTCTAAGGCACTAATCGGGTCATCCACCTTCACTTTGTCGATAAAAAAAATCTCCTATCACTCTTCTATCATGCCGCAGATTAAACTTCTTCTTTGGTTCTTCTGCGATGAGTGCAACATATCAACAAACTCTGATTGCTGATGTCAAAATCTAATATGTGGGTAGCTAATTCCCTGGTACTATGGCTGATAAAGGGAAATCTTTTGAAATTCTCCTTTTTTCATCATATTTGAATGTGAGTGACAAAATTGATGCATTTTAAATCACAAACATCAAATTAGTTGGTCAAAATTTTTTAGAATGGTCTCATTCTGTGGAATTTACAATCTTAGCAAGGGGAGACAGTCTTATCTCATGGGACAACAACCATGTCCTCCTATTCATTATCTATCATAGCCTAGCAGAAAGACGATGCACTTATCTCATCTTAGGTGTTACAGTAGATGACACCTACCATTAGTCGTACATTTATGTATCTATATCCAACCTCATATATCTGGGAAGCAGTAAGTGAAGCATACTCCAGACACAAAAATATAACAAAAGAGTGAGTTTCTTCAAAAAATCAAAAAATGTAAACAAGGCTCACGACTTATAAGTGATTATTATGTGGAATTAAGATGCTTGTGGGATGAACTACAATTTTATACTTCAATTAAATGTTGCTTATGTTCATGGCAAAGAAATACAAAATCTGAAAAAAGAAAGGTATTTGATCTCTTCTGAGGCATTAACAATGAATATGAAGTAGTCAAGGTTAATGTCCTTAGCAGAGAGAAAGTTCTTCCACTTGGAACAGTGTATTCATTAACTACTTATACCTTAGAGCATAATGCATTACTTGGTAAAACATATTTTAAGGTTGTTCGTGGGAGAGGAGGATCTCGAGGAAGAGGTCGTGGAAGACCTCTAAATGACAAAGATAAGTTACACTACACACATTGTGGAAAATCACACCACACTAAAGAATTTTGCTGGGATCTCATAGGATGATCAGATTATTCTAAAGGTCATAGCAGTTATGTCAACATTGTAGACCATAACGTGACTAGTTCAAATCATCTTCAAGCCATGCTCAAGAGAGTTGAAGGCCTTGAAACTCAATTTTGTGACAATAATTTCTCCACTTCTCAAACCACCATGACACACCTCAGCAATCCCTCCACTTCTCAAGCTATCATAGCACACCACTTTTCCTCAAATTTGGGTAAAACTCTCTCTAACCCTATTTGAATTATAGATTCTAGAGCTACTAATCATATGGTAGGAGATCACTCTTATTTTTCATAGTATCAATTATTACAAAATAAGACATCAATCAAACTTGCAGATGGATCTTACACATGTACAGTTGGTAAAGGCAGTGTGCAGACCACATTTGCTACCTTGACTTCAGTCCTACATGTTCCCAATTTTCCATCTCCTCTTAGTTAACTCCCTTACTACTTCTTTAAATTGTTCTATTACTTTTTCTCCTTATGGTGTATATTTAAGAATCTGAAGACGATGAAGGTTTTTGGTCATGATAGCCTACGTGGTGGCCTTTATCTGATGGACAGTTTTTTAACTAGATGCAACTCTATTTTCACTTCAGTGACACCTCTACATGCAATAGACATCATGTTCTGGCATGCGTGCCTTCGACATCTTCCTCCTTCCAAAATAGGTATGGTTATACCTAGTTTAGTGTTGAGTCCTCTAATGTGATCCTCGAATGTGATATTTGCTAGTTAGCAAAACATCAAAGAGTAGTCTAAAACAACTAAACTATTTGAATTGGTATATTCTAATGTTTGGGATCCAAGTCTTGTCACCTCTCTTGGATCATAAGTATTTTGTTTCCTATATTGATGATTATACGCGTTTTTTCATTATTTATTTAATAAAATCAAAAGTTCAAGTTTCAACTATATTTTCTATTGTCCACAAGTTTATAAGTACCTAGTTTAATTCTTATGTCAAAATTTTTCGTTATGATAATGGAAGAATTTATGAGTGGACAATTCAAAGAGTACCTCAGTATACATGGTATTGTTCATCAAACCACATGTTTGAATACACCCCACCAAAATGGGGTAGTTGAAAATAAAAAATGACATATCTTTGAAGTAGCTCGAGCCCTTCTTATAAGGAGCAATGCTGTAAAATCATTTTGGGGTAACATAATTTTAACTTCAGTTTATCTAATAAATCAAATGCCTAGCACAGTTCTAAATGGTGCTAGTCCCATGAAAACCCTATCTACAAAATAAAAAACATTTTATGTACTCCCAGAGTTTTTGGATACACTTGTTATGTTCATATTCATGGTCCCGAACGAGATAAACTTGACTCAGGACAATTAGATGTATATTCTTGGGTTACTCTAATTTCTAAAAGGGGTATAAGTGTTATGGCTCGGTTTATAGAAAATTTTATACTTCTATGGATGTCACATTTTTTTAGTCCAACCCATACTATCACCCTAAGGGGGGTCATGCATACTCTCAAGAGATACAAGTGAAGGAAAATAGAGTTGTTGTACTTCCTCTATGTCATGTAGAAGAAGAAGATAAAGATTACAGTCAAGGAGTGACAACGGTGCCAAAGGAAATGCTAGTATGGAAGAGAGGACCACATAATATGCTTGTGCTACCAGATCACTCAGGACCAAAGTACCTTCTTTCAATTAATATCTACAACTCTTTATCAATTTGGAGAAACCCATTGTCATTCAAAAAGGTAAAAGATCTTATGCTCAATACCTTATTCTCACTATGTTTCCTATGAGTGTACATCTGAAAATTATTAAAAATTTGTTATGAATGCTGAGAGATATACGATTTCAACAAGCTTTGAAGAAACACAAAAAAATTCATAGTGGGAAAGTGTTATGGAAGATGAACTGAATGCTCTTACTAGAAATAATACGGGGTCCATTATTGAATTACCTCATAACTGAAAACCAGTTGACTGCAAATGGGTATACACAATTAAATACAAAGCAAATGAGACACTTGAAAGGTATAAACAAGGTTAATTGCTAAAGGGTATAACCAATCATTTGGTATATATTACACTGAAACTTTTGCTCTTATTGCTAAGCTGACCTCTATTTGTGTGATTTTAAGTCTTGATGTAATGAAATGTTGGGACTTATGACAACTAGATGTTAAGAATGTGTTCTTGTAAGGAGATCTAAATGAGGAAATCTATATGGAGCTACCTCCTGGATTGCATGTTAATTCATATCCAAAGAAAGTATAAAGCTAAACAAAGTCATTTATGGTCTCAAACAATCCCTAAAAACTTGGTTTGAAAATTTTAGCGAATGTGTATACAGTTTAGAATACCATAGAAGTCTTAATGATCGTACTCTTTTCTTTAAGAAAAGGAAGAAATTATCTCTTCTAATAGTATATGTTAACTATATTATTGTCACAAGGGATGACACAGAAGAAATATTGTGATTGAAAGACTTTTTAATTTAAAAGATATGAGCAAACTTCACTATTTTTTGAGATCAAAGTGTTACATTATATGAAAGGTATATTTTTAATACAAAGGAAATATACAATGAATATACTAAAAGAGACGAATATGATTGATTGTAAAACATGTGACACTCCTATTGAAGTGAATCATAAATTACATCTTGGTGATAACACTTCTTTTAGAGACGTGACTAAATATCAAAAATTGGTTGAAAAACTTATATATTTAACGATTACAAGGCACTTGCAGTGGTGAATAGGTTTATACATTCTCCCACTAAAAATCAGGAATGATGCAGACAACATGGTTGTGAGGTGTGAGGACAAACTGTTCGTCTTAACTTTTTTCTTGAAGGTGGTAAATATTTGCTGTAGCATGCATGGCTTCCAACCACTCTCTGGCTCTCGGAATTCGATGCAGGAGGCTGGCTAATAGCGGATAGCCCGGCTGAGGATAGGAAGATTCTTAGATTCCGTCGGCCAAAGAAGGCCAAAACTGGAAACGCGGAAGCCTTAGTTTTGGTAATAACGTCTTCTCTGAACGGCCAACTAATTGGAGCCGTAATATTATCCTCCGATATTTTAAGAATCTCATAGCTTTTTCACCTCACTGAATCATGTTAAAGTTTTATATACGAACGTTAATCACAAAAGTAGTCACACAACTGGGCTCTTATTTCATATATTCTTTTTTACGATATTACAGAAAGCTCCTTGTAACTTTTTACAAATTTACAGGCATGAGACATCGGATTCAAACCAGTTCGACTGGTCTTTACCGAAACCGAATTGGACTAGGAATTAGTTGAAACCAGAAACAATAAAACCGAAACTAGAATCAAGTCCTGAACCGGGGATTAGCCGATTCACTTTCGGTCTCACCTTTCATGAAATCAGAATCAATCCAAAATCCAAACCCAACAATTTCAAACCTTTGATTACAGTATTTTAAATTTTTTAGGATTTAAATTTTTAAATAATTTTCACTGATTATGGTTTCAAGTTTTGAGAAAACCAAAACCGATGGTCTACTCTTATTAACTCATTTTTTTGAGGTGTTAGATTAAAATGAAAACACTATATCATTTTCCATCTCTCTCTCATATCATTATCTATAAATAACAATCTTACAAAGAGATGAAAAGGGGAGCTGCACTGAGAGATTGTTATTAGACTGCACCCCACCCAGCGGGTCCTAGGAGTCCAAATCCACGCCTGCCCTGAGCTCACTTTGCTATAACACACCACACCCACTTCAAACTAAAAACAATCTTTTTAAAATATTGGTATATATCATATGTTATATATATATAACCTACTCTATGACATTCCATAATATTAAATTAGAAGTATATTTATATTTATATGTATATCAAATATATATATATATATATATATACATATCTAAAATATATAGTTAGTAGATATATAATATATATTTTAGATAGATATAGAGATGATGCATGGATGCTCATACACATGTATATATAGGGAGAGAATTATTCATGCACACTCATTCATACTTTAATCTTCTTAAAGATCTCAGTGATTTGATCTTTAAAATAAACAATTGAGATCTTGAATGCAAAAAACACCATCTAATGCACCTATAAAAAGTATCAAAATACTTTTTGCTTTTTTCTTTTGAAATTTGAATTTCAACTATCGATTTTATCGATCAAATAGTTGAGATCTTTAAAAAGATTAGAATATAGATGAGTGTGCACATGAATTATTCTCTTATATATATTTGAGCTTACTTGATCGTTACCACCATTCGTGCAATCAATTGAATAGTGGTGTTCAAAACACTCACTCAGAGTTGCATTTAATGCATCCATGACCTCGAATCTTGTATTGATGTTGATAGGAAAATCGATTATGCATACTGTTTAGAAAAGTCTGGTATGAAAAAGTCTCTCTCTCTCTCTCTCTCTAATATATATATATATATATATATATGACTTGTCATGAGAAGTGGAATGATACACTCTTCATATGGGTCCGAAGGCAATTGCCCACTGCGGTACTTTATTCAATACGCAGTTATCATTTCACTACCATGCTGAGTGTGACAAAATAAAATGACCACGCAAAAAATTTGAATTATCACATGTTGAACCATGCTTTGGGGCAATATGAAATTTTAATTTCCAACGCCTACGGCAATACGTTGAAGCACGAAAGGAAAATGTGAACCCCCACTGCGGACGCTGCTCAAGACGCGTTAGGAGATGGACATTGGGAGCTGCATTCGTTTGTTAAAGTATTTTATATTTTTTTGAGAAAATTTCACTGAAGTATTATGTAGTTTTTCAAATTTTATACGTAGAGACTTTAAATTCTTAAGATTTTAGGAGAAACAAAAGGTTTTCATTATTAATCGAATGGAAATATGGGGGTTTTATTATTAATCAAATACACATAAGGTTTTATGATATATATGTAAAAATTAATATCGATAGCTATGAGGTTCCTACTCATTAAACAATTGAAATCTTAGGTTCCTACTTGACAACGTGATTTTTTTCTTAAAGTACTGAGAAATTGATGTCTTAAAATGTAAACTTTTAAAAATTATAAAGTACTTTTGTGAAAATCGCTTTATCTTTTTTTTTGCCAAACGTAAGGCTAAAGCCAGATGCACACCTTGGCCATCAAGTTGGCTGCCTTCAACTTGTGAGTAGACTCCCTAGCCAGGTGAGAGAGATATTGCTCTTTGTACTAAGTTTGAGCATCTAATTTGGTGTCACATCTTGTATTTAGAAAGTGGATCATATCATAATATTTTCATGATGATTATTTATTTCTCTTTTTAAATTGTTTAATAAATAAATAACCAAGAAAAGCCTTACAAGTTTCGCATAAAGAAAAGGTTATCATTATTATTTCCCTTTCAAGTTTTGTGGCGATGATCGATTAGGCAGAACATCATCACATGCATGCTGGCTCCAGTATTTGGCTTCTTGTTCAATTATATATACCAATAAATATAACAAGTGGCGAAGGCTCGTGCATATTTTTGGAGCAAGTGTACAAAGAAGTCAAGCTCAAAATATGCACTGAAGGCTAACATGCAAGTCACCCGAACCCGAACCCGAACATGGGCTGTTTGTGTTCATTTCGTTTCGTAAAAGAGCTAGCCCAAGTTTCTCTATTTACAGACTGTCGACCCTCAACCAACGGATTCTTACAAGTGTCATTGAAAATTGCATTGCCACTTTTGACGATAACACAGGCAAAACCATGTTTGAGCGTGTTGACAAGCTTTTCATTATTATAACGAGTCAAACCACCAAAACATGATGACCGGGTCACTATGATGGTAAAGCTCTGTCAATGCTGATTTGCTTCATTCTCAAGATTCGAACTTATGACCTTGCTTAAGGGAAATAAATAGTGACACCAACCAAGCAATGGCATTTGCCTCGACTTTGGATCAAAGGATTCAACTGCATGCAGGAGACCTCTCAAGGAAACAAACACGACGCATGTAGGTGAGAACGTAGAGAGAGAACAATGACATGTTCATTAATGACACATCTGGCAAATTAAGGCAGGAGAGATACAGCTGCATATGAATGCCTCCATGGACGTTCTTCTCTAAGGAAGTTGATGGGACAGTATAAGATGGGAAAGAGATGGAAGAGGATCTGTGAAAGTGAGAAGTCCAGCATTTTGAATTGGACACCGATGGTGGAAGATGTGGGGATTCTTTTTCCAACGAGACCGGGAAATAAGTTCCACATGGTGCCGGCGACACACTTTTCACATCCTTTTCATGCGCCTCCCTTTAAGGACTGATTGGTCCATTGCCTTTCTTCCTGCTCTTCCATTTTAGACCACGAACAAAGGATGATTAGATTCAAAGCTCCTGGTGTGGTGCGGCCACGCATTGAGGTCCAAAAGGTTGGTTGAGAGCAGTTTCGTTTGAATCGATTTGCGAATGATCCAAACCAAAGCCCGACTTTTCTCGGCAGCAGGTCGTAGACATGGCCGGTTCTGGTTTTCCTGGAATCAAGAACAGAAACCAAATTGGTTTGCAAATGATCAAAACCAAAACCAAACTTTCCTTAGTCTGTTCCGGTTTTCCTGTAACCAAGAATTGGAACTGAATTGTGACCAAGCTAGTTTCGGTTTGAGGCTTAAACCTTTTGGAACCAGAAAAAACAATTTAAAAATTTGAAAATTGAAAGAAATTGGAAAAAACTATATATAGAACCACTAGTTCCAATCTCAGTTTGGTTCTAGTTCCACAGAAGGAGAAACCAAAACCAAAACCGAACCGGGTGGTCCCGAGTTCTGGACTTGATTTGGTTCTGGTTGAAACTGTCGGACCAATTTGAACCTAGCTGTGTCTAGCCTGTCATATATTAGGCTTAACCGGGTGTTGATTCGACACGACTGGTTCAAGTACAATCTTAGCTATGTGTTAAACAAACCTGATTGTCTGCTCAAATCGTTTCCCTACCGGTGGTGTCTGCTTCAAATCAGATGCATTACCCAAAAGAACTAAAATCAGAAGATTATCCAAATCCAAACTGAACTTAAACTAATCCCATTTAGTGGGAATGAATTCAATTTGATTGTAAATTAGATTTACTTCGGGAATCCGAATTCGAGAACACAGGAGATTTGGACTGATCTTCAATTAGTATCTGATCCACTATCCCCTTCTACCTCACAATGTTATCCAAGTTATCGAGCATATTGATAAATGATGCAAATGACCGATGTGCAGATCCGACTTGCATTCTTTGTGATGAAATTATGTATCTAAATCTATTCTGATCCTCAAAAGTATAAGTGGTGGATCTGGATCGTCATCAAGTAAAATTGAGTCAAACCAATTTCCATGAAAAAAGGCAATTTCACCCAATCTGGGGTGGAACTCAGAATGCCCATCGAGCAATCGCTCACCAGGCGCTAGGGGGTTGACTCACTAGTTGAAGGTGAAGAGTTCGAAACCGGGGGTATGCATTTGGCTTCCGGCTTCCCATTCCACTAAAAAGAAAACTCAGAACCTGATCTCTGCTGCTTGCTCCTCAAAACCTACAAAGAGATGTTTCATCAATCATGGCCCGACTGTTTCTGGTTATCATGGCTTATATATTAAGTTTTTGAATTCAACCATGGTCTATGCGGGGAATTAGATGTTGATTTTTTATGTTAATAGTTCCAAAATCTATTGTACATCAAACGCAAAACCATTATTGACATGGAATTTGTGGTTCTAAAGGTCCAATTTGAGTCAAAAACTTGGTTCTCATGTTGCTGTCCTACCTCGCACGGAAAACTCAAGCATTATTACCATTCATGAATCAAATATGAATCATGATTAGAGCCCATACGGGTCTAAACCTGGTTCATGAATCAAACACATCCTAAAGTTCTCCAATACATTATGCAAAACCAATCAGTCGTGGGAGGCGATGCTGGCCGATAAATCGAAGGGGGATGACCCCATATGTGATATAAGGGTGTGCTTGTTTCGCCGGATGCACGAGGACCGTATGGGCGAAGCTGGCCGATAAATATGAATCATGATTGTATCTTTCTTTCTACCCAGTTGAACAAGATTACTAAGGAGTCTCGTTCATCTTTAGAGGTTTAGATGCACCAGGGAGAAGTATCAATCATACTACTACTGAGTTTCCTTAGTATCATTAATTGAAGAAGATTACTGAGGAGTCTTGTTCCTCTTTGAAGGAAGATGCATAAAGGAGTATGCCTCATCCATACAAACCCCAAAGCTCAAGATCATTTAGCTATCAACACCTAACAGGAGAAGATCCATGTGCCAAACGAATTCAAACAGAAGCAGCAAATTTAAATGATCTAAGATTTGAGAGCTAAGTTCAGATTGCAATGAAGCAAAACATAAGAAGATTACATAAGAGATACAGATTCACCAACACCACAAAACCAGATTGATGTTAGAGATCAAGGTGAGCCCGAGCCCGTAGTGCCAGACCGATCTCAGCGTTGCTCAACGGGTTCGACGGTAAAGGGAATGAGCAGAGAGCATGACGAGCAATAGAAAGCAGATGGTGGTAATGAGAGACAGACCAGATGAGGTCCCAACATGGCGACAGAATTTGCCATAGACGTCGCAGACTTTGTTCCATTGGATATGAGAGTTTCCCTTTAGCCCAATGTAAGCTACAGCGAAAGAAGAACCCATACCACTGCCCGAAATACCAGCCATCAGCTGCGCAATATCAACTCATTAGAACCATACAATTAGATCAAAGTACATCAACACGTGCAGGCATCTGCTGAAGAGAACACAAACAACAACAACTACGAGATGACGGTGCTCATACATATATATATATATACACATATACACATACATATACATGCACTCATGTGTGTCAACGTGTATATATATAAAGAGAGAGAATAGTGATAAACGTATAAAGACTTTTTATTTATAAATTAATAATTTTATCATTTGATTAACACGATCAACAATGAAAATTTGAATAAAAAATATAATATATAAGCATTACAATGATAATATACAAATCATACATATACTCTACATAAATAAAGTAAATATAACACATATAGATAGATAGATAGAAAGAAAGAGTGATTGGATCCTACCCACATCTAACATATGTCTATTCATCGTATGAGTATAATAACAATATATTTCCTACTTTCTCAAAGTTTTTTTAAAATATATATATAGAGAGAGAGAGGAGGAGAGGTCATAATTAGAAAGAATATAAACCAAAAAAATCAGGTCAGATCTAGGTCGGCTGGTTTTGATCACCCGAAGCAACTTGACTACCTGCGCTCTATTTCGTAGTAAATGCACACGTCCACAAATCCATGCGCAGAGATTCCAATTGTTTCGTCAATCAAGTAAAAGTATTAATAGATTTAATACACTTAGTATTATTTTTGCTTTTTACTTTAAAAGTCTCAATAATTAAACGGTTAAAATCCAGGATGAGTGTGTATATAGACTATAGCCTCTTCTCTCTCTCTCTCTACATATATATATATATATATATATATATATATATATATATATATATATATATATATATAGTTTACATACTGAAAAAGTATTAAATATATCAACAATAGCGTGATGTGAATGTAGCGGTTCACCATTAAATGAATGTGAATGACAGCAGTTTTGAATGACGGAAAATATATAAAATCTACACACTGGAAAAGTATTAAATATATCAATAGCGTGATGTGTCGTATCACTCAACAAGCGTATGTCATGAACTGAATGGCGTGTCGACGTGTTACACAAGTACTCCGTGTCTATGTCTCGTCAAACTCGGACCGCGTCCCGTATCAGTAGCTTAAAGTTGGATATGGATCGTGAACTTCTGAGTTCTTCCCTAGTTCCCATTTTTAGGCTTTCCGTGGTTGCATTTTTGATCACCCAGTTCATGAACTTCCCTGTTCACGGAATATTTTGAACGTTGTTAAGTAAAAGCACAAGGAAAACGAAGACTAGTAGTTAATAGGCGAGCTAATTTATTTAACCTAGCGCCACTAATCAAACTCATAAATGTGAACCATTATAAAATTCATACTTTCTAATTAATTAAGACCTTTAATTCTACAACTTTATTTACACTAATGTTTAAGTTGAACAAGAAAATTTTTACTTTCTAATAAAATGTACATTGAAATTTATATAAAAATGTTTGAAATCTAACAAGCAAGCTCGTGTTCGACTCGTTGAGCTCGTCTTTGGCTTGTACGAGCTAATTAGCTTACTATGAACAGCCTTAGTTCGGTTCATTCATATGGTGTTAAAGCAAATAAGAGACTAGATTATATAGTTTTTGTCTGCTTACCGAGTCGAGCACAACCAAGCGGAACAAGGTGCTGGCCGAAGGGTGAGCTTTGGGGGCTAAGATGGCCGTGCCAAGAAGAGCGATAATGTTGTAAAGAGAAGCCACACAATTTGCCACTACAAAATACCTGTAAATCATAAAAAAAGTCACAAACTTAACACAAAAAATGACTAAATTCACAAAGTATAATAATAAAAAAAGAAAAATTCCACAAAGTAAAATAATTAAAAAACAAAATTTAATTGCTTGCTCCGCCGTGTTTGTCGTGTATGTGCGTGCGCACCGGCATTCGTGTCAGTGTGTATTCAATTGCAGCTGATGGGCATTTATTAGTTCTTGGGTGTTCATTGCAGTGAGAGTAAATATGATCTCTTCACAAGAACACTGGATCCTGGTAAGTTCGGAAGGTCTAGCTACCGATCTTGCATTTTTACATCATCGGATAGTTCCAAATTAGAAGAGAAATACCTTTTTTTGGGGGTTGAAATTCGAACAAATACTTTAAATATAAAAAATAACCATTAAGTTATTTTTCCTTTATATCCAAGCTTGGGTTAAGCAGATCCCCTATCAGTAAGATGTTCATGGTTCGGTTCGGTTTGGTTTGATTCTAATCTCAACCTTGAAGCAAACCGTTAGTAACCTAAGTGAACCGTGTTATGATCACAACCAAACTAAACCAAACCAGTGGTTTGGTTCTACTTATTTAAAGATTTCGTTAAATAGAATGTATTATACCATCAGATTATTTGGATCAACCATCTACTACATTATACATGAGGTTCTAAAACTCATATGTATAAACTTATAAACTTGTCAAGATTTATATTCATATATAAGTATATAAGCTTTATATATATATTATGTATATTAGGTTATATATATAACTTATAAAGATTTGTTTATTCGTACATGTGAACTTTATATATATAATGATTTAGTTTGGTTACCACAGGTTTCAACATTCCAATGGTAAACAGAACAGAACCGTCATGTTATTTTTCTGCTAGAATTGAGTTGAACCAAACCACATATCTAAAACCGAATCAAACCACTGGTTCTGGTGGTTTCATACAATGTTATAAATATTGTATTGATATGATACACGATATGGATGTATCGATACTTGAACCGATACGATTTAGGTATATGTATCGCAATAGACATGTATCGCACCCCTATCACAACATATCATACCATACACTGCGACAAGGGATATGACGATACGTGATAATTTTTTATAATTTTTTAATATTTTAATGTACTATAATGTAGCTACGATTATTGTGTATCGGTGTCCTATATGATATGGATACCAATAGGCTAATTACAATATTGGTTTAATGAACTCCCCTACCTACCCGTGCGTTCATGCTCAAGAACCTTCAAAGTCGACAGCCCCAAGTTAGATGTCCGGGGCGTTGAGAGATCTGCTTGTGTATGATCATTAAGTGGTGCTACATATTGATGAAGGTGGTGGTGAATAGAATATATATATAGCAACTCGACTTGATAGCTTCCGGAATATTTTTAAAAGATGAAAAGAAATTTATTTCGCGTTTCATGATGAGAACTGTTTCAGATTTTTTATCTGAAGAAATCTTCAGATTATACTCAGTATCCTGGGGCCAAACTTCTAATGCATTTAAAATAGCAAGTTGGTATTTGGCAACTCAAGCAATTATTGAATGAATGCATGAAAATCCAACCCTTAAGCTTTAAAAAAAAGGCATTTTGCAGATTGCTCAAGATTTGCTTCGTCTGTTTGTGGCTGTGATATCAAGGTCTTTGAGACTAATCAGAGGACTCCACAGAGAGCACACAGACTGCAGTCAGAATTTCTCTTGGGAGAACCACAAAAGTACAGCAAAGGAGCCTCTAGCTAGCTTGTTTAATGGCTTTTCATCACCTCAAAAGGTTGTTCGTTTTCAGGTTCAGTTCGTTTTTGGCTCAGCTGAGCATCAATCTGACATGAGCTAAGCATGCAAGAATGCTGAGCACGAGCAGAACCGAACTGAACGGTTCATTTTCCAGCCTCGCAAACAACTCCCATATATATATATATATATATATATATATATATATATATATATATATATATATATATATATATATATATATATATATATATATATATATATATATATATAGATAGATAGATAGATAGATAGATAGATAGAGAGAGAGAGAGAGAGAGACGTACACGAAGGCAGGAGAATAGTTGAACTTGGCGGACACAGTCACAGGATAGGGCAGCAGTGGCACCTGAAGGCTCTTCGTCTCATTGCTGGTGACCATCACAATAACAGCGGCAACACTCGTCGCTAACGCCACCAGACGGACCACAAAATCAACTGAGAATAGTTTGGCCGGCGCTCTTGACCTGCCGGAATCCACTATTTCAGCATCACTAGCTTTGCCGCTAGTCATGACAGCCAGATGACCTCTTCACAAAGCCCCGGTTTACCGATGTGTACTCTCTAAAGTGAAAGTATGGCTAAGAGATTGTGATCTCATGGTTCCTGGATAATATATATATATATATAGTATTGGAGCTTAGCAGGGCGGCATTGATGCATCTTTTCTTTTGTTAGTGAGAATGGCTTTAATGCCGTTCCTACCTAACCAACCTGCCTTTTCGACTTCCATAATATTTGGATTCACACTGTATTTGTTATATATATATATATATAGAGAGAGAGAGAGAGAGAGAAAAGAGAGAAACGGATCTTGCTTACCCTCTGATCATTTATTTTCAAAACTTTGATAAATAAATATGAGAACCAGTTAGAATGACCATACCAAAGGTGTAAGAACCGGTTTTCTCACATGGATATATACGGTAGCCGATTTAGAAATTAGTGTTGGGAAGGTAAAGTATATATTTGATGGTGTTGGAGGAGCGAAGCATGAATTTCGACAATCACTGTAAAATATTGTTTTTATAGTGAAATATCAATATATATAGATCAATTTTCAACAATACGACTGTCCTCTCATCATTTATATAGTTTTAATAGTGAAATATCAATATATATAGATCAATTTTCAGCAATACCACTGTCCTCTCATCATTTTATATACATCCACCACTATATATATATGTGTATAGTGACTAGATCTTGCCAATTATTAGTGTGGTTTATTTTTACTTTTTAAAAACATGCATATAATAATATTGTTTTCTGTATTTTTTTAAAATACTTCAACTAATACTAATAAAAAGTAATAAATAAACATAAGTGAATATGTTAGTGAAAAGCAAGATCCGATTTATTTATATATATATATATATATATATATATATATATATATATATATATTTCATGTCCACTTTTAACATGCTTACTCTTTTCCATCCAATATGCTTTTGAGTGATATCAACGTAGTTTATAGTTTTTTTAAGTTTTTAAAAATATGAAAAATATTGTTATTATTCTCATGTCATTCAAAAATAATAATAAACAGATAATGTGTGTATGGGGGGGGGGTTGATAGTAAGTCCAAGAATTTCCATGTGGCTTCATTTTCTTAATGACCCAAAGAGACAAGACTGAAAGACTGCCTACCAGAACCTACGTTCGCTTGACCGTCCTACTTACGCGTCTTGCTTTCACATAGCTTCACACGTACTCCGCAAGAACACGGCAAGGAATTAATGGGGGTCTCCATGCGTTAATGTTCTAGGATTCATTACTCTTCCTTTTCAAACCGATAGATTTACCGAAATATGTATGCAGTAAACCAACTTAATTCTACTGAAATCCAGAACCCTAGAATCTTCATACCAACTTGTAAGAATTTCTCACAAGGTGGCTTTCTCAATAATATCTTTTTTTATATACAAGAGGAGGTCAAAGCTCGCATACATAATGAGATTATTAGAAACAAATTGGAAGTAGCATCAATAAAGAATAAAATGAGAAAAAATTGATTAAGATGGTTTGGACATGTAGAAAGACGATCAAAGGACTCTTCTTAAAAAAATATGAAAAATTAGATTGTAAAAATTTTTAAAGAAAAAGATGACTGACTATAAAAGTATTGAAAAGAAACAATAAAGAATTATCTAGTTTATATTGAATTAACTACTAGCATTACACATGATAGAATTATGTGAAAATAAAGAATCCATGTAGCTGACCACATAGGTAAAAAAAGGCTTAGTTGTTATTGTTGAAGAGGAGGTCAAATCCTAACACACATTACCCTGTCAGAGTCGAACTCGCTATCAACAGGCTCTAAAGCATCCTGCTACTGAGCTAATGCGCTCGGTTCGATAATATCTGCTTTTCTTTCATCCCATTATGAAAGAAGTTTGTGTTGTAATAGTAAAAAGCTTTGTTGTTGCCTTTAAGGAATGAGTTTCATGTGTCTGTGTGCGTGTATGTGTGTGTAAGAGAGAGAGCATTCATTACAAATTTTCAAACCATGTAAAGAGAAGAAGAGCCAGGGCCGCCCACCTGCTTCATTCTGGAGAGGGAGGATTTACACCTTTCAACAACCTGACAGAGCAGGCGTTAAATGCAATTTTGATTTTTTCTAAAAGTTGATAGAAGAATCATCTAAGTTATTGAAAATTGCTGATTCACCCCCTATAATGCCACGAAAATTTACAAACTTCCCTAAACTTTTGCAGCTAGCTGTGAATCAAAATTTACATTGGGGAATTGGGTTTTGACTCTCTCAACGTGAACCTGAGTAACATTGGGCATCCTCTTGTAGCTTCAGTCTTGTGTCTCTTATCCCTAACACCACCAAGGAGGTTGGAGCTCACTCTTACAAGCAGTGGCAGACTCATGATATTTTTGAGATAAGACACTTGCATTTTGAGTGAGGTGCACTTGTATTTTAAGTTTACAATGTTTTTTTATATACAATGATAAACTCAAGAATTTTTCAGATTTCGGGTAAAGCACATGCCTCATCTTACTCTAAAGTTGCTCTACCACTGACCGTAAGCCTCATTATATACCATCGAGATAGTCATAATTTCTAAATTTTGTTGTATTTTAAGGAGATATAGCTTCATTAAGGTTTTTTCATAAAACTTTACAAGGGAGTCTACAAAGGCTCCTCTTTAAAAAGCTTTTAGCAAGTCCCTCACTTTCTACTTGATCGTAATAAATGATATACTAAACTTTTTCTTTTCTTTTCTTGTTTGGTACAATGGGAACACTCAACCCTTGTACTCATCTTGGGTGTTGAACTCATGACCTTCAACTTGTTAGTTGACTCCTATATACTCGAATGAGTTGTAATGGGAACCCTTAACCATGTGCTCATCTTGGGTGTCAAACTTATGACCTTCAACTTGTGAGTCGACCCTTTAATTAGGTGAGTTGTCCCTGGTTCTCTAATACAATATTTGAATTTCTGATTTATTCCATGATATATCACTAGAGGGTTTTGAAATTAAAAGCAACCCTAAAACAATAGAGGCAGCGTTGCTGCAATACATTGAAACAGATGCCCAAAGCAAAAACTTTTGCGCTTGAGGCAGTGTTTGATAGATATCCATATTTTAACCGGTTAATGGAGTTATTCTAAAGTCTTTTTCTTTTCAGGATTTCAAAAAAGAAAATGTCAAGTTGGTATATGAGTAGGGTACAGAAGAGAGGGATCAAGGCTCGGACCTTGGTTGTCTTGTCAAGAGGGTTTTTGCTGCACTTTGTCGAGCTCGATAGAGCTCACATGATTTAGATATGTATAATTTGTTTGACACCCGGTTCAAACTAATTACTTTGGAGTGATATAAATGTAATTTAATTTTTTTTAAAGACTTTTGAAAATATGAAAGAAATTGTTATTACATTTATACCATTCAAATGCAATGGACGGGAAATGTTAGTGGTAGAAAGGATTCAATCACTATATATATAGAGAGTCTTAGTTGAATGATGTCTTGCAAAAATATTTTTATAATTTTATTTTTGAAATTAATGATAGAGATTCGAATTAAAATGATCATTATAGTTTTATATTTTACATCTAGTGTATAATGTATGTAAAGTGATTCAAATCTCTGGATCTCAAAGATCAAACTTATAAGATTATGTACCAAAAACATTTAAGGCACCCTCTTATATATATATGTATATGTCTGTGTGAAGTTGGAGTGAATATATCATACTCACTCTCGTTGTCTGCTTATGCTTACACATTGTCTTTCAGTAACATAAGTGTAATATGTTTATCTTTCATAATTTTTAAAATAATTTTACTATCTTAACTTGGCTTTCCAATTGAATCATTTTTTCATGCTCAAAGCCAAAATTCATAAATTGATTTGATGTCCAAAAGGAATCCAATGAATCAAAACAAATTCAGGTGTGGGGGCATTTTTAATGCAAGAACCAAACTAGGCTTGGATCCCGTCATGAGGGAAACCAAATATATATGAGAACTAATTTCTCAAAACCTT
This sequence comes from Brasenia schreberi, assembly GCA_036023115.1. Lineage (NCBI taxonomy): Eukaryota > Viridiplantae > Streptophyta > Magnoliopsida > Nymphaeales > Cabombaceae > Brasenia > Brasenia schreberi. The sequence goes on from JAYKKT010000046.1 coordinate 2,341,712, forward strand.
GAAAAAATAATTTATTCTTTTGTGAAACCCTTTTGAATGGAAACCGCGCCTACAGATTTTCAATCTCATGACACTTGTTCGGAGATATCTGTAACTGTTTGTAAGCAGGTTGCATGTATACGTCTCAAGTAGACCCACATCGAACCGAACCGCACCATTGTAGGCATGCGGATCATCACGCCTAGTAGGTAGACATGGCTGGCTCTGGTTTTCTTGGAACCGGGCCAGTTCTGGTTGGAGGCCTAAACTGTCCAAAACCGGGAAAAAAACTTTAAAGAAATGAAAAAATTATTCAGAATCAGCAATTTGGAGCCTCCTGACTTTGGCCCGGTTTTGGTTTCATGAAAAATGGAACCAAAACCAAATCGTGTGATCCTCCGTTCTTGTTTCAGTCCGTTCTTGACTCGGTTCAGTTTCGATTGAAACTGGTAATATTGAAACAATTTCAAGAATATGGAAACAGTTCAACCCTCACTAACTGAAGTAGTAACCATGGGCAATGCATCAATGTTTTTATTTATCATCATCATCATCATCATCATCATGAATCTTGGCAATGGCTAAAAACCGTCGCCATAAACCCCAAAATACCATCTCAATAGATGAAACAATTAATTAGTTTTTAAGCATGGCAAAAACTTGTGACACCGTCGCCAATAGTTACAATCCTTCACTGGATGGCGATTCGACGTGGGTGACCGAATGCACTCCAATAATCCTTGCATGCATCATGAGTAATGCATTATACCACTCCCCATCTTTATGATAACCATGCACCATCATATTCAAAATCTCATGAGTAATGCATTATACCACTCTCCATCTTTATGATAACCATGCACCATCATATTCAAAATCCTTGTGGTGACATATATATATACATACATACCACTCTCCATCTTTATGATAACCATGCACCATCATATTCAAAATCCTTGTGGTGACATATATATATACATACATATATATATATATATATATATAGAGAGAGAGAGAGAGAGAGAGATAAATAAATATAGAGAATAAGAGAGAGATCGTAAACTATACACAACTCATTTATAGTCAAATCTACTTAAAGATTTCAACACTTACATCCTTGAGATCAAAAATCAAAATATTACTAATATATTAAATATATTATATAAATAATGTAATAATATTTTTTGCTTTTTTATTTACATTTTTTAAGTATGTTTGGGTACACATATGTGTGCACAATTACCATATTCTCTCTCTTCATATATATTGAAGAGGCAATGGCTCGAGATGGGTGTTCCCTTAAGTCTCGAGGCACGTTTCTCTTCAACTTGTTGGGACTAGTGTAGGTCAACGATCTAGGGTCACATTGTCCTACTTAAATGATTATCACACTTACCTTATAGAGGAAAAATGATAGGATAAATTATGTTGAGACATATTCTCCTTTGCAAAATTTGTATCCATTAGAATTATTCTATCTATATCAATATATTATAATATGGACTTATATCAGTTAGATGTAAAAACCGCTTTCCTAAATGGAGATTTAGATGAAATCATATATATGCAATAACGAGAAGGGTATGTTGTTAAAGGCCAGGAGGATAAAATATATAGGTTGAAAAAATACCTATATGGGCTTAAACAACTATCTTGTCAATGGTATTTGACTTTTCAAAATACCATCATAGAACTTAGGTTTGTGGCTAATGAACTTGACCACTTTGTATATGTATGAAATAGTGAGAGTCACTTTGTCATCTAATCTTTTATGTTTGAATCAAGAAAGAGATATTGATTATATCCTCAAGAAGTTTAAAATGAATGAGTGCAAGCCTGCATCTACACCCGTTGTGAAATGGGTCAAATTGAGTAAGGTTGATTATCCTAGTAAGAGAGAGAACAAGCCTAATGTTCCTTATGCAAAAGATGTGGGTAACTTGATGTATGTGATGCTCTGTATAAGACTTGATATCAACTTTGTTATTGGTTTTGTGAGTAGATATTAATGTGATCCTCGATGTCAACATTGGATAACCGTGAGAAGGATTCTAAGATATCTTAAAGAAACAAAAGATTTGAAGCTGTGTTTTCAAGCAGATAAACTAAAAGTGGTAGGATACTCACATGGTGATTTTGTTTGGAGCAAAGATGATAACAAGTCAACATCCTATCAAATATTTTTATTTAGAGGAGGTATTATTTCTTACGCATGCAAAAAACAGGATCGTGTAGTGTTGCATACATGAGAAGCTAAGTATTTTGCTCGCAGTATGACTGCTATGAGTATCGTTTGGATAAGTCGTTTCATACGTGATCTAAAGCTGAACATAGCCAACAAACCAATCGTCATTTATTGTTACAACAATGTAGTAATTACTCTTGTTAAGAGTTGAGATGATTGCTTAAGAAGCAAGCATATAATGGTTAAATATCATTATATTATGATACACTCAAAAGAAATGAAATAACTATATGTTATATACCAATTGCTGATATTTTGGCTGACCCATTGACAAAAAGCATCTTAAAAGAACTTTTTACTAAACATATGACTCATATGGGTTTGAGATATACCTAGAGTACGAGTGTATAAATACTTTGTTAATTGTTATGCACGTAAAACATATCGATTATGGAAAGCCATATAACACGTAAAAATTATAATTTACTTGCAACTAGAAAATGATATAACTTGATTAAACCCCAAAATTAGTGAAAAGTAAAACCGGTGTATCATAGATTAGTTCAAGTAGCCACGTGAGAGATGTAAGTTGTTGGTGGCCACTTTCGGTCCCAATAACAATAACCATTAAATGCGGGAAGAATTGTTTTGCTTTTTTAAAAATAACAACCCTCTTCTCGGATTTCATGAGTTCTTTAAAAATAAGATTTACAAAGAAAATTGTTTTGCTTTTTTAAAAAAGATAAAAGTATCTATCTCCTAGAAGAACAGATAGGAATGACCTTAACGGAAAGCTAAAAGAGAAAAGCTCGGAAGAAGAAAAAGCCAAGTATTTATACAATAAAAAACATAACAAAAATATAGAAAACAAACTATCTTCGGGAGAAAAAACTCTCTAGGGGTAACCATGTACCTCCTTCTCATTTTTTTTTTCTTCTTCTTCTCGCTTGAAGGAATAATGCTTCCACATCACTCACACGACTGCCGAGGTGGAGGTGAAATCTATTGCTGAACGGGTGTTGTTAAAGTTGATGCTTGAAAATTGACTGTAAGATCAAATCTAACATGAAAGAAGAGTCAACTTATCTAGCCACATATAAACTCCCTAGATATGTAAGAACAAATATGTGTGCGTGAGAGAGAGAGGGGTTCTAGCTGAAAGCCACAAGACGAAGAGTCTGACATGAGAAAAGAGTCAAATGATGTAGCCAAGGACGAGCTGCCCAGAGCCATCACCAAGCGCTCACCAACTGAGGCACTCTCTCCTTTTAGTGCCGAAGGCAAGTCATCCTTGGCTACAATAACTCAACTCTACTCCTTCATGACAGCCACGTATCTCCCATCACCATGCACCCATGCGTCTCCTTCGTCTCCATTTGTAGTGCCGCAAGTCTGAAGAAATTAGATGTCATACTGACCCTAATTTCTGTCAAATCAGATTTCGTCATGCACCACTTGCTCAGTCAAATCAACGGTTTGCGTAAAAGAACGTAGAAAACTTTTCCGGTGTGGCGGAAGTTCAGTTGAGGTGAAATTCAGGTGACGCGATCTATATAATTTTCCAAGAGAAAACGTAGACTTCTTCTATAATTTTTTTTTTGCATTTAGTCAGATTTTTTCCGGATTTAGTCGGATTTCAGGTAGAGCGGTGGCCTCACCTCACCCATAAGTAGTCTCACCACTGCTTGTCCTCATTGTCAAGTGAAAGTTACTTTACAAGACAATAGATTCTCTTTGTAGTGGTCCTTTTGAGTGAAGAAGCTTGGTATATTGTTGGCTGAAACAACCTTAAGGTTGGCTTTTGGTGTGCTTGAATAAGCAAAGGTCACCAGTTTCTCCTTTTAGAAAGAAGATGATAAGGTGATGGTGGAAGACATGAATAAATCAAAATCTCCGTTGACTTTGGTGGTGGACATAGATACACAGGTTTTGGAATATTGTGTGAATAAAGTTGAAAAGGTGAAGCTACTTGTTTCAAGTCAATGAAGGTCTTTTCTTTTTAACAGCAAGATGGATTAATCAGTGTGCGTATGTTTTCATCAACTGTTGAAGCAGCATTAACCCTAGCAGATGCCAGCCGGCCGGGTGTCGAACTACTGACTTAAAGATTTTAACCTTTTTTTAAAACATCCAAGATGACCATGATGATTTTGCTTGCTTTGTTGATTGATTTCAAGATGTTAGAGATTAGTGCACAAAGTAGGGGGTCGCCAACTCGAAAGAACCTCCGAGCCGATGGTCGTGAGTTCGATACCCATGACCGGCACCTTGTTGGGGGTCTTTCTAACCTCAACTTGCCTATCAACAAAGGAAAGATACTAGTGATATATAAGGGAATATATTCTTTATTATGTGTCAACAAAAGGCTAATGGCAATATTAAATTTTGGGTTTGGAAAAATATTTCATGAGGCTTATTAGATCTTAGACTGCTTTAGGAATATGGAATGATATTGCATCTGGCCATTTGGATCCTATAAATAGAGCACAGAATTTCATCAATGGCACTGCAATTGGGCAGAGGCATTTGGAATTGGGAGAGAGCCAGTGAAGAAGAGAAGAGGATGGGCCTCACGTAAGGAGGGACTCTTGTTCTGAGGTAGCCAAGGATGACTTGCCTTCTGCCTTCTCTTTCACCCGCATTTTCTTTTGCTTTCTAAGCTAAGAAGGGTGGGTCTGTTTGAGATGGAAGTGAGCAAGTCGCTTTGGCTAGCCACAGTGCATTGCCTCCTATGCTAGGCTTCAGCATCCTCTTGATTCCAACTCATTCATTCATTCATGTGTGTGTGTGTGCACGTATGTTCTTTCAAGACTTAGTGACATGTGAAATAAAATTACATCTTTGTTTGTGGTAATTTACTTAAGTTGACAATTTCACAATGATTTTTTTAGTTGAGAAATCAAATTGAATGATGTTTTAAATTATGTAAAATTATTCATGATTCTTGTGGTTTTTAACTTTGTTTCTTATATTTATTCAAACACATTCATGTGCGGAAAATATGATTTTTGTGTTTTTAGGATTAATTATATAACATTGATATTTTGCTTATTCTTAAGTATGGTTGCATGCTTAAATCTGCTATATCCCTGTCCTTGTCATGCATGCTAAAACCCTACCATAAGGTTGGATGCGTCAAAGCATTCTCTATCAGAGTGAGCATTAACTAGTTTTTTTTCCTGTTACAAGAGGAGACCGAAGCCTAACACACACATGCACCCTCTTGGAGTCGAACTCCCCACCAGCAGCAATGGCGCTAGAGCAACCTGCCATTGAGCCAACACACTCAGTGCAGCATTAACTAGTTGTTTACATGCATGCCTGAGTGTGTGTGTGTGTGTGTGCAGGGTTCTACTAGTAGTGGTTTTGTGTTAATGAATGATTAATTGACTTACTAAACACACAGCCATGTTCTAATGAGTTGGCTTGAGTTAAGGTTATCGTGGCTCGGGTGTCAAGCAAAATCGATACCTGACCTGTTTGACGACCCATTGATTAAGGTCAGGTCTATAATCTGACCCATTTTATAAACAGGTTTAGATTTGAGTTACTTATTAGAAATATTTTAGACCCGAATCACAGATAGACCTGAAATTGTTTGTCATACGGAATACATTCTAATTTTCAAATATCACCATCATTGAGTACTTGAGTTAATAACCGAAACTGAATCAGGCTGACTCATATGCAAACCAATTAACAACAGGTCAGATTTGCTTCGAAAAATTGGACCCACTTATAAATCGGATCTGCTAAGATCGACTTGTTCACACCAGAACCATTTGGGCCTCAAATTTGGTCCTACCCAAACCCAAATCCAGTGTCTAGGCTAATCATACCCGTTCTTCTTCGGGTCTGATTCATTGGGGCCCTATTTAAAATTGATCCGATTAGAACCGACGAGAACCTGATCCAGTTTCACCGTAAGCACATTTATTTAGAAAACAACTAATGTCCTGATGGTCGCCTTGAATGGTGACCCTCAGTCAGCAGTTGCCACCTAGCAAGGGATCCGAAAAGACGTGCCTGATTGAAAGTCGGCAAAACTGTGACCATAAGATGGTCGCCGTAGAGTTACGAAAAATTCTCCGGTATAAATTCTGCAGCTAACACCCAGACTCTCCAGCTCGTCCTTCGCTGTTGGTGAGTGTGGCTCGAAATGGTGGCGAAGGGTTCGCTCTTTACGCTCCCGGTTGCTGTGGTCGCCGGATCCGCCGTCTTTCTCTTCTTCTTCTTCCTCCCTCCGCTCCTCAGGTCATCACTTGTCTGCGATCCGGGTCGCCGGAGCGCAGTTAGCAGAAGTGACAGCGGATCAGAGTTGTCTTCGTCGAGATCGTTGGACCGGATCTCGACGTCGCCTGGTTGAGGGATCAGTTGAGGAAGAACGACGTCCTGGATCCGCCGGCCACGTCCAAGGGTTGGCACCTACTTCGCAAAGGGATCAACCCCCGAACCAGAGCTCAGCAGCTTGAAGATTTTCGGAGGTAAATCGAATTGTGAGTTCCGAGATATGGTTTTGGATTTATTCCCGTTTCTTGAGAGTCTGGGTTGTGGTTCTCTTGCTTTCGTTGATCTTTAGTTGAGAAGTGGAAGGGTCCCGTTGCACGTCATCATGATGTTGCCACTTTGGGGGTTTCTGGTTTCTATTGGTTCATGTGATAGCAGTGTGTATGATTTATTTTCAGTTTTGTTTGATTAGTTTTGCTATTTTTCTTGTATGGATTTTATGACACGTTAGGAATAAGGTAAGTAGTTGAACAGGCTTAACGGAGTATTTGGTATCTTATTTATCTCTGGAATATGAGAAATTTAGAAATGTGCAACTGGGTGGTGGTTCATTTTGGAGTTTTGGAAGAGAAAGAGGAGTAACTGCGCAACAGGCATGCAGCATTATGGAACTATGTGATTACTTTGCATGAAATACTTGAGGCACCTAATTGATGAATTGGAATTTGTAATTTCACGAGTTGTGCTTTTTGTTGAAGATATAGTCGATGACTGAATGACTATATTGATGACACTAATTGGAAAATAGTTCTACACTCTAGGGCACAGCTCCGTCTAGTTAAAACTTGTAGATGCAGGCTTTGTTGCACTAAATTGACCCTACAGATCCATTTGGAATGGTCAGTTTTCTAGGAATCGCATCTGTGGTCAAGTAATTTCGACATAGAATGATGATTTTTCAATTTTAAGTTTGATGCATTCTGGACTGTTGGAACTTTCTAACTTTGCAGGACATTGCGTATTCATCAAAAGCAGCTGATCTAAAACATGTTTTGGATCACCAAACTCTTATCTATCACATTCCTAGCGTTTGATTTCAAAAAAATATATAAACTGTAAGATAATGAAAGATTTTAACAAGAGGTTGTTGCGGACAAGTGTATCAATTATTAAACGATTTTAAATTTTCAACAACTCAATTAGTAAATTTTAGATGTATTTTGTTCTACAATTAATTGTCTATATCCTACGTTAACTATAACGTCAAAGTGGCAATGAATTAAGGATCTCAGGTATTTGAGAAATGAAACGAAACATTGAAACTAGACTTGAGTCTTGCTGCCGATAGTTGATGGTGAAAATAGTTTTCAGATTGTTTTTTAATTATTTACTTTAATTCAATACCTATGAAATCTAGAGCTTCTGAGTTACTAGATTGGAAATGAAGAACGCAACTGAGTCAAAAGAATTGCACGCAGTGGCTATACGAAGAAGGAAACAATCATGTATTTCATCGTTGCTATGTATCTTTTTCTAGCTTTTGTATTTAAAAAGATCACAGAAATTAGACGGTAATCCAGTAGTTCTAACCAAAAGTTCTCAAGCCTCTAGTATATTCTTATGGATCTGCGAGTTTTTTCTTTTTATTGATTTTCTGAACTCCCAAGTGCACTACGCATACAAACTTTTTTTTCAATATCACGTGTTCGTCTTAGGTGAATTCTTTTTTCAGTTAACTTTTTCCAAAGTGAATTTCGTCTGAATTAAGACGAATATGTTTTCTCGATTAAATGATTTTCAATGACCTTTCTTTCTGAGGATTGAACACACTTCGCAGATTTAAGGGAATCTCACACTATGAGGATGGGGGAGATAGTCATACAACCTTACCCTGTCCGGGAGAGTTGCTGGTTGAGGAGCACCACAGCAACTACGGGGATCCCTGGGCGGGAGGCCGTGATGTGTTTGAGTTTCTTGCAGAAGCCGTTAACCTCGCTCCTGATTTCCATGTTTTGGAGATTGGATGTGGTACTTTAAGGGTTGGTTTGCACTTCATTCGCTACCTGGAAGGAGCCCATTTTCACTGCCTTGAAAGAGATGACTTGTCACTCATGGCTGCTTTTAGGTACGAGCTTCCTTCACAGGGTCTCTCCTTCACAAGTGCCCTCTGATTGTGAAAGGAGACAATATGGACTTCAGTAAATTTGGAGATGTTACTTATGATCTCATATACGGAAGTGCTGTTTTCCTTCACATACCAGATGCTCTTGTCTGGCTTGGCCTAGAAAGGCTTGCTCCTCGATTGAAGCCCTCTCAGGGCCACCTTTTGGTTTCGCACAACATAAAATTTTATACACATCTGCACGGAGATGAGTGCTCTAAGCGGCTCACAAATCTGGGTTTAGAGTATGTGGGAAAACACACCCATGATAGCCTACTCTTCAATCACTATGAGATATGGTTTGAATTCAAGAGATCTAAGATGGATTAAGTTTATATCAGTGGATTTTGGTCTTATCCTTTGCTGTTTCACGATTCCAGATAGCTTGGTTCATCCAAGAAAGCTGAAAAAGCTTCCGGATCCTTGAATCATTCACATCTCCATTCTTTGCCTCCTTTATCCGAGTCTTCATAGGTCGCTTGATTGAGACTAAAAGATGCACGTTATTCATATCGAACTGCCTCTCCTGAAATCCTCCCCAGTCAAGAAGGCAGCTGGCAGAGACTGTGACGAGTTCTACAGGAAATTTTGGATTTGGCTTGCTTCATTTTTCATGATTTACTGAGCATTGAGTGCTTCGAACCCAACCCCATCTGCGTTGCTTCTGGTTGTGGTGATGAAAAGCTCCAACTTGTGCACTCAAATCGCTCACCATGTAAGTCCTATGTCAATAAGCAGTTTTTCTGTACGTAACTACTTTGCTTGTGGAACAATATAGATCTGCAGAACTTTGTACCACAATTTGCTGTAAAGACTGTTGATTTATCTCATGAGGATCAGCTACGGAAATCTGTAACTCTGGTGCTTGGTAGTTTCTCCTTTTACCGCATATGCTTGTTCTACTTGAACATTACATCAATCTTGTTGGCATGATAATCTATGTTATCTAAAACTAACTCCAGATAGAGGGGTATCTCTTAGTATAATCCTGCCATTCCATCTCAATGAATCTAGACTATTGGGATCATGATTTGCTTAATCATTCAGATAGTATCTTCTTTATTTTTATCAAACAAAGAAACCGCATCAAGGTGGAAGGACACTGTGATCTGGTAATACCTCCTTCCCCGCAGAGCTGGAGGGGAAGGATTTAGTCCTTTCACATAGGAGACCAATGATCCTACAACAAATCAGAGTAGATGCAATCTGAAGTATGTTGAGTTAATATCCTATGTCAGATAATTTATCTTGTTCCAGAACCTGCTATTGAACTTGATGCTTGTGAGCGCCAACAAGGCACTGTTCCACCCTACCATGTGGGAAGGACGGTGCTGTCCAGATCGACCATCAAGGGTGATCCAATGGTTGTCCTCCTTAGGATACCTGCATTCGTGTGTGTGTGTAGAGATATAGATATAGATGTGTTTGTGTGTTGCACTTTGTCTCAAACTAGAACCCTGTGTCAGCGTTGAGTAGAGGATTTGACCTCTAGTTGGGAGGACATTTTGATTGGTAGGATTGAGAATAGCAGTTGAATGCCGTGGCTTGCACCCTCACTCCACCAAATGTACTTACCAAATTAACTACCTATATACTTCGTGACAAAGAATCAATAAAGAGGTAGAGGACGACCACAAAAGTGTTGGAAAGAAACAATAAAGAATGATCTAGCTTATTGTGAGTTAACTGCTAACATGGCACACGATAGGGATCTGTGGAAACAAATAATTCATGTAGCCGACCCCATCTAGTATGGGAAAAGGCTTAGTTTTTGTTGTTGTTGTATACTTCGTGACAAAGGCACCGACCCTTATATATAAAGTTGATCAGCACACCTCTCTTCCTCTTTCACAAGAAACCACCAGAGTGAGAAAGAGATGGCTTGGCCAGGACCTCCCCCACCACCTGGAACCCCAGGTCTGGGTGGGTTGTGCGGCCTTTTGTCGTCTTGGTAAGTGGACTTACACCCTTTCTGAGGTCGATGATTTAGATACATGATTTCTTTTTGTGTTTCTATTATAGAGCAGCAATTAGACCTTTCATGTTTTATGGTTCTGAGTGTTGGGCAGTTAACCGTCAACATGTACAAAAGATGTTTGTGACAGAAATGAAGATGTTGAGATGGATGGGTGGCCATACAAGAAAAGACCGTATACCTATGTTGCATGGATACGGGTACGGTACTGGTACGGGGTACGTAATTTTTTTAAAAACTAAGGTACGGATACGGCTCTATTAAAAAAAGTAATAATAAAATAAATTTACATAAATATATATATATATATATATACACAATTATATATATATATATATTTTAAAAAGCATTCTAGTGTTTGAGAATAATTTTATTCTAACTATGAAAATGTCATTTCTACTCTTCTTCAAAGTAATGACAATTAAACAACAAACACATACCGCAAGTCGTCGATTTTCTACACAACATTTTGAGATTCAATCTGTGTAGCATAAAAGGCGATCCCCATCATTGCAGTGCTTACCATAAGAGAATCAAGAGTCCCGAAAAAGCATCATTTCAAGAATAACATAAATCAGATTAATGAAGTCACAACAACATATAACCAAGACCAATATATGCAAAAAGAAGTAATAAAGAAATAGAGACCTTTGTCGATCACAACATGAAACAACTGGAGAGATTTCAGACCTTCAAAACTTCTTCAATGATGCGGATATCACAAAGAATTTGGACTTCTTGTTTGAGGAGGCATCTGAATTCATTGGCGAGCCTGGAGTCGAAGAGAGCTGGATAATCTTCGACGGGGTTTGCCTGAGTTTCGGTGGGTGTGACAGTGAGAACCTTCCCATTGAGGAAGTGGATTCTATGAGTGTTGCTGATTTGGTTTCCATTCCTTACCCCATCAACATTTGTTCTTAGAAATGCCTCCCATTGCTAACAGCTTGCAGGAAGTATTTATTGCGTTTGACTATCTTTCTTAGAGATTGTGCTGTTAAAACCAGTGTTATCCGTATCGCACCGTATATGTATCGTATCATGACCACGATACGATACACTACCCCGTATCATACGATACGGTGCGATACGTATCGTATCGTGGGCAACCATGATATGATACACTACTCCGTATCGTAAAACGGTGAGTATCGCATGATACGCCCAAAAAAAATTATTTTTTTTAAAAAAAAATCAAAAAAAGAATTCAATTTTTGTTTTTGAAGGTTTCTGGCCTCTCTTTGTCTCTCTTCACTTCTCTCTAAGGCATCCTTCGACTGCTTTAAAAATCTAGTGAAAAATCTTCATGAAAAGTAATAATATTCATGAAGAAATAGACGATATGCCCGTATATGAAGAAATATTCATATAATGCATGTACCAACCAAATTTATGTATCAAATATGAATAATCGCCTATTTGTTGACAGTATTCAAACTATTGCCAAATAGGTTTGCTGGAAAAAGCTTAACTAACCAAATACAAATTCTTCAATCTCAGTATACGTGTAATTTTAAAATTTATAAAAATTTATGAAAGATAAACTCTTAAGAATTCTACTCTCGATCAACCGCATTGAATCAAATTGTCATAATAAAGGAAAAGGTTTGAAGATCAGTTTTTTATCAAACCACACAGGTTGCTTCGTCACTTTTTGATGTTTGGAATGGACTGACAAGGCTCAAGTTAGTTTAAGGTGATAACGAAATTGACCCATGGGTCTTGCATCACATAAAAGACTACCGATAAATAGAATATTATTACTTTTTATGAAGATTTTTTACTAGATTTTTAAAGCAGTCGAAGGATGGCTCAGAGAGAAGTGAAGAGAGGCCATAAACCTTCAAAAAACAATTTGAATTTTTTTTTGATTTTTTTTTGAAAAAAAATAAAAATATTTTTTGGGCATATCGCTCGTATCATGGAGCCCAGCGATACCCGATACGATACGCGTCAGACAACACTGGTTGAAACTTGTGTTCAAATAAAATTTTAGTTACTCGGTGAGTTCAGTCATCTTTGAAGAATTAATCCATAGTCGCGACAAAGCTTAGTTGGCATATAACGCTCATGTATGAGGCAAACTTGAGCAGACTGAGCCGGTTGGTGCTATTGTATCTGGATGATATACTATGCAGATCTCTAGTGCTCATAGGGTTTATCACAAACCTACCAGCTATCAAAATAGCTGATGCTAGAAAGAGTTTAGACCCACAACCTAGATTTCTTACACTAACTTCATGATTGTTGTGTCAGATAAACACAGCTAGATAGACCCACAACCTAGATTTCTGACACTGACTTTATGATTGTTGTTTCATTCGCAGACACTCAAAGTCTGAAACACACCGGGTCTATTGCCCCTTCAAGGTTTTAATCCAGCGTACCCAAACTATGGTACGCGTACCGATATACATACACGCATATCAGTATACACACATACCAGTACGCCATTCGTGGTATGGATACGTACCAGGCATACCCATGCGCATACCCATACCTGGTATGTACCGGATACGGGTACGTCGCCCAAAAGAACGTACCCGTGCAACATAGCCATATACATAATGAGATTATTAGAAACAAATTAGGAGTGACACAAATAGAAGATAAAATGAGAGTATCGTTTAAGATGGTTTAGACATATAGAAAGAAGATCAGAAGAAGAACAAGGTATGAAAAACTAAATTTGGAACGTATTAAAAGAGGTAGAGGATGACCACAAAAGTGTTGGAAAGAAACAATAAAAATGATCTAGCTTATTGTGAGTTAACTGCTAATATGGTACATGATAGACCTCTGTGGAAACAAAGAATCCATGTAGCCCACCCAGTAAAAAGCTTAGTTGTTGTTGTTGTATTATGTCTCCTTTAAGCTGCCTTGGTTGGAATCACCTCTTTATAATATATACTGTGGAATGTGTCTCGGTATCAACTTATCCTTGCGAGATCCTTATTTGATTCCTGCATTTCTTTTTGTGTTTCTATTATATGTCTTCTTTAATTTGCCTCGGTTGGAATCACCTCTGCATAGTATATACTGTGGAATGTGTCTCGGTATCAACTTATCCTTGCGAGATCCTTATTTGATTCCTGCATTGCAGCCTTTACTTCCTATGCTGTTGCTGTATGCTCCAGGCGTGCTGTGGATTCCTGTTTAGGCCTCCTGGACTGTCCGGACCACCTGCCCCACCCGGCCCTTGGTGAATATGGCTTCATCCTGGAAATGATATAATGTTTCATATTTGATCGTTGTTTTGGCATGGATTTGTTATGTACATGATAAATAAAAGCTTTCTTCTTCTTACTTGCCTACTTTTACGCCATCACATTCTAAGGAGAACCTCAGACTGAGAGAGTTTTATCAATGGATCCTCCCTAAGGTTAATGGTGGTTTGGGGCCTCATACCAGAATACCCCGTGAATTAATCTGCGTCGATTAGACCTAATTCCAACTTCACATCTCAAAAATTTCTAGTCGCGTAACGAAGATTTGCATTCGAATGTATGTGACAATGGCAGATCCATTATATAATTGAATATGGAATCAACATTTTCACATGTAAAACTGTGGACGTCCCCTAGTTTTGGACCTGAACTGATCCCCGATTTCAGAATATTGGTCCTGATAAGAATCCGGGATACCAAATTCAAACTCAAACTCTAAACTGAACTGGTTTTCAATTTTACATGATCCTGTTCGTGTCAGTATTTTATTCTGTGTTCATACCTAGAACAAATCAAGCCAATTCTTTTCGTGTTACTTTGGAAGGACACGAATAAGGGCTACCCGTGTTGCATGCAGTTCTCAAGGTTAGATGGCTTTGTATGTCGTGAGCTTGTACCCTCTGTAGTTGAGCACATAGACGATTCGTGCACAGACTTTTCTTCTTCTGCTTCATTTCCTTCTCAGTTTGAATATGTGAATTGATTCCGTGTATACTTCAAGATAACATCTTGTGTCCCAAAGGAGATGGCAAATTGGGTTGTCAATATGTAAATTTTAATATTACCCATGTGTGTATTATATAATATAATATTCATACCCTATGTGTGTGTGTATGTTTGAGTTCGAGCCAGTTTTTTTTTAGGTTGCTATTAGCCAGACTTGGATCCAAACCGAAATGCATAAAACCTGACCCAAACCAACATTTTCAGGGTCGGGTCCAAAATGGTCACCCCTAATCTTTTAGGTTCCAGATACTTGCTTGAATTCAAGATTGAAGTCCATGAACCAAATTCGTTATCAGACTTTTCTTCAGCACGCTCTTCGTATTTGTTATCTACGACACAAGATGAAGCTCAACGGCAACCAAGAATCCTGCAGTGTGACCCACATTGTTCAATATATTTTCGGATCAACATCTTAAATGAAAACAGAATCTTAGAATGGTATCATCTGTATGCGGGATAAGCATGAACTTCTTGGTAGGCATGACGTGGAATTGTCGGCCAAAAGCTCTCTTCCTGTCATCACTGATTCAGCACAATGCCAAATTAGCTTGTTGATTTAACCAATCATGCGTGTGAAGCTTCTCTCTCTCTCTCTCTCTCTCTCTCTCTCTCTCTCTCTCTCTCTCTCTATATATATATATATATATATATATATATATATATATATATATATGCGTGTGTGTGTGTGTGTGATCATAGGTTTTCTTTTCTATGTCAAATAATTGATATTTGCTAAACTGTCTTGTGTCAACTCCAAAGGCCATCATTGTGATTAATAGTTATATGTCAGATATTGACGGTCGTCATCCTGTGACACAGTTGCAGAAAGGATGTCCTTTAAGCAAATTAATCGACACTCACACACAAATGTGTGGGTAAATACACATATATCTTCAATCGGTCCCAAAGATAAGGACAGCTTAATGCTTTCCTGCGCAGCTGCATGACCACGTTACAATCTCTCTCTCTCTCTCTCTCTCTCTCTCTCGCCAGAGAGACATGAAACATGCAGATGAAAGACAAGCTGCATGCTTATCGTGGAGATGTCTCGTTCAAGTTGTTCTCTCAGAGATAAGGCTGGTGCACAGCTTGCATATAACCACACATACATATGTGTCACTTGTGATTGAACTGACTGCTACCATGATGTCCATGCATGCATCCTTCTTCATCAGGCATTGAAGAGACATACTTCATGAAAATGCTAACTCATGACCATTTGGCATGCAAACTCCATGAGTGTCTTCCAATCCCCCATTTTCCCTTTTCTCATATAAAAAAATAAAATACACAAAATTTCAATATTTTAACCCAATAATCAGTAGCTATTTGATTTTTGTTTACAGTGAAAAGTAATCAATAAACCCATTATGTTTTATGGTTATGAGTATTGAGCGGTTAATCATTCACAAGAACAAAATATAATCATGGTAAAAATAAGAATGAGTGATTATAAAGAAAAATTGTATACATAATAAAGTTATTAGAAATAAATTAAGAGTGGTATTAATAAATAATAAAATAAAATAAAATAAATCGTCTAAGATGGTTTGAACATATAGCAAGGCATCAAAGTAAGCTCCAGTAAAAATATATGAAAAATAGATTATGAAAACATTAAAAAGAAAGAAAAAACTATAAAAATGCTAGAAAGAAACAATAAAATATGATTATTGGCATGATACATGATCGAATTTTATAGAAATAAAAGCTGTAGCTGGCCCATTGTTGTGCTTGCTTCACTTTGAAACGAGATACCTTAGGAAAGGGGGTTTGATGAGAAGTAAGAAATGAAAAAAATACTAATTAGCTTCAAATTTGCCACAACAAGCGTTGTTGATAAGGAGAGGAAGATGGGACTCACCGTTGAACCTTAAAGGCCCTATAAGAGAAGAAAAAATTTATAACTTCCTTTGATGCAATCCAGCCAAAGTGCTACTCTTTTAAGTATAATCATGACTAAACAACCCACCTCCCACTTAATCAATAGAACAAAAGGTGAAATAAGTGTATTTTAAAGATGAAAACAAGAACCATAGACCGCAATATGAATTTTAATGGGTCTATTTAAGCATCAAAACAGATCCACTAAATCCAAAATTGTTGAGCCTTAGATCGGGTCATAGGTCCTTGAGCCAACTCTTCACTTTGGGCACAGCAACCGTTCGAGTGAGGTTTATCTTTGATGTCCTTCATGCCTAATTTGTCTCAGCGTACTCTTAGATTCTTGTCATACTCACGGGGTTGGTAAGGATTTGTCCTCAAATCCAACTGTTGGTGATTTTCAGTTTTCATGCCAAGGTGATCTCCCATAAGTTGCTTGCAAAAAGTTCTCACCATTGTTCATTACAAAGTTTTCCTACCAAGACACTTATATGACTTGATACCTAATACACTTAACTACAAAAAGAAACAACTTGAACAAATACCTATTGTGGCTAAACTAGAGAAAATTATGATGGAAGAAGTAAAATTATTCTACCCTAGGTTCTATGTACAAAAAGTGGTGGGGTTGCTCTTTTTGCTTCAATCTCTATTGTGATAGTAAAACTTCTACGTGTTTGTTGTGGATGAATTCATCAAGCATGCAAGAAATTTAGTTGAATATGTCACATTTGCATAGGAAAGAGTAACTTCTTTTGTATTCATATACACCAATTCGAGTTCATGCTTGATTGGACTTAGTAGACATGCTGCAACAGATTCTGTCATTACTTTATATTGGCATCCATTAGCCCAATTTAGGAAAGGATTATAGAAAGAGCCAAGTGGGTCTACAAAAAGTTGAATCGGATCAAGGTCACGAATAAACAAACTCATATTGAGTTGTGGACAAAGAGTTGCAACATTTACTTCAAATATATCATTTATCACATGCAACAAGTAAAACTCCATAACAACACTTACTCTTATCACACAATCAATTGGTGTGACATTGTATTCTTGATTATTAGAGTTTAATTGCAAAAAAACTGTTTGGATTGCTTGTTTGAAATCAGGGTCTTTGCTTAGATGAACCTCATCATTGAACTCAAACTGAGATGACTTACTTAGAAACAATAGGCCTAATTCTACATTCTTTTGCTCACCTTTATTTCTGTTGGCTGGAATTTTGTTCCAGATTGAGGAAAACAATATCGTTCTTCTTCTTTTCTTACTCAAGAACAACAAGATTTGGCTTAGAATTTTGACTAGTGTTCTGAGGCTACTTTTTATTATGCTTTGGACTGAGTGATATGAGTGATTTTCTTTTTGTCTTTCACGAAATAATAAGTATTGTGAATCCCATCATAAGTGGTCCTTTGGTAGAACTGTCATGACCATCCAAGTAGTAAGTGACCCACTTCCATGAGAACTACATCACATAGTACTTCATCTCGGTAGTTCTTTCCAATAAAAAAAGAAATGCTAACTTGCTTGGTGATATACAATCCCTCTTCATTATTTAACCAATGAATCTTATAGGGACAAGGATGATCTCACATGATCAATTCAAGTTTTCACTTGAACTCAGTTGAAGCCACATTCATGCAGCTCCCATTATCTATAGTGACATTAAAGGTCTTGTTCTTGATAGTGCAGCGGGTGCAGAACAATTCACATCCTCTCAACTCAATCTGTATTGGCGGTAGGGATTTTTCTGCTTCTATTTTGTCATCTAAATTTTTAATAGGTGAGCTACAACTAGATGGATGCTGAAACTGTTCACCCAATTGGACATGCACATTGGTACTCAATTGTATCATCATTTGCAATAACTATCTCATTTAAGTAGCATTTTCTTCTAGCCTTCTTTCTACAGCAAGGAGTGTGACATGATCGAGAGATACTCCTCAAGGACAAGAAGGAGAGGCATTTGAGTCAATACAATCACCATTGTTGTTGTTTACGGCACTCATGATATGAAAATATGTATCAGCAAATACAATAATGATTTTGAGATGAAGTCTTAATAAAAGTACCAAATGTTGTGCTTACTTCACCTTAAATTAGATACTTCAAGAAATGGGTTTGATAAGAAGTAAGAAATAAAATATTATTAACTAGTTTCAAATCTGTCACAACAAGAGTTGTTGATAAGAAAAGAAAGTCACGACTCACCATTGAACATTGAAGACTTAGATAAGAGAAGAAGAAATTTGCAACTTCCTTTGATACAATACAACCAAATTGTTGCTCTCTGTAGTATATCATGACTAAATAACCCACCTTCCACTTAACCAATAGAATAAAAGGTGAAATAAATGTATTTTAAAGCTCAAAATAGGGACCCTAGACCATAATATGAATTTAATGGGTCTACTAAAGCATCAAAACAGATCGGTTAAATCTAGAATTATTGAGCCCTAGCACTAGATCAGGTCATGAGTCCTTCAACCTACTCTTCACTTTAGACACGGCAACCGTTCGAGTGGGGTTTTGCCCTCTTCAAGTCAAATTTTAGCTCATGTAGGTCCAATTCTGTGGTGAGTGGGCCTGGTTTGGGTCAAGTCAACTCCTATTAGGTCGCCGACCCGCTTCGTAAGCAAGAGGGTGGAAACTGCAACGTTAACGTTCGCCACAAATTTTGACTGCAACAAGCCGAGTACTTTTCTTCATTGGTTACTCCTGCAGTCCAATCGCAATCAATGTGGATATCATATATAAAAAGGACATGTTACTCGAGCAAACTACAAAATCTACCTGTCAAATCTGGGTCCCAGGCTTAGGCAGGCCGGGTACGGTTATTACTATACCCAGTCCCAACCCAAACCTTAATGGGGTGGGTACGGCTTCAGATTCTACTTTACCCAACGGGTATGGACTGGGTACGAAGTAAAAATGGGTCATATATGTGTGTGTACAGAGAGAGTCCCAGTTTCATAGTATACTTTGGTGTACAATTTTTTAGAAACATCTTGACCGTCAAATTTCTACCGTTTGATCTTAGAAACATCTTCACCGTCAAATTTCTACCATTTGATCTTTGAGATCAATGATGGAGAACTAAATCAAATGTATCATTTTATTTTGTGCTTGCATTTAATATACATGATGTACTAAATGTAAAGTAATTCAAATTTTTACCGTTCATGTCAAAGATCGAATGATAGAAATGTTTATATAAGATTATACATCTAATCTCCATTAGATATTGTCTACCATTGATGTATGTTGTTAACTCATGTATGATATTTGTTTTTTTGATGGTACGAGTATAATTTCAAATAAGTATTTGAAAAATGATGAAGAACGACTTCACTATACTTATGCCACTCAAAAGCAATTGTTACACATGAGTGAACAACATCTATAGTAAAGGACAGGTATATGTATATACATGTACAATAAGCATGGGTTAGGGCATATATTAGATTAGGTATGGATGAGGACATCTTATCCTCATTGAAGTTGGAGCGGGTCAATCAATATTCCCATTCCTATGTATTATCTCTCTAAGACCCATTAGAAAACTTAGGTTAGGTCTTCCAAATCCCATTGAAGTTGGAGCGGGTCAATCAATATTCCCATTGACCCATTAGAAAACTTACCCGAAAGCATGGATCCGAAGGAAATCTTGGTTATTCATCTCCATCGAATTGGTTGAGTAACAACGATGTCTTCCTTTTTTAAGTTGAATACTATTTAGTAGTTGTTTGCTTAACTCAAACAAATACTCCCAAAGATCAATAAGCTTTTAGAATTCACCACTTTGAAAAGCAACAAGAGAATTGCTTGCACGGAGATCCTCTTTCGGGTGGTCCATCTGTGTCGCAAAATGGATCCAAACACGCGACCCGAATCCAACCCGAACAGCATCAGTACAACTTAGGATCGGGTCTGGGTTGTCAGGGGAAAGGGGAAAGACCCGAGACCCGCGGAAAACTCTGGATAAGGGCACTACTTAGCACCACCTACCCCCGAGAAGTGGAAACCGATACACGTCATTGGTGAACGAACGTTCTTTACACGCAACTGATGGACACGTGTCGGTAACCCTTCCTAAGCAGTCGCCACGTCATATCCCTATCCGCTTTGGCCACCGCCCAAATAGAACGGATAAAAATAAAACCCGCTATTTTTTATTTTGTGTGGCGGACGAACGGGCCTCGTAGCGCCACGTGTCCCGCGGGTCTTCTGTGGCAGCCTATTCGATAGAAAAAGCCTCCTTTATGAAATAAATATCGGAAATGCCTTTGCGCAAGAGACTTTGGGGTTGCTTTGGTTGATGGCATTTTGTTATTTATTGTGAAATGAAGACGGGAAAGTTAGCAGTTGAGTCCTTTGATTTCTTCGATAAATACTGTGGTTGCGTCTACCCGTTTTGAGAACGTTCCCTCTTTGATTCCGTCACGCGCTTTTCTTGTTTCTTGCGATTGAGTCTTCGCCCTCCGTTTCTACCCGTCCATCTCCCCTGATTTTCTCTTGCGTTATCCAGACCTTTGCTGAACCTTCGTGTTATCTTTGCAGCCCCCGTTTTTCTGCTCTGCTGATTCTGCCTTTGCTCACAGATCCAGCGAGAATCTTATCGCTAAATCTGACCTCGTAATTTGTACCTATTCGTTCCCTTTCCTCTGTTAAATATTGTCTCCTTGGGTCGTCCTCTTCGGGAATATTTGGGTTTTACGAAGATATCTGCTTTCAGTCGGTGTTTCTTGTCCTTGATTCAATCGGTTGTCGGGGTTCCTTTTGTTGGTGATTCGTTTCTGGTTTGATCCTCTGTATTTTCTTCCCGCGGTGTTTTCTCTTGGTGATTTGTGCGATCTCTCGAAAGGGATTCTTTTATTGTTGGTTTTACCGGAAGTTCGCGAGCTTTTCAGGTTTTCTTTCCCGAATCATGGAGGTTTCGGTGATCAGAAGCGCACGGTTTCCCGCTGGGAGAATGAATCATGTTATTGGGAAGTCGAATCTTATGGGGTATTGTAGAGAGTTAGGGTTTTCGAGGCGGACGTCGAGCCAGGTTGGGCTTGGTCTCTCGGTCGATTGGAGGAGGAGCCGATTGGTGGTGACGGTGCTCGCAGCTGCAGGAGTGGAGAGAGTAGCCATTGGAAAAGAAGCTGGAAAACGATTGCTAGATAAGAAAGTAAGTTTTCCTATTCTAGGAAATTCCTCTTCTATTTTCTAGAGTCTTTGGCCATCGTAGGTGGAGTTCTCCCTCTTGTGGTTTGCTGGGTTTCGGATAAAAATTTCCCCTCTTTCCGCCGCACTTCTTTCCTTGTACGTTGATCAATGGATGCGTTGCTTAATCCCTCCTTAAATATCGTGAAACTTTCCTCATTATTGCCAATTATTTTATTCGATATTATGATGAATTTCCGGATGAAATAAGCTAATATTATCTGTGGTAAATTGTTTCAAAATTGTAATATACGTAACTTCAATTTACTATTCAAGGCACCCGTTTGAGTTCAGCTTTTTATTTTCAAGAAAGAAAAGATTTGTTGCTTCCCATGTTACCATGTCAAAGATTCGAAGATTCGTACCCTTCAAATTCAGATTCACCAAGAGGGACTGGACAATATAGACTTTTGACTTCTAGATGTCGAAAATGTCACGTTAAACTTCCCGATTAGTGTGCTTCTTATCTACTGATGAGGTTTGTCATATGTGGTGATGTTTGCCAGGCAGGTTCTCTTTCTTTTGTCCTTTCGGTTGAAAAGTTTTCCTTTTTCTTGATTTTTCTTGTGATCCATTTTGTAGATAAGTTTTCTTTTTCTGTCCCTAATTTATTTTTTTCATGTATAAAATACATGTATTCCGTGTGTGTGCGCGCGCCTATAGATAGAGAGAAATATGTATGTGTATGTATGTATGTGTGAAAATGCCATAGTATATTTGGTTCTGCCGAATTAAACGTTTCGTTTCAACTAGAGATGTTAGAAATTGAACATCAGAACCTTTCTATAAGGTCAAAAGTTTCGTTGTTTAAAATCATGATATTATGCCCATCTGGATTGTCTCATTTCGTTGTGCTTATTTTAGTTGTAGATTCTGAAACTTGTTTTGGGTAGTTTTGAGTTTGGTTTCTAAGTTTGTATACGTTTGTGTATGCAGTGTGGCCGAATTCCTTTATACGTCGCACTTCCCCTTGATTCAGTCTCAGACAGTAGTACGTTGAACCATGCAAAGGCTATCTCCACTGGGCTGAAGGCACTGAAGCTTCTTGGAGTCACCGGTGTGACGGTGCCTGTATGGTGGGGAATCGTGGAGAACGAAGCAGCCGGAAAATACAATTGGTCTGCCTACCAATCTCTTCTTGATATGATCCGTGCCGCTGGACTCAAAATCCGTGTTTCTCTCTGTTTCCATGGTACATCAGCGATCACGCTTCCTCCATGGGTTATTAAGAGCGGAGAGAGCGATCCTGACATTTACTTCAGGGATCGTGCCGGAAAACGGTACAAGAACTGCTTGTCTTTTGCCGTCGACAGCCTTCCAGTGCTCGCGGGAAGGTCTCCCATGCAAGCCTTCGAAGAATTCCTTTCGGAGTTCAAAACCTCATTTTCTAGCTTCTTGGGTACCACAATCACGGTGAGTTTGATGATCTGCATACCCTTTACTCAAGGAAAATTCTCATTTCTATTGTTAAATTCTCTAACCGTTGCTCTTTTGTGGTTTTCTTCTAACAGGATGTCTCAGTGAGCCTTGGCCCCGACGGCGAATTACGGTATCCTGCCTTCCCTGAAACTCGCCGGGGAAAGATTCAAGGGGTAGGGGAGTTCCAGTGTTATGACAAGTATATGCTTGCGAATCTGAAGCACCATGCTGAAAGTTCCGGCCACGCCGACTGGGGCCTTTCTGGTCCCCATGATGCACCCACCTATCACCAATGGCCTCAAACTAACAACTTCTTCAGGGACGGCTTCGGTTCCTGGGAGACGCCGTACGGCGATTTCTTTCTCACTTGGTACTCCGATCAGCTGATTGCTCATGGTGATCGTGTTCTCTCCCTGGCATCGAGGGTTTTCGGTAATAGTCCAGTGACCATCTCCAGCAAGGTTCCTCTTGTGCATAGCTGGTACAAGACTCGGTCTCATGCCGCAGAGCTGACTGCTGGATTCTACAACACTGACAAAAGAAACGGCTATGACGCCGTCGCCAAGATGTTTGCTGCGAATTCTGCTTCATTGGTTTTACCAGGAATGGATCTCTCTGATTCCCATCAACCAGCAGAAGCTCTTTCAAGCCCGGAATCGGTGTTATCGCTGATAAGAGCGGCGTGTGTGCAGCACAACGTGCCCGTTTCCGGTGAGAATAAGTCGATCTCTGGCGTGCTTGACAATTTCAGGAGAATGACAGAGAACCTGAAGGATGATAAGTGGAGGTTGGAGAGCTTCAACTATAACAGGATGGGTGCACAGTTCTTTTCACCGGAACACTTTCCGAAGTTCACCCAGTTCTTCCGCGGGTTCGATTTTTCTGAGAGAGATGCCGACGACCTTCCGGGTGACAAGGCAACCCTTTCCTCGAGTCGTGCTGCGGAACAGGAGAAGACATTACAGATGCAAGCATGAGGAGACTCGAACTTACTCTTCCCTTTTTTGTTACCGGAAGATGTAAATGTATATATCTATTTAGCGAGGACGCTCCTCTGTGGCACTATCTTTCTAAACGCCCATGATCCATCTGAAGACTTAGGGAGATTGATCCGTCTGAAGATACTTATTATTTGCATATTTTGCAGGATACATTATTGTTACACCAAAATAATATTTTGATAGACTTGTATATGATATTCATATGTTTCTTGGGTATGAATTCGGTTCTTTCTATTTTTCGACCAACTAGATATGGGTCATATTGTAATTAGAAAGACGTGGGGTGTTCGGATAGGAAGGAAGGGTGCCTGCTTTCATCACGCAAGTCTCTGTTTATATTAATGTTGGAGGCGTCCGGACGCATCATCTTTATCCATGTCCATGTTTTTTTGCAAGAAGGGGGGGCCAGATTCTTTGCTTGTGGTTTCAGGTTTTGAAAGATGTTACCGGTCACACTTTATAGAGGATAAGCTTTATGCAAGAATCCAAACGCGGTGAGTCCATATAGAACAAAGATTGTTTTTGTGGTTCATCTGAGTAAGCCATCTCTCCCTCTATGCTTTTTGGAAGGATTAAGAGAAACCTTTTCCTAAAAATGTTGAAGGAAATGATGCTGCCTCAGCAGCATAAGACTACACACTGACCTTAAATTCCATTACTAATTATTCAGGACTCAGTGTTTGGCAAAATAAAGTAACGCAGAAACCTATTACACACCTATATATACTTATCCTCCAAATAATAGATCAAATGGTGAAGAAGATTTAAATTTAAAAATGAAAAATTATCTTCCTTCGTTCAATGGTTAGACATGAATAAGTTCGATGTTCAAAGTAGATTTTATTAGTAAAATTTGTAGAAATATGTGTATAATAAATTGTAATAAATATAAATATGTTTTATTCAACAACAACCGTATATCCAAAGTAAGTTATTCATAAACAAACCGTACGAAAAACAAAAACAAAAATAATAATTAAAAAAATATATTTGTTTGAGTCGTTCTTGTGAACTTACTTTAGAGAAATCATTGAGAGAAATGAGAGTGATTCACTGTACATTAAAAATCAGTGACTCATTATACAAACGTAGGGTACCAACATCTTACTTTGAGGATAAAACACTCACAAGAAAGACATGCACGGATTTTTAGTTAACCTTGACCATGCTTCAATCCTCTATTATTGAGGAGGAAGAGTGTAGGAAATAGCCACACCACAAGAAATACAACGAGAGTAAAGAGCAGAGTTGGAAGGAGAGAGTATTCGCGAGAGTAAGTAAATGATTAGAGAGCTCTAATCAATTATTTATAAATTATGTGTTATCATTGATCATAAATCTAATCCAAACGACATACATTTTCGTCTCGTAATCGTTTTCACGTAAACACTCGTGACTGTTAGATTAAAAGTTTTTCATACAAAAAGATAGACAAAAGACAATTCTCAAATTCAAAACCAAGCTCAAGTCCGGCACGCACGTGCATATGTGTGATTAAGCATGTCCTTCCCAAGCTCTTTGAAATAAGGTTTCTGTTATTCTTCAATATGAGATTAAACTGTCTCCTCTTCGTCATCATATGCACAAATCCCCCACATGTATCTTTTTACACTTTAAGACTTTTACATATATCAATGATACATCAATTGAATATTTGAGATATCAACATGAATTAAATGTTATTCCTGCACATAGATTTAATTAACCTAACTTAATTAATAGTAAATCCAACAATCCCACAAAGTTCTTAAATGTAAAAGTATCCTCACAAATCAACCATCATATTATGCTTTCAATAATAGTACATTCTGGTTTGAACTGTTACTTGAGTTATTCAATATTATTTTTATATAAACTAAGTGAACATACGTCTTGAACCTTAACATTAAGTGTAAATGTGTCTATTGATAATCACATAATAAAAGGTTGCGATGTGATTTTTAGGAATGATTTATTAATGGTCATATATCTATATCCTGTATCATGATTCACTTCAAAGAACAACTAAATTCTCCTATCACGATCACACAATATCAATCACTTAGTTGGGCATATTAAAGAATGTATTGTTAGCATCATTTCCTACCACTCAATCCCATTAAGAGAACAATCTCTTAATAAACTTTAAGTCATTACACTTTACATTTACACACATACTAAAAGTATCACATAATACAAAGTGTCATCCTATTCACCCAACAACTTATTACTATTACATTGAATCCACTTCTTAGGATCTCCACTAAGATAGGTTGAGTTGTCACTACTTGTGAATAAACATGTGTTTTAGCCTCATCTCCAACATACGTTTCTCAACTAAGGCTACTGATAGACTCTTGGTCAAATGATCGGTCGTGTTATCTTTTGATCTAACAAAATCTACAGTCATGACCTAATCAGATACAAGAGTCCTTATAGATTTTAGTCTGACTTGTATATGTTTCTGTTGCTTTTGGTTGTACTTATAACTATTGATATTACCAATTGTAGTCATGTTATCACAAGGTACTCAAATTGCAAGAAGCGACTTTTTCACTATAAGTAAATTGAATATAAATCCCTTAAATCATTCAGCTTTCAATTTAGTCTCATCCAAAGCAAATATTTCTGCTTCAAAGATAAAATCGAGTCAAAATAGTTTATTTCTTCAATTTTGAGGTGACAGCACCAGCACCTACAAGAAACACATTTAATGACCCCATTACTTATAGAGTTCTTTGTTATTCAATTAGCATCACTAAATCCTTTAAAACAGAAAAATGTTTATCGTAATGCAGTCAAAGGAAAATCATTTCTTTCACATAACGAAGTATTTTGTATATATCAATTGGTATATCTACTCAACTTAAATACAACAAGTACAATATTTGATCATGTAAAGTTAGTTAGATACAACAAACTATCGACAATATGAAAATATCATAGTTGAAACAAAGAAATACCACTTTCATTCTTATATAAAGCCTTAGATAAATCATATAAGGTTTTAACAGGTCTATAGTTTGTATATCCAAATCTCTCTAAAACTTTCTCAAACATAATCAAACTAAGAGATTACTATACTATCAGTAGATCTTGTAATTTTAAGACATAAAATCACATCAGCCACACTCATGTCCTTTATCTCAAACTTACTACATAAGAATGACTTTGTATCATTTACTATTCTAATATCATAACCAAACAATAATATATCATCTACATAGAAACAAAATGACGAATGCATTATTTATCGACTTGCAATAGACACACTTATCATAATCATTAGAAACGAAATCAAAAGATGATATCGCATAATCAAACTTTTCATGTCATTGTTTAGGGGCTTGTTTCAAACCATATAATGATTTAACAAGTTTACACACCTTACACTCATTCTCACGAGTTACAAATCCCTCTAATTGATTCATATAAATTTTCTCATGAAGGTCACCATGGATGGATTGTGAGGTCATATATGAACGTTAATGCTATAAACACTCGGATGGTGACATCCAAGAAACTAGGAAATATGCATCAAAGTAATTTATTCCTTCTTTTTGTGTGTATCCCTTAGCAACTAACTTAGTCTTGTACTTGTTGATTGTTTCGTCTGCATTCATTTTCTTCTTAAAGATTTACTTGCAACCCATATTAGAACAACTAGGGAGCAAGTTCATCAATTCCTAAGTATCATTAGAGAGAATTGACTGGATTTCATTGTTAGTGGTTTCCTTCCAAAACTTAACTTCGGGTGAGGTCATAGCCTAATAAAAGGTGATAAGATCATCTTCGACATTGAAAGTAACAAAGTCACTTCCAAAAGTCCTTTGATATCATAGGTCATTTACTTTTCCTTCGTTCGATAACTTCCTTAGAGTCATCTTATCTGCAAACAACACAATCAGGATCACCTCTACATTTGTCATCATTTTCATATGATCAAGAATGAAACTAGTAGTATAGTCAAAATCTCTATAAGATATATTTTGGGAAACTCCAAATTTTATGAGAAACACATTCTCAAACGATGTAGCATCATGAACTCAACATTGTGTTGACATTTATATTACAAACATTAAATTTAATGATAAAAAATCTATACGCATAGTTTGTCTCTACATAATCCAGAAATATAGCATATACTGTTTTAGGTCCTAATTTCTTTATCTTGTGATCTTATGAGTACTTTCGCAAGACACTCCCATACTTTATTTGATACTGGTCTTTCGACCCTTTTAAAGCTCAAATGGACTACTTTCCTTATGTTTATGAGAAACTATTCAGAATATGGTAGATAGGTAATCACACATTAAGCATACACAGGATTTTATTCTTCGGTTTAGTTATTCCATTTGATTGGAGAGAATACAAAGTAGTAATCTCATGAATAATACCATTGTTTTGATACTATTATTGAAAATATTTGAGGTATACTCTCCTCCCTTATCAGACTTTAATCGTTTAAATACATTGTTTTTGAATTTGTACTTTATTTCTAAATATTGAAATCTTTTCTAAAGTTTATCTTTACTTTTAAGCAAGTAAATGTAACAGTATGTAATGCAATCATAAATAAACGTTATAAAATATATTTTGTTATCCCTTGTAGTCATTCCACTGAATTCACAAATATCAGTGTACACCAAATCTAAAATCTCGAATTTCCTTTGAACTGTATGAAAATTTTTTATAGGTTACTTCGCTTGCACACATATACTATATTTTTGTTTTCTATTTATAACAATCTTAGATATAAGGTTTAAATTCATTATTCTTTTCATAGAATCAAAGTTTACATGACCCAATATAGCATATCATACATTAGATGATTCAACATTATACACAAAAGAAGATTAAGCAGAAGTAGAAATTTTATTATCATTAAAATTTATACAAAAATCAATAATTGGTTCTACATGAATTTTAAAGAGATCCTATACATCATACAAATAGCCCTTCCTAAAGAAATACCTTATACTAAGTCGTGTAATGACGATTTTATTACATTTGCATTCTAACCTTAATCCATCTCTAATTAAAATAGAACCATTGAGGATATTACGACAAATCATTGGAATGTTCCCTGAAGAGTTAGAATATTTTTCGACAAAAACTTAAAGTTTACATGTCCTTGACTTCAACAGTCGAATGATCCTCCAAAGTTACAATTCTCTCACAAATGGCCTAATAAAACACAAACATACACTGGTAAGCACAAATGTACACAATGTCTACAATCTAGTAATATGACTTATAAATAAAAAGAAAATGGAGTTTAAGGGATAAATACTTGTCACTAGTAGGAGCAATGGTTATCATCATATTATCCATAGCTCATTCAGTGGTCGTAGGTTTATTGGCTTTATTTTAGGGATTGTCTCTCGCCTAATGTCCAACCTGACCGTAAAGTCAGCACAGTTTATTTTTTTGTTACGTTTGGATCTTTGCCTTTCATTTATGCTTTATGATCACTATGATATTTCCTTCTGACTGTGAGGTTAACCCTAAGGATGTTATCAAGAGGCATAACAGGTTTATAACTTCTATGCTCTTCTTTTATTATTATGTCTAAAATAAAATCATCAATGGTCATCTTATCCTTCTTATGCTTGAGATCTAAGTTAAACCTTCTGAGATTTATAAAATTTCTGAATAATAGACATAACAATAAACTTATCAAGAAACTTCATCTTGGCTTCCTTGAGACCATGGTATAAAAATTGAAACTCGTGAGTATGTTCTGTCACAAATTTCTCCTTTACCATTTGATACTTAAAAAACTTAGCCACAAAATATTTTTCAAAATCGATATCTTCAATATTGTATTTTCGATCTAAGGCAACCCACAGATCTTTCACTGTCATAGAAGGAGAAGAACTATAAATTAAATAAAATATTTGACAGTGACGATAAAATACAACAGCGACACAAGGTATCCTTTTATTTCTACTCGACGATTTTATCCAAGATTCTAGGATCAATATGATCGGGCTGGGGATAACTTAACTCGATGTACAAATAGAACCCTAACATAGTTAACCAAATTTTTCGTTCACTGTTGTCAGTGTTTAACATAGAGACTGACAAACTTTTCAAGCATCACGATCAAGTCAACCTTATGTCGGAGGGTAGGAGTCATAGATATGTTTACTATGAAAAATGATGATTTCTCTAAAATTGTTGTAAAATCCATAAAAATACATGCATAATAACCCAATGTGCAACAAATATAAACATGCCTCAATCAACAATAATCGCAAATCCAAAGTAAGTAATAAATAAACTGTACAAAAAATAAAAACAAAAGCAATAATAAAACGCACAACTCAAAAGACACGTATCTCAGTTCGAGTCAACCTTGACCACGTCTCAATCGCCTATGACTAATGAGAAAAGGTGCAAGAAACAACCATACCGTAGATCAAGAGAGAAATCACATGTCTTGTAGGTTGTTGTGGTGGACCATGGATCGTAAATCCAATCTAAACAACGCACTTCTCCGTTTCGTAACCGTTTTCGCATACACTTTTGACCGTTAGATTAAAAGTTTTTCGTGTAAAAAGATAGACCGAAGACAATTCTCAAGCTCATGCCCGACCCAACACACATGTATGTACTGTCTAACATGTCCTTCCCAAGCTCTTTGAATCAAAATTCATGAGCTATCAACTATATAAAAGGATACGTGTTTGTCTCGTTATTGAATATGAGAGTAAACTTTTGTCTCCTCTTGGTCATCACATAAGTCCCTCACACATGACTTTTACATTTTAGGACTTTCATTATATCAATGATCAATGATCCATCAATTGAATATTTGGGATATCAACAGGAATTAAATGTTATTAATATACCTGAGTTTAATTAACCCAACTTAATTAACATTAAATCCAACATATTTAAGCATGGATAAGTGTGTGTATGGACTCTTTCTCTATGTATACGTATAGAACCAGAAAATAACAAGAACAGCAGAGCTAGAAAGGATTAATAGATTACACAAGGTACATTGAAAAGGAAAATTTACCATTGTCAAAGTAGCAAAGACAAACCTGTCCAATTTGACAGAAACAAAACATACAATTCGGACCATCAGGATTCGACAAAAAACAAGATGATCATAGGTCCATCGTGGAGTGAAGTTCCATAAGATTTTATGTACACCACAAACAAAAGCACATGCACGAACATGTTATACACCCAGCACCAACCCAAAGGTCAAATGTCATCCTCCTGCTTCAGCCAGCGGCTACTTCCATCCTCGCAGAGTTTCAGGCCAGAAATCGATACCTTGAAAAATATAACAGAACAAACCAGAATCAGAAAATGGTAATCATGATTATCATGGCAATGATAGTCATGTGATGTGATGAATCAGGATAGAGCTTATCCGCCATGTGATGCATGGTCCTGTTCCTTTTCTAATCTTCTGCTTAATGCAGAACCCAGAAGAAAATGACAGAAAAAATGAACAGGAGTAGGAGTTCTGAAAGATCATTGGCGGTATCCATATCGAACCAATTGATCGACAATAAGATCTCCAAGGGCATAACAACAAATTTCCACAGAACCGTACCAGTGTTGCTGCATACGTGGAGAGAGACAGAGACAGAGACAGAGACAGAGAGAGGGAGAAACAGACAGAGATAAAGAGAGAGGAAGGGGGATAGAAAGAGAGGTGATTGTATTCCTCTACTAACCCACTGTTAAGTGTCAGCAGGACCTGCTGAGTGCTGATACAGAGGATCCTAGAAAAGGGGCTAGAGAGAGAGAGAGAGTCTTTGCGGACTTTGTGTGCTTGCTTCCACTAGCCACTTCTAAGGCTCTCCTGCATTGACTTCAGTCGGTTCTATGTGTATTAATTTTCTTGTTGCTGAAGCTGATGGTAGAAACACAAGCTCAGCTATTATGGCCACAATGTGCAGGATGTTCTTCTTATCAGATTACTTTGTTATGATGGTGATTCAGTAAAGTGCACAATGCTTCGCTTGTGATCCTTGGTGATACATGTGCTCTTATTTCTCACCAAAGAGTAATGTATCATTCATTGTCTTCAGATTTTCATGGATTCAGAAATATTGAAAAGATTCAAGTTTATTCCCCAGCTGTGACTATAGTCCTTTCCTTAATCTCCCACGTAACTGAGGTCCATTGCCATATAGCAATCTTAATACGTTTCACGCTACCATGGTAAATAAAGCTCGTATATTCATAATTTCATACTACTCACTGTCTGATCTTAACACGATTGTACTACACAATGCAACTCATGAAGGAAAAAACAGTAAGTGAAGGCCTCATATGTTTCCATCAAAGTAAATCATACCATTCACATTTTACAGGATATTACTGATCTCTTATATTTATACTGTTGAATTCTGATCTAGATTAGTTGTAATTGAAGTTTGCTGTATTTTTCTGCTTTAATGGTCCTTTGTAGTCATGAAACTTAGTAGGGGTATAATGGTCATTCAAGTTATTTCCAGTATATAACCGGATGGACAGCCGTCCATTGGGTACAGTGAAATAAAAACGAGAGAGAGAGAGGGAGAGCAGCGGCAGGCCAAGGAAGCAAAACTGCACCTAGATCTCATATTTCTATAGTTGTTTCAAATCTTCATAGTTTATGGAATATTCAACACTATGTTATCAATAGCGCGCTATAGCGGGTAGCCCTTAGCAAGCGACCCGCCAAAACAATATTAGCACCGCAAACAGTGCCATAGCAGGCCGCTATAGCGGTCCGCTATGGCGCTGTAAGCGGACACATTAGAATCAATAGATTGGATCGGGTCGATCCAGATCGACCCGACCCAAATGATATAAAGCCCTAACTCCTTGCATCTCGCACCTCTCCCTCTCCCTCTCTGTGCCACTCCCGCTATTGCAGATAGTTCGTTCACCCGTTATCGGTCAATGACGATGTTGCAGTCCTCAACATCGCCGTACTTGGTGAAGGTGGAAGGTAAGCGGCACCAAGGGACGTCCCAACCGATCCCGTAGACGAAGATCTTCCGGTGGGCTATGTCCTTACTGGCGATGCGACTGATTTCGGCGACAAGGGACTCGTCGTGGCAGGCGGTGTCGCAGATGAGATCGATGAGATGATCCTTCGACAAGGCATCCAAGATCCTCTAGATCGGTGATTCTTGCTGCTGCTCGGATGCCTCATCTTGTTGTTTCTGCTGCTGAGGTTGTGGATCGGCCTTCTTCTTATTAAGCTTCCTCTTCTTCAACATGGCGAAACCACCCTCCGGAGTTTCTGGTCACTAGGGTTAGGGTTTAAAGGGATCCTCTATTTCCCGCTCGCTTACTCGCAGCGAACGAATTTCTTTATACAGTTGTGAGCATTGTTCGTCTGTGTCCCGCTATAGCGATCATCCCTTTGAGAGGGTTCAATTGTGTGATTTAGAAGCTGGCAGCGTCCCGGAGCCCTCCATCTTCTCTTAGCCACACTTAATCGCCCTATTCTTTCATCAAATCACATATATATATATATATGTGAATTATTATGTTCCACTTTAGAGATTCTCATCTCTCGTTAATGCTGCTCTACACAACCTATTATGCATTTTTTTAAAATGAAATTCTATCTTTGTTGGAAAAAAGAAATCCTCTAGGCACTAGAATTATCTT
Source organism: Brasenia schreberi (assembly GCA_036023115.1). NCBI lineage: Eukaryota > Viridiplantae > Streptophyta > Magnoliopsida > Nymphaeales > Cabombaceae > Brasenia > Brasenia schreberi. The sequence goes on from JAYKKT010000046.1 coordinate 2,375,325, forward strand.
GGTTTCACTGAGTTGAACAATCTCACTCAATCCTTCTGTTCTCACTTCACACCCATTAAAATAGGCGAGTGCAGCTATTTTGCTGCCTGGATTCAGTTTTTATCTAAAGAAATATGGTTAATGCCTTTTTTTCCGCTCTTAGTTATGTAGACCAACTTTGATAAAAGGATGTAAAGAAGGCAAAAGAATCACTGACTCTTAGGTCTATCTAGGTGCTATCTATTGCCTTAATCACTCATTTTTTAACTGGAATAGTTTTCTTGTGCTTTGAACTGGAATTTGTCATAGGTCTCTCTTTCTCAGGTGACTCTCTCTTTCTCAACAAAGATATTACTCGAGCAGATAATGACTAGGTATGCTCCCTTCTCTTCAATTCGTTGTTCGTTCATGGTTGTCCTATTACTCAAATTTTTAATGCATATGACATGTAATTCTGTAGTTTAACATTCGTTGGATTCTTCTACTTGTGCAAGTATCATGTGTTCTTGAGACTGTTCTACTTGTGCAAGTATCATGTGTTCTTGAGACTGTTGGTAGGTGCTAGTGCTACCATGCTTGATTAGTTATTGTAGCTGATGTGTTATTATCTATTCATGGCAATAATCTACTTAAGATCTTGACATCTTTTAGAAATTAGAGAACCCATTATATATATATATATATATATATAATTTTTTAATCATAACTAAAAGTGTACCGCTAAATCCGCTATATCCCCCCTATATCCCCGCTACCGCTATATCAGGGTCGACCGCTAACAACCTGCTAACCGCTATCGATAACATAGATTCAACACATACTACCCACTGTCTGATATTAACACGATTGTACTACATAGTACATAATGCAACTCATGAAGGGAAAACAGTAAGCAAAGACCTTGTATGTTTCGGTCAAAGTAAATCATACCATTCACATTTTACAGGATACTACTGAACAAATATTGGATCTAACACACTGAATATTCTCTTATGAATGCATATGTAATGTAAATCTTTAGGTCATGTTTGTTTCATTTGCTTCTTCCTTTTTCACGTTGAATGTTGAAACTCTGTCCAGAGTTGAAAATATAAAACCATTAGATAAACCTGATAGGGCTACTTCATATGAAATGAGGCCGTTTCATGATGAAATGGACATGCACTTAGAGACATTCTAGTTGCCAAGGTCATAGAACAGCCTCATATTATGGAATCTACCACCTCTCAAAGATAATGACACGCTACATCATAGAACGATGGACCTGGTAATTTATTACCAAAGAGGTCATTGTAAACAGAAAACAGAAAACTAGGCAATGAGCCTTTACCTTTCATTCACAAGCAATCTTGGTATCAAAGCTGCTGAGGCATATCGCAAAAGCCTGAAAAGCAGAAAGAGGATATCTATAATCCATTGTAAATGAGTCCTTCGCCACTTTCCCAAACTGCAGTAGAACCTTATCATGCTCATGGCCCCCTTGCGTGTTTTCAGGTGCTGCAACAAGCTGGAAGTTCTTCACAGAAGCAACAGTAACACGTCCACGAAAATTCAAGCACCAACACTGAAGCTGTTCATGCCACCTTGGTGCCTTATTTTTCAATATCAACCTCCCATCTTTTCCACCATTTCGACTGGATAATAACCCCGAGGATGAACTTTCTGAGACAGTGGACTTGGATTGGGAAAAGGAATAAGATGAAAATGAATCAAGGCTATTGAGAAGAAATTCCGTCTGTGTTGGAGCAACTCCTCCAGGTTCAACTGCACTTGCTGGGATGGCATCCATCGCACAAAGCATTCTCCTTGGGCCCCTGGTTTGGATACCGAACATGTAAAATGTTTCATGATACTAACTAATAGCACTAAATCAGCATTAACAGAAAACAAAAGGAAAAGGAAACAATGAGACATTTCAAACCAATAATAAGCGAGATTCTAGAAAACCCTTGTTCATTTTATGCTCCTATGAGGATAAAAAGGTAGAAATTAGATGCTTCAACTATGAAAACTGCATTATCACAATTGGACATGACTATGAGGATGTACACTAATTACAATTAGAACTTCCACTAATAATGAGTATAGTGGGCGCTCCTTTGTCTGGCAGGCAACTATAAGCCTAATTAGCAATTTCACTCCGTAGGCATGAACCATTTGCAGATAACCATCATCTTATCATCTTTTAAGCATAGTTGAAGCAATAAATGCAACCACAGCAAGAACTAATTTCATTAAAGCAAGTCAAAGAGAAAGAAATGCCAATATTGATGACCAGGAGCCGCTACACAGCTTTATGAGAATCACATAAATTTAATAATTAGAGATCCTTCGGTCTCACAGACAACAATAATCACAAGAATGCATCAACAATTTGTAGATGATCTTACTAACATAAAGGAAAGAATGCCCCGACAAATATGGAAATTGGGCTCATACCTGGAACCAAGGACATTCAGCTCATAAGAAATATGTGCAACAGTGTAGTTTCCTGCAGGAACTCTCGGAGAGACTTGCTTTAAACCAACCCAGTGGGTTGAGTGTTTCTTCACTACAGCTCCAGGATGAGGTGGTTGGGCATCATACACAGTAAACTTTGTGCCCAAGAAGTTTGATCTACCAAAAGTAAATGAAGAGATAAGGTTAACATCAAGAAAGGTTTAGAATTGATAACATATGTAGATATGGTAGACCGTATAACAAAATACAGAAAAAGAAGCAGACATCTTTTTTCAAATAATTTTAGCTGAGGTCGCTTCTTAGTGCATGTGCAAGCAGTGACGTGCATGCACATGGGTTTTGTACAAAATACTTGCACAATACAAACAGAATGGCCTCACAACGACCCATTGCTTTGCTAAAAACTCTACTGGTGTAGGCTAAAGAAAAGAAAAAACACTCACATATGGAGCTAATACCCATTGACAATTGAGCCAATGTCTAGAATCTGATAAATACAAATACTCAGATAGAAACATTTTTTTGACAACACTCATCAAACCAAAACCAGAATGGAGACTTTTTGTTAGATGGGGTACTTTTTTTGTTAGCTTCTGAATTTCTTCAATCATATCAAAGTCATGGTACAAGTGGTATGAGAACAAGAACTTGGAATAAAATAAGAAACAATATTTCAGGCCTATAAGGCTCATGGTCATAGTTCTTAGGCTTCACCACAGGGATTTGTGATAACTAGGGCTTACCTCAACTTCCCTATGTAAGTCCCACTTCCCTTCGACATGTCACCGGCATCTAAAGAGATGATGTAGTTTGTATGAGTTGGTCGCCGCATCCTGCGTGCCGCAAGAAGGAACTTCCCATTTTCTGCCAATGCTGCAAGAAGAAAAGTCAAGGCATTAAACTACAGAACCACAAATTATTTTGTCAGTATATACAGGGCATTTAAAATTTTAAACTAACAACTGCATCAAATCTTAGAAAGGAAAAACTCTAGGTTACAAGGAAAAACTGAAACTAAATAAACTAATAGCAAGAGCACAGTACAAGATGTCTGTGAATAATAACAGTATACTATACATCCCATTGGAAATCAAATAATGGATGAAGCACCTATCCCAGTTGTATTATTCTCTAAGAAAATCCATTTTTGAAGTTTATTGATAACAATGGATACTAATCAACGTGGAGGAAATTTTGTTATCGGTGGAATATATTTAAATCTTCAACTAAATTTCTTCCTATGCAAGATTAATTAATAGGAGAATATCAAAGTTTCTTAGTTCAGCTTGCCAAAAAATCGAATAGGAAACTTCAATTTGAACCTTAGACAGCGTTCTTAGTTAAGCCAAGAAGCCAAAACAAGAAAAAAACAGCTGGCCTTATCAATGATCAAGACAGCCAGTAAACAAGTAGTTAACACCAACAAAGTCTTAGCAACTCACCTTGAGTAAGACCAAGGTAAAGATGATAGGTATGTGCAACACGGTCCCTTTTTATGTAACATTGCACAAGAGGGTCTCTTGGGCCTGGCTGTAAAGCGTAAAAACACAAATTTATGAGAAAATATAGAAGTGGAAGCAATGACATATGACAAACAGCACTTCATCATAACCTCTTTGATGCGTATCTGTACTTCACGCTTGATTTTCTAAACATAGCATTGCCCAACATTTGATATATAAAAAGCATTGGACACAAAATGATTACTCTTAAAACTACGGTTTAGACAAATGCAGATCACCGAGTGAACCAACATTACACACGCATTTAATATGTGTCCTGAGCCCTCGATGAGTTTAGGTAAAGCACTTGAAGCAATCAAAAGCGACAATCCGCACAAAAACTTCAACCATATAAGTAACGTCATCATTATCCTTAACCTCTGACATGCCAACCCAATGGAACAGCACGAATATCACATACTTTAATAAGAAATACAGAATTGAGGAGCCAACAGACCTGCTTCAAGGAGATTGGAAACGTTAGCTTCCCAGAAATCTCAGGCGTCTTCACCACTTCCTTTGTGATCTCCCTCCAACTCTTGCAAACACCAGCGCAGGCGATCACATGCTTTCTCGGAGGCCATGTATTCTCGGATTCATCAATCCTCAAAATTACATCCAGTAGAAGCTCAGTGGGCATGTTTGCCCAACAGCTCTGCTTTTCGTCATCGTTCACCTCGTCGGCAGCATCTGTATCGAATCTATGGTGCACACTTTGTGATCTAGACCTTGACCCATCTCCGAACTTTCCTTCAGATCCCTTCTTAGACATGATGCCTATTTCACCTTTCATTTCTTGAATCAAACTCTTAAAACGCATTGCTCTATCCCTTCTTCCTCTCCCTCCTTAATCAATTTATTTCCGCACTAGAAAACGCCAAACGGCTTCAGTTTGATACATTTTTATAAGAATCCACAATGGCACGCCTATTTGTTGACACCAAATCATAAATATTCCCTTTCATCAAGTAGACAATCCTCTTCAAATCCCTTTGTCTATTTTGTTTGTCCCTATAGAGAAGAATACACGACACCGACAAATGACAGGCCGCAGAAAACAAACGTGGTTCGAGCTAATATATTCAGCAGGATCTTAATCTTCCCGAACCACGCCAGGAAACTCATCAATCTCCTTTCCGCATTGAAAAAACCTCGAAAGGCAGCTGCTTTCGGATTCTACGTTCCTTTGAAATGCTCAAATTGCAGATATTAAAGGAGAATCGCCAACAAAAGGCGATGCTTCCGTCAACCACAGCGTGGTAAGCCTAAAACGATTCTGAGGAAAAACGAAGAAGGCAGTCGAACAAACTCAGATCCCAAACTGAAAGCCTTTCGATTTCATCCAAGACATCGTAAGAAGAAAACCCTTTACGTACCAGAATAACCACCCTGCCCCGAAACTCTATATTCTGCCGATGGATTAACGACCGGAAATCTGTCACCATAAACCAAAATCCCACAGGGATCTCCAAACAAAGACAAGAAGAAGCTATGTCGCAGATATCCTTTCCGATTTTCTTAAGCTATTTCACCGAACCCGTGATGGGATCGGAGCAGGATCGCAGATTCGGCATCGCTTCCATTTCATCTGAGGGAGAGGGAGAGGGAGAGGGAGAGGGAGAGGGAGGACCCAAAATAGAAGGGCTGTACCGCTGGTAGTAACAGGGTAGTATTGTAGTAACAGGGTAGAATGATCAATCATTGCTGCTTAAAAAAATAAATTATTGCTAATTATCTTTTCTTTTTTTAGGGGATTAGTATATGGACAACCCCATCTACTATCTCGATACCCTTGATTTCAAAAATATCGAAACTATCCAATTTCACACCTCCTCGCACCCAATTTTGTCGTACCCTAAAAAATACTCATAACCGATATTTTTTTACATTTTAAGTCATTGTTGCTTTCATTAGCCGTTAAAGAATAAACAAATCTAATCATACAAACCTCACAAAAAATTTGGAAGAATTATAGAAAACAATTTCATTGATTTTAAGATTTTTCAATATTTTGAAAGATTTGTTTTTAGGTGTATTTTTTTTGTTTTTTATATTTCACCGTTTTGGGTTGAAGGATTGACTCGTTATATATTTTTTTGAAACATATTTTTTTGAAACGTAGTAAGTATATGAGTGTTTGTCTCAAAAGTTACATTTTTTTCTAAAAATGGAAGACGTGGTTGAGTTGCATCACTTTGAAATGAGAGATGTGATTGTGTCTCATCTCTCTCAAATAAATAAAAGAAGTATTTGGAGCGTGTATTGTTTTTTTTGCATGTTTCATGGTTTTGGGTTTAGGATTGACTGTTAGATTTTTTATTCAAAACGTAGCACAGGAGTGTTTGTTTAGACACGTGTGTTTCTTCCTATTTTTTAGATGTATTGTTTTTATTTTTTTATGTTTCATGATTTTGGGGTGAAGGAATGACTCGTTAGTTTTTTTATTTGAAACATAGTAAGTATACGAGTGTTTGTCTGGAAAGCCGTGTTTATTTCTAAATGAGAAACTAGTTGAATTGCATCTCTTTTAAATGAGAGATGTGGTTGTGTTGTGTCTCTATCAGATAAAAGAAGTATTTGGAGTGCGTATTGTTTTTTTTTTGTATGTTTCATGGTTTTGGGTTAAAAGATTGACTCGTTGGATTTTTTATTCAAAACGTAGTATGGGCGTGTTTGTATCAAAAGTCATATTTCTTTCCAAACGAGAGGCATGGTTGAGTCGTGTCTCACTCAGATAAAAAAGTATTTGGGATATGTCTTCATTAGACAAGATATGTGTTTTATTCATGTTTCTCGGGGTATATATGTTTCAAATATTATATCTCTTTATATATTGCAGAATAACAAATAATTGAAGTGAAATCAATTATGGTAAATTAAATTTTGAGAAAAAAATAACTAATCAAAATATTTATTATACCGATAATAGATTTTTTGTCTAATTGGTCGATGGATTAGAATAAATATTTATTAATTGTGAGAGTGATGTCACTCGTGTTTGTGATGTTAGATATGGTAAGTAAGATATGACTCTGGTGTTAAAGAAGTGACAAATACAAAGCGACTAGAAATATTATTGTTAGAAATAGTTGATGAACAAGCACTCAAAAGGTAGAGTATCATTTTTTATTGACATAAGAAGGTGACCGATGGTTATTAATAGTTGAATATAATATATGATAACTACCATCTAGGCATGTATTTTGAAGTGTATGCTTTTATAAAGAGAGACAAAAGACCTTATAAAATCTCATTACAAATTAAAGCATATTTTAATTCATTTGAAGTGAGTTGTAGTTTCACTGGATCAGATTTGGCTTGATCTGATTCCCTGGTTCATTTTCCAATTGGATCAGGTTTCACTTAGCCATGTCCATCGACTTGTCGAGCATATCTTACAGATGATTTTATAATTTGTGTCGCTCGGAGAGATCCGATTCAGTTAATCGAGCTTCGCGAACCCATCATCAGAAGTAGGTCCATATTCATAATGGGATTGAACTTCAATGGGATCTGAATCTGATATCCGTTAAGCTTGGATAGATTGAATCCATCGGTTGTGGAGTCCTTGTCATAGAGTAGGACATATGCTAACGTAGTTGGTCCTTCGTCTTGGATTTCTTAGTGGATTTGGATCATCGTGAACGTGTGAGCAAATAAAAAATCTAACATTAAATCCTCTAAAGCTCAAAATTGACGCAACCTAATTCCCCTCGTGGTTTTCCTACTTTAGAAAGTCAAATGGTGTTATCTGGAACTTCTTCCAGAGATCCGAATCCAAATCATTTAGCTAATCCCAGTCTGACTGCTTCAATCGGAACCGAACTGCGTCAAGAATCAGTTGGAACCAGAACTGGTGACTGCCTGGTTTAGTTTCTATCACATCTTTCATAGAACAGAAACCAAAAGTTTTGTCTTTTACCTTTTTTAATTTCAAAGCTTTTAATGGTTTTTCCAGATTTAGGTGGTTTAGTTCTTGTTCCTGGTTTCAAGAAAACCAGAACTGGTCATGAATATATATATATAGAGAGAGAGAGAGAGAAAGAGAGTCTAGATTTAAATAACTTATATAGAATTAGAGAACCACAAAGAATCCATCCGAACCACCATCCGAACCATTTGATCTTTGAGTTGAACGATTAAAGTAATAAACGAGAAAGCATTTAAGGATAAAAGTAAATGAAACTTTTAATTCAAATATATATATGTGTGTGTGTGTGTGATGCTTTGAAATAGCTTTTTATCGTCAGGTTTGCACGTCCAACTTATTCTATTGGGCATCTTTCTTTGTTATGCTCAAGCGGCGACCATCAAAGAGAGGGTCGATAAGCATGAAGCTTTGGCAATCCAAGCCTTTATCTTTATTGTGAGTGAGAGGGGGAGACAGAATATGTACTTCTAGCCTTTAAAGACAAAAGTCAATCTAAATAAACCCACGAGGACAAAAAGCGAGGTTCTTTGCTTAATGCTTACACGTCTCAGTGTGGGACTTGCCTCTCAGTATTTTTTTTTCCAAACCCAGCCTACTTAAAGGAAGTATCTGTTCAATATATATATATATATATATATATATATATATATATATATATATATATATATATATATATATATATATATATATATATATATATATATATATATCTTCTTAGTTGCATAATGTATTTTGGTGCATAATCTTATACTAAGATTTTCACCATTTTTGATCTTTCATGTATGATGGAGATTTGAATAAAATGTATAAATGTATCTTGTACTTGCACCATTGATTTCAAAAAATAAATGATGGAGATGTTGTTGGAAGATTATGCACCAAAATGGATTATGCAACTAAGCCGATATATATATAATAAGTAAGTACATAAAGAAATGGCCTCATCGTATGCTTGTATTTGTAGACTATTTTTTGCGAACATGAGTGCATGTTGCCAAACTGTGAATGAACCAATTACTGAGTTGTATGACATAGACATCGGCAGTTTGGAATTGGTTTGACAGTTTTAAGATAACTCAACCAGGTAAAAAACCAACTTAAATTGAAACCTGAACTAAGGACCACTCAATTTTGTTCCAATTCCACCTTCCATGGGACCGAGTCAAAACCCGCCGGTTCCATATTCTTTTCAATTCCAAAAATTTTGATGATTTTTTTCAGTTTCAAGCCGCTCACAACTCGAACCAGAACCAAAACTAGAACTAGCCCAGTCCCAATTCGTTTTGGGTTCACTTGAAATCAGCCATGTCTAGTCTAGGACTCCTTATATCCAATAGCGTTGTAACAAAACTTCCTCACGGATTAAGCCCAACACGGACATAATTATTAGATAGCAAAAGCAAAGAAAGTGACATGAGCCATGAAAATTGAGCTGGGTGATATGCTCTCTCTCTTGTTCTTTACGGGAGGCTGAAGATGGGGTTGCGTGCCTCAGGTCAAGGGCTAAAACTTATGGTCTACAACGTGCAAGTCGAGAGCCCCCCAGGTGGGCTAACACCCTGAATACCACTCTCTTGTTGGTGTATATCCTTTTCTCAAATGGATTCTTATTTGCAAATACTTTACGAGTGGGTATCCACTCGCAGCCCTTCGGTTATTTCTTAATTTGCTTTTCATTAAAAGATTGAGCTCGGGTTCTGGATAAGTCAGTCGATGCCAACAATAATACGCATGCATATATATATATATATATGATCTTATCTATATTGTTCATTCATGTATGATCATTGTTTTCAATAACATGAGTATAATTACAATGTTTTTTATATTTTTTAAAATACAACACCAACTAAACCTTTTTTTATATTAGATATAGTCGGTTATTTCCATAGAACTCAATCAATTGCAATACTAGCAACTAATTCAACATAAACTAGATCATTCTTTATTGTTTCTTTGTAACATTTTTGTGATCCTCTTCTTTTACTATTTTTATATTTCAAAAGTGAACTGGATTTGATTTTTCTCTCTCTATATATAGAATATATATATATAGAGAGAGAAGTTAGATGCTAGATAATTTAGTGGGCAAGGCGTTACTTGTGTGGAGGAGAGGGAATGCCAATAGTACAATAATGAAAAAGCATTCTCTTGTTAATGCCTCTGACGCCTCCATAAACTTAGATAATGCATCGTTGGTTGTGGCTGCATGCTGGTTCTCTAAGTGGATTACATTTGTCTTTTGCTTTTCTCCTTTTTGTGACAAAATTGGAAATCCTTGTGGATAATAAAACTTTCCCTAGGAAGGAAATAGGAGACGTTACCTTATATCAAGTTTTTTTTTCTTCTCAATTTTGACAATTATCTAAATTTCTCAAAATATCATGTGTCGCCCCTTTTCAAAATATCATGTTACATTCAGAGATGAATGCCAGTATAAAAGGTCCTTTTTATTATCCACGTCCCATTTTTTGTATATTTCTCAAAATATTCTTGATAAACTTGGACAATTATCAAGATACTTTTTTTCATCCATCTCTCTTCTTCGGTAAGAACTATCATGTGTCGCCCCTTCTACCCCTTTTTCCATCCGTTCTTCACTCCTCACACTACTCCAAATATCGATTCTTCGATCTCATTTTATTTACAATAAAGGAACTCATCAAAATCTTTTAAAAACACGAAAAAAGAAAAAGGATAAGAAAAAGTGAAGAAATAGAAAACTTATTCATAGGTGATTCGGTGATTTGTCAAGATATTTTGGGTTTTTTTTATTGTTGTCATTGTTTTTTATTAGATTCTTGTCAGAAAACTCATAGGATTCTCATTTTGAGACACACTTAAGGCACAAATCTCTTTTTTTATTTGATTAACTAATTTTACTTTTTTGTTATATAGACATGGCTCATAGGATAATAGTAGAAGGGCATAAGATCACCGCTTTGTCTAGGAGACATAACACATACAGAAGAATGACAACATCAAGAAGATATTATGAAATATACGAAAGTCGATCGGTTCTTTCTTTTTCTTCTTTCAATTTTCTTCTTTCTTGTTTTGTAAATCTTTCGTGAGGTTCGTAAGATATAATCATATAATTTTTAGCCGGAATTGAGTATGAAAAGGAGAAAATTTGTTAAAGAAATATTTTAGTATTATTATATTAGGGATTTGTGGATAACAAAAGGACTGTGCACATAATAATCCCCTTTTCTTTTCACATGAGGTAATAATCTTTAGTCGAGCGAAATTGAGGCTGCATCATTTATATCAGAGACGATCGATTTCGGACAAACTGAAACCGGTGGTTTCAAACAATCGATTCAATTTTCTTGGAACTAGGATCTGGAACCAACTACCAAAATTAGTTTAGTTCAGTTTCTAGTTAGGAACTACCAATTCTAGTTTTTGTTCGAGTTCTAAACTGTTTGAAGCCCGAAAAATATTAAAATAGAAAAAATAGATTGTTTGTTTCTTATTCCCATCCGATTATGGTCTTATAGAATGTAGAATGAAACTAAACGGGCTTGTTCTCAGTTTAGGTCCGGTTTGACTGGTTTCAATTTCAGTAAGTTCCTAGTGCAATTCTGTCATGATTCACAATCACTGAGCTGATTCTAAACCGATCATGTCTAGTCAAAGATTCAACCATACACTTGTTGCACCCAAAAGCAAAAGTTCACCTGGTTAGAGGGTTGACTCATAAGTCGAAGGTCATGACTTCAATACCTAGGGCATGCATATGGCTTCTATCTCTCTGTGATAACCCACCTTTTGAATGGTGCCTTACCGTCGCGTTTATGAGTTTCGTATACTTTCTTATCTTAGTAGCGGTTTTGCCTAACCTCATCTTGACATTAAAAGAAAAACTTTTCCTTTAATAATTTCAATATAAATTTAGTCTTTCGTACCTCTTCACTTTTGTTACAACCATCTGTTGTACTTGTTTAGATAAAAAATTATCCCACAATTTATGAAAAACGAAAAAACACCGGACAACAGTTTTGCCAAGTGACAAAGTTGTAGTATAGACGAGCCAAAAGGGCATAAATAGTGTTTGATTTGGAATTTTTTTTTGGAGAGATGAACACTTATATTATATTTGATGTGAAGTGTACTTGTATTTCACGTTCACACATCGCTTGTACTTTTTAGATATTGAAACGTGCTTCACCTTATCCTAAAATATGTTTACCACTAGTTATGAAACTAATCACGAGCACTCCCCCACAAAACGTCCGAGTTCAATACCCGAGCCGGCATCTGGTGGGGGTATAAACCCCATTTTACACGAGTTCAATACTCGAGTGTGTATCATGGGATATGTGAAAACATTGTAGCGCAAACAACAATAGCTTGCCTGATTAGGTTGTCGATTCACAAGTTAAAAGGTCATGAGTTCTAATCCAAGGCGTGCACCTTTGGCTTTTTTATTATAAACAACAAAGTCTTTTTTTCATACTAGAGGGGTTCCGTTATACGAATTATTTGTTTTCATATAGCTCTATTATAATATAATTTATAAAATTCATTATAAATAAGTTCGACAAAGTTTTACCCTCAAAAACTAATGGTTCAGGAGAAATGATTCCTTCCATAAATGTTGAATGTACAAAAGGGAAAAAAAGTAACAAAATTTGAAGAGACACGACACGAGAGTACATTCACCTGTCCTTGTCACGAACATTCGGTCATGGCTATTTGTATATAGACGCCTCATAATTAGGGACGCGTTTCCCCCGGCCATAGAGTGGCAAGATGCAATCTTCTGCCAACGGGTGAATATTCCATTTAAATTACAAAAAACTGGTCGTGAAATCCAGCAAGTCACGGAACCCCCAACTTATCAAACTCACAAGGAACTAAATTTTTTATTATTGCGTTTTACTGCATTTCTAACCCACCATCCAACACAGTCCCCACCACCGTTCTCCCCTAGAGCAGTGGTGGATCTATAAGGTGGCATTGGGTGGAGTGAGTAGCCTATAAGACCCTTTCAGGTGGCGCGAATTATGTATACAACCACGGATTCAACGGTAAGCTACATGCTTTTCCATTGATGCTTTAAATTTCAGGTGTGTGTGTGTGGGTGAGCTCGAAAGATGAAGAGCTATTTCTCTCTCTTACAAAAAGTGTATCCATCCAAATATATAGTAATAAGTTAATAATCGCTTTCACGAGCGGAAACGAGTCAAGCATACTGTGTTCATTATCAGTACATATGGTTTAATGCACCAACCACAAACGAGCAAGGGTTGAGTCGCCAAAACGAGCCAAACATACTGTGTTCATTATCATTTCATATGGTTTAATGAACCGAACACAAACGAGTAATTGTTGAGCTGAACTGAGCCGAAATACAAGCGGCTTGGTTCATTTACCAGCGCTAATCGTGCTCCAGAGTTCACGATGGCAATATAATTTTGAATTAACACGCAAGATTTTGACGGGTTGAATGTAAAAGAAAAAAACTTTTGTGCCTTATGTCAATTTCTTATAGTTTGGACTTATTTATGCTTAGTCGTTGGAAGAAGACACGGTGGGAAAAGAAAAGGGTAACAGTCTCAACAGTCATCTGACAAAATTAGAGGGCGAAAGATCTCTCTCTCTCTCTTGGTTGGCTTCCTCTCTCTGCTTCTTATTTCGGTACGCCCTGTTCTCTCTAAAAAAACAAAATGCGAGTTGAGTTTTGTTAAGAAAAGGGTTGTATTTCTCTATGCTTAGTTTCATGGCGGGTTCGTGCAAGTTATCTGTTTGTGGTTGCTTGGAGGGTTGGTTCTGTTAGCGTTAGAGATTGGGATTGTTTCTCTAAGTTTCAATCTTGTTGGTAAGTATCTTTTCTTCTCTTTCCTCTTTGTTTATTTTCATTGTCGTCGTGGTGAAGACTTGAATAGGTCAAACACTGGTCTTGTTTTACTTGCTGATTGCTGATTAGTGTTCTAAATGGGCTCGGATCCATTGAACCCTCCCCCTCTCTCTCTGCTGCTGGATTGACAGGACGCAGAGTAGGACCAACACATATTCTCATTTGATTGGGGGCAGACCTAATTCGGTGGAGTTGCTGTATTAAAGAATTGATTTGGTCTTGGTATTTGGAGTTTGATTTAAGCCTTGAAGGATTATTTGTCACAGGGAACTCCGGGTTGTTGATTTTATTGGGTTGCTGTTTTTCCATCCCCAGCTGTTTTACTTCGCTTATAGATCCACGGTTGTTAACATAATGGTGCCAATTTCTACACTTTTGATGAATTTGGGGCTTGCAAATGGATCTGATCATGCCGCTATTGTTGCAATAAATCTGTTTGTGACCCTCCTATGTGCCTGTATTGTCATTGGCCACCTGCTGGAAGAGAACAGATGGATGAATGAATCAGTTACAGCACTTATCATTGTGAGTTTGAATTCTTAATTGACGATTCACAATTCTTTGCCTCAGAAGTGCATCGTTAAGACGGTTCTTTTTTGGTTTCTCTAGGGGTTGTGCACTGGAGGCGTTATCTTACTGATTACAGGTGGTAAAAGTTCTCGTATTCTGGTCTTCAGCGAGGATCTTTTCTTCAATTACCTGCTCCCACCTATCATATTCAATGCAGGGTATCTTTTGAGTTTTCATGATTGTCTTGTTTTGAAGCTGTTCCATTTTCCATACAGCTTGGGTTTGTATCTGCAATTATACTGTTTCTTTAGGGTCCTTGTGGTCCAGTTTGTTTAGGTTCTAGCCTCATTCCTGAACCAAACCAATATAATTGAATCTCAGTTTATATAATTGTAGAAACAAATCAAAACAATTATAATACATAAAACTGAACCAAACCAAACCATCATTTACATATCTCAATAATTGTTATATTTATGTACATGTACGATAGTACTTCAGGCTAAGTTGGATTTGTAGGCCCATGAACTATTTTCAGCCTCAGGCAATGAACAATGCAAGGAGCACATTGTTCAGCCGCTATTGGCACATATACACTTACTCATCACCCACAAAGCTGAAGGGCTATAGGTAAGAGATCTCCTGTCAACAACTTGTTGATGTAGCAAGCCAAAGTGTTATAAGGGAGACATCTAACCTCATCAACTTTGTGACTGTGTTTTGTCCAATGCTATGAATAGGAAGCATATTTTATGGACTGTCTATTGCTAAGAATAGGAAGGACATTTATTGGACGAACTTTCCCTAATAGATTTATGTGTATGTATATATATAATGACAGAAGGTCCGAACTGTCCAACTGTGCTCAACTGTCCATCATAATCTGATTGGTGGTTTACTGATGCACCAGTTTCGGTGTAAATCTAAACGTCACACTCATGATCTCTTTCTTTCCCATATTTTAAAGCAAATTCGATCATTCCCTCTGAGTGGGACATAGCCACGTGCCTTTGTTCTTATCAAGTTTGTCTTTCTAGGTGGTGGATCTTTAGGATTGTGAGATTCTATACACTTGATATCCGGATCTTTCAGCTTTATAAGGATCATAACAGCCTGAGCTTTTAAGATCTGAATCAGGATCTTGTCATATATAATTATATATATATATATATATATTAGATCATGAATCAGCATGCGGCACGGTGTTAATTTACAAACTTAAGAATGAGATCTCATCGTGCATTCAATACTTTGGTTGTGATTGATATGTTTTCTTCTAAAAAAATCAGGTACTTCATTGCTTTCATGACATTCAAGCCAACTATATTTATGTAAGACTTCCTCTTTCATATTAATGTCCACTATGCTTATTCATGCTTCAGATTTCAGGTGAAGAAGAAGCAGTTTTTCCACAATTTTGGGACTATCACTTTCTTTGGTGCATTCGGCACGATGATATCATTTGTCATCATTTCAGCTGGTATATATGACTCCTCGGCAGAAGTTCAATATGTTCTTTTGAAAAGTGTATGACAAGACCCTTTAAGCCGAGGAACATTTCCACATTTGTGTGCTGTCACTTTTTGTGCTAAATCATTTGATTTGGTGGACACTAACCCAAGAGCTGTACTCTGGAAAGTACATAAATCATGTCAAAAGGTCTTTGGATTTTATTTATTTATTTTTTGAGCATTTTAGGTGATCCTACATAGTTTGTAAATAATGTCTTAGCAATGTTTGAAATATATATAACTTGCTTGTTAGCTGATGCATGTAATATGTTAATTTTACATGATCTTTCTTATTCTTTTAATCTGCAATTTCAACAAATTTACTCAACAGTGATTACTTTTGCAATCACACTTTGATCTTTATTTCTTATTGGGGTTTTGTTTCTGCCTGCAATTGCATTCTTCACACTATTGGGGTTTAGAACAACTGACAGATTCTTGCATTGCCATGATCCCATTTGTTGGAAACGCGGATGCACAACGGAGATTAAAATCACAAACATAAACGAAGAGGAAATCTTGAGATCGGAGGAGGGGGCGGACCTCCAATGGAGGCCGCCCCCCCTCTTTCTCTCTCTTTCTTATTCACAGACTCTTCAACCCTAATACAACTTATCAGCCCTTATATAAGGAGCTATAAAACGTAAAATGACCAAAATACCCCTAGTATAGAAAATTACCAAAATGCCCCTACAGTTTCGGGTGAGTACAATAATACCTAGAAACATAAAACTAACACAAAGACACTAGATAAACATATTCTTCAACACCCTCCCTCAAGTTGGGAGTGAGATACTTCGAACTCCAAACTTGCCAAACAATCTTCATATCTGCTTGCAACGTTCTTCATCTGTCTTTATCACTGGTTTAATCTTCAACAACTTCTTTTGCTACAATATCTTCAACTCTGCCTTCTTGGCTGATCATATCAAGCAGCATCTCTGGCTGCAATGCAAACTTAGCCTTCCTGGCTAATCATCTCAAGCAGCATCTCTGGCTGTAATGTAAACTTAGCCTTCCTAGCTAATCATCTCAAGCAGCATCTCTGGCTGCAATATAAACTTAGCCTTCTTGGCTGTAACAATAATAAAGCAGCCATCCTGGCTGTCACAACATCAAAGCAGCCATCCTGGCTGTCACAACATCAAAGCAGCCATCCTGACTGTCACATCAATAAAGCAGCCATCCTGGCTGTCACAATCATCAAAACAGCCATCCTGGCTATCATATCAATAAAGCAGTCATCCTGGCTGTCACAACATCAAAGCAGCCATCCTGACTGTCACAACATCAAAGCAGCCATCCTGACTGTCACATCAATAAAGCAGCCATCCTGGCTGTCATATCAATAAAGCAGCCATCCTGGCTGTCACAACATCAAAGCAGCCATCCTGACTGTCACATCAATAAAGCAGCCATCCTGACTGTCACAATCATCAAAGCAACCATCCTGGCTGTCACATCAATAAAGCAGCCATCCTGGCTGTCACAACATCAAAGCAGCCATCCTGGTTGTCACATCAATAAAGCAGCCATCCTGGCTGTCACAATCATCAAAGCAGTCATCCTGGCTGTCACAACAATAAAGCAGCCATCCTGGCTGTCACAATATCAAAGCAGTCATCCTGGCTGTCATATCAATAAAGCAGCCATCCTGCCTGTCATCTCAAGCAGCATCTACGGCTGCAACAAACCTTTATCAACCTTCATTTTTTTTTCTTCAAGCAGCTTTCATAGCAGCAAATTCCAGCAACCTCATTGGCTGTGAATAAAAAAAATATTTTTGAAGTCCTCATAACTGCAATCTTCAGCATATATCTCTTCTCTATAAACTTTCTTCATGTTGTTTTTTCAAATGGAGACAATCATCACGTACTAATCTCTTCTTTATTCTTTTCGTGAATTTTCATCTCTTAGACATTTCTTTAAACACTTAATGTATAGGTAAATATATCTTCTTTAGCATTTTAGCGAAAACTTGATATGCAGATAAACATCTCTCTTAGGCATTTCATCGAACACTTGATTTGCAGTTGAATATTTCTCTTTGACATTTCATCGAACACTTGATGTGCAGGTAACTCCTAAGGAACACGCAGCAATAATTGCAAGGAATGTGACTGAATCAGGTCTCACGCCTTCCTTTAGCATTTCCTCGAACAATTCTGTAGCCTCCTTTCCACAACCATGGCGTGCAAAGGCAGTGAGCATCGTGTTACATGTAGCAATCTCAAATCTTACGCAAGCCACTGAAAATTCTTCGACCACATTCCAAACTCCCACAGTTTGAATATATGCCAATTAAAGAACTCAGGACGACAATGTTTGGCCTAGAAACACTCCTCAATATATGGGCATGTACCTGTTTGTCGTACTTTAGTGCCAAAATACTTGAACAAACCTCCATACTCCCACTATAAGTGAACTGATCAGGTCTCAAACCCATTACAACAGTCTCTCTTAGCAGATCTAAAGCATCAACTCCTTGACCATTCTCTGCGTAACCCACGATCACAGCTGTCCATGAAAACACATTCTTCTCGGGCATGGCATCAAACAAATGCCTCGCATTCTCCACATCGCCGGATTTTGCATACCCCGAAACCATGGTGGTCCAAGACGTCACATCTCTAATAGACATACAGTCAAACAATCAGTGCGCAGTTTTTATCTCCTCACATTTAACATACCCATCAACCAAGGAATTTGCTACGACCGTATTACGAACAAACCCTGCACGAAGTGCCTGAGTATGGAGCTGCCTTACGATCCGTACTACCAACAATGCAACGCATGCGATAAGCCTCGTCGTTGGCTCGACGTGCTGGCGTAGTGCTTTGACCAATCTGGACGTTATACAATGTCTCTCTTCAAACTATTTCCGCTTCTCCTTTCATCGTATATAAAGAACAAAGTTTAGTTACGGAGACAACAAATCGGCGACGCACTGCATCACCTGCACCTGAGCCTTGAGCGACTTGATGTAATCGGTGGCTTCCTCCAACAATCCACAGAAATCCAAACCTTCTCCTCCTGGCAAGAAGCTGTCCGAGAAGAGTCGCTTGGCTTCCTCGAGTTTCTTCTATTGCAGCGCAAAGAAAGAGAACGACGAAGATGACACCGAGCCACCAATATTTTATCAATATTTCGATTCCAGGCTCTGATACCATGTTGGAAATGTGGATGCGCAGCGGAGATTAAAATCACAAACATAAACGAAGAGGAAATGTTGAGATCGGAGGAGGGGGCGGACCTCCAATGGAGGCCGCCCCTCTTTCTCTCTCTTTCTTATTCACAGACTCTTCAACCCTAATACAACTTATCAGCCCTTATATAAGGAGCTGTAAAATGTAAAATGACCAAAATACCCCTAGTACAGAAAATTACCAAAATGCCCCTACAGTTTCGGGCGAGTACAATAATACCTAGAAACATAAAACTAACACAAAGACACTAGATAAACATATTCTTCAACACCCCCCGTCAAGTTGGGAGTGAGATACTTCGAACTCCAAACTTGCCAAACAATCTTCATATCTGCTTGCAACGTTTTTCATCTGTCTTTATCACTGGTTTAATCTTCAACAGCTTCTTTTGCTACAATATCTTCAACTCAGCCTTCTTAGTTGATCATATCAAGCAGCATCTCTGGTTGCAATGTAAACTTAGCCTTCTTGGCTAATCATCTCAAGCTGCATCTCTGGTTGTAATGTAAACTTAGCCTTCCTGGCTAATCATCTCAAGCAGCATCTCTGGCTGCAATATAAACTTAGCCTTCTTGGCTGTAACAATAATAAAGCAGCCATCCTGGCTGTCACAACATCAAAACAGCCATCCTGGCTGTCACATCAATAAAGCAGCCATCCTGGCTGTCACAATCATCAAAGCAGACATCAAGGGTTTATATCATGTGAAACAAGTCAGTCTATGAAGTACACACATTCTATGCATAACATAAATGCATGTATCATTTATGTATCCATGTTTATCACTTTAGAATTGACACCATGATGCCATTACTAAATCGTTGACTTTGTAACTAGCTATTTTGGTTCCACCAATCAGATTTTAACAAATATAATTACAACAACAACAACAACAACTAAGCCTTTTCCCATACTAGATGGGGTCGGCTACATGGATTCTTTGTTTCCACAGATCCCTATCATGTGCCATGTTAGCAGTTAACTCACAATAAGCTAGATCATTCTTTATTGTTTCTTTCCAACACTTTTGTGGTCGTCCTCTAGCTCTTTTAATACTTTCCAAATTTAGTTTTTCATACCTTCTTACAGGTTCTTCTTTTGATCTTCTTAATACATGTCCAAACCGTCTTAAACAATATTCTCTCATTTTATCCTCTATTGGTGCCACTCCTAATTTGTTTCTAATAACCTCATTATATATACGGTCTTTTCTTGTATGACCACTCATCCATCTCAACATCTTCATTTCTGTCAGAGACATCTTTTGTACATGTTGATGATTAACTGCCCAACACTCATAACCATAAAACATGGCATGCCTAATTGTTGCTCTATGATATTTACCTTTTACCTTTAACGGTATCTTCTTATCACAAAGAATACCTTATGCTCCTCTCCATTTTAACCAACAAACATTAATTCTATGCATCACTCTAAAAAATTTACCCTAGGTATTTAAAACTTTCCTTTTGGGAGATACAATGTGAGCCAATTTTAATTTCTATGTCCTCTGAGGTAACCAAATGATCAAACTTACATTCCATATATTCTGTCTTTGTTCTACTAAGTTGGAGGCCTTTGCTTTCTAATGTTTCTCTCCATAGTTCCAATTTTCTATTTAACTTTTTCCTTAGACTCCTCCACTAATACAATGTCATCTATAAATAACATACACCAAGGTACTTCATCTCGAATATGTTTTGTTAACTCATCAATCACCATTATAAATAAATATGAACTTAAAGTTGATCCTTGATGTAACCCAATATTAACTTGAAAGAAGACTGTCATTCCTTCATGAGTCCTTACACATGTTTTTGCACCATCATACATGTCTCTTATAAGGTTAATGTATGTCAATAGGATACCTCTTTTTATCAAGGTTCTTCAAAGAACCTCCCTCGGTACCCTATCATAAGCTTTTTCTAGATCAATAAATATCATGTGAAGGTCTTTCTTTTTTTCTCTAAAATGTTCCATAAGACGTCTCAAAAGGTAAATCGCTTCAATAGTAGATCTGCCTGACATGAATCCAAATTGGTTCTTTGTTGTACTTATACTTGTCTTAACCTACGTTCGATAATTCTTTCCCACAATTTCATAGTATGGCTCATTAACTTGATACCTCGATAATTCGCACAATTTTGAATGTCTCCCTTGTTCTTATATATGGGTATAAGTGTACTTGCTCTCCATTCCTCGGACATCTTTTGGTTTTTCCATATTTCATTAAACAGTCTTGTGAGCAAGTGATTCCTTTTTCTCCTAGTATTTTCTAAACTTCTATAGGAATATTATCTGGTCCTACCGATTTACCACCCTTCATATATTTAAGAGCCTCTTTGACTTCATTCTTTTGAATACGTCGGTAGAAATTGTGGTTTATATACTTTTCTGATTTGAACTCTCCTAAGCTAATACTAACATCTTTATTTTCATTAAAAAGCTTATAAAAATAGTTTTTCCATCTATTTCTTATATCATCATTTGCCACTAGAATTTTTTCATTATCGTCCTTGATGCATCTAACATAATTAAGATCTTTAGTTTTCTTATCTCTAGCTCTAGCTATCCTAAAAATATCTCTTTCACCCTCTTTTGAGTTGAGTTTTTTTTTATATAAATCCTCCCAAATTTTAGCTTTTGCATCACTCACGGCCTTTTCGCTTCCTTCTTTGCTTTCTTATAAGCCTCTAAAGTTTCACTAGTTTTCTTAGCCTAATGTAATTTATAACATGCCCTCTTTGCCTTGATTTTATTTTGCACTACTTCACTCCACCACCAAGCTTCTTTTTATGCCGGTACACCTCCCTTAGATACACCTAACACATCTTTCACCACTTTCCTAATATGTATAGCCATATTATTCCACATATCACAGGGTGTACCAACATAATTCCAAACATCTCCTTAAAGGACTTTCTGTTTAAATATATCTTCTTTCTCGCTTTTGAGGTTCTACCATTTAGTCCGAATAGCTCGATGCACTCTTTTCTTCTTTGTCCATTTTGTTATTTATAAATCCATGACTAAAAGTCGATGTTGGGTGGTTAAGCTTTCTCCTAGAATTACCTTATAATCCTTAGAACACGCTCTATCTTTTTTCTACAAATAAAGTAATCAATTTGGGTTTAACTCCGCCCATGTAAGGGATCACCCTTGCATTGCCGGTCCCAAGCCCGGATAAAGGAGGAGGGTTGTGTTAGGCTTCCGACAGCCAGCGTAAAACTTCGTCGGATTTCTACAACATGGATTACAAAAATTATGAGCATTGCTTTGGGGCGTTCCCGCTTAGCGACGTGCTGCAGAGCCCGAATGTAGTAAGAAGTAAGCAAGGGCCACTACATTTTCGCCCGAATGTAGTGAATCAATTGCAGAGAGGGTTTCCACATCATGGACGGGTGTGGGTAAAGAAGTTAGTCCCGCTACATTGCCGCCCGAATGTAGTGAAAAATTTTTAGAGAGGGTCTCCGCATTTTGATTATGGACGGATGCGGGGGGTAAGGAAGCTAGTCCTAGATAATAAGATTCGTATTGGTTCTTGGAATATCGGAACATTATCGGGTAAGCTAATGGAGGTGGTAGATACTATGATTCGGAGAAAGATTCATATTCTATGTTTACAAGAGACAAAATGGGTTGGAGAAAAAGCAAAGGAGATAGAGGATATAGGTTTTAAATTATGGTACTCAGGTAAAGAAAAGGCCCGAAACGGAGTTGGTATTATCATAAATAAAGATTTAAAGGAGAGTGTAGTAGACATACAACGATATGGTGACCGAATCATGACATTGAAATTAGTGTTAGGAGTAGAGGTTTTGAATATAGTTTGTGCTTACGCACCCCAAGTAGGACTAGAAGATAGTATAAAGACAGTTTTTTGGGAAGAGTTAGATAAGGTGCTTCAAAAGATTCCACAAAGGGAGATGATTTGTTTAGGAGGAGATTTAAATGGACATGTCGGTAAAGAGGCATTAGGATATCAAGGGATTCATGGAAACTTTGGTTATGGGGATATAAACGAGGAAGGTAGGGAGATTTTAAATTTTGCTATGTCATTTGATCTCTTTATAGTCAATACAATCTTCAAAAAACGAGATGAACATTTAATTACTTATAAGAGTGGCTTATCACAAACACAAATTGATTACTTTATTTGTAGAAAAAAAGATAGAGCGTGTTGTAAAGATTGTAAGGTAATTCCAGGAGAAAGCTTAACCACCCAACATCGACTTTTAGTTATGGATTTACAAATAAAAAAATGGACAAAGAAGAAAAGAGTGCATCGAGCTATTCGGACTAAATGGTGGAACCTCAAAAGTGAGAAAGAAGATATATTTAAACAGAAAGTCCTTCAAGGAGATGTTTGGAATTATGTTGGCACACCCTCTGATATGTGGAACAATATGGCTATACATATTAGGAAAGTGGCGAAGATGTGTTAGGGGTATCTAAGGGAGGTGTACCGGCACAAAAAGAAGCTTGGTGGTGGAGTGAAGTAGTACAAAACAAAATCAAGGCAAAGAGGGCATGTTACAAATTACATTATGCTAAGAAAACTAGTGAAACTTTAGAAGCTTATAAGAAAGCAAAGAAGGAAGCAAAAAAGGCCGTTAGTGAAGCAAAAGCTAAGATTTGGGAGGACTTATATAAAAAACTCAACTCAAAAGAGGGTGAAAGAGACATTTTTAGGATAGCTAGGGCTAGAGATAAGAAAACTAAAGATCTTAATTATGTTAGATGCATAAAAGACGAGGATGAAAAAATTCTAGTGGCAAATGATGATATAAGAAATAGATGGAAAAACTATTTTTATAATCTTTTTAATGAAAATAAAGATGTTAGTATTAGTTTAGGAGATTTAGCCAAGTCAGAAAAGTATATAAACCACAATTTCTACCGATGTATTCAAAAGAATGAAGTCAAAGAGGCTCTTAAACATATGAAGAGTGGTAAATCGGTAGGACCAGATAATATTCCTATAGAAGTTTGGAAAATACTAGGAGAAATAGGAATCACTTGGCTCACAAGACTATTTAATGAAATATGGAAAAACCAAAAGATGCCTGAGGAATGGAGAGCAAGTACACTTATACCCATATATAAAAACAAGGGAGACATTCAAAATTGTGCGAATTATCGAGGTATCAAGTTAATGAGTCATACTATGAAATTATGGGAAAGAATTATTGAACGTAGGTTAAGACAAGTATCAAGTACAACAGAGAACCAATTTGGATTTATGCCTGGTAGATCTACTATTGAAGCGATTCACCTTTTGAGACGTCTTATGGAACATTTTAGAGCAAAAAAGAAAGACCTTCACATGATATTTATTGATCTAGAAAAAGCTTATGATAGGGTACCGAGGGAGGTTCTTTGGAGAACTTTGGAAAAAAGAGGTATCCCATTGACATATATTAACCTTATAAGAGACATGTATGATGGTGCAAAAACATGTGTGAGGACTCATGAAGGAACGACAGACTTCTTTGAAGTTAATATTGGGTTACATCAAGGATCAACTTTAAGTCCATACTTATTTATAATGGTGATGGATGAGTTAACAAAACATATTCAAGATGAAGTACCTTGGTGTATGTTATTTGCAGATGACATTGTATTAGTGGAGGAGTCTAAGGAAAAAGTTAATAGAAAATTGGAACTATGGAGAGAAACATTAGAAAACAAAGGCCTCCGACTTAGTAGAACAAAGACAGAATATATGGAATGTAAGTTTGATCATTTGGCTACTTCAGAGGACATAGAAATTAAAATTGGCACACATTGCATTCCCCAAAAGGAAAGTTTTAAATACCTAGGGTCAATTTTTCAAAGTGATGGAAGAATTGATGGAGATGTTACACATAGAATTAATGCTGG
This sequence comes from Brasenia schreberi, assembly GCA_036023115.1. NCBI lineage: Eukaryota > Viridiplantae > Streptophyta > Magnoliopsida > Nymphaeales > Cabombaceae > Brasenia > Brasenia schreberi. Next base: position 2,400,173 of record JAYKKT010000046.1, read on the forward strand.
TTGGTTAAAATGGAGAGGAGCATAAGGTATTCTTTGTGACAAGAAGATACCATTAAAATTAAAAGGTAAATATTAAGAGCAGCAGTTAGGCTTGCCATGTTTTATGGTTCTGAGTGTTGGGCAGTTAATCATCAACATGTACAAAAGATGTCTGTGACAGAAATGAAGATGTTGAGATGGATGAGTGGTCATACAAGAAAAGACCGTATACATAATGAGGTTATTAGAAACAAATTAGGAGTGGCACCAATAGAGGATAAAATGAGAGAACATCGTTTAAGATGGTTTGGACATATAGAAAGAAGATCAAAAGAAGAACCTGTAAGAAGGTTAGAAAACCTAAATTTGGAAAGTATTAAAAGAGGTAGAGGACGACCACAAAAGTGTTGGAAAGAAACAATAAAGAATGATCTAGCTTATTGGGAGTTAACTGCTAACATGGCACACGATAGAGATCTGTGGAAACAAAGAATCCATGTAGCCGACCCCGTCTAGTATGGGAAAAGGCTTAGTTGTTGTTGTTGTTGTTGAAAGTAATCAATTTGTGTTTGTGATAAGCCACTCTTATAAGTAATTAAATGTTCATCTCATTTTTTGAAGATTGTATTGACTATAAAGAGATCAAATGCCATAGCAAAATTCAAAATTTCTCTACCTTCCTCATTTATATCCCCAAAACCAAAGTTTTCATGAATCCCTTGATATCCTAATGCCTCTTTACCGACATGTCCATTTAAGTCTCCTCCTAAACAAATCATCTCTCTTTGTGGATTCTTTTGAATCACCTTATCTAACTCTTCCCAAAAAGTTGTCTTTATACTATCTTCTAGTCCTACTTGGGGTGCATAAGCACAAACTATATTCAAAACCTCTGCTCCTAATACTAATTTCAACGTCATGATTCGGTTACCATATCATTATATGTCTACTACACTATCCTTTAAATCTTTATTTATGATAATACCAACTCTGTTTCGAGCCTTTTCTTTACCTTAGTACCATAATTTAAAACCTTTATCTTCTATCTCCTTTGCTTTTTCTTCAACCCATTTTGTCTCTTGTAAACATAGAATATGAATCTTTCTTCGAATCATAGTATCTAACACCTCCATTAGCTTACCGGATAATGTTCTAATATTCCAAGAACCAATACAAATCTTATTATCTAGGACTAGCTTCCTTACCCCCTACATCCGTTCATATTCAAAATGCGGAGACCATTTCTGAAAATTATTCACTACATTCTGGAGGCAATGTAGCAGGACTAACTTCTTTACCCACACCCGTCCATGATGTGGGAATCCTCTCTGTAATTGATTTACTACGTAGTGGCCCTTGCTTACTTATTACTGCATTCGAGCTCTGTAGCACATCGCTAGGCGGGGACGCCCCAAAGCAATGCTCATAATTTTTGTAATTCATGTTATAAAATCCGACGAAGTTTTTCGCTGGTCGTCGGAAGCCTAACACAACCCTCCTCCTTTATCCGAGCTTGGGACTGACAATGCAAGGGTGATCCCTTACATGGGCAGAGTTATTTTAATAGATATAATTAATACCATTTATTATAAGAATTTGTGTTTTACTCTGTCTATGTAAGGATCACGGCCGGTTCCAAGCCCGGATAAAGGAGGAGGGTTGTGTTAGGCTTCCGACAGCCAGCGTAGAACTTCATCAGACTTAACATGGATTCTAGAAAAACAAAGAATTCATGTAGCCAACCCCATCTAGTATGGGAAAAGGCTTAGTTGTAGTTGTAGTTGTAGTATTATAAGAATTTGTGTTCGGTTACGTTATTGATGAGACATGTGTTAACAATGACTATAAGTCAATTAACCATATTGCATTGAAACTATACGACACGGAACATGAGGGTTTGACATTGGAATAAGCTCATCCGAAGCATATCGTCGATTCAAAACAAAAGTATATAAATGCTTTCCAAAGTTACAGCTAAGAGTAGTGCCCCATGACGACTAGGGATTTATCCTACATAAGTTTTGGTTTGCTTTTCAAACAACAATAACAACTAAGCCTTCTCCCATACTAGATAGGATCGGCTACATGGATTCTTTGTCTCCATGGAGTTAGATCCTAGACCATATTAACTTTTGACATATCATTCTTTATTGTATTTTCCCAACACTTTTGTGGTCTTCCTCTTCTTCTTTTAACATATCGATCGTCTAGTTATCTAGTTGCTCATACCTTTTATTGGATCTTCCTTTGATTTCCTTTCTAATCTTAATTGATTCTCCCTCATTTTATCATCATTTGTCTCTAATAACCTTTATTATGAATATGGTATTTCCTTGTACGACCACACATCCATCTCAGCATCTTTTGCTTTACCATGGGCATCTTTTTGTAGACGCTAATGATTAATCACTCACTACTTAGCACCATATAACATAGTTGGTCTAATTGGTGCTCTATAACATTCAACTTTCAACTTTCAACTTTAATAGGATCTTCTTGTCATATGGAATACATGATGTAGCTCTCCATTTTAACTAACTTGTATTAATTTTACGTGTAACATCCACAACAAAAACAACTATTATGTGTAACATCCACAACAAAAGAGCTAAGTTTTTTTCCATATTAGATGGAGTCAACTACATGGATCCTTTGTTTCCATAGAGCTCAATCTTATGTCATACTAATAGTTAGCTCAACAAGATCTAGATCATTCTTTATTGTTTCCTTCCAAACACCTTTATGGTCTTCCTCTTCCTCTTTTAATATTTTCACCATCTAATTTCTTACACCTTTTTAGTATAGCTTTCTTTGGTTGTCTTTTATGTGTCTAACCCATCTTAAACAACTTTCCTTCATTTTATGGTAATTTGGTACCACTCTCAATTTGTCTCTAATAGCCTCATTATATAGGTTTTTTCCTTGTGTAATCACATATCTATCTTATCATATTCATTTCTGCCATCGACATCTTTTAGAGACGTTGATGATTAACTGTCTAACACTTATATAATATAGCGGATGGGTCTAATTGACACTCTATAATATTTACCTTTTAACTTTAGTGATGTCTTCTTGTCACATATGATACTTGATGCACCTCTCTATTTTAATCAACTCGCATCTATGTGTAACATCTCCATTAATTTTTCCATCCCTTTGAAAAACTGATCCTAGGTACTTAAAACTTTCCTTCTAAGTGATGCAATGTTAGTCAATCTTAATTTTCATGTAACATGTAGTAAGCAAATGATTAAACTTGCATTTCATATATTATGTGTTGGTTTTACTATGTCGAAAGCCTTTACTTTTAATGTTTTTTTGTATTGCTAATTTCTTGTTAACTTTTTCCTTAAACTCGTCCACTAACATAATATCATCTTTAAATAACATACACTAAGATACTTTTATCTTAAATATGCTTTGTTAACTTACTAATAACCAAGGTAAATAACCACGAGCCCAAAAGAGCACTGCCTTGTCATGGCAGAAGCTGCGGGTTTGAGCCCCATCAGTCCCATAGCAATGTGGGATCCTATGAATCAATTGATTCATCTCGCCACCTTCTGCAAAGAGGGGGGACAAAGACATGATCTGATTTCTGGTTAAATGATCCTTAATTTTCACATTTATCATTGGGAAAGGGAAGCCCAATTACTAATTGGGGACAACCCCCTTCCTGTCGCCCAAATTGCACACTCCCCAATTTCTTACCGAGGGCTCTTAGCACTCTCTTGTGATAGAGATGCCTTAGTAGACCAGTAAATCTGATCTATGCTGCTAATTTCGTGATCCTTTCTCACTCAAATAGATAATTCCAGTTTCATGGTTGAAGTATGAGATATCTACCAATTGTCATCCATGGACCATCCAAAAGAACTTGAAAATTGTCCTTCTCCTTTTCAAAATGTAATCCAATATTAACTTTAAGGAAGTCTGTTATTCTTTCATGAGTCCTCACACATATTTGTGCACCATTATACATATTCTTTATAAGATTGATGTACGTCAATGAAATATTTATCTTTTTCAAGGTTCTGCATAGAATATCTATTGGTAGCCTACTGTAAACTTTTTCTACATCAACAAAAAAGCATATAAAGGTTCTTTCATTCTTGCTCTAAAATATTTGATAAAACATATCTATAGGTGAATAACCTGAACAGTAGATCTCTTTGGCATGAATCCAAATTGGTTCTCCATTGTACTCATACTTGTCTCAACCTTTGTTCAATAATTCTTTCCTGTAATGTTATAAGTCAAGTGATACTCATCTTTCCTAGGATTTTATATACTTCTACATTAATGTTGTATGGTCCTACAAATTTATAACCTTTATAAGTTTAAGGGTCTGTTTGACTTAATTCGTTTGAATGTGTTATAAAAATTACGATTTATATATTCTTTTGAGTTGATCTACTCTTCCAAGCTAATACTGGTACCTATATTTTTGTTAAAAGACTTTAAAAATAACTTTTCTATTTATTTTTTATATCATCTCTTGCTACTAGAATCTTCTCATCCTCATCCCATGCATCTGACCATAGCAAGATCATTAGGTTTCCTATCTCTCGCCTTTAACTATCTTAAAAATATCTTTCACCTTCTTTTGAGTTGAATTAACTTAATCTAATTTTCTAAGTAAAACATGATAATACCACTGAAATTTGATATTGGATGATTTTATGTATGGAGTTTGTCGAGGCAACTTTTGATGCCATTGGTAATTTGGTGTCTATCTCATTTCTTTGTGTTTTTGTGATTTTTATTACAGGAGCATACCTATCTGTTAGGAAGTATGACATAGCCCTGTTGGATAGTGCAGATTATCTTGGTACACTCTCTTCCTCTTTCGTCATTCTGTATGTGGACATGTTCCTTTTGTCATTCAATTCATATACGTTTCTAATCATATTGCATTTGCATGTGGATATGTAGTTCTGATCGGATTTCATTATATTTTCCAAATGACTGCAGCTATTGGAGTAATATTTTCAGCAACTGATTCTGTTTGCACTCTACAGGTTTGGTTCTTGAAAAGAGGACGTGCATACTTCCTTTCATTCTATTCCAATTGAACTTCACAGTACTCTGAGTAAATTTCTTTGATGACAGGTTCTTAACCAGGCAGAGACGCCTCTTCTATATAGCCTGGTTTTTGGTGGAGTAGTCAATGATGCCACTTCTGTGGTGCTTTTTAATGCCCTCCAGAGCATCGACCTTGGTCACATAAACAGTATCACTATTTGGATGCTGATTTTCAAGTTCCTTGTTATACTTGGGTCAAGCACTGGTCTTGGAGTAGCTGTGGGTTCTACAATATTATCTATAACTAATTTTAACGATTTTATCCATGTTAAATTCCATAGCATAGTCCATCTTTAGCAATTGCAGTCTAACTTTCAGTTTGCTCCTTTTGCAGATTGGGCTTATAAGTGCATATATCATAAGAAAGCTGTACTTTGGAAGGTCAGTGAAATATCTTTAGAACCTGAATTAACTGTTCTGATGTGTACTGCATCCATAGTTTCTATTTACTAGCTCAGCATATATTTATGCAAGCCTGTCACGTATATATAGCATAGAATCAATATGTAGCACAAAGGAAGGCTAATTCACAAACACACATCGACACATATGCACAAAAACCCCACCCACAGATGGAAGCCGGAATCCTTGAGACAGTAAAGGAAGAAACATGTTATCCTAGTGTGTAAGCCAGTGTCTCTATCATTAGGACCATTTCCTCTACAAAATTAAAGTTGCTTTAGATAGTTAAACTCCATCAAGCAGAATTGCTTGTTGGTGTAACGAAGATGATGCTTCAACGTATTGAATGGAGCAGCGGATATCCAATAAACATATACAACAATTGTGAGTCACCAAAATATGACTATGAAAAGCCTTAGAAAAGGCTAGAATAATAGAAAATGTACTAATAATAACAAATACACTCAAAAGAATGTATATAAATTGGCCAAGAAGGCTTAACATTTATTATGTACAAGGTAAGTATTTATAAAGTGAAGAAGAGAGAAAGGAGATAGAGTGGTAGTGGGAAGCCAACAACATTGAGTTGCTAGCTGCTTAAAGTAACCATTAACCCCTCTGGTGGCTCTGATGGCCCTGGTGCTTGATTACATGTATGTACACTTTTATAATGAAAAAAATATAATCAAATATATAGATAAATACATGAATTTTAATACCCTCCCTCAAACCGACGGTATCATAATCGAAAGTTTGCAAACTAAAAATTGAAAGCACTAGACCGTTAGTGATTTGGTGAAGACATCAACAAGTTGATACTATGATCGCACAAAGTGTAGCACCAAGTATTCTTATAGGTGTTCTTCCATAATATAGCTGTAAACAAAATTTTTCGATCTTATGTGAACTTAAAACTTTGTTTGCAAAAACGTGCACGAGCGTGCCAATAAGTTTACTCAAACTTATAAAGATATTTATGTGACTATTCGACGAATGTGAGAAAGTAGGTTATTGTCGACATAGGCCTGCTTGAACCAACACTCAAGGGTCAGCCTAAACACTTAGGAAGAGTGATTTTGGAATCCATAGTTTTCGCAAAATAATTTTGATTCAAAATAGCCTTTTCTAAAATGACAATGGACTTGGCCAAATCAAGTTTAGCCCTACGAAAACAGAATTTGTTCTGTTTTACAACATGAAAGTTTGTATTTTCTAAAAGCCTTTATTTGGGTTCAAAAATCTCGAAAATTTTACCAAAATAAGGACTAGGTATGATGTTTATTGAGAATTTTTATTTATATTTTTGGGTCTTTGGATGATCAAATAAAAAATTTAAAAAAGCTTCTAACCGAATATTATTCTGAAATTTTGGATAGTATCGATGACTAAGATTAAGGGTCTCAATAAAACACTCGTATCTTTGTACGTAGGCTTACAATTTCTATGCAACTTATCAATTTCAAAAGTTATGTATGTTAGCTTTCACATGACACCGTTATTGAGGTATTTAGACACATATGGACCAAGTTATCGAGGTTTTACCGATCATCTGTCGTGGGATTTTCATCATGGTCAGGTTCGGTTTTGGGTTGAGTATGATCTTTGCTTATTTTTTTATCACCCTCCTACGTGTCGAAAATTTGCAAAAATTTTACCAGTATGTGAGTTGGTAGTATTTCGCTTAGGGATGGCATCCAAAAAATTTTGGGATCACACAAGGTCTATGCAATATGGTAAAATCGGAAGAAATTTCCTTATAGAAAGTAATGATGCATCAGGTTTCAATCTTAGTAGTTTGGTGATCATTCAAAGAATTTTGTTCATAACTTATGCTCGTTCAAGGAGGAACTAATCTACATATAGATCTTCGAGAAATCTCTTTAAAGGAGGATTGCTTTCTTGAAAAATATATGCGATCATAGCCTAATGCCCTCTCATAACATAAACTTATGGGTGATTAATCCATCATAAGAGTGATTATATACTCATGTCATCGTATGTAAATGTGGCAACTATGTCCCTTTTATGACTTCTTGAATTGAAATGGAAGCCATCAATACACCGAAGAAAGGGGTGAAGGGATGATATAATACGTAAGCATATAACAAATGAGAACATATAAGATATAAAGTATATTCCGATAGAAGAAATGAAATCTTGCAAAAGTGGCAGATTCCTCTTACCGTTGACCCTCTCTTTTTGCACTTTCGAGCTGGGATGACCCTCATTTGCAATGATATTTCCACAAAATGATTATTATTCTTGAGTTTATAAAGTATTGGAGACAATAACGCAAAGCTTACAACAAGAATAAACAAGAAAAAAGGGGTATAAAAGGATGACTTGATGCTTTCTCACTCTAGGTTTCTCCTTTTTTCTCGTTCTTCCTTGGATGAACTCCTCCTTGAACTGAGAATAAGCTCCCTCATGTCCTCGTTTGTTGGGCTTATCACTGTTGGGCTGAACTCCTCTTTCTTGGTCACCTACATCCTCTTTTTATAGGCATTTTCTTGAATCAGATCTTTCTAGGTTGTTGAGCCGATCAAAACCCAAATCCAATCCATCCAGAGGTATTCTCACGTGAGAAGGGCAACTCGACTCATATGTCATATGTTTACAACGTTGCATGGTTTTCACATGTTTGTAGCAGGTTTGAGCATGTGGGAGACATTTCGCATGAAGGCACACAAGAGCATGCGTGGGGGTCTCCATGCGTCGGGGGGTCCCGCCAGGCATGTGGGGAGCCGTGCTTGTTGACGTGGTGGTGCATGGTGGTCGACGATGGTGTAGGAGGCCCATGGTCACACGGGTGGTAGCTGATGATAATTATTTTACTTTTGTCTATACCATGGGTTGATCTCTTTAACCTTTCTAAACTGCTTTAACCTCCTGGAGGTGTAGAGTCGCTTGGTGCAGGATTATCCTTGAATATGAGTATTTTCAACTTTTTGCTTCTTTGTTATGGATTTTGATGATCTTGTTCCTTTCTACTGAATGGGTTGATCTCTTTAACTTTTTATGTACCACTTTAACCTTCTAATGGGTGTAGGATCGGCCTTGGTCAGGGTATTTCAAACTTTTTACTTTAGCTTGAGCTTGAGTTATCGTCGAACCTGAGTCTTCTGAGGTCATGTTCCTTCTCCGTCATGTTCTAAGCAAGTTTATTCTTTTTTCGTCCTTTTGATTCAAATATTCTATAGGGGTAAAATGATTATTTTGAAAATATTTTACAATTATAACTTATTTTGATCCCAAATGTCCTTTTAAACTTTTGCAGCCCTTTATTTAAAAGAAATGAACTCGAAATAATGAAATTTACCTTTATCATTTGTTTATACTACGAATGAAATAAAATTAAATATTGATAAAATTTGTGACTTTCAAAACAAAAACTTTAAAGTTTTCAAGATTAGTGTTGTTTCAAAATTAAATTTAAACTTACTTTTTGTATCTTAAATTTCACCCATATAAGGGATCACCCTTGCATTGCCAGTCTCAAGCCCGAATAAAGAATAATTTTCAGAGAGGGTCTCCACATTTTGAATGTGGACGGATGCGGGGGGTAAGGAAGCTAGTCCTAGATAATAAGGATTCATATTGGTTCTTGGAATATCGGAACATTATCCGGTAAGCTAATGGAGGTGGTTGATACTATGATTCGGAGAAAGATTCATATTCTATGTTTAAAAGAGACAAAATGAGTTGAAGAAAAAACAAAGGAGACAGAGGATACAAATTTTAAATTATGGCACTCACGTAAAGAAAAGGCTCGAAATGAAGTTGGTATTATCATAAATAAAGATTTAAAGGATAGTGTAGTAGACATACAACGATATGGTGACCGAATCATGACTTTGAAATTAGTGTTAGAAACAGAGGTTTTGAATATAGTTTGTACTTACACACCCCAAGTAGGACTAGAAGATAGTATAAAGACAACTTTTTGGGAAGAGTTAGATAAGGTAATTCAAAAGATTCCACAAAGGGAGATGATTTGTTTAGGAGGAGACTTATATGGACATGTCGGTAAAGAGGCATTAGGATATCAAGGTATTCATGGAAACTTTGGTTTTGGGGATATAAATGAGGAAGGTAGGGAGATTTTAAATTTCGCTATGGCATTTGATCTCTTTATAGTCAATAAAATCTTCAAAAAATGAGATGAACATTTAATTACTTATAAGAGTGGCTTATCACAAACACAAATTGAGTGCTTTATTTGTAGAAAAAAATATAGAGCGTGTTGTAAAGATTACAAGGTAATTCTAGGAGAAAGCTTAACCACCCAACATCGACTTTTAGTTATGGATGTATAAATAACAAAATGGACAAAGAAGAAAAGAGTGCATCGAGATATTTGTTAAGGAAAGTTGTCTTTGCATGTAATGAGAGTCAAGTTATGTAAATAAGTTCTGTCTCATATTAGTTTGTCATTTTGAGTCTTATGTCATCTTAGAAATAGTTAACTCTTAGTAGGGGTAGATTAGGAAATTAAGTTAGATAGGGTATTAATAGGTGATTAGGGTTATAGAGAAGCATTAAGAAAAGAGAGGAGGACGGCTGCTCTGTGAAGCCGATTTTGGGCTTAAGGCAGATTGGAGGAATGCCTCCAATCTGCCGTTCAATGTAAGTGTGGTTTCTATTGAATAATATGTAGTTCATTCTCTACATGGTATCAGACGTCCAGCATGAGTTTCTTGTGATTCCGTATTTGGTAGCCTCTGTCTAGGCAATTTTTTTCTTTGGCAGTTCTTGAAGAATCCGCTGCCAGAATACAGCCTTTGCTCCACGTTCACTCTTGGCAGCCTGTTTATCCTTGGCTTTCTGGACCTTCTTCACTATTTTCTGCTCTTCAACCAAGAAGGCACGATTCTTTTCTGCTCCTCAACCAAGAAGGCACGATTTGGTGTATTCTGTCGACAGTCCTCCGATTCCTTCATAATCGAGACCTTGTGTATTCAGTTGGCCTCTAGTGTGGAATCTCTTGGCTCTTGACGACCCTCGTGTGGTTCGATTTGGTGGCATACTGTAACTTTTCCGCTAAGTGCGTCGCTGCACCATTTCTCTACGGCTAATCGACCTCTTCTCACCGCGCCCCCAATTTCTTTCTCTCCATTTCGTGCCTTCCCCGTGACAACCTTCCACTTATTCTTTGTTGCATATTTTTTTTGTCATCGTGGTACACCATTAACCCTACCAACCTTTAGATCTTTTGGGGCTGCCCTCGAAGACGCCATTTCTGCCGCTAGACTCCTCATCTTCGCTGCCTTTATTTGGTCCTTCTTCTTAAGTCTTTGATGGCTGATAAGGGTAAGGGCATTGAGATGTCTTCTCATCTCGGTGAATCCTCTGGTCTATTTGATAAATCAGACCATCTTCAGATTACCACGACTAAACTGGATGGACGCAATTACATGGAATGGGCACGCTCTGTGGAACTCGCCATTGTAGCAAGGGGGAGATGGGAGCATTTGATGGGCCAATCATCCATTCCACCGCCACATGACAACCTTTACTCCACCTACAAAAGGGAAGATGCCTTACTCTCATCGTGGTTGCTCCAGTCAATGATTTCATCCATCGCTAAAACATTTATGTTTTTAGATTCTGCCCATGCTATTTGGTGTGCTGTTGCTGAGGCTTATTCCCGTAAGAAGAATGTCGTCAAAGAATATGAGATTCTGGAGCGAATCAGAAAGTGCAAACAAGCCAATCGATCCATCAGTACCTACTATGCCGATCTCCGTGGTCTTTGGGATGAACTATTCTACTATACAAATATCCAGTGTTCTTCTTGTTATGCTGAAAGACAGGTTGCGATTGACAAAAAGAAAGTCTTTGATTTATTGTGGGGTGTTAATCCCGAATTTGAATCAGTCAAACTGAATATCTTAGGCAGAGACGAACTTTCCTCTTTGGGCATTGTTTACTCATTATTAATCAGAGAAGAAGACCACAGAAATCTTGAGAAGGATCAGTTTCTTACTCCAGACCAGCATGCCCTTCAGGTTAGAGACGACAGTTCCCATTTTCATGGCAGAGGTGGCCTCCAGAGTCGTGGCCGTGGTCGTGGACGCCTTACTTCCGAGGATAGGAATAAACTAGTCTGCTCCCATTGTGGTAAATCGCGTCATACCAGAGATCACTGTTGGGAATTACATGGTAAACTCGATTCCTATAGACCTTGCCATTCGTCAGTCCACTCTGCCAACACTTCCACTACCAGCACTGAGGGCATTCAGGAGATTCTTAAATGCATTGAGGGTCTTGAACATCGCTTCTCTGAAAAACCTTCAGCTCAACCCAACCATGCTACCATCGCTCAGGCTACACATACTGTTACGGGTACTCACTTCACTCCTCCTACTTCAAAAACTTGGATAATTGATTCAGGGGCTACAGATCATATGGTTGGCGATGCCTCCTATTTTTCCACTTACCAGACTCTTACGGATAAGGGCCCCATTAAATTGGCAGATGGTTCCTTCACTTATATGATTGGACATGGCAATGTCTCTACATGTCTTTCAGATTTATCATCTGTATATCATGTTCCCAGTTTTCCGCTCAATCTTCTTTTCGTCAACTCTTTAACTCGTACCTTAAATTGTTGTGTGACCTTTCATCCTACTGGCTGTGTATTTCAGGATCTGAAGACGGGAAAAATCTTTGGACATGGTAAATTATAGAGAGGATTATACATTCTTGAAGATTCATCTCCGCTTTCTGCCTCCTGTAGTGTCTCCGCCACACCCGTTCTCGATGCAGATCTTCGTCTTTTGCATTATCGCCTTGGTCATCTCCCGGTGTCAAAGATTCCATATATTGTTCCGCAGTTTCGAGTCCCGTCCAATAAATTTCCGTTTCAATGTGAAGTCTGTCAACTTGGGAAACACTATAGGGTCTCTTATCCTTTAAGTGATTCTCGGTGCTCTCAACCTTTTGAACTTCTTCACTCGGATGTATGGGGTCCTAGTCCAGTCAACTCTTTGTTTGGTCATAAGTATTTTGTATCCTTCATTGATGATTGTACTCGACTTAACATCGTGTACTTAATGAAATCAAAGTCTGAAGTTGCCTATATTTTTCCCATTGTGCATAAATTTATTTATACTCAATTCCATGCTACTGTTAAAATTCTTCGGTCTGATAATGGGGGAGAATACGTTGGGACTGAGTTAGCCAAGTATCTCCAAGCCCAGGGCATTGTTCATCAGACTACCTGTCCCTATACACCTCACCAGAATGGTCTTGCTGAACGAAGGAATCGTCATATTTTGGAGGTTGCCAGAACTCTTCTACTTCAAAGTAATGTTCCCAAGTTCTATTGGGGGGAAGCTGTTCTTACTGCCGTTTATCTTATCAATCGCATGCCCAGTCATACTCTTCAGGGGGAGAGTCCTATTCATACTCTTACTAAAGCCTCCAAACCTTTTCATCTTGTTCCTCGTCTCTTTGGGTGTACCTGTTTTGTCCATATTCCTCTTCCTCATCGTGATAAACTGGCTGCAAAGTCCGCTAAGTGTATTTTTCCGGGCTACTCTACCTCTCAAAAGGGCTATAAATGTTATGATCCCTTGCTTCAAAAACTATATGTTTCCAGGGATGTCACTTTCTTCGAACTTACTCCTTATTACTCTCCTTCCCTAGAATCTTCTCCACCTACAGATTGTGTCTTTCCACTAGTTTCTAGTGAGGGGGAGTATCCTGAGATAGTTGAAAGTCAGAGTTAGCACCAACAACCATCCAAAGAGATTTTGACGTACAAGAAAGGACACCGAAAGATTGTGTACACTCCAGAAGAACCATGTGCTAAAGAGATTTCTCCTGAATCAGATCCTCAAGTACAAGTGGACAATGACCTGGAGATTCCTATTGCTGTTCACAAAGGTAAGCGTGCGTGTGCAAGATATCCAATTTCTAATTATGTGTCATATGTTAATACTTCTCAGAGCTATCAAACCTTTATTATGAATGCTAAAAAATAAAAGATTCCTTCAAAGTTTGAAGAAGCGATTCAATGCCCCTTATGGAAAGTTACAATTGACAAAGAACTGAATGCTCTGGTTAAAAACAATACTTGGACCATCACACCTTTGCCTTCAAATAGGCATACAGTAGGGTGCAAGTGGGTGTTTACTATTAAATATAAGGCAGATGGAACAATGGAGAGATATAAAGCTAGATTGGTTGCTAAATGATACAGTCAGTCATATGGCATTGATTATACAGAGACCTTTGCACCTGTGGCTAAACTTACATCAATCAAAATACTTCTTAGCATGGCAACAAATTTGGGATGGGACCTATGGCAATTGGATGTTAAGAATGCTTTCTTACAGGGAGACTTAAATGAAGAAGTATACATGGAACAGTCTCCAGGAATGACATCATCTTCTAATTGGGTATGTAAACTTAATAAAGCCATATATGGGTTGAAACAGTCTCCAAGAGCATAGTTTGATAAATTCAGCAAAGCAGTGTGTAGTTTGGGATACAATAGAAGCCTCAATGATCATACCATATTCTTCAAGAAAGGGACCAAAATATCGATTTTGGCAGTTTATGTTGATGACATTATTGTTAGAGGAGATGACCTTGAAGAAATATCAAAGTTGAAAATGAGCCTTCATAAATTATTTGATATTAAGGATCCGGGCAGGCTTCACTATTTCTTGGGCATAGAAGTTCTTTACTCTAACCAAGGTATCTACTTGACTCAGAGAAAATATCTCATGGATCTCCTTGACGACCTTCAAATGCTTGAATATAAATTTAGTGACATTCCAATGGAGGTGAACCAGAAATTTTTTAACGGCGACAGTGAAGAGTTCAAAGACATTCATAAATATCAGAAGCTAGTGGGTAAGCTCATATATTTAACCATTACTCGACTAGACATTGTGTATGCAGTTTGGGATTGTGAGCAGATATATGCATTCACCAACTAAAAATCAGATGGATGCAGTGTATAAAATTCTTCGATATCTCAAATCAACTTCAGGAATGGGTTTACTTTATTCGAAATCATCAAATTTGGACATTGAACTTTATTCTGATGCTGACTGGGTAAGTTCTTCCGATGACAGAAAGTCAACTACTGGTTATATTACTTTACTTGGGGGTAATATTATATCTTGGAAAAGCAAAAAACAGACAGTGGTTGCAAGATCTATGGCAAAAGCTGAATATAGAGTTATAGCACAAGCAATGTGTGAAGGAAAATGGATATCTTCATTGATTACTGAATTGGGTTATTCACTTAAACATCCTATACCTTTATATTGTGATAGCAGTGCAGCAATTCAGATGGCATCTAATCCAGTTTATCACGAAAGGACCAAGCACATAGAAATTGACTGCCACTTCATCAAAGAGAAGATATCTACCAGAGAATTCCAGTTGGAGTATGTTCATTCTTCCAAACAAAGGGCTGATTTTTTAACTAAAGCTACTACCAGCAAGCTATTAAAGGAGACCTTATCCAAGTTGGGTGTCATCAACATTTTCCACCCAACTTGAGGGGGAGTGTTAAGGAAAGTTGTCTTTGCATGTAATGAGAGTCAAGTTATGTAAATAAGTTCTGTCTCATGTTAGTTTGTCATTTTGAGTCTTATGTCATCTTAGAAATAGTTAATTCCTAGTAGCGGTAGATTAGGAAATTAAGTTAGATAGGGTATTAATAGGTGATTAGGGTTATAGAGAAGCATTAAGAAAAGAGAGGAGGACGGCTGCTCTGTGAAGCCGATTTTGGGCTTAAGACAGATTAGAGGAATGCCTCCAATCTGCCGTTCAATGTAAGTGTGGTTTCTATTGAATAATATGAAGTTCATTCTCTATAATATTCGGACTAAATGGTGGAACCTCAAAAGTGAGAAAGAAGATATATTTAAATAGAAAGTCCTTCAAGGAGATGTTTGGAATTATGTTGGTACACCCTGTGATATGTGGAACAATATGGCTATACATATTAGGAAAGTGGTGAAAGATGTGTTAGGTGTATCTAAGGGAGGTGTACCAGCATAAAAAAAAAAAGCTTGGTGGTGGAGTGAAGTAGTGCAAAATAAAATCAAGGCAAAGAGGGCATGTTACAAATTATATTATGCTAAGAAAACTAGTAAAACTTTAGAGGCTTATAAGAAAGCAAAGAAGGAAGCGAAAAAGGTCGTGAGTAAAGCAAAAGCTAAACTTTGGGAGGATTTATATAAAAAACTCAAATCAAAAGAGGGTGAAAGAGATACTTTTAGGATAGCTAGGGCTAGAGATAAGAAAACTAAAGATCTTAATTATGTTAGATGCATCAAGGACGATGATGAAAAAATTCTAGTGGCAAATGATGATATAAGAAATAGATGGAAAAACTATTTTTATAAGCTTTTTAATGAAAATAAAGATGTTAGTATTAACTTATGAGAGTTAGCCAAATCAAAAAAGTATATAAACGACAATTTCTACCGACGTATTCAAAAGAATGAAGTCAAAGAGGCTCTTAAACATATGAAGGGTGGTAAATTGGTAGGACCAGATAATATTCCTATAGAAGTTCAGAAAATGCTAGGAGAAATAGGAATCACTTGGCTCACAAGACTATTTAATGAAATATGGAAAAACAAAAAGATGCCCGAGGAATGAAGAGCAAGTACACTTATACCCACATATAAGAACAAGGAAGACATTCAAAATTGTGTGAATTATCGAGATATCAAGTTAATGAGCCATACTATGAAATTGTGGGAAAGAATTATCGAACGTAGGTTAAGACGAGTATCAAGTATAATAAAGAACCAATTTGGATTCATGCCAGGCAGATCTACTGTTGAAGCGATTCACCTTTTAAGACGTCTTATGGAACATTTTAGAGTAAGAAAGAAAGACCTTCACATGATATTTATTGATCTAGAAAAAGCTTATGATAGGGTACCGTGGAAGGTTCTTTGGAGAACTTTGGTAAAAAGAGATATCCTATTGACATACATTAACTTTATAAGAGACATGTACGATGGTGCAAAAATATGTGTGAGGATTCATGAAGGAATGACAGACTTCTTTGAAGTTAATATTGGGTTACATCAATGATCAACTTTAAGTCCATACTTATTTATAATGGTGATGGATAAGTTAACAAAACATATTCAAGATGAAGTCCCTTGGTGTATGTTATTTGCTGATGACATTGTGTTAGTGGAAGAGTCTAAGGAAAAAGTTAATAGAAAATTGGAACTATGGAGAGAAACATTAGAAAGCAAAGGCCTCCGACTTAGTAGAACAAAGACAAAATATATGGAATGTAAGTTTGATCATTTGGTTACTTCAGAGGACATAAAAATTAAAATTGGCACACATTGCATCCCTCAAAAGGAAAATTTTAAATACCTATGGTCAATTTTTCAGAGTGATGGAAGAATTGATGGAGATGTTATGCATAAAATTAATGCTGGTTGATTAAAATGGAGAAGAGTATCAGGTATTCTTTGTGATAAGAAGATACCATTAAAGTTAAAAGGTAAATATTATAGAGCAACAATTAGGCCTGCCATGTTTTATGGTTCTGAGTGTTGGGCAGTTAATCATGAACATGTATAAAAGATGTTTGTGTCAGAAATGAAGATGTTGAGATTGATGAATGGTTATACAAGAAAATACCGTATATATAATGAGGTTATTAGAAACAAATTAGGAGTTACACCAATAGAGGATAAAATGAGAGAATATCGTTTAAGATGGTTTGGACATATAGAAAGAATATCAAAAGAAGAACCTATAAGAAGGTATGAAACACTAAATTTGGAAAGTATTAAAAGAGGTAGAGGACGACTAAAAAAGTGTTGGAAAGGAACAATAAAGAACGATCTAGCTTATTGTGAGTTAACTGCTAACATGGCACACGATAGGGATTTGTGGAAACAAAGAAAACCATGTAGCCAACCCCATCTAGTATGGGAAAAGGCTTAGTTGTTGTTTGCTTGTTTTGTGTCTTAAATTTCAGATAAAAATTATGTTATAACTTTTTAAACCATGGGATGTATTGTACACAATCGTCTCTTGAAGAATATGATTGGTTGTGGCCATAGGGAGGGCAGACTTTATATTATAGATTACTTGCATAGCATAGGATAAGTTAATGTTTTGTTAAATGATGCTCTTCTACGAGATAAAAGATTAAGACATCTTGACATTCAAAAGTTGTATCAATGTCCTTTTTGAATAAATACTATTTAAAAAATTTCTTCCAAAGATTGTGTACTTGGTAAAATGAAACATATATCATTTTCAAACAAAACATACATTACTACAAAACCCTTTTAAATTGTCCATTCGGATACATGGAGACCGGCACCTATTTTGTCTAAAGGACGGATTTTCTACTATGTCATTTTCATAGATGATTTCACTAGATATACATGATATATCTTTTAAAAGTCAAATTTGATGTTTTTCAGAATTTGTTATATTTCATATAATCTTTGAAAAATAAATTTGATTCCGAAATCAAGATTTTTAGATTGGACTGAGGAGAGTTTATGTCAAAAGAGTTTTAAAACCATCTTGACAAATTCAGAATTGTGCATCAAACCTCTTGGACTAAAACTTCTCAACAAAATGCATTTGAGAATGTAAACATTGACATATTTTGGAAATCACAAGAACCTTGTTATTATCTAATGTTGTTCCTAAGAATTTTTGAGTTGAAGTTATTATGACTTCTGTTTACTTAATTCATCGAATGCCATCTTCAGTTTTATAAAACTTGTCTCATGTAAAAAAACTTTTTAAACTCTTTCCCAACTATTATAGACTACGTATTTTTGGATGTAAATATTTTGTTTATATTAACGAAGTTGATAAACTATCGTCTCGTGCCATAGAATGTGTATTTTTAGGGTACGGAGTAAATAATAAAGGATATAGATGTTATGATTGCAAAAATGACAAGCTCTATGTATCAAGAGATGTCAAATTCTTTTAAAATGAATATGTATTTAAATGCACAAATGATTTTAGTTCTATTGACAAGCGAGAGATGTCAAATTCTTTCATTAAGACACTGTGTACACTTCTTTTTATATCTATTTAATTGATTCAAAATATTATAATACTCACTATAGAACTCATTCACCGCTTTGTCTCTTTGTCTTAGTGATAGACATTTTATCACGTAATGTCATCTTATATACGTATAAGATCGCCCTATGACTTCCTTCAAATTCCTCTTTTTGTTCCAAAGTTACATTTATGGAGGGTTCCTCTTAAGATGTAATAGGGTTGTGCTAACTGGGCCCATAAGTATGTGCTTGAAATCAGGTTCCAATGGACCTAGTGTTGAAGAATATGCTTATCTAGTGTTCTTTGTGTTAGTTTTATAATTTTTTATGTTATTGTACTTGCCCGAAATACTAGGGGTATTTTGGTAATTTTTTATACTAAGGGTATTTTGGTTATTTTGGTTAATTTTTGTTTTACAGCTCCTTATATAAGGGCTGATAGGTTGTATTAGGATGTGAGGTTTTGTGTAAGAAAGAGTGGAGAAGAGGGGGGGCTCCATTGGAGGTCCGCCCCTTCTTTCAATCCCTCATGTTTTCCTCCTTAATATTAGTGATATTCTTGTTTTAATCTTTTGCAATGCGTTTTTGAATTTCTACATGGTATCAGAGCCTATTAATGGAAATATTGATGGCGATGGTGTGGTGAGCGTGGAGAAAGGATGCGACTTCAAATGCCTTCTTTTTCAGGGACGAGATGAAGGTTATGGGAATGGTTCCTGATGTTCCATTGTATAACTTCCTCATTTCAACATGTGGAAAATGCAAGAATGCGGAGGCTGCTGTACAATTTTTTGAAGAGATAAAAATATGTGGAGTGAAACCAAGTCCACAGACATATATATGTCTTTTGAATGCCTGTGCTGCTGTTGGTCGTCTTGATCGAGTTTATGCAATTGTTCGGGATATGACTGCAGCAGGTTTAGGATTGAACAAGTTTTTCTATGCTGGGCTAATATCTGCTTATAAGAACAAGAAACCTATGACAGAGGAGACAACTAAGAAGATAGTTGAGCTTGTCGAGCAATCTAAGGGATGGTCTTCTCTTGAACGATCAAGTGACATTGCCGAAAATGTGATGATGGGAGTTTATGAAGAAGAATTGTATAACATTCCTGAGTGCCTTTTTGAACAGGCAATTGATTGTGTATCATGTTGCCCTTCATGCTTGTGCTGAACTCCGGAGTGTAGAGACATTAGAAACACTTTTGGATATACTGAAGCAAGACAACTATTCCCCTGATGTTTTTATTGTGATACAAATAATGAGGTGCTATCTTTACTGTGGAGATCTAGACAATGGTGTTAAAGTTTTTCAATGACTACTTCAACTTGGGGAAGCCACCAATGACAGACCTATACACAGCTCTGGTCGAGGGAGCAATGGTTGGATATACACCTCGAGGAATGGAGATAGCTCAAGAGACTGGTGAAGATGAATGCAAGGAATTTCTTCTTGAACACAAAATGTCGAATGATCTTCTCTTGACTGCATCAGGATAAAAGACTGGAGGATATACCACTGCCAACTATATATGGGACTTGATGCAGAGTCGTTGCTTTAACGTTTCTCTTCCTGCTAACTATGAGTATATGCTGAATATGTGCAAGTTTTGATTGTGTTTATTGAAGGCTTGCAAGCCATAATCCTCAAAAATGGGATGAAACTGGGTTTATATATAAGGATCTGGCTTTCAGATGTCCCAGAGATGTTGTCAAAGGTTTGAACAAGGAGGAAAATGATCTTTCATGGAGAGGTCAATACCTTGATGATGATCTGCCATTGTTAATCCAATTTCGTTTTTGGGCTATGCAATTAAAGGGACTTTTGCCTCGTGCAATTCAAGTACGCCGATCTATGGTGAAGGTTAATCAAGATAGACAACGTACATAGATCAATTCTTCTCAGATTTATTCCTTTGAAATTGTGTCCATCAGAGGATTTAATTTGAGAAGATTATGGTGGCTGTCTTTATTGGATTTGGCTATATTTATTGGATTTGGCAGCACATTTATTGCATATTTGAATTTCCAAGAAAGTGGTGCAGGAAAGTGTAGCAGGAAGACGTTACAGGTGCAGTTTGGTGGCTGGAATTATTGCATATGGTGGCTGGATTTATTGAGCTGTAAATGTGTTAGGAAAAAGTTAGATGTGGTGTTTGTATTATGAATTAATTGCATATTAGTAGCTGCAATATTACGTTGGGCAGGGAATATAAGATGCAATTATGGTGGAGCAAAGAATTCAATGTTGAGAACAGTCATTGGGTCTGTAAACTTTTATGGCATTTAAGAAGGGCTGCTTTAACTGCTTGCAGTTATTGAAATATGGACTGCATTTATGGATGGTGGCTGCACACTTAATACATGCGGTTGTGGTGCATTGTTACAAGAGAGTTTTTTTTAATTCTTGGTGGCTGCATAGCAAGGCATTTATTGCACATTAAGTAGCTTGTGACTGAAGTTAGTGGACTATTCGTATTGCTGCACACTCATTAATGAACTATTTTAATGCTGAAATGGGTGTTTTTTGGTGAGCATGACATATTTGTATCGAAAAGGGATTGTGTTGCTTTCTCGGTCCTTTACAACAGTTCCTTTGTGCCGCCGGATGTGAGCTCTTGCTCAGTGACGACCTCACTTAGGGGATGTACTAATGACAACAAATCCTGGAGTGAAGTAATGCAAAGATCTGCTGAGATAACAGTGGATAGTAGTTTCTCTGGTGTTCATGGTGGTTCACATCCAGCCCAATTGGATATGGAAATTAAAAGCAGTGGCAGGACTAAATCTGAAAAAGCTTATGTGAGGAAGAGAGCTGATGAAACTGGAGGCAAACATCTAAGGATGTGAAACGCAGCAATATCATATATCATAATTATCTCTGTTGTCCCACAACTTCCTCATTTTCATTGAGGGTATAGAAACACTCAAGTTGTCAGGAATATCTAGACATGGTAGACATTTAGGCTTGACTGTGTCTCTTATACATCAACTATGACAATTTACCCGTCGAGGTAATTCCATACTGAAGGACCAACTTCGGAACATTCTAGAACATCTAGGTGGAATACTTAGCATGGATCATATGTCTCCTATACATCAGCTTTGATCACTAGGTGAAATAGATAGTCTTAATCCTTTATCAAGATGGATATAGCCTCTACTATTAGTTTAATGATTTCATCACAATTAATTGCTCACTCGAGTTAAGAGCCTCTGTGCGTATGTGCAGGTCACCACAATGAGGTCTACTAGAACATGGTTCATTTCCTATTAGGCGTGAAAGAAATGCCACCATAGAAAGACATTGAACAGGGTTTGTCTTAAAGTGATTTAGACATTAAAAACATGGATCAAATCAAGCTCCAATTACAAGGTGAATTTTTTTTATATCAAGTACTTAAAACCAAAGAAGAAAGGGTAGAAGTAAACAAAAACTTGATTTCATGGTAGAAGTTCATGCTGTGTGGTGATTAACAATGCATATAGCTGACTCCATTTAACATCGAAAAAGGCTTGGGTGGATTTGGATTCACCTCTTTCTTGGGAAAACAAACGAGAAAAGAGATGAACAGCTCGCAATCTCCTTATGCTATAAAATCTTTGCTGGAAAATCTTCACTGGGGTTGTGCATATAAGCAAGAGGTCATTTTCTTCTACCTCACAATAATGATGTTGGTGCAATTTATGATATTTCCCCAATCATGATTGCCTACCTACCACTTCCTTCCTCAATGCTTCTCCTTTTATCTCAATTTGTTTTTTATGGCTTCTTTAATATGTCCAAAGAATAATTTCTGGCATGAGATTTTCTGCTCGAAAAATTATCCCATGATACACCCATATATATTCTTGCAGAAGGCAGTGAGCCATCCTTTTCCACACGTTTCTTCACATGGGACTCTGCAAAATCAATGGTAGGTAAATGGATTCACTTTCATTAGTTTCGTTTCTTTTTCTCTCATATGTGTAATGTTTTTCAAGCTCTTCTTTTAGCTTGCTCATTGGGCTTTCTTCACAAGTGGTATATTTGAGAGCATTTGTTGTTGGGTGCTGAATTTTGCCTGTTACATACGCATGGCAAATGTTTTCAGAGGAAGCTTGCTATATTTTAAAGAATGGTGTTACACCAATTGTGGATGTAAGCACTTCTCACATTTTCCAAAATTTATTTATTTAGTTTGATTCATATTTATGAAAGAAGTTGTTGTGTTTCTTGATATTTCTTAGAAATTAGAGAACCCATTATATATATAATTTTTTAATCTTTCAAGGATGTGAAACACAGTAATATCATTCCCTGCTACGGATGAATCTCCTACACTTTGATTACTCAACATCTTTCCAGGTTCTCTGCCATCTGCAGAAGCTTTGCCTGGAGTACCTTGTCCTGGGCTAGAGAACACAATATCATTTGCCGGGACTTTGATAGATGTGGACATGGAAGGAAATGGTGGCAATTGGTTATTCTCCTAATGCAGATAGCTAAGCATACTAATTCAAGGTCTGATGCAGGACTTTAGTGATAAGGTTGGCGGATTTGTCCCAGATCGTGTGATTGGTGATGAGAAAAGAGTTTTTTTATGGTGGGAAGCATGTTAAAA
Organism: Brasenia schreberi; assembly: GCA_036023115.1. Classification (NCBI taxonomy): domain Eukaryota; kingdom Viridiplantae; phylum Streptophyta; class Magnoliopsida; order Nymphaeales; family Cabombaceae; genus Brasenia; species Brasenia schreberi. Next base: position 2,423,289 of record JAYKKT010000046.1, read on the forward strand.
ATGAAGAAGAGTAACTTGTGTTGAAAAGCGTGTGAGCAGATGAATGATGCATATGAAGATGTTTGATGAAATGCTAAAGAAAGAGATTATTAACATGAACATGAAGTGTTTGAGGAAATGTTTAAGAGAACTGGAAAATTCTTATGAAGTTTGCAGTAATGAGGACTACTAAAATGTGTGTTGCAGCCAAAGTAGCTGTTTTTTAATGTTGTTACAGCCAAGATGGCTGATTTGATGATGTTATCGCCAGAATGGCTGATTTGATGTTATTACAGTTAGGATGGTTGATTTGATGATGTTACAGCCAGGATGACTGATTTGATGTTGTTACAACCAGGATGACTGATTTGATGTTGTTACAGCCAAGATGACTGATTTGATGATATTACAGCCAGGATGGCTGAGTTGTTACAGTCATGAAGGCTGAGTTTATGTTGGTACAACCAGGAAGGCTGAGTTGATGTTGCAGTCAGGAGATGCTGCTTGTGATGATCAGTCATGAAGGCTGAGTTAATGTTGCAGTCAGAGATGCTACTTGTGATGATAAGCCAGGAAGGCTAAGTTGAAGATGTTTCAGTCGAAGAAGTTGTTGAAGATCAGATCAATGATGAAAATAGATATGAATTTTTTTTGGCAAGTTTGGAGTTCGAAGTATCTCACTCCCAACTTGAGGGGGGTGTTGAAGAATATGCTTATCTAGTGTTATTTGTGTTAGTTTTATAATTTCTGATGTTATTGTAAATAATTATCGATGATCAAAGGTTGATGCGGCACGAATCAATATCACCAAATTGTCAAGAGTCAAATGATATTCACTCACGAATGTCTATCTTCAAGAATGATTAACAAGAGCGAAAGCACATACAAAACAAATCAAGAAGCAGTGCAAGACTGCATGATTTTATTCATGAAATGGTGTCTTATTTATAGACATTACAAGGAGAAGAAGACTTGAAGCAAAGAAGCAAGAGAGGACATAGTGGGCTAGTGCTGGCCGGCCAGCACTAGCCGTTGGGGACCCCCCCTCAAACTTACGGGGTAAACACTGAAAGTTTGTCTAGTAAAAACTGAAATCGAGAAGCTGAAAAAGATTTGGTGAAAAAGTCTGCGAGCTGCATCTCAGATGTGACATAGCAAAGCGAGATCTTATTTAGACACTCTTCTCGAACAAAGTGGCAGTCCATCTCGATGTGCTTGGTCCTCTCATGAAAAGTGTTGTTGAAAGCAATGTACGTGGCGCTTTTGTTGTCACAATACATGATGGCGGGGTGTTGACATGGACGCCCATGTCTGCTAGAAGGGTTGTGATCCAAGAAATCTCCATCGCAGCTATAGCCACGGCTCAATACTCGGCTTCTGTGGATGAGAGGGGCACCTTCTGTTGCTTTTTGCACTTCTAGGAAACAAGAGATTCACCTAAAAACACACAAAAATCAGTCATAGAGTGTCTATTATTGACATCTCCACCCCAATCAGCATCCGTATATATAGATAAATCAAAAGATGAAGAGGAAGTTAAGAGGACCCCCTTGTGAGCAGTGTTTCTAATATATCGAATAATGCGCAAGACAACACTCATATTAACAGAAGTAGGAGCCTGTTGAAATTGACTGGCTGTGTGTACTACATGAGAAATGTCTGGTCTAGTAATGGTGAGATAAGTGAGTGCACCTATAAGCTGTCGATAAGGGGTGGGATCCTCTAATTTCTCACCATCAGTAGAACGCAGTTTGGTGCCTAGGATTTCGGGTGTATCAACAACCTTAGTATCTGTAATACCAGATCTTTCAACAATATCATTAGCAAACTTTGTTTGAGACATAAAGTATCCACAATTATTTTGGGTGATCTCAATTCCTAAGAAGTAATTCAGTAACCCCAAGTCTTTCATATCAAATTCGTGATGGAGATTAAGTTTAACTTCAACAATGCCTGCTTCATCACTGCCTGTGATGATGATGTCATCCACATACAAGAGCAAGATAACAATGTCAGATTTTGTTTTTCGTACAAACAATGCAGTATCAGTATAGCAAGTCACAAAATTATGTAAGTGCATGAATTTTTCAAATCGGTCAAACCAAGCTTTTAGGACTTGTTTTAGACCATACAAAGTCTTTCTTAATTTAAGTGTATGACCAGGAGGGAGAGTGATACCAGGAGGAGGACTCATGTAGACTTCTTCATTCAAGTAGCCATTCAAGAAAGCATTCTTGACATCAAGTTGATATATGTTCCATTGCTTGATTGCACTAATGGTTATGAGAATTCTAATTGTGGTCATTCTAGTTACCGGGGCAAAGGTTTCATCATAGTCAATTCCATATTCTTGGGCATAACCTTTAGCAACTAGTCTAGCCTTTGTATCTCTCAATTTGACCGTTGCTGTGAGTTTTGATTTTATATACCCATCGACATCCAATGACTTTCTTATCTTTTGGCAAGGGTGCAACTATCCATGTCTGAGCCGTGTCTAGGGAGTTGAGTTTATCTTTCATAGCATCTTTCCATTTTGGAATACCTTTGGCTTGATGATAGACCCTAGGTTCCTTAACTTGACGAAGGGTGGCAATCAAATTTTTTCGTTGTGGTTCAAAAGATTCATATGACACAAATCATTGAGGAGGTCTTGAAACCCTGGGTTCTAAGCTTGTAATATCAGGTTCTATGTGGGCTTCATTGGTGGTTCTAGGTCGTCTTGTATAATGTGAGGGGAAGGGTTCGACAATTGACCGAGTATCAACAGTGGTGTGTGAAATCTCATTGTTTTCAATATGATCTTGAATATCTTGATGATCTACTGTATCACAATCATTATCTTCTTCTAGCTCAAAGACATCTTGAGGAGTGAAAGGTTCTGAATTTTTCAGGGATTTGGACTCATAATAAATATCATTCTCAAAAAATTTCACATCCTTGGACACGTACAATTTGTCTTCTATAGGATCAAAACACTTATACCCCTTTTTGTCAATGCCATAACCAAGAAAGACACATTTAATAGCTCTAAGTGACAATTTGTCATTCTTGTCTGTATACACGAAACATCTACATCCAAAAACCCTAAGTCTTTCATAATATGGAGGAATGTTGTATAATTTTTCGAAAGGTGGAGTAAAGGTTAGAGGAAGGCATTCTATTTATAAGATATATTGTGGTAAGAGTAGCTTCGGCCCATAAGAATTTAGGAACCTTACTAGCAATTAGCATAATTCTACAAGTTTCAATAATATGCCTATGTTTTCTTTCCGCTAGATCATTTTGTTGAGGTGTTTTAGTACATGATTTTTGGTGAATAATACCATTAGTTTCAATAAATTTATGAAATTCATTAGACATGTACTCTCCTCCGAATCGGATCTAAAGATTTTAATGGTTGCTCCAAATTGGTTTTTAATCATATTACAAAATACTACAAATTTTTCAAATACTTCGGATTTGTGTTTTAAGAGATATATCCATGTAAATTGAGTAAAGTCATCCACAAAAATCACATAGTATTGCAATCCTCCTTTAGAAACAACGGGCGCGGGGCCCCAAACATCCGAATGTATTAAATCAAAAGCTTTCTTTGGTACATAGTTTCTTTCTCCAAAAGGAAGATGATGCATTTTTCTAAGAATACAATCTTTACATTCAAAATTTTTCCCTCTAATGCTTTTCATCAAAGGAATGTTACATAATTTTTGAGAGTCCAAGTGTCAAAGTCTTTTATGCCATAGCGTAGCATCTTGGGTTATATTACAAAAACCCAAATTTGGCATAACAAGATAGTCCATTTTATATAGTCTACTTTCTCTATGGCCTTGACCAATCACCTTCTTCAATAGGTGATCCTGCACCACACAATGTTTGGATGAGAAAGTGACTATACAATTGTTATCACATATTTGAGCAATAGAGAGTAGGTTTAAATTAAGTTTAGGTATAAAACTTACATTTTAAATTTTAAAGTTTTGTTTTTCAAGGTTTCCTAATTTTTTGATTTGAAGTTTTGTTTCATCGGCCGTAAACACATGCTTTCCAATGGTTTCACAAAAATTAATCAAAAAATCTTCACTATGTGTCATATGAAAAGATGCACCAAAATCTAAAAACCAAGACATACCTTGCGAAGTAGCTAGAGCATTCCCGGAGATGCTTGCTTTTTCTTTAAAAATTTCTTCTATGTATGCTTTGATGTTGTTGGGCAAGACACCTCCTTCTTCCACGGCTCGCACGTTTACACCCCTTTTTCGAAGTAGAGGACAAGTGGTTTTAATGTGTCCACTTTCCTTGTAATAATGGCAAATTGTATCCTTGTTGGGCCATGGTCCCGTAGGCTTCTTGAATGGGCCTTCATTATTCTTGGCATGTGGAGGCTTGTAAGTCTTCAAATTTGCTCCGGGTCTTGATGCGGCAAGTACGACTTCTTTGGCCATATGCATATTTTTTAATCTTGTTTCCTCCATAACAAGATCGGCTAGAAAAGTATCTCCTCTAGGTCTAGGTTTCTTATGTATAAGGCTTGATCTAATATTTTCAAATTCATCTCTTAAACCACGCATAAACAAGAAAAAATATTGATTTTCTAAAAATTCTTGAAATCATCTAATTTGTAAAGTTTTCCAAATTTATCAAAACTTCTTAATTGAGTTCATAGTTCCGAAAATTCATTGTGACAGTCCCTAATGCTAAGATTTTCTTATTTAAGCATAATCGTTCTTTTCATGAGATCAATTTGAAAGACAAAATCATCTTGAGAATGAAGCTTTTTTAAATATTCTCAAGTTTCATACGCATTTTCAAAAGCATTAATCCAATTTCTACATCCACATTTTGACAATTATTGTACTTGCCCGAAATACTAGGGGCATTTTGGTAATTTTCGGTACTAAGGGTATTTTGGTCATTTTGGTCAATTTTTGTTTTACAGCTCCTTATATAAGGGCTGGTAGGTTGTATTAGGATGTGAGGTTTTGTGTAAGAAAGAGTGGAGAAGAGGGGTGGGCTCCATTGAAGGTCCGCCCCTTCTTTCAATCCCTCATGTTTTCCTCCTTAATATTAGTGATATTCTTGTTTTAATATTCTGCAATGCGTCTCTGAATTTCTACACCTAGGTCACTCGAGTCAAGGCCACTTCGCACCAAGGCCACTTGGTCCACCAGGGGGCAATGACTAGTAAAATAGTCATTGGGCCTTCAACAACCAATAACACAATTGTTGGCTTCCACTCTTCTCCTCTAATAAATACTCCGCATCTTTCGATAACATCATGCCCTTTGTGTCTACTTGTATATTTGATCATTCAATAAAATGGATTCAGATACTTACTTGTTTCTTTGCATGTTATTTCTTTACATGGTACCAGATTTGATAGTAGGGTCACGATGTGGTATCTGCGATCGTAGAAGAGAACAACATCCAAAGCAATCAACGTTCGTCTCTGCAATTGAAAGGAAATCTTCTTCTTAGAGGAACGACAAAGAGGATCTTTTTCAGGAGGCCAAACCATAACCCTAGAGCGAAATCCCAATGAACGAAGCTCTTCTTGTCGGAAGATCACCTGTTAGAAAAGATGTGCAACTCGATTTGTGAGAGTCTGCCCGATTTTGTTAATCCATGGGATCGATCGTCAAGGCATTGGATTTGTCGCTCGCGACTGGCAATTTGAAGAAGATGTTAGAGATTATGGATTAATTTGAGAAGCAATTCGTCAATATGGAGGTGTAGGCAACGTTCATGGAGGACATGATGATCAAGAGCACGTCGTTGTCGATGCCGGAAGACCAAGTCATTAGCTTGATGAGAAAGTCACCGACGATTATGGGCTAGAGGTTTCCGTCGATCTACCGCAACCGGTTGTGCACACAATACCGGCAAAGGCAGAGAAGATTGATGAGGATGGTGGCGATGGTGGTCATTGAGGATTGCGGCAATAATGACTCTCTACCGAAGAGAGAGGGCATGAGAAGGGTAGGTTAAAGTGACAATAGTTGGTGATGGCGGCATGAAGTGGCCGAAGGGTTTTCAGCCTTGAGCAGCCAAGGGCAACCAATGGGTGGACGAAGGCAGAGGATAAAAGGGGTTGCAGTCTTGGTTCAAGTGAGTGTGGCCACGGCGCGATGAGCGGTTTATCGTGGTGACCACGATGATGGTGGGTCCAACAGAGGATAGAATCGACCACAAGGGTGGTTCCAGCTCACGGCGTGTGGTTGAAAGTGGGAGAGTACGACGATTCAAACAAGATGCAACGGTGGCACATCGTTGTTGTTCCATGTAGGGCACAATCTTTGGAGAGATGCTTCTCATTATCACCAACTTCAATGATGATTGGAGCGGTGTCGAGGAAGCATACGAGCAACAAGATGACATCGAAGGAAAAGGCTCTTATGAATAAACTTCATATTATTCAACATAAAAATCACTTACAATGTACGGCAGATTGGAGACATTCCTCCAATCTGCATCAAGCCCAAAATCGGCTTCTCCTGTGCAGTCGTCCCCCTCTCTTGCTTAATCCTTCTTTCTAACCCTAATCACATATTAATACCCTATCTAACTTAATTTCTTAATCTACCCCTACTAAGAATTAACTATTTCTTGGATGACATAAGACTCAAAACGACAAACGACATAAGACAAGACTCATTTACATGACTTGACTCTCATTACATGCTAAGACGACTTTCCTTAACACTCCTCCTCAAGTTGGGTGAAAAATGTTGATGACACCCAACTTGGATAAGGTCTCCTTTAATAGTTTGCTGGTAGTAGCTTTAGTTAAAAAATCAGCCCCTGTTTGGAAGAATGAATATACTCCAGCTAGAATTCTTTATTAGATATCTTCTCTCTGATGAAGTGGCAGTCGATTTCTATATGCTTGGTCCTTTCATGATATACTGGATTAGATGCTATCTGAATTGTTGCACTCCTATCACAATATAAGGATATAGGATGGTTAATTGAATAACCCAATTCAGTGATCAATGAAGATATCCATTTTCCTTCACACATTGCTTGGGTTATAGCTCTATATTCAGCTTCTGCCGTAGATCTTGCAACCACTGTCTGTTTTTTGCTTTTCCAAGATATAATATTACCCCCAAGTAAAGTAATATATCCAGTAGTTGACTTCCTATCATCATAAGAACCTGCCCAGTCAGCATCAAAATAAAGTTCAATGTCAAAATTTGATGACTTCGAATAAAGTAAACCCATTTCTGAAGTTGTTTTGAGATATCGAAGAATTCTATACATTGCATCCATCTGATTTTTTGTTGGTGAATGCATATATCAGCTCACAATCCCAACTGCATATGCAATATCTGGTCGAGTAATGGTTAAATATATGAGCTTACCCACTAGCTTCTGATATTTATGAATGCTCTTCGACAGCACACCAAATGGCATGGGCAGAGTCTAAAAACATAAAAGTTTTAGCAATGGATGGAATCATGGACTGGAGCAACCACGATGAGAGTAAGGCATCTTCTCTTTTCCAGGTGGAATAAAGACTGTCATGTGGTGTTGGAATGGAGGAAATGGCGAGTTCCACAAAGTGTGCCCATTCCATGTAATTGCGTCCATCCAGTTTAGTCGTGGTAATCTAAATATGGTATGGTTTGTCAAAGAGACCAGAAGGTTCACCGATATGAGAAGAAAGGTTAATGCCTTTACCCTTGTTAGCCATTAAAGACGAGAGGAGAAGGAAAAAAAATTGCAGCAAGTATGAGTATACAAGCGTCACAAAACGAAGCCCACTAGGGCAGCCACAAAAAATTGAATGCGGCTAAGGCTAAGGGTGGAGCAGCGGTGACAAAGAAAACCAGGCAGCAAAGAATAATAGGAAGGTGGCCAAGGCTAAGACACGAAACAGAAAAAAAATTTGACGGTGAGGGCAATGGGTCTTCTTGAGGATATGGCAGTGGGTCGAGTAGCCGCAAGTCACGTGGAGCGGGGCCGCGCAATGCTGATCGTGGATCAATAGCGGTGCAATGTCAGTGGAGTCTTCGTGACTCTAGCATCTAATATCTCAAATCTGCATGCCCGCTCTCAACACATACTTAAGTGTTATCGCACTGGAGAAAGTTGCACATGCAGGCAGAAACTGTCTCAGATTGGGATGCTTGCTATGACCTGGGGACAATTTGTTTAAGCCCCAAACATTAGTTGCTCAAAGTTCTTCCAAGAACTCCTCAATCTCAAAGAAAAAATCGCCTGACAAGAGTCTGGCACACATGGAATCTCAAAGAAAAACACGTTGGACGTATGATACCATCTTATGAATAAACTTCATATTATTCAACATAAAAATCACTTACAATGTACGACAGATCGGAGACATTCCTCCAATCTGCATCAAGCCCAAAATCGGCTTCTCCTGTGCAGCCGTCCCCCTCTCTTGCTTAATCCTTCTCTCTAACCCTAATCACATATTAATACCCTATCTAACTTAATTTCCTAATCTACCCCTACTAAGAATTAACTATTTCTAGGATGACATAAGACTCAAAACGACAAACTTACATAAGACATGACTCATTTACATGACTTGACTCTCATTACATGCCAAGACGACTTTCCTTAACAAAGGCCGTCGTGTTCGAACATAAGGGTGGGTTTCCCATCTCTTGCAAGTGTCTTATCATGACTGATTGCCTCATTATCACCTCCCTCGTCGACTCCATCCGTGAACACGCTCACCCATATCCTTGGGCGAGTCTCTATTATAGAGAGAGAAAGCATGGAGCAAAATGGCATGAGTAGGAGAAAGAGAAATGGACATTATATGAGTCGGGTCGTGGATCCGGTTTTGGATCTAGACCCATTCTATGTTAGGTATATGTCTTTACTAGTCTCAGATCCAGACCCAAAGCTATGTTTAGATATGATTTGATCTTGTTTGGTATTTAGATTCGATTCCATCAAGGTGTGATCTTTCCAACTTATTTATTTTTAATATTTGTTGGATCAATTGCTTAATGTCTCTAGAAAAAAATATTAATTATTGTTTGTTTGACAATAAGTTGCATATACTTGTATGACTAAGATCCATGTTGTTGTCCTTTTTTTGAATACCTTTGTGATTAAGGTACTTCATATTGTTAGCCTTTTTTTTGGAAATTAATTGATATTTGAAGATGCACTTATTGTTATTGAAGGATTTGTGATCTTGATAACTTTAAGGTTGCTTTTTCATGAAATTATGATCTTCGTTTGTTGACCTTTTGTTGGAGATCTTTGTGATTAAGATGGTTCATGTTGTTGGTCGTTTAGTTTGAGAGTAATCAATATTGAAAAGCACTTATAGTTATCTTGATTAGCTTGTATTTGATAAAATTGTTTAAGAGAATTATGAGACAAACATTGTGAGACTTTTTTAAAAACATGAAGTAAAGAAGTTCACTTGTTTTGATAATCTTAATAGATTGTTTTATTTTTAGAACCATAGAATCACGTTTGAATTTAAAGGATATTTAAGGGGCTTGGGAATTATATGTATAAAGGTTTTGAGTTTTGCCTTAAAAAACTTGTTTGGGTTAGAGTTTGTTCTTAAAACTCGGGTTTGAGCTTAGCCTTAAAGTTTATTTGACTTGACGGGTTTTGAGCTCAACCTTAAAAAACTTGTTTGATATACGAAGGTCCCCTTATAATATAACAAGTTTGTAGTGATTTATGAACATATTTGTTATAATAGACAATCCTATCTGGATGATATCAATATTTTCTATCAAATGACTTTCTTAAATTAAAGCAAATCAACTTCATGAACTTATTTGACTCGTTTTTTGTTTGTCTTTTGGATTAGATATCATAAATTGTCTTATTGGTTTTAGAAATTGAGCAAATATATATATTGATACTTCATGCTGGATGAAAAATAAATTGATACTTTTATTGATGAAAGATTATTCAAAGGAAGTTGTGCCCTCTCATATTCATGTTTTTTGTTGGTAGATAAACTTTCGGTATACACTATAAGATTGAGGGTGTGTTAAAATGTAATAGGGTTGGGCCAACAGGGCCCATAAATCTGTGTTTGAAATCATGTCCCAATGGACCCAGGTCACCCGAGCCAAGGTCACTTGGCACCAAGGCCACCTTGGCCATGAGGGCCACCTGGAGGCCAACGGCTAGTAAAATAGTAGCTGGGCCTTCGGCAACCAACAACACAACTATTGACTTTCACTCTTCTCCTCTAATGAATACTCCTCGTGTATTCAATAGCATCGAGCCCTTTGTGGCTGCTTGTATATTTGTTCATTCAATAAAATGGATTCATGAACTTACGTGTTTCTTTACATGGTGTACACCTTTGATCCACTCACATAATGCACAATCTTTTGAAATATAAATAATTTTCTATTGATTGGGCCAATGTTTTGTAGTTGGAACTTGGAAGTTGTTAATCGAAAATTGAAACCCTTTTCTTCCATCTTCAAAGAGTACAAGCTTTAAGGAATGAACTTACTTTGGTAAATGCTTGAAAAAGTATCGTAAATCTCAAAGTCCCTTGAATAAAGACTTCTAGGCTTTGCCATGTTTCCGGATGCAATGACTTGATAATCATAAAGAGCATATAGGCTATAATACCATGTAACGAAGATTATGCTTCAACGTGTTAATGAAACAATGGATATCCAATACATATATATAACTTGTGAGTCATTAGTAGCCGTTGGGTCCCCCTAATGGCCCTATTGGCTCGGGTGGTCCTGGTGCCAAGTGGCCCTAGTGCTTGATTATATGCATGTATACTTTCATAATGAGAAAAATACAGTAAAATATATAGATAAATACATGTATGTTAACCGTTGGTACCCTACTGCTGTCTCTAGAAACATGCAAAACCATGTTTGCTGCAGTTCAATACCTTCGTGATAAGACCACCTTCAATTTCATCCCACTTCTTCATTTTGATTATAGCTAGGAAAAAGATGAATTCATGGACTGTGTGTGGCATTTCCCTTTGCTAATTCAATAGCTTGACAGGAGAAGCCTATCATTCTCATAAATGACAATTCTATTTTCTCTTCATTTTGCTGTTTATTTTCAGGCATTCTACAGATCGTGAAGTTGCATTGATGATACTGATGTCTTATCTGTCATACATGTTAGCTGAAGTGTGGGTAGGTTATCTCTTTATCTCCAGCTCCTACGTTCTTATGATCCGGCTTTGCTTTGGTATGCTTGATGCTTTTTTAAAGGCAGGACTGTCAAGTTCGTTAAAAGGTGTACTGGAGTATAATTTTTTTGGGTGTTGCAGGGTTCCTATTTTTCTGCCATCCTCACAGTTTTCTTTTGTGGGATTGTCATGTCTCATTACACTTGGCACAATGTGACAGAGAGTTCACGGGTCACCACCAAGTATGTTCAGACATATCCTCGCTAAACATTCTAGAAGCATTTATGTTGCATTCTTATTATTGTCATGTGCTTACAACCTTCTGCAGCCTCTGCTCAATTCACTTATGTTATTTATTTCCATTTCAGGCATGCATTTGCCACAATGTCATTCATCGCTGAGACATTTATATTTCTTTACGTTGGTATGGACGCACTGGATATTGAAAAATGGAGACTTGTAATGAGCAGGTATATTGGTACTCTTGATTGATAAGTTCATAGTAGGAGCCAATCTTTTCTGACATGCACAAATCAATATTATGCAACTCTATGCTTGGGAATAGTCAATATCATCATCTTCATCATCAGTATCAATATTGTTATTGTTATTGTTAAAGGATGTAATGTTAGATGTAGAAGTAGGTTAGTTCATTGTTATTTCACGTCATGTAAGTGTATTATGTCTCTTTAGTAGTAATTAGTACTAATGAGGGGTAGTTTAAGAATTAAGTTAGATAGGGTATAAGTAGTAGTGATTAGGGTTGAGTCTCATATGTGAGGAAGGGCTGGACGGCAGCACTGTGGCAGCTGCAAGTCATGTTTTTGTAAGTTTTCTCAATCTTGTTTAATGCATTTATTTCTTAATATGATATCAGAGCCTATTAAGCAAGGAAATCCATATTTTCTTTGTTGAAAGTAAGAAGATTTTGTTGAATCATTGATCCAAAGACATTTGAAAGAAAACAGTCAGATATCGGCTTCTTGTTTATGGTTGAATAAGTTTGTTTGGGCACGCGAATTCCATCATCAAGATCAGTTTGAATCTTTTGATATCGGCTTCATCATATTTCATATTTGGGGACGTGAATATCATAGCCAAGTTCAATTGGCATTTCTTTTGTAATATCGGCCTCATCATATTGCCTATAGATTAGTTTGTTGTGGCTGTTCAAATCGATCTCTTATTTATCCATCCATCAACAAGTATTGGTTAACGACAGAGATAGACTATTGTGACAGCGACACATAGTTTTTTGTTGAGACTTGTTATTCAAACTTACTTAGATGGGAAGTAAAGGAAAAGAAGTCGACAACCAAATGAGAATATCTATATTCTGTACCAATGAAAAGTTAGAACATTTTAAAATCACATCTACTAAATTGGATGGCAGAAATTTCTTTGAATGGTCCAGATCAATGGAATTGACCATTATAGCAAGGGGGAGATGGGCACACCTAATGGGACACACACAGAAACCAGATATACATGATGCTCAATATCCAAGTTGGAGAAGAGAAGATGCCTTAATTTCATCCTGACTACTTCAGTCTATGGTTCCATCGATTGCAAAAACATTTATGTTTCTTGAATCTACTGATGAAATCTAGAGTGCAGTATGTGAAGCTTACTCCCGAAAAAAGAATGTTGCCAAGGAGTACGAAATATTAGAAAGAATCAGAAATTATAAACAGGGAACTCGATCCATCAGTGAATATTATGCAAATCTTCGAGGATTGTGGGATGAACTTATATTACACCAATATTAAGTGTTCATCTTCTTACACTGAAAGAAATGCAGAGCTTGAAAAGGAAAAAGTATTTGATTTACTATAGGGGTGAACTCAGATTTTGAGTCTATAAAACTCAATGTCTCAGGTAGAGATGAGTTACCTTCATTGGGAACAATGTATTCATTATTGATCAGGGAAGAGGATCGAAGAAATTTTGAAAAGAACAACTCTCCTGGTACAAACCAACATACACTTCAAATAAGAGGAGAAAACTTTAATTTTTGAGGAAGAGGAGGATACCAAGGACGTGGACGAGGACGTGGCAGATCTAATCCTGATGGAAAAGAAAAACTCATTTGTTCTCATTGTGGTAAATCCAAACACTCAAAGGAATACTGTTGGGAATTACATGGGAAACCTGACTATTATAAGAACAGAAATCCCTCTGTTCATGTTGCTGAGAATTCTCCTTCAAATATAGATGGAATGCAAGAACTCATTAAGAGGATAGAAGGACTCGAAACCAGACTATCTGAAAAAGCTTAGCCATCTTCCTCTCAAGCTACAATAGCTCAAGCTACTCACTCAGTGAAGGGTAATTCCTCTTATTCTAATTCCAAAGTTTGGATTATTGACTCAGGTGCAACAGACCATATGGTAGGAGAATCATCCTATTTTTCAGAATACAGACTTCTTACAAAATAAGAACCTATTAAGTTGGTAGATTGTTCGTATTCTTATATGATTGGACAGGGAAGTGTACCCACTTGTTTTTCAAATTTAAAATCAGTTTACCATGTTCCTAGCTTTCCTATAAATCTCCTTTCAGTCAGTGCTTTAACTCAAAATATGAACTGCAGTGTAACATTTTCTCCTACTGGTTGTGTATTTCAGGATCTAAAGTCAGGGAAAATCTTTGGTCATGGTAGATTGCAGAGAGGCTTATATATTCTGGAAGACAATGTTTAGGAAGAAACTTCTTTTAAAGCTTCAGCAGCAACTATTCAGGATTCAGAAATTCAGCTCTGGCATTATCGTCTTGGTCACTTTCCTGTTTCAAAACTTCACTATGTTTTTCCTCGTCTTAGAGTTAATAAACCTATTTTTGAATGTGAAGTCTGTCAGCTTGGGAAACATCAAAGAGTTACTTTTCCCTTAAGTGACTCTAGAAGTTCTCAGCCTTTTGAACTCCTCCACTCAGATGTATGGGGTCCCAGTTCTGTTACCTCTTTATTTGGTCAGAGATATTTTGTGTTATTTATTGATGATTGTACTCGCCTTTAAATTATATATTTAATGAAATCAAAATCAGAAGTCTCTTCCATTTTTCCAATTGTTCATAAATTTATTCGTACCCAATTCAATACTTTAGTGAAAATTCTTCGTTCAGATAATGGGGGGGAGTACATTAACAAGCAATTATCTGAATACTTACACACTCATGGTATAGTCCATCAAACTTCATGTTCCTATACCCCACAACAAAATAGAATTGCTGAAAGGAAAAATCGTTATATTCTAGAAGTGGCCAGGACACTTTTACTTCAGAACAATGTTCCTAAACTCTATTGTGGAGAAGTTGTTCTTACTGTTGTTCATATGATTAATAGAGAATGCCTAGTATTGTTCTTGAAGGTGAAAGCCCTATGAAGTGTCTCAATAAAGAATCAAAACCTTTTCATATAATTTCCCGTATTTTTTGTTCTACTTGCTTTATACATGTTTATTTACCCAATCGAGATAAACTTAATCCTAGAGTTGTAAAGTGCATCTTTCTTGGCTATTCTAACTCTCAAAAGGGTTATAAATATTATGATCCTCTAGCAAAGAAACTATATATCTCTATGGATGTTACCTTTACTGAAACCACCCCCTATTATTCATCTCAGGAGGAGTTAACACAAACTCCTCAGCAAAATTCTCCCCATGTCCTACCATTAGCTCCTGATGATGCCAGATATGAGATAGATGATATCATAAATGAGGACAGACAACAAGAGGAGATCTTAACTTATAAGAGAGAATCAAGAAATATTATCTACTCTGAAGAGGAACAAGTCCCTAGTACAAGTACCAAAGATATTTTCCCTGACTCAGATCCCTAAGAGAAAGATGCAGAAGATCTAGATATTCCTATTGCCATTAGGAAAGATAAACGCTCTTGAGCACGATATCCCATTTCAAATTGTATCTCATATGTGAATACAACTAAGGAATACCATTTTGTTATAAATGCTAAGAAACACAAGATTCCTAAGAATTTTAAGAGGCAAATCAATGTCCTTTATGGAGAATTGCTATAGAAGAAGAATTGAAGGCACTTAAAAGAAATCAAACCTTGACAATCACAACATTACCTCCTAACAAAAATGTTGTAGGATGCAAATGGGTATTTACCATCAAGTATAAGGCAGATGGAAATATTGAAAGATATAAAGCTAGATTGGTTACAAAAGGATATAGTCAATCATATGGTATTGACTATACTTAAACATTTGCTCCTATGGCTAAACTTACTTCTATACGGGTACTCCTCAGCCTGGCAGCTAACTTGAATTGGGATTCATGGCAGTTAGATGTTAAAAATGCTTTCTTGCAGGAAGAATTAAATGAAGAAGTGTACATGGAACTACCTCCTGGGATGTGTATAAAGACAACGGATCATAGAGTGTGCAAGCTGAACAAATCTATTTATGGACTGAAGCAATCACCTAGAGCATGGTTTGATAAATTCGGTAAAGCAGTATGCAATCTTGGTTACCAAAGAAGTCTCAATGATCATACTATCTTCTTGAAGAAGAGCTCAAAATTATCTATTCTTGTTGTCTATGTTGATGATATTATTGTTAGAGGTAATGATTTTTAAGAAATATCAAGGCTGAAGAAAAATCTCCATAAACTATTTAATCGAAAAGATTTGGGTCGACTTCACTACTTCTTGGGAATAGAGGTATTGTATTCAATTCATGGTATTCTTTTAACTCAAAGGAAATATGTAATGAATCTTCTTCAGGACACACATTTGCTTGACTGTAAAGTAAGTGATATACCTATGGAAGTGAATCAGAGATTATTCGCTGGGGATAGTGAAGAGTTTAGAGACATACATAAATATCAGGCGTTAGTTGGGAAGCTTATTTACCTGACAATTACTCGTCCAGATATTACGTATGCTTTGGGAGTGATGAGCAGATATATGCATTCACCTACGAAAAATCATATGGATGTTGTGTATAGAATCCTTAGATATCTCAAATCAACTGCAGGAATGGGCTTACGTTATTTTAGATCATCGAATTTGCATATTGAACTTTATTCTAATGCAGACTAGGCTGGTTCATGTGATGACAGAAAATCAACTACAGGATATATTACATTACTTTGTGGTAATATTGTATCTTGGAAGAGTAAAAAGCAGACAGTGGTTGCGAGATCTACAACGGAAGCAGAATACAGAGCTATAGCATAAGCTATGTGTGAAGGAAAATTGGTGTCCTCATTGATCAGTGAACTGAGATTTTCTTCTAATCATTATATACCTCTATATTGTGACAGTAGTGTTGCTATTCAGATGGCTTCCAATCCAGTATATCATGAAAGAACCAAGCATATAGAGATTGACTATCATTTCATCCGAGAGAAGATATCTAATCATGAATTCAAGCTGGAGTATTCTCAATCTTCAAAATAGTGGGTTGACTTTCTAACTAAAGCTACTACCAACAGACAATTAAAGGAGACATTATCCAAGTTGGGTGTTACAAATGTCTTTCACCCAACTTGAGGGGGAGTGTTAAAGGATGTAATGTTAGATGTAGAAATAGGTTAGTTTATTGTTATTTCACGTCATGTAAGTGTATTTAACGTGTTATGTCTCTTTAGTAGTAATTAGTATTAATGAAGGGTAGTTTAGGAATTCAGATAGGGTATAAGTAGTAGTAATTAGGGTTGAGTCTCATATGTGAGGAAGGGTTGGACGGTAGCACTGTGGCAACCGCAAGTCACGTTTTGGGGCAGATTGGAGGAATGCCTCCAATCTGCCAGTTTTTGTAAGTTTTCTCAATTTTGTTTAATGTATTTATTTCTTAATAGTTATTATTTCAACTAAGTCTTCTTTTTCTGTTACCCTTTTTTATGCAGTTATGCATGTTTGTGAACTGCAATTTCTAAATAGTTGCTAGCTTTGACTTTAAGAGTCATCAAGGTTTTTGAGGAAACTGGCTTTTGTTAACATGGTGCACTGAATTCATTTTCTTCCTTTTCTGTGTTTGGAGTTGTGGATGCATTAGCTGTATCATTTGTGTACGTTTGGCACTAGAAGAGCTCCTTGTGAGCGTAGATTCCAGTTAAACATTTTGTTGGCACAGTCTACATGTAGGATTAACTCTGCCCGTGTAAGGAATCACCCTTGCATTGCCGGTCCCAAGCCCGGATAGAGGAAGGTTGTAAAACTTCGTCGGATTTTTATAACACGGATTTTATGAGCATTGCTTTGGGGCGTCCCCACCTAGCGACGTGCTGCAGAGTCCGAATACAGTAAGAAGTAAGCAAGGGCTACTACATTTTTGCCCGAATGTAGTGAATCAATTGCAGAGAGGGTTCCCACATCATGGATGGGTGTGGGTAAAGAAGTTAGTCCCGCTACATTGCCGCCTGAATGTAGCAAAAAATTTTTAGAGAGGGTCTCCGCATTTTTATTATGGACGGATGCGGGGGGTAAGGAAGCTAGTCCTAGATAATAAGATTCGTATATTTCTTGGAATATCGGAATATTATCCGGTAAGCTAATGGAGGTGGTAGATACTATGATTCGGAGAAAGATTCATATTCTATGTTTACAAGAGACAAAATGGGTTGGAGAAAAAGCAAAGGAGATAGAGGATACAGGTTTTAAATTATGGTACTAAGGTAAAGAAAAGGCTCGAAACGGAGTTGGTATTATCATAAATAAAGATTTAAAGGAGAGTGTAGTAGACATACAACGATATGGTGGCCGAATCATGACGTTGAAATTAGTGTTAGGAGCAGAGGTTTTGAATATAGTTTGTGCTTACGCACCCTAAGTAGGACTAGAAGATAGTATAAAGACAGTTTTTTGGGAAGAGTTAGATAAGGTGTTTCAAAAGATTCCACAAAGGGAGATGATTTGTTTAGGAGGAGATTTAAATGGACATGTCGGTAAAGAGGCATTAGGATATCAAGGGATTCATGGAAACTTTGGTTTTGGGGATATAAACGAGGAAGGTAGGGAGATTTTAAATTTTGCTATGGCATTTGATCTCTTTATAGTCAATACAATCTTCAAAAAACGAGATGAACATTTAATTACTTATAAGAGTGGCTTATCACAAACACAAATTGATTACTTTATTTGTAGAAAAAAAGATAGAGCGTGTTGTAAAGATTGTAAGGTAATTCCAGGAGAAAGCTTAACCACCCAACATCGACTTTTAGTTATGGATTTACAAATAAAAAAATGGACAAAGAAGAAAAGAGTGCATCGAGCTATTCGGACTAAATGGTGGAACCTCAAAAGCGAGAAAGAAGATATATTTAAACAGAAAGTCCTTCAAGGAGATGTTTGGAATTATGTTGGCACACTCTGTGATATGTGGAACAATATGGCTATACATATTCGGAAAGTGGCGAAAGATGTGTTTGGGGTATTTAAGGAAGGTGTACCGGCACAAAAAGAAGCTTGGTGGTGGAGTGAAGTAGTACAAAATAAAATCAAGGCAAAGAGGGCATGTTACAAATTACATTATGCCAAGAAAACTAGTAAAACTTTAGAAGCATATAAGAAAACAAAGAAGGAAGCGAAAAAGGCTGTTAGTGAGGCAAAAGCTAAGATTTGGGAGGACTTATATAAAAAACTCAACTCAAAAGAGAGTGAAAGAGATATTTTTAGGATAGCTAGGGCTAGAGATAAGAAAACTAAAGATCTTAATTATGTTAGATGCATAAAAGACGAGGAGGAAAAAATTCTAGTGGCAAATGATGATATAAGGAATAGATGGAAAAACTATTTTTATAATCTTTTTAATGAAAATAAAGATGTTAGTATTAGTTTAGGAGATTTAGCCAAGTCAGAAAAGTATATAAACCACAATTTCTACCGACGTATTCAAAAGAATGAAGTCAAAGAGGTTCTTAAACATATAAAGGGCGGTAAATCGGTAGGACCATATAATATTCCTATAGAAGTTTGAAAAATACTAGGAGAAATAGGAATCCCAAAAGATGCCCGAGGAATGGAGAGCAAGTACTCTTTGTAATGAAGTCTATGCTTCAATATAGTTGCGGAAGATCAACGAGTGGACAATACCACAAAGTAACAATCACAAGCCCTTAGAAAAGGAAATAGCCGAGAGCAACAAGTGCATGCGAAAAAGAGAATAAACAAAGCACAAGCTTGAATAAATAATTGTTATTCATTAGCCATCAAAGACTTAAATTTACAAGAGATTACAAGTGTATTTATAGAGAAAGAATGAGTGAAAGAGAGAGAGAGAGTGAGGGAGTAAAGAGAGAAGGGAGAGGGAAGAGAGGGGGGCTGGCTCTGGCTGCAGCCAGCCCCCAATGGCTATAATACTAGCCGTTGGGGACTAAGGCCCCCAATGGCTAGTGGCCCCCTAGCCCTGATGGCCTAGTGGGCCAGGGCATGCTCGGCCCGAGCCAGAGGGGCCCAGACCCATTTTCCTAACACCCCCCCTCAAACTGACAGCTCCATGACTTCAAGTTTGCCAATTAAAGATTGAAACCAAGGGGCAGGTAAGGACTTGGTGAACACATCTGCAAGTTGATATTTTGATTTTACAAACTATAGTGTCAAGTTGCCTTGTAGATGCTCTTCACGAACATAGTGACAGTCCATCTTTATACGCTTGGTGCGCTCATGAAAGGTATGGTTGTTGGCTATATATATAGCGCTTTTGTTGTCATAGAACATTATTAGAGAAGCTGCCAGTTGTATGCCCAAGTCTTGAAATAGTTGTCGCAACCAAGTTAGTTTTGTAGTAGTGTTGGTCATTGCACAATACTCTGCTTGAGTGGACGAAAGAGACACCTTTTGTTGTTTCGTGCATCTTAATCAAATGAGTGAGTGACTAAGGAATATGCAATATCCAGTAGTAGAGTGTCTGTCATTCACATCACCACCACAATCAGCATCAGTATATGCAAGCAACTGAAATAACGAGGAGGAAGATAGAAATACTCCCTTAGTTGAGGTTTGTTGAATATAACGAACAATCCTCATAACAATACTCATATGCACTGAGGTTCGTGCATGCTGAAACTGACTTACAGTATGAACATCATGAGCAATATCAGGCCGTGTTATGGTGAGATATGTGAGTGCTCCAACCATCTGTCTATAAGGTGTGAGATCACTCAGAAGTTCACCATCAACTAGGCGCATCTTCTGGTGTCTTAACAACTTTATCATCTGTAATACCTGATCTAAGAATAACATCATTAGTAAACTTAGTTTGTGATAAAAAGAAACCTTTATCATCATGAGTTACCTCAATGCCAAGAAAATAGGAAAGTTGACCAAGATCGTTCATTTCAAACACATTACCAAGTTCTTGCTTGATTTATTGGATACATGTATCATCATTACCTGTAATAATCATATCATTGACGTAGAGCAAAAGGATAACAATACCTGCAGATGATTTTCTTATAAACAGGATTGTGTTAGTATAATGGATAGTAAAGCTATGCAATGTCATGAATTCAGTCATTCTATCAAACCAAGCCTTGGGAGCTTGTTTGAGACCATATAAGGCTCTTTTGAGCTTTAAGACTTAGTTTCTAGGAAGATTAAGACCAGGAGGAGGCTCCATATATATTTCTTCCTTCAACCAATCATTCAAAAAAGCATTTTTAACATCTAACTGATAAATATTCCAATGATGAATGACACATACAGCTATAAGTGTTCTAACAGTTGTCATTCTAGCTACAGGAGCAAAGGTTTCTTCATAATCAATTCCATATTCTTGAGGATAACCCTTGGCAATCAATCTAGCTTTATAACAATCTAATGAGCCATCACCATTAGTCATGATTTTATAAACCCACCTACAACCTAGTCTTTTTGTTTGATGGTCTAGAGACTATATCTCAAGTTTGGGCTCTAAATAAAGCATTCAACTCTTCATTCATTGCATGAGTCCATTCTTGTGATAATTGAGCTTCTTTAAAGGTTCTAGGTTCCTTTATAGCTGAAATATTTGTTACTAAAGCTCTATGTCTTGGTGAAAAACTATCATATCAGACAAATCTTTTAGGAGGTCTAGAATCACGATTTGACCTTCTAAGAATAGGCATAGATCTCCTATTGTAATGTTGATCAAAGGGTGTAATAGAATGTCTGGTAATAATAGGTTCAAGAAGCTCATTTTCTTCATGAATTACCTCTTCACCTAAAATATCATTCAAGAAGGAGTAGGAAGAGTCATTAATAGAGCTATCATCACCCATGCTTTTAAAAACATATTCATTTTCAAAAAATCTAACATCTCGAGATACATAAAGATTATCATTTTTACAATCATAACACCTATATTCCTTTTTGGTTATTCCATATCCTAGAAAGACACATTCGATGGCCCGAGATGATAATTTATCATCTTTGTCAGTATAAACAAAGCATTTACATCAAAAAACACGCAATCTTGAATAATTAGGAGAGACTTTAAAAAGTTTTTCTATAGGAGACATATTTTGTAAAACCGAAGAGGCCATCCGATTAATTAAATAGACTGCAGTCATAATAGCTTCTGCCCAAAAATTTTTGGGAACACCACTTGACAAAAGCAAAGTTCTTGTGGTTTCAAAAATATGTCTATGCTTTCTTTCGAAAACACCATTTTGTTGAGGAGTCTTAGAACAAGAAGTTTGATGTATAATCCTAAACTTATTGAGGTGGTTTTCAAAATCCTTTTGACATAAACTCTCCTCCTGAATCCGATCTAAAAATTTTGATTTCTGAATCAAATTGATTCTTTACAAGATTATGAAAAATAACAAAATTTTGAAAGACATCTGATTTTGCTTTTAAAAGATATACCCATGTATACCTAGTAAAGTCATCTACAAAAATAACATAATAGAAAATCCCTCCTTTAGACAAAACAGGTGTCGGACCCTATACATCCGAATGAATTATTTTGAAGGGTCTTGTTGTAACATGTGTTTTGTTTGGAAATGGGAGAAATTGCACTTTACCAAGAACACAATCTTTGCAAAAAAAAGATTTCTTAAATTTCATTCCAAGAGGACATTGATACAATTTTTGAGCATTAAGATTTCCAAGTCTTTTGTGTCATAAAAGAGCATTATTTGTCAAAACATTAACATATCCTATACTATGCAAATAATCCATAATGTAAAGTCCGCCCTCTCTATGGCCACGCCCAATCACCTTCTTCGAGAGGCGGTCATGTACAATACATCCGGTGGATGAAAATGTTATAACACAATTTTGATCCGAAATTTGGGATACGGAAAGTAAGTTTAAATTTAGCTTTGGAACAACACTAATTTTGAAAACTTCAAAATTCTTGTTTTGCAAGTCACCAATTTTATCAATATTTAATTGTGTACCATCCGCCGTATAAACACGTGATAAGGGTTTTTGAACACATGATTTTAAGATATGTTCATTACAAGTCATATGAAATGAAGCACTCGAATCAAGAATCCAAGAAATCATACCTTGAGTTTCTTTTGTTAAAGATGAGCAAGCCACACCAACCGTTGCTTTTTCCTTCATTTGGGCTTTAAGTTGCTTTAATTTTTCTTCAAGTGCAAGAATGGAAGCATGTTCTTCTACTACGGCCACCTTCTTTTTCAATTTTGGGCAATTTGACCTTATATGCCCGGCTTCTCTACAATGATGGCAAATGATGTCTTTTCTTCCTTCTTCACTTTTGAAATGAGGAGGTCATTAAGCCTTCATATTTGCTCCGGGTTTTGATGCGGCCAATGCGGTGTCCTTTTGAAGTCTTGTTTCATTCATTCTTGTTTTCGTCATTTGAAGATCGGTAATAATCTCTTCTTTTGTAGAAAAAGGTTTTTTATGAATGAGTGATGATCTTACCCCTTCAAATTCTTCCCGGAGACTTCTTATAAATTGATATACAAAGTCATCATTGTCTTCACATTGTCTCTCACTAAGACATTGTGTACATTTTTTTTTGTAACCATACAATTGATTCCAAACATTAGAAAATTCCCAAAAAACTTCGTTTACCCCTTTATCTCCTTGTTTAAGTGAGACCAATTTGTCTTTTAATGCCATCCTATGAGCTACATCGCTTTGAACATGATATTTTTTTAAATATTCTCATGCTTCTTTAGCGTTGGTGAAATTGGCCAACGTATCCCTAGTGTGCTCGTTTACATTATTCATAAGCACCCATAGGATTATTCTATGTCCTCCTTCATATTCCTCTTTTTGTTCGAATGTGGCATTAATAGAGGGTTCTACCTTTGAACCACTTACATAGCCCCATAATTTTTTGAAATACAAATAGTTTTCCATAGATTGGGCCTATGTTTTATAGTTCGAAGGTGGTAGACGAAAATTGAAACCCCCTTTATCATCCATATTTCAAGGAGAAGAAAACTAAAGAGGTAAACTTACAAAATATGATCGACACGCTTCCTGAGGTAATGAACAATACAAAATATGATCGGCACGCTTCTTGAGGTAATGAATAATACTCTGTCAGTACAATGCCTGCTCTTTTTCTTCCTCCAGAATGTCTCTTAAAACACTGCTTGAATCAGGAGCGTAACCGATTTGCTTAAGCTGTTCAGCCAATTCATTCCATTTTGCGTATAACTCATCTGACTGCGGGTGCGACATGTCCCCAGCGGTGAATTCAAAAACAGAATGGTCGATTTCAACTGAGCTACCGTCGGGTGTCTTTAGAACACCTTGAGCTCTCATGCTTTCCCTCACTCTAGTAACTTCCTCCCACTTCCGAGCTTTAGTATAGATGTTAGATAAGAGGACGGTGAATTCAAAAACAGAATGGTCGATTTCAACTGGGCTACCGTCGGGTGTCTTTAGAACACCTTGAGCTCTCATGCTTTCCCTCACTCTAGTAACTTCCTCCCACTTCCGACCTTTAGTATAGATGTTAGATAAGAGGACGTAATTACCATCATGGTCTGGGTTTAATGCGATGAGATGCTTTGTTGCTTCCTCAGCTAGCTCAAGATTGTGGTGGAACCTGCATAAACTTAATAATGCTGCCCATATGACTGAATCAGGTCCAATTGGCATGTTTTTTATGAAGTCCCGAGCCTCACGGAGACGTCCTGCACGTCAAAGGATATCAACCATGCAACCATAGTGTTCTATCCCAGGCACGATTTTGTATGTATTTTTAATGGAATTGAAAATTTTGAAACCATGAGAAACCAAGCCCTCATGGCCACAAGCACTCAACAACCCAACAAATGTAATATAACTTGGCAAAAATCCTTCTTTCTCCATCTGTGAGAACAAGAGCCTCACTGCCGTGCCCATGCATCGCTAAGCCTCTTATCATGGCATTATAAGAGGCTACATCTCTCTGCGGCACCTTACTGAAGACACCTTTTGAGCTATTCAAATCTCTACATCTTGCATACGTGTCAACTAATGCGGCACCTAAGTATACATCCATATATATCGTATTTCTCTGAACATAGTTATATATCGTATTCACCTAAAAGCTCAATGCACCCAGCTGAGCACACGCTGAAAGCACACTGACCATCGTTTGAGCATCTGGTTTAAAAATTCCCAACTGCATCCTGCGAAACAGATCTAGAGCCCTACCTGGTTCTTGATTTTGAGCAAAACCACCTATCATCGAATTCCAGCATACAGTATCCTTCTTTGGGATTCGGCTGAAAACATCATATGCATGTTCTATTCTACCGAATTTCACATAAAGGTTAACGATGGCAGTTAACACTGTCACCGAGTTCGCAAATTCCGATCCAGTAACAAGACCAACCACACAGTCGACCTTGTCTGAATTCGACATGCTAGATATTACTGATATAATTGTCAACATGGTCACTATATCCGGCTTGATGTTTGACTCTACCATCTCCGACAACACCAATAAAGCATCTTCTTTCCTTCCATTCTGCACAAAAGCCGCAATCTTCGCATTTCAACTCCTCTCCGGCATCTCCCGGAAAACCTGGCATGCCGCCTCCAAGTCACCGGCCTTTGCATAACCGCTGAACATAGTATTCCAAGAAGCAACATCTCTCTCAGGCATTTCGTCAAATATGCGGCTAGCTATCATCATATCCCCACAACCAACCAATCCCCCCGCCAAAACGTTCCACGAAATCAAAGCCTGATTCTCAATCCTGCTAAAAACCAACAAAGCAGATTCCATATCTCCGCATTTCATATAAAAATCAACCACCGCATTCTGCACGAACCCGTCAAAAACAAGCCCACTCTTCACCACGAAGGCATGAATCCCTCGTCCGGCCGCGCTGCGCTGCGCAAAAGGGCCGTGCATGCCTTGAAGGCAAAAGGCAAAGTCAAGTGATCAGGAAATAACCCACATTGCAAAACAAAGCTCGAATAGAAAAGAGGGCTTCCTGCATGAGAGTGCTTTGGGTATAGCCCCTAAGCATAGCATTACAGAGGAAGAGGTCGGGATGCTCGATGGCGTTGAAGACGAGGCGAGCATATTCTATAGTGCCAGAAGCGGCGTAGGCACCCACTAACTTGGTGAGCAAAATTGTGTCTTGATGAAGGCATTTGCGGAAGAGTCGAGCTTGAATTTGCTTGGGTTGTTGAAATTGAATCGGCTTCTCTTTCAACAAGTGGGAGAGGTATTTTTGGTCCTCAGCTCTTGGAAGGAATTGTTGCCTTTTGACAGGCTCAGATATCAAAAGCGTTGCTGATGTCGATGAGCTCATTGTGGTCATCTCCTGACGTTATTTCGTGCATACCGAGAAGCACAGATCAGTGAATACAAGAAAGCGCAAACAGGGAAGCTTACGATTGATACATAGCATAAAGCATTTGAAGTTAGAGAATGAGAACCTCAAGATGTATTTGGAAGCTATTGCAATTAGCAGATTGAGAGTGTGAAGATAGAGTAACAGGTGAGAAACTCGAGCGATGAGGCCCAGAAATTACAGGGAGTGGAATACGGAAGAGGATGAGAACGCTAGGCTGCTAATAATATTTGAGTCTGGCTGGCTACTGTTCCGGTTTTGGAACCGAACAGGCAGTGGAATCAACGTTAACAGTAACCGATCGAATCAGTCTCGAAACCGGAATCAGAATCGTAGACCTCAATTTTGTTACGGTCTATGATTTTCGAAGATGGCTTCAAATAGGATATATATATAATTTTTAACATTTAATATAATAAGTTCATTAATAGCCCAATGATAAGTAGTTTCGTTTGAGGTTAGTGGATATTCGACCCAGAGAAGGATGTATTTTGTTCTCCTTAAAAAAAATAATGGTTTTGAAACTTGATGAAACCGACAATTTTAAGATCTGAATCGAAAAGCCCTTGAAATGGTTCGGTTTCAATTGCAGGTAACCCAAAACAAATGATTTGAAACTGTTGGTTTCTGTTACATGTGACTTGTAGGTGAAGCCTCTATATCACACTCTAACCAATAGCTTTTGGCCATCCTTTAGAAACCCTCTTTGAGAGAAGCATTCCGAACTTGACCAATATAGCACGTTGAGGCCACACACTCTGTTATCAATAAAGCTTTTGTCTTACGACTTTGCATTTCAATTGCCTTTATTGCCTTACTCTTAAGTATTTACCGTATTGCGTGATGTAAGTTAAAACATAAGCAAGGACCACTCTAAGCCTTAGTATCAGGGGAGGGGCCCAACTCACATTCCTTACTGGAGGCCGTCTTCACAATATCACTTTAGAAATCTGCTAATGTTGATCCAACTTGTTTGACTTGTGTCGGTCATGTTGCGAGCGTCATCAACTCTTTCGATGGTTCGGGCATGACAACTTTGGCATTAGAGCATATTTGGTCTCGTTGAACATCAGTCGGCTAAAGAACTCAGAAGGAAGCATGTGGTTGCTCATGGACAAACTTTATAGAACACTAAGAGGATCATGGTTGTATCACTTTCACATTAGCTAGAGAGAACGCTACAACTAAACAAGAGGTTGGAAGCCTCGAGGCGCGTGGAATGACCCCTGATCGGTTATCGGTTGCAAGAATAATCTCCTCCTATCGAGATGATAATATCCAAAAGCCTTGTGCTACTACCACACAATAATCGAGGGATATTAAACTTCGCGTTATTCATCGTAGGATACGCTTGTGACATGGAGATTAAAAAGGAGGATTGGGAGATCGACACATGAGGTGTTGTTACTTGAGGTACTCTCAGGATCATGACCACATCTGAGCAAGCAAGTCGATCATTTGGTGGATATGTTTGTACGAAGAAGGCGCATTGAACCCCACCACAACTTTGGACATTACCACTAAGTGTAAGTCAAGATGTGTAGCACATGGATGGAGACCTCTGGTTGCATCGAAGTGGCCCAGGATGATACAGTGGCTGACATTGCTCACGTGAAGAGTAGCGCAAATAGGTGAAATGTTCGTTCATTCATTCGCGCCAGTCGCCAACATAGACTTTGCGCGCCAATGCTTATCAAGACTCGTTTTTGTTCTACGACGTAGGTCTCTAGTGGTGACTTTGGTAATACGGAGTATCACACACAAGAATCTATTTTGTGCCAGTCGCCAGCAAGGATTGCGCACCTTCCTCAGTTTAGATGATATGCGGGCTTTTAGTTTCTCGTAACCGTCTTCGGTGATGCGAAGCGCTACCTTACAAGTTAATTTGTGCCAATCGCCAGCAATGACTACGCACCCTCTTTAGTTCAGATAATACCCCATGAGGTAGGACTCATGCGGGCCCTTGGTTTCTTGTGGTCGTCTTCGGTGATGCGGAGCGCCACCTTACAAGTTCACTTGTGCCAGTCGCCAGTAAGGATTGCGTACCCTCCTCAAGTTAAGATGATACCCCATAAGGCATGTCTCATGTGGGTCCTCAATTACTCATGGTCGTCTTTAGTGATGCGGAAAGACACCTTAGAAGTTCATTTGTGTCAGTAGCAAGTAATGATTGCGCATCAATTATCGGCACTAGTCGCACTCATGAACTACCCACGTCGTCACAGAAGGCAGTAGTTGCCCTGACATCGATTTTGGCTTCATCAAGACAAATGAGGAGGCCCATGTGGCGCCCAATTCTTATATGAAACCCGGTGAGACAGGTCTCACGCGGGTCCTTGGTTACCCATGGTCATCTTTGGTGATACGAAGTGCCACAACAATGTACCCCAAATCAACAAGCATATGCAGGGTTGACAGATGTGGCTCATTGACAACAACGGATCTCAAGTGTGTCATCCAACCATTTGGACCATCACAAGTGATTAGGGGGATTATGCCTCACACCCATGCAACAGGAGCTGATAGGAGCGAGAACGGGGATGTACTGAAGGAATCGGGCCCAGGTGGGGGTGAAGAAAATGACGTTGCCGAGGACGACAACGATTTTGAGTGTAAGAGAATGCCACCCACGGACCAATGTAAACTATACTTAGCCTTTGGCCATCATTTAAAAACCCTCTTTGAGAAAAGCGCCCCAAACTTTACCAATGTAGCACGCTAGGGTCGCGTATTCCTTTCTACTATCAATAAAACTTTTGTCTTATGACTTTACATTTTAGTTGTCTTTATTGTCTTACTCTTAAGTGTATCATGTTGCATGGTGTGAGTTAAAACGGAAGCAAGAACCACTCCAAACCTTAGCATATGGTGGAAGGACCCAACTCACGTTCCCTATCGAAAGCCATCTTAACAACTCATCCACTGCATCACTTTGAAAATCTGCGAAAGCTAATCCATCCTTTTTGGTTGGGTGTCGATTATGTTACGAGCATCGTTGTCCAACGGTCAGGGCATGACATATAGGACCTTCTCCATATTTATGTCACAAGGACATGGGAAGACAAATCTCGCATGCACCCACGTCCATGAATGTTAAATACTAAATAGAGCAGGAGGACAAATATTTCTGGGATTTGCTAATTTCTGAAATTTTAAACACAAAAGTCGTATTTTCAGTGGAAAATAGCTGATGTTAATAATATAATAAAGTGATATTCAAACATTGCTCATCTGGTAGGGAGCTCCCTGACTCTCATCTGACAGGTGGTGAGTTCGATTCCTCGGATGTGAATGCTTGGCGCGTGTGTTGAGCTACGGCCACAAAAACGGCATGCACTTGTGAGATTATTATTTATGTTACTTTTGAAGAAATAGTCTCAAGCATCAACTAAGTTGATCGTGCAAACTTACGTACACTCTGGTTCTTGGCCTATTTAGTCTATCATATTTACTATTGCCACACCCCAACTACTTTCCCTTGGCTTGCATTGATACATATGCATAGAAAGTTTAACCTTCTTATTGATATGTATTGTCAGCTCCGGTCATTGATGGTTTCGTCCATGCCTCATGGGTATATCGACATCCCGTGAGATTGAAATGAGATTGAAATCCCCGGTGCCCATTAGGAAAAGGAAAGAGAGACTATAATCTCCAAGAATACATGACACAAGTAACAAACAACATTCCCTTGGAGGGAAGAAAGAAGTGTAATTCATATAACTACTGAAAAGAAATAAGGAAAAACTGATCATCCAAAACAAACAGCACTGCAACATAAACAGATATGAAGGATCTAAGACCTATACTGATCTCAAATTTCACCTGCTTTATACGCTGCCTGCCAACCAAAAGGAGTGTTTTGCAACTACTGGAGGTTTTCATTGATTAACAAGGGGCAGGGAAGGCTGTCTTTGAACTATAGACCTATCCATCACTCTACACCATCTACATCTGTCTGCGCAACCTAATTCAGATTGAAGAGGCATTACATAGATCCAGAGAAAGCCGATTGAAGAAGCATTATATAGATACAGAGAAAGCCAGGCCATGGAGGAGCAGGGAGCATCCGCCAAATTCTGAGTGGTCCTTCTTGCGTCTGGTAAATTTTTTCTCATCGGTAACACCACAACCGCTGCTATAGAAAAGTAATGGTGGTGGTGGTGCCAAGAAGCCAGACCTAAAGAGGGCAGTGACCAAGAGCCTATGCTGTGATTGCCGGACATGCCTCCTCTCCTTTTTGGTTCAAATATAAATGTAAGAAATGAGCAAAACATGATGAAAATCAGAACTCTTCATAAGCTTCCTCTAGTTACTTCATTATTAAAACTGCAGATAACTCCGCTTTCACGTAAGCCACCTCAGACAATCACACACAGCAAAATCACCATTGTATATTTACAGACAAATAATATCCCTGTCCAAGTAAAACGGAACTCTGTTCTAATGCTAAATTCTTCTAAAAAGGAAGCTCTTAACTATTCTTTTTGCATAAGTGTGCCGCCAAATTATGGGTGTAAAATGTATCCAGACAACAATCCAACAAAGGCAGTGAAACAAACAAAAAGAAATGGATAACCCACTCGAATTTGTGCCATTCTTCTCCGCCTGGCTACTGCCTAGAAACAAAAAAAAGAAAATGTTGTGTCGTATAAAATGGAAGAACAAAGAAATGTATTAAGAGAAAAATAAGGGAAGAAAGATTCAGCAAACGACAATAAGCAAGAGGGGGATAAAATGTTGCTTTGATTTAAAAGAGAGATGATAAATGAAGTTACAAGTTCTTGTTGGACAGTATCCTGTTGCTGAATGATGGCAGTTCTTTCTTCTCTTAGCCTTGCAATAATTTTCTCAGCCTGCAAGATTTATATCACATCTCAAACCTAATGCAAAACTGAATAAGAAAGCTAACCAAAGAAGATGAAATAGTATTTGTAGTTGGAGATGTATGTCAGAGAAATACAAGTTTGGTTCCTCCACTTAAGAGGGGAAAGCATTACATGAAAAAAAGATGGATGAACTCCATTACATGTTCCTAATAATCTTAATAGATTTGAGTTTTTCAAGCTTTTCATGATTTTTCATATATTAGAAAAGGTGCCTCCTAAGTTTAACACTAGAGCTCCATATGCACCTCAAATAAATGCATAAAGATGAAGACGAAAACAGGACAATGTGCGCTTCAAAACTGTGGAGATCATCTCTCTCTCTCTCTCAGACACACACATATAAGGCTTTTATTTTTAAGCAACACTGAATTACATATCAGCCTATTGTATACTAATTCGTTTGTTCCCCCCCTCTTCACCCACTGTACAAACTTACACATGTGGCAGATGCTTTACACGAGCAATAAGAACAATTCCAATCAGCAGATTTTGTTCACAAGCAATCAAGAAACAAGGAGAAACTTCAGGAAAGTTACCTCATTCAACTTTGCTTTCAGATCCTCCACATCCTTTGCTACCTGCAATGAAACAAGGGCATGATTGCTCATTCACAGTAAAAAATAATACTAATTGCCACCTCAACCGGAAATAACAAAGGCACTTCCAAGGCATAAATCATAAGTTCAAAAGGCTAGATAGGATAAAACAATATCATAGCTTGCTCTGCTCAAGACTATTTGACATGGACAACTCCATTTTGCTGAGTAGCAAGACATGGAAGTCCACAAGTATGTCCACAAAATTAGCTGTATCCACATATCTACATTGGAATAAATGATTCCATATAGTTTCAACCTTGAACTAGGACAAATGAAACAATTACAGTAAAGAACTTCCAAAACAATGAAAAGAAAAGCTGCAGGGCTGATTTGCAGACATACTGATTATATAATGATCCCCAAGAATAGTCATTGTCCTGAAGTAGAACTGCTGCCAACTTTGTTCTCTGTGAACCCCAAAGACATCGCTCATCACCATGTGGTCGTGCACCTGGGTGCTGGATGCAAAGATATGCACCGGCACATATGTGCCTGCCGCTGCTTGTCCACATGCATAAATGCCTATCCACATGCACGTGCATGCATGAGACGCAAATTGACACATACATGGCAGGTTGTGCTTGGCCCATATAACTCAGGCTTTGTCCCACTAACCTCCCTCACCCTGCCTGCGCTCAGGCAAGGCATGATTCTCAGTGGTAAGCTTAAGCACATCATGAGCATGTGAGAGTGCCTACTTCTACAGTTTGAAGTCTTACTTTCTTTTGATTTTTTATAGCAGAGTGTTAGCCTTGACAAGGTGCGCTGACGTCTGTGTGAGTTTTGTAATGCTAATCCCATACGCCGTAGTACACAATGTATCCCCACTTTTTCATATTAAGAGGCTTGGATTTCTTTCGGTCTCTATTGTAAAACATTACTCAGTATTAGGGCGTGCAGGTATTGTAGATATGTCCCAATGTACTGAAAAAAACAGTGGCACAATCCAAGGACACGTCATATAATAATGAATATTCCTATGATTCTATGTAACATATAGATGAAAACAATGCTAACATGCATGCTTCCAACCAATTATAGTTGAGACAGAAAGGAAATGAACATCAGACCGTCTGAGATGGCACTGGAATATTTTCAGTAGAATGATGAACTTGTTCCCTGGGCTTTGATGCTTCATAAACAGGTTTGTCCTTTATCAGACCATCAAGAGGTTGAAAGACTGGAGAGCGATCTTCGTAAACAGGCTCCTGCTTTTTTCCACCATCGATGGGTCGCAAGACCGGAGAATGAGCTTCATAAACAGGTTCCTGGTTTTCTCCACCATTAAGAGGCTGCAAGACTGGAGAATGGGCCTCATACACAGGCTCCTGCGTTATTACATTATCGATAGATTGGAAGGCTGAAGAATGAGGAGCACTGATAAGGGCCACCTTCAGCTTCTTTTCTTCAACAACCTTTCCATTTTCCTTCGCAAACTGCAAGATGATGGCATTA
Organism: Brasenia schreberi; assembly: GCA_036023115.1. Taxonomy (NCBI): domain Eukaryota; kingdom Viridiplantae; phylum Streptophyta; class Magnoliopsida; order Nymphaeales; family Cabombaceae; genus Brasenia; species Brasenia schreberi. The sequence goes on from JAYKKT010000046.1 coordinate 2,456,071, forward strand.
ACTCACCAAGTCTGTAAAAGAAAGCTGAACTCTGTGAAAGATTATGTGCAAACTCACCAAATCTGGGGAAATGTCTTCGGTCATGGTCCCCTCTTTGACGACCGTACTTTGAATAAGGAACTTATCCCTGCACTGCACGTCAGCCGGAGGGTTGCGTAGAGCTTGCATTGTTACTGGAAGTAGGAAGGCAGTCAAGAAGAAAAATAAATAACACTAAAATCCAGTGTAATGCCAGATGATAAAACTTTGAGACCATCTGAAGAATGGATCACCCTAGCACACGGAAGAAGGAAACATTGCCTGGTTATTGGATTAGTATGGCATTTTGAAGTGCAACGGTGCACATGAAAGATTAAAGTTTATGAGAAAGTACATGATGCAGGAAAACAAACTGACAGACTGAATGTGAACTATGTAGAAGCCTGCGCCCTTCAACAACCAAATGCTCTCATGCTGATACTTACCTATAATCTCGCATGGTGACTTTGGTGAGATGATACCAATATTTGGACGGACACAATATCTCTTTGGGTTTGTAGTTTTGACCTGCCAAGACAGATCGTGTTCAGAATACTTCTATATGTGTTTGCAAGTTTTGTATGTACGTGGTTATGCATATGTACTCGTGCATGCATGTGTGTGTGTGTGTGTGAGAGAGAGAGAGAGAGGGAATAACTTGGCTACGATGAGTATGCTATAATCTAGGGAATCAGTACATTGCAAACAAATAAAGTTAGAATTTTGGTGAGAAAGAAGTCGTAACACTTCATCTCCTATAGAAAAAATCAGAAATGCATGAGTGCTAACCTTGTACGCTACATACTGATCAGAAGTGTTAACCATCTGTACAGAACAGGAACTTTGCTTCTTCAACTCAACTGTGCAAACAGATATTCAAATGTCATTCTTTGGATAAAAGGAGCAATCTGAATCCACGGTAGATCAGAGAAAGTTTCACGGTAGCTGTCAAAAGCCTCACGGATAACGAGAGCAAGTAAGAAAAGTAAATTAATCAAATCAGGAACTTCAATGCAGATGGAGTAAGACACAAAGGGATATACATGTGCACAGAAAGGCCTAGTTGAGGTACGCTAGCTCAATTACAGAGTTGACTTTGGTGACATTTGAAAACGATAGTTTTCATCGAAGACAAATTGGATACCCAAAACTTCCTCTAGGCACGTGTTAATCTGTCTACAGATCATGATTCAAAATAACAATGAATAATGCAGCCATCGGTGGAACTGCACAAACCTTGGCTGATTGAAACTCTCTGTCAACTTGAAGTCATTCGCCACAAACTGAAGCTACAATGTGAACTATTTTGTATCACCCAACTGCATTCAGTTTGTCCGTGTAAAACTTTAAAAATGGTTGCCTTAGGAGTTGGCCTTTGAAACCAAATTTGATTAAACAGTTGGTCTACCTGGGTCGTATACAGGAGGCACAACTTCCGAAACAAGACAATGAAAACCATCATCAGAGTCACCACCTTAGAGTTCCAATACATAATGGCATCAATTAGAAAATGCCAAAAGACGCTTCAATATGAATGCTGAAAGATCTACTAAATCACTAGAAAATTAAGAATAAAACAATTATTTACTGTACCCTTAGTCCTTTATGCATTTCAACAGATGAATGTAAACTTGCAGGGACCAGGATTTACAACTGAAACTATTCATCTTAAAAAATCATATCCAATATTTTCATGAAGCTCTGGTGCATGTTAATAATCATAACTGCAGAGCTTAGAATATGCTACAGATGCACATTCCTGTTTTCTGGATGCCTAAGGCACATCAACAGAGAACAGTTTGCAGGGCTTATGATCTGAATCGTTATTTAACACATAATGTATATTCCTGGGAGTTCCACGAGTACATTGCATTTAATGACACACAGAAAGTCTTGATTTAGCATGAGCATCATCTCAAAGAAGCATTTTACCGCCCTAGGACGTCAGGATAGTGCAAAGAGCTGTGGCTGTAAGACCCTAACGTGGCTGGAAACGATGGCTAAAAAATAAGAACCTGAAATTCACATACATGTAAATTTTAGTTCGGTCGGTTGAATCTCAACAAGCTCCCTAGTCATGGTTCTAGAAAGTCAACGTCCCTTAGGAGGAAATATTCGACGTGCAAAAGTGATATGATCTTCACCTGCACCACAAAGATCAAACACAAACATAAAAAACGTAAACATTGAAACGAAAATCAATCAACAAAGAGAATACGTTCAAAGGAACATCAAACTGGAAGCCAATGCCGCCCATCTGACAACAAAAAAAACCTCGCTCATGAAATCCATAAAAACAATGCAGCAAAAAGATAACAAAATAAATCTGATTACAGTGTATACAGGTGAAATTGGTGACTTTTTCAAACTTAAAGCACGCCGTAATCTATGAATTATAAAATCTGATTCTAGTGGTGGACTTGTGAATACACATTACAATTACAGTAGTGTACAGGGAGGGGACACCGTTTTGCCTATCCGAAAATAAATACACAAATAAATCTGATTCTTCTCAAGTGAAACAGTTCAAACTCAATTTAATTCAATGCTTCGATCGAGACGTTCTCACCACAACAAGCTTTGCACAACCAGAAACAGGGTATCCATGAACTGTACCCAAATCTTCTACTTATAGCCTCACAAGGATATAATACAACTCGACAAGAAACTTTTAGGTTGCGCAAATACGTCGTTGCTTCAGTAAAATAACTGTCTCTCGCGTAATCAAGCCAAAAACTGCTACTCCAACCCCAGATCTCCATAACAGAACACGGCCTCAAGCAACAACCCGAAACGCAAGACCGTCTCCATTGAAGAAACACCAACAAAAGAAACACCGAAGCGAACGAACAGTAGTACTACCCAAACGAAAAGATATCGACGCAAGAGATTAAATCAACAAGCAGATCTCCGCATTTCCCAATACCGACCAGCAATGCATCTGTCTTCTCAAGTAGATATACTCCCCATGATCAACCAAAATCAGAAAAGAAAATTAACAGAACAACAGAGTGAGAGAGAGTTGTGTACCTCCAAAGGATCACACAGAAGCCAAAACGGAGGCAGAGCTTTCCTCGTTTGTATTTCTTAAGAGGATGAAGAAGACGATACAAAAGGAAACATCTCTCTCTCTCTCTCTCTCTCTCTCTCTCTCTCTCTCTCTCTCTCTCTCTTACCGCGTCAACCTCTGAAGACTCGCTTCCGACTTCGGCAAAGCGGTCTGGATGAGGTTTGGTGGGCGGTTGGCACCACCATCTCCGGCCCGGCTCAGCTCGACTCGATACAAGCCAGCTTCATAGCGTGCTTGCGTCACTGCGTGGACTTCACGACGCTACTGCACCTTTTTTTCTATAATTTTCTTTCTGTAATTAAATTTTTTTATAGGATCCTGTTGTTTTCTAATGTGGGTGTCGATTGCCTCAATCTTCTGGTAAACGTGCCAACACTCACAAATTTTGTAATTAAACAAGCATTTTTGCCACATTAAGTATGATCAGAATTTTTCACAGGCAAGCTGGTGTTAGATAGATCCTCTACAAATGCACGCTCGGGTATTGAACCCGTGACCTCCTGACAGAGAGCCAACCCCCTAACCAGTATGCTCCATTTGAACATTTAGAGCTAGACATGTCCCGTTTCGGTTCGCCTATAACCTGAAACTTTAACCGAACCGACCCAGTTCTAAAACCGAAAATTTATAAAAAAATAAATTTTATTAAAAATAAAAAAAACAAAACCAATAGTTTGGAACTTTCAGTTTTAGTTTAGATCCTGTCCCGGGGTGCTTTGTAGGCTTGTGCCATTATAATACTATTCTCGCCTATGATAAAAAAAAAACTGCAAATTAATATTAGATATATACGGCCTCTCATTGACTTCATAAAAATTTTCGCTAGCTGTCAGCTACCTTATTCAATCTTCCTTTTCTAATACAAGCTTAAAAATCAACTGTGTTAGGTGAATCCTCGCCATAAACTTCATTAGAGCTCAGTACTATTGGAAGAGACATTAAATAGAACCTTCCTTAGGTAGAAATCTCGCCCACTTGGCTAGGGAGTGAACTCATAAGTTGAAGGTCATTGGTTCGATGTCTGGGACATACATATAATAATAATAACAACAACAACAACTAAACCTTATCATGCATTTACATGAATTCTTTGTTTTCATAGAGCTTGATTTTGTGTCATACTAATAATTAACTTGAACTGGAAGGTCATTAATTTGATACCACGGACATCATACAATAACAACTAAGCCTTTTTTTATACTAGATGGGTTTAGCTACATGAATTCTTTGTTTCATAGAGCTCGATTATGTATCATGTAGCATATTAATAGTTAACTCTGTTAATATTTTTACTATTTAGTTTCTTTCACTTTCTTACCCGTGTTTGATTTGATCACTTTTTCACGTGTCCTGATTTTATATTCACTGGGCTAGGTCACAAGTTGAAGATCATGAGTTCAATGCCAGGAAAGTGAATATTCACTTAGTGGAATGCATGTTGAAGTGCTTCCGAGTTGTGTTGGGGAAAAAACAAGTGGGTGGGTCCAAGTTCTGGATTCAAAACCAGGAAGGCCCATCTCCCGTGGCCCCAAATGCACCTCCCAAGCATGCATGGAAATCCCGATGCTGGTTGGTGCTCTTCATCTAGATTCAAATCCAAATCCAACTCGGTCTTGTAGCTACGGACCCATTTAGATTCCCTAGCCCTACATGATCCCCACTGAGACATGCAAGGCACTTTTCGTGCAAAAAAGATCCTTCCTTGCAAATCCTTGGAAATAAATTCCAAGTGGGAATCCATTTCTTTTGTGTGTAGAAGCATTCCTTAATAAAGCCTAGTTATTCAACACGTTTATATCATGAATTATTCTAATTATTGTGATTATAGCATGAATAAGATGTTGAGAACCACCTAATTGTATATTAGGGTTCCGGTAATTCGGAAGTTATCATTAAACTTTATTAATATCATAAGCAAAAGTTGGAATATATGCCTTTATTTTATTTTGAAGTAGGATTAGAGAGTAAAATCTTTCACCAGATCAGGACCAACGAATTGCTAATGGACTAATACGTTGAGTTTATGCATTTAAGTTGGTCCCCTTATGGTAAAAAGAAAAAAAGAAAATCGGTCCATCATTTGGTTGATCCAACCCCAATATATGCAGCTTTAGCCTTAAGAGTTAAGACATCATTTGACTGCGTTAAGATTGGCTTTTGTTCTACTTTCCAATACTGCAAAGCCTTCAAAATAGTACCATTTCCCTTCATTTTCTCCATTTTATTCAATCTTGGATTATTTTCCGGTGGCGTCAAAGGCACCCCAATCGCGCAATCTAATTCTGTTTAAAAAAGCAGGAAAAATATTATCATGGTGATTTAATTCCTAACATGGTTACATCTCCAAATTTAAATTTTTTTATTTTGGTTCCGGTTTGAGGTCCAAATTGTACTGAACCAAAATAAAATTTTTGAAATTTGGAGAAATGTAACAGACCGGCGGTTTCGGTTCTATGGAAGATGGAAGCAGAATCCGAACTGGGTGGTCTCTGGTTTCATGTCCAATTCCAAGTCCGGTTTCAAAAGTTTTAGTTCCATCCATTTTTTTATCCTGTTCAGTTCTAATTGGAACCACCCGTTGGGTTTGGAACTAGGCCATGTCTACATCGAAGGGAGGCGCATTTTCTTGTGTTTAATTTATTGGTTCTATTTTCAAACTTTATGTATGAATTAGGCCATGTCTACACAAATTATGAGTATTGCTTTGGGGCGTTAGCGATGCATTGCAGAGCCTAAATGCAATGATGAGTAAGCAAGGGCCACTACATTTTCGCCCGAATGTAACAAATCAATCGCAAAAAGGGTTCCCACATTATGGACAAAGTGGGTTGGAGAAAAAACAAAAAAGATAGAGAATACAAGTTTTAAATTATGATACTCAAGTAAGAAAAAGGCTCAAAACGGAGTTGGTATTATCATAAATAAAGATTTAAAGGATAGCGTAGTAGACATACAATGATATGGTGATTGAATCGTGACGTTGAAATTAGTGTTAGGAGCAAAAGTTTTTAATATAGTTTGTACTTACGCACCCCAAGTAGGCCTAGAAGATATAATAAAGACAGCTTTTTGGGAAGAGTTAGATAAGGTGATTCAAAGGATTCCACAAAGGAAGATGATTTGTTTAGGAGGAGACTTAAATGGACATGTCGATAAAGAGACATTAGGATATCAAGGTATTCATGGAAACTTTGGTTTTAAGGATATAAATGAGGAAGGTATGGAGATTTTAATTTTTGCTATGGCATTTGATCTCTTTATAGTCAATACAATATTCAAAAAACGAGATGAACATTTAATTACTTATAAGAGTGGCTTATCACAAACACAAATTGATTACTTTATTTGTAGAAAAAAAGATAGAGCGTGTTGTAAAGATTGCAAGGTTATTGCAGGTAAAAGCTTAACCACCCAACATTGACTTTTAATTATGGATTTATAAATAAAAAAATGGACAAAGAAGAAAAGAGTACATCGAGCTATTCGGACTAAATGGTGGAACCTCAAAAGTGAGAAAGAATATATATTTAAACAGAAAGTCCTTCAAGGAGAACTTTGGAATTATGTTGATATACCCTGTGATATGTAGAACAATATGGCTATACATATTAAGAAAGTGGCGACAGATGTGTTAGGTGTATCCAAGGGAGGTGTACCGGCATAAAAAGAAGCTTGGTGGTAGAGTGAAGTAGTGCAAAATAAAATCAAGGCAAAGAGGCCATGTTACAAATTACATTATGATAAGAAAACTAGTGAAACTTTAGAGGCTTATAAGAAATCAAAGAAGAAAGCGAAAAAAGTTGTTAGTAAAGCAAAAGCTAAAATTTGGAAGGATTTATATAAAAAAACTCAACTCAAAAGAGGGTAAAAGAGATGTTTTTAGGATAGCTAGGGCTAGAGATAAAAAAAATTAAAGATCTTAATTCTGTTAGATTCATCAAAGACGAGGATGAAAATATTCTAGTGGCAAATGATGATATAAGAAATAGATGAAAAAACTATTTTTATAAGCTTTTTAATGAAAATAAAGGTGTTAGTATTAGCTTATAAGAGTTAGCCAAATCAGAAAAGTATATAAACCATAATTTTTACCGACGTATCCAAAAGAATGAAGTCAAAGAGACTCTTAAACATATGAAGAGTGGTAAAGCAGTAGGACCAGACAATATTCCTATAGAAGTTTGGAAAATACTAGGAGAAATAGGAATCACCTGGCTCACAAGACTATTTAATAAAATATGGAGAAACCAAAAGATGCTCGAGAAATGGAGAGTGAGTACACTTATACCCATATATAAAAACAAGAGAGACATTCATAATTGTGCGAATTATCGAGGTATCAAGTTAATGAGTCATACTATGAAATTGTAGGAAAGAATTATCGAACGTAGGTTAAAATAAGTATCAAGTATAACAGAGAACCAATTTGGATTCATGCCAAGCAAATCTACTATTGAAGCGATTCAGCTTTTGAGACATTTTATGGAACATTTAGAGCAAAAAAGAAAGACCTTCACATGATATTTATTGATCTAAAAAAAGCTTATGATAGAGTACCAAGGGAGGTTCTTTGGAGAAACTTTGAAAAAATAGGTATCCCATTGACATACGTTAACCTTATAAGAGACATGTACGATGGTGCAAAAACATGTGTGAGGACTCATGAAGGAATGACAAACTTCTTTGAAGTTAATATTGGGTTATATCAATGATCAACTTTAAGTCATACTTATTTATAATGGTGATTGATGAGTTAACAAAACATATTCAAGATGAACTACCTTAGTATATGTTATTTGCAAATGACATTGTGTTAATTGAAGAGTCTAAGAAAAAAGTTAATAGAAAATTGGAACTATGGAGAGAAACATTAGAAAGCAAAGGCCTTCGACTTAGTAGAAAAAAGACAGAATGTATGGAATGTAAGTTTGATCATTTGGTTACTTCAAAGGACATAGAAATTAAAATTGGCACACATTACATCCCCCAAAAGGAAAGTTTTAAATACCTAGGATCAATTTTTCAAAGTGATGGAAGAATTGATGGAGATGTCACTCATAGAATTAATGCTGGTTGGTTAAAATGGAGAGGAGCATTAGGTATTCTTTGTGATAAAAAGATACCATTAAAGTTAAAAGGTAAATATTATAGAGCAACAATTAGACCTGCCATATTTTATGGTTTTGAGTGTTGGGCAGTTAACCATCAACATTACAAAAGATGTCTCCGACAGAAATGAAGATGTTGAGATGGATGAGTGGTTATATAAGAAAACACCATATACATAATGAGGTTATTATAAACAAATTAGGAGTGACACCAACAGAGGATAAAATGAGAGAATATAGTTTAACATAGTTTGGACATATAGAAAGAAGATCAGAAGAAGAACCTGTAAGAAAGTATGAAAAACTAAATCTGGAAAGTATTAAAAGAGGTAGAAGACGACCACAAAAGTGTGGAAAGGAACAATAAAGAATGATCTAGCTTATTGTGAGTTAACTCCTAACATGGCACATGATAGAGCTATGTGGAAACAAAGAATCCATGTAGCCAACTCGTCTAGTATGGAAAAAGGCTTAGTTGTTGTTGTTAATTTATTCGTTCCATTTTCAAACTTTATGTATGAATTGTTTTGACAGTTGTGAATGTCTTGATGCAGGTAACACTGTGGGCCCCAAGAAGGTGCCTAAAGCATAGCACCGTTGATGATGCATTATATTATATTATATAAACTTTGGCTTGTGGGTCAATGCCATCTTTTGTGGCTTGTACCATTGAAAAGCAAGTCTCACCTAAAAGCCTTTTAAACCACTGATATTGTCTATATTATATAAACTTTTTGTGCTAGAAGGGACATCATCTCTGGAGCTTCGCATGCCATATCTGCAATAATTAGTACATTGGCAAAGTCGGTAATATTATATATATATATATATATAAGAAAACCGGATCTTTCCCACTTTCGACGTATCCATTTATTCTCACTAATTACTTTTTTATAGTATATATTTAATTTAAAAAGTTTCAAGAGGTTACATAAAAAAAGATGAAAGATAATGTTAATATACTAATGTTCCCTAAAATTAATGGTCAAAGCACAAAACAAGAATGGTGGACACAATCCAATCTCACACACATAGAGAGAAAAAAAATGATAAATGCACACACCCATTTTTGCCTAAACATCTTTAAAGATCTCAACAGTTTGTTGAAATCAATGGTTGAAATTTGAATTAGTACTTTTTGCATATGTTCATGTACTAATTTGATTTTATCTCAACCGTTGATTTTAAAGATCGAATAATTGAGATCTGAATATGGTTGAGTGTGTGTGGACTATGATTGATGTACATTATATATATATATATATAAACAGACATGCATACATTAGCACACATGCACATGCACACACACACACATATATATATATATATATACACACCGTCACTGCCATCAACAGCGTTACCAAATAATTTCGTGTTTTGGCTTGTATGCGTTTATTTTCTTAGTTTGACTTTAGCTTCAAAACAATAAATCAAACCTTTATTATAAATAGCATTAGAATAAAAGAATGCTATTGTGTGTGTGTGGTTTTCCGAAGTCTGGTGTCTTCCAAATTCTATACCCCACTAAAAGATAGTGGTAGATTTCTAATCAGCCGTATGATTGTTGGCTACCACTAAAAGAAGTTTTTTTTTAAAGAATAACTGAAACCTAGAACTGTATCCGGTACTTTTATTTAAAAAATTGAAAAATATAAATTAAAAAAATCTAGAAGGTTTGGAAGCAGTTTCGGTTTTATAAGAGGTGAAACTGGAACCAAACCAGGTAATCCCCGGTTCTGGTTTAGAGTTTAGCTGGCTCTTGGCTCGGTCTGGTTTCAATTGGAACCGTTCATGTCCAGGCCCATTGGCTCAAAGATGGCATCCCTGAGTAGTCTGCTCTTGCACCATGGTGCAGAAAAGAAGCCTTTTGATCAGAAGCTGCAGAGGAGCCCGAACAAGCCATGCTTGGCAGCTCAATGCTCGGCCATTGCGAAGAAGTGATAAGAACCAGCTTTGCTTCGGCTGGAGCTGAGCTCGTTTTATTGCTATAAAAGTGGGTTTGATCTGAACTTGCTTTCTTGTCATAAATGTCTAAAAATCAAGCTCAACTAAGACTGGCTCTGTTCAAGCAAGTCCTTCGTTGCCGAGTTGTGAAACTCTTTTTTTATTACAAGAGGAGTCCGAGGCCTAACACACACATGGACCCTCTCGGGCTAGAACTCCTCACCGACAGCAACGGTGCTAGAGTACCCTGTCATTGAGCTAACGCTTTGAGTGCGTTGTGAAACTCTATTTGTCAAATGCAAGTTTAACATGAAACGAATCAACAGAAAAAATGAAAAACTTCAAACTTTGTACAACAAAGAGGATAGAGAAGGCAAGTTCAATATTTTGATCAAAACAAATGATATAAAAATTAAAAATACTCTTAGTTCATTCGTTCTTCTTATTTCTTATACTAACCTCAAGTATTTAAAACTATTTTTTGAGATGCAAGGTTGTAGGATAATCTGAACCAGCTAAACGGAGCAATGCATGATGCGTCCTGTCCAACAAGACGATACTAGTGAATCTGACAAACAAAAGATATTGTTGATGCCAAAAAAATAGAAAGTGTGGCAAACTCTCGAAGGACTATAAAGAGGACAATAGTTCAGGCCCACGATACCGAAATGTGTTCGATCAAATTTTCAAGAACTCATTTATGTCCCGTGAAACCTTATGCATCGTCCTCTTGAGGATGGTAGTAAGAGTTTTTTTTGGCATATATTGCGTCTTGTCGTATTTGAATGAGTTCCCCGAGTACTATCCAAATTGCATGACCACTTTTAACAGCACCAGATTTAAATCAATGATGAGACCATAATGCTGTGTGGCTGCAAAAGTCGGCAGCACAAAAGATGGCTACGATAGAAGAAATGAAGATCAAGTAGATGTGTGAACAGGTAAAAAAGATATTAGATATGTAATGGAACTATTGGAGACAAAATTGATGTGGTATTGTTAAAGAAAAATCAGTTCTATAATAAAGTTATTAGAGAAAAAGTTTGACTTTCAAGCAGTTTTCATATTTATGAGAAGGTAAAAAAAATTAGACAAACAAAAGTTTAAAAGATGACCCAAGTATAAAATGTAGTGGAAGAAAAGGAAATAATCAAAACTTTCTTTATAGAACTAGTATGATATGAGGTAGAGAACTGTAACAAGTAAATAATATATGCACCCAAATTACTTATAGTGGGTTGAAGTTTGGTGCTAATTTTTGTCTTGCAAAATGTCCAATATGGATTATTAAACAAACTCTGTCTTGCTTGAGATTCTAGTTGATGCTACCCAAACTCTCATCTATTCCATTGGCATCGTACTAACTGGCACTTCATTTAAAAGCATGTGATCTCTCTCTCATACTACATATATATATATATATATATATATATATATATATATATATATATATATATATATATATATATGATGAGTTAATATGTTTGCTCATCCTTAAAATCTCAACCATCTAAAGAGATAAATGATTGAGTTTAAAACAATAAAAGTTGACATGTCAATTAAGCATACTGCAAGAATGTCATTGTGATAGTAGGATGTATTTGAAGTGCAGCAGGTTAAAGATACCAGATTCGTTTATGTATATATGTTTTTGAATATCAGGTCGTATATGAATCATCATCTAACATATTAACTAATATGGATTTTGGAAAAAGTATCAATCTATACAATTTTTTTGGACGAAAACATCAACTTTTTCTTGAAAAAAACTCAATTAATTAGTTTACTTGTATATATTTATGCACTTAGTGTCACTTGCGAGCCAAGTCATATTACTATAAAATTTAAGAAGGTGAGATACCGGGGTTTCAATCCGTATAAAAGGTATAACTTGTTCGAATTAGAAAACATTATAAACCAAAATAACTTGAGAAGTTCTTGATTGGTGTGCGATGCAATGAGGGTTCCATCCAATTACAATTTTGAAAGTCAAAATATGCTTTGTCATAATAAAAATAACTAATTTAATAAATTAATCGAGTAAGCATGTGAATTTTTATAAAAACATGATTATGAATAACTAATTTACAGTGGGAAGAAATTCAGTAGAGAAAATCCTCCATTAGCTTGCGCTCTCGTTATTTATTGGAATTATGATGATTAATCGAACAAAAGTAGCACGTACCACATTTTCAAAGTCGGGGAAGAGATAGACGGAGACGTTTCGGCTTCGAAGTTCTCGTTCTCACTTGAAAAAATAAAATAAAAATGAATGGAAATTGCCTACGCCTTTGTGTCTGAGCATTATAGTCATAATCGAGACGTTCAGGGATTTTTGGAATCTCTCCCTTCTATCCAATAATGATTTATTGACGCTAAAAAGAAGAAAGTGTTCGGGGCGTTCCAGAGCGAAGAAACCAGGTTTGTGCTCATCCCGTATCCAAGCAAACAGCCTCTTTTCTCGCCGGAATCTGGCCAACTGTCCTGTTTTACGGCGGTTCGACAATGCCCACAATTCCTTGTGGCTCCTTTCTTCTTGAGGTTCCTCCGTTTTCATTCTTCACTGCGACCATCTTCTTAGTACGTCGAGCACGAGAGCAATGGCGCCGCGTTCGAGCTAGAATCGGCTCTGAACGTCTTCCATTGTTCACTAGAATACTAAGTTCTGTGATGATTTAATTGGTGAAGAAAGACTCAACGGAATCTTATAGTGACGAAATTGATTTCAAAGCGACCTTCCTTTTGCAGACATGTCACTCTCTGGTCTCTGTTGATCTTAGTTGGTTCTGTAGTTTTCACAAGAGATGGTTTTTGTGGATACCTTTTTCCTCAGAGAGTGTTTGTGGAAGTTGTAAAATGATATATCCAAAAAATTAGCGACCTTTTCGGCCATAATTCTGGTTTTGTTGATACCCTTCTCGATATGGCCATGTCTCTTTCTCAAGTGGGGTAGCCGGCTTGCTTATATGACTTGAAAACTAGCCGTTGGAAAGGATAAAGCATAAACACCATAGTTGCAAAAACTGCTAAGATTTGCTCAAGTGCTGTGCATAGCTTTATAACGTCAAATTCTTGTGTAGTTCGTTGAGGTTTTGTTATTGAATTTAATGGTTTGTGATTTTGGGGAGTCTAGTTCGTGACGATTGGCACCAAGAAACGTTTCATACTGTCACTAGCGACTCTGCTTCTCTGTGAGGCCTTGTGAACCTTGAGCCCATAGAAATTGAAGGTAAGTTGGAAGTAACCGGATTGTTAAGTTGTTTCTGTCTTTAATTCTCACGTAGAAAGATTTGGCGCTATGAATGCTTACGCTGAAGAAATTATCTGCCCCTCTCGGGGAAAAGTTTTTGGCTTTTCTAAGTTCGTTGGCTTTCATTTAATGGATTGCAGGCAAGTAAATCTTTAAGCAGGTAACATGTTGCAGCTCAAGAAGCCCCATTACTCTTGGTGATGGGAAAGTCACATTAGCCCCAGGCAATCTGGATGGCTTCAATCTACGGTTTCTGGTAAGTCATTCCAAGAAGGGAATGAAGATTTTCTAGTTTCTCTTCCTTCTATGTTTTACTAATGAAAGTGTTTGAAGTTAGAGTGGACCCTGGTTTATGTTATCTTTTCTTTCCTCCTGAGTTCCTTAACTACACTGTTCTGGCATACGTTTCGATGTACCTTTTTCGTATTGCACATTGATCATCAATAGTCGAACTTTCGATGCGCAGCGTGGACATTGGAGAACGAGATTAAACCACATAAATCTTGTCTCATCATCGGTTTGATCAACCATCTCTTTCTTTCCATTCCCAACAGAAACGAGTCTTTTTCTTCAAATATTCAGAATTTCATGTTTTGGAAGGCCAAAAAATGGATTTCTTTTATCTCCGCTTTCTTCCCTCAAAATCACACTAGAGATGGCAATTCTGGGACTCACGTAAGAAAGAACTTATTGGTATGAGAAGAACTTTAAGTGCAAACTCATGTAACTTTTAAGAGAATTTAAATTATTTTTAAGAAACTATTTAATTCATGCGTATGTACGAGTTTGTTGGTGGATGCGTACTTCAAATATCATTTCAAGTGACAGAAGTATAAATTATGCAGCGGCTGTAATATTGGTCAGTGTCTCACATGAATCATCTGATACAGGGTGTCAGTTGATGTTGGTTATAAAGCTCTTTTATGGGACCTTTGAATTTCTCAAACTCAAACAAAGATTTGAGATTGGATTTCATGATCAAATGGGTACTTTGCAGAGTTTGATGAGAAGATCATATCAATGCTGAAGCTCATAGAAGAGGATGCTGATTCATTTGCACAGCTTACAGAGATGTACTACAAGAAAAGGCCTGAGCTTGTGAACATGGATGAGGAATTCTACCGCTCATATCGATCACTTGCCGAGCGCTATGACCAACTAAAATGTGAGATGGGGAGCAAGACTTCGATGCCTTCCGGATGGCTGTTTGCTTCGAAGACCAGCACAGACAAGCCTCTGAACAATGTGAATCTTTTGAATTAGAAGATTCTGAGGTGCATGACCCAGAATCGGATGAAGAAATCCATATTGATTACTGCAATAATACCAATAATGGGAAATCTGTTGAATGGCAAAGATCTGAGAAAACAAGCCATTATGATGGTGAGATTGATGGTCATCGCGAGTTGATGAAGTTAAGAGAGGAAGTCACGAGGCTTACCGAGGAAAATAGGATTGATAAAGCATAGATATTGGAGATGAGCGAAAACAAGAGGGCAGTGATCAGGCAGTTGTGCATGTCAATTGAGATGATGGAGGAGGAAAATAGAGCAATCCAAAGTGAAAAGTGGGTTTTCCCTGGAAGTTTCTTTAGTGGGGCTTTTGCTTCCTATCTTAATCTTATAGCTCTGTAATTGATGACTGAGATCGTTAAGATACATGGAAAAAAACTTTAGATTATTCAGTAGCCTTTGGTCTTGTAATTAAGGATGTCTATTTATACTTGTTTACACTAAATCTTCTGATATTATTATTTATGCTCTCTCTCTCCTGTCTGTATATGAATATCCACTGGAGAACAGCAAACGACTTCTCATCATTCGAGAAGCAAAATTGCTCCGCCATTTCTATAAAGTTCCACCTGTCCCCTTCCTTTATTTATCGTTCTGTCCTCCATGGCCATCTATCAGGTAGAGTAGTTTGAAAGAAAGGAGTAAAAAGGAATGCAGTCTGATAATTTGACATGAACATCAACATCAAGATAGCCTCAATGGCTATGTATAGCAGCATTAAGACTTTGTAAGAGACTGTCCATCCTACTATTTTCGCTCAAGCACACTTAACCATCCTAGTACTATTTTCACTCCATCACACTTAACCACTTATTGCTATGTATAGTATAATACGGATCATATCATATCCCAGAGAAATTTTAATATGAAACAAAGCGTGTATTGGATCATGCAAATGTATCGGGCCACATGTCGTATCGCCTACCACAGTTCATATGGCTTGCATGGTATCATATGATATGGTACAGTATGGTACAGTATGACAATGCGATAAAGGTACGATGTGAGCTAAACCCCATTTTTTGTGAACTTTGGTCTTTTAAAATCTTTTTTTCTTTATTTTCTTCCATCTAGACTTGTATAGAGAGAGATTTTGCTGCTTAACTTATGAAACTATATTTTTTCGGCCACGTGTGTAATTTGTTCACGTTTTGAGATATAAACTTTTATTTTATTTTACTTTTTATTATTTTTGTTACATTTCTTGAATGAATTAATGTTTTTCTTTATCTCACACTCATCTATGTACATATAAATCTTTATTTTACTTTGCTTTGATTCAATAACAGATTAGACAAATCATTTCATTGTCAGTTACCTTATTTATTTGTTTATATTATGAATATTATTAGTTAATGACAACTTAATGTAGTTTATATAGGTGCTACTACCTTATTGAATAATTAAATGTCATATGATATTATTTTGATTCATAACAGTTGTTCAGAATTTTTTAATTTTTTCTATTCTTCTTGATTTTTAAAAATATTCTTACAAAAATTCATGACACATTACGATATGATAAGGCCGTATCGTATTGTAGAAAAAAATGCTACGTGTATGCTACAAACAACATAGTACTTAACTTTGGAGGTCGGATAAGATCTGGTGCATTAATGCTGAAAGCATCGTATCCTGTGAGTAACTCACTGTAAACGTAGCATCACATAACAGCATAATATGATTACACTACGAGTCTAAAGAATGTGGTTAGCTTGAATTAGAGTTAAGAATTCTCATTAAACAGTATAAATAGGACTGAATTGTTAATAATTCATCATTGACGACAGTCATTCTCTAGTGAATCTTTATTCTTGGCAAGCTGGGTTCTTCAGACCCCAGGTAAATGTGCAAATTGTGCACGCCCCGAGTATCGAACATGTGACCTTCAACTCTGGAAGGCTCTTTAACTACGTTGAGTCGATCGACCACCGACCGAGGAGAACAATACTGGCTACTTGATACACTTTCTAGCACATTCTTGAGAATTCAAACACAACACACCCTAAATGACCCAAAATGACGACATTCAAGTTCATGGTAGCCGTTTAAAGGATGAACTTCATCAGTCTGAACATGGTTGATGTAATGGTGTTCTATTCGATCACTGTTAGGATTGTCCTGAAACTCATTTAGTAGCACTATTTAACATCTTCAAGACAACATGTTTATTAATCAGATTACAATTACAATTAGCTTCAAACTTTCATTCTGCCGCAGGACTGGAAATAAGTCAAAAATATTTGAATAGATTAATGACAAGCATGTTCTTTAGGCAGCCCCGCACCCTCTTCGCCACTCTGTCCTCATCACAAAGAGTCAAGATCTGCGGTTGGCAGTGAAACACAAAGACATTACGGAAATTGAATGTGCACAAGAGTTTTGGCACCTTCGGGTCCCCTCATTCACCTTAGCAGATGGACTTTTCAATGTATCCCCACAGAGAGAGAGTATGAATTTGGATCCGTGTTTCTTTAAGCCCAGTTTAATACTTGCCTCGTAAAAGCTAAGGTGGTCCTAATAATAGATTTCAGCTACCAAGAAGTGTGTGTGAAGGCAGAGCCCTGCAAGATATGCAGACATCAGGAGAGAGATGTGCATGCTTGGGTAAAGCTATTAGAAGAAAAGCCCTTGAGATTTTGGGTAGAACCTCAACGAAATCAATATTCGACAAAAGATGGAATGAGAACTAAAGATTGCAAATCCAGATTGAATTCATAAAACAGTCGATGTGGATCCAATTATTTATGGTTCTTTTTCTGTCATCTCATCCAATGAAAGCCAACATATCCCACTGCTTGAATTGTCACGAGGAAGAAAATGAGATGCTTATAAAATCCCAACCTGGAGAAACCACGTAAAATATGAACAGTAATCATTATTATAAAACCTAAATTGGTGACAAAACATTATTAAACATTAATATACACTTCAAAAGAAGAACTTGGTATCACACGTTAACCACCCGCAAACACACAAGGCACCACAAGTCCTGAAAGGCTGAAACAAAACACCAATTATACCGTCTAAAATGAAAATATAATCCCAACCAAGAATGGAGAGAGAGAGAGAGAAAAACTCTCAGACCATTTAAAACCAGAACAATAAACCAATGCAGCAGAATGCCCACCGAACAATGTAAGTGAAGCCCACCAACTTCACTGCCCCAGAAGACAAATTGGCCGGAGAGGACGTCGGAGAGCCGGCAAGGTCGAGCTCCGGCGAGAGCACTACGTCGGAGTTGGGAAGGCTCAAGCTGGAAGGAATCGTTGGTGCCCCACCGGAGGAAGAGGGGCTACCATCAACAGCCGGAGACGGCAGTTGGGAGAAAATATCTGGCGAGAGTACCGGCGGCGGCGCAGAGGCCGGAGAAATCTACTGCGAGGTAGGAAGGAAGGACGGTGAGGCAGAGATGACCGAAAGCCGCAACGGAGTGGAGAGAGAAACACTAGCCGTTGATGCAACAACTAAAAGAGAACAACCGCACAACCGCTGATGCAACAACTAGCAAGAGAACAACCGTTAATCTTCCCATCGGCATCTTCAGAGCCCTCCTTTTCCTTTTAATGATTATGAGAATGATGACATGGATGCATGAGAATGGATGGTGGTGCAATATAGGTGACCGGGCAGACCCGATCAACGGCTGCTGACTTTCCACGTGGATGCTTTAGATTGATGTTGGTATGTGAAGTTGCATGAGGACAAATTGGTCATTTAACGTTTTCGAATCTAGCCTTGTGTTTCATAGGCACTGTAACTACCCTCGTCAGCTCATCTGAGTTCAGGACGGATTGGATTCGATACATATCCATATCCATGTACTATAGCGGAGGCAGTGTTACTAGTACTGGTACTTTGGATACGGATCAATTAAGTGGAGCTCTCCCCATGGACCAAGTAAGAATCAAACATTCAATGATTTAAAGTGGTTGGGTACTACACAGGCCTCTTGGATCCAACAACAACTACGAGCCAGATAATGTGTCATGCTAGTTAGCAAACTTAACATAAATTAGATCAACTTTTATTATTTCCTTCTAACTCGGTTGTGGTCTTTTTCTTCTTCTTTTAATATTTTCGTAATTTAATTTCTCATATATTTTTATTGAAGCTTTCTTTAAATGTTTTCCTACATGTTTAAACCATCTTTAATAATTTTTTCTCATTTATCATGTCACCCTCAATTTGTTTCTAATAACCTCATCATCTAATATTGAACTTTTCATACTTGACCGCTCAATGAATCTTGTACATATTCACTGCCCAACACTAGGACCATAAAATATAGTATGTCTCATTGTTGATCTATAATATTTATCTTTCAACTTTAATGTTATCTTGTGATATACACTACCAATTATCCAAACAAATTGCAAGTAAGCAAACCCATTTTAACCTGCATTAGTCCTGTAAATACGAAACTAAATTCAAGCCCACACCAAGCGTGCTCAATACTGGAGTCTCAATCGTCACCAAATCGAAGCCCAAACCAGGTGGGCTCAGTACATGGATTCTTAATCGCCATGGTGCTCTACATTATAGTTTTACTCAAAAGGCTAAAAAAAAAATGGTAATACAGCAGCCAACTGTAGAATCAGCTTTACCAACACGGTTACAAAGGAGGGTGCATGGCAAGCCGGTTCGCGTATGGTCAAATGACAAATAACCCTTTCCACTAAGTCCAAATGCCGGGAGATAAATCTGCAGACATGAAGGTAAAGTGGTCATTTGTGGAGAAATTAGGGCAAATTGGCACCACAATTTATGAGAGGATGATTGGGGCTTGTCCATGCACTGCGAACTGTGTATGCCCCCGGCGACAAGAGTTGGTAACTACAGACTTTGGATTCTCCCGTTGAAAGAGGAACTACCCTTTATAAACAAGCCAAATTCAACTTTGAAATTCCGAAAGTCTCATTCCTGATTCTTCATCAGCTTTACAATATAAAAAGCACGAGATCTCAATCACATGGGTAGTAAATTTAACGCCAATGTCACGTTAAAAATATCCAGGTGCAGCAGGTCGCATTGGTCACCGACCCGAGCGGCTGAGAAAGACGCACCTGTGGCCTAAAATGATGAGAAATTTAAATTCTCTTCCGTTAAAACCACCAAAGCCTGACAACCTATCGTTATCAGTACTTGTAAAATGTCCTATGTGGGGCAGCAAATAACAAGTATGATCCGCAGAGTTGTCTCTCACAGGGACACAGCAGTTTGTACTCGTATCGTGTCCTATCTGGGAATCTATACACTTCGTATCCTTTTCACTGTGTCCAGCTGACATAGCTCACTGGATGGGATTCGTTAAAAACCTGAAAAAACATGGATTTCCCCGTTCCAGGGATAAGACACGACCTCGAGTCCACCTCTACAGATTGGGAAGCGAAGTTCATTCAAGTAAATAATCTTTGCATATAATAAAAACCAGAATTGCATGCTTCAGACAATTCAATAATTCAAACCATGCAATGATCAAGCTGCACCTTGATGAAAATCTATCCAAGCTACCGAAGATCAATCAGCAGATTCACTTTCTTTAACCTCGATGATACCAAAACATCCAAGGCCATTATCGCTTATCAGAATAGTGTCAATTGTGACTGCAGAAGAAGACATAAGGAGGTTCGCGCGCCAGCTCAGGCACAACCAAGTTGAAAAGAAAGCACCGAAGGCAAAGCCACCTAAATCATATCAGGAATTGACTGTGGATCATACATAAGACAGCATGTTGCATTGTCAACTAAAAGAATGTAAAAAGTACACTACTAGAACAACATTTTATACATAACTGAATAGGTACAACACTGATGGTTCTGAATTATTGCCAATGGACAACATGCAGGAAACCGCCGCCTTAATAAAGAGCAGGCGGACCGAAGCGAATGAGAAAGCTTCCATAGTATCTGCAGGAATGACAATCTTTTGAGCGCATACATTGATGTAAGGACGCTTTGACCCATTTCATAAGAGGTGGAAATTCATTAGAATCAAGGAACCTGTGCATAAACCAGCTCCATCGAAGTCCTGCAGTTGGAGCAAGATGCAACAGATGACTGGAACTTAATTGATATCAAGCAACAGAAGTCATCAACAGCGAGGAAAGCGACCCAGCTCTAAACAAACAGCTGAAGCAGCATCAGACAGATGTGGTATTGTTGAGCTCTTAAGATTAGAAGCTAGAGTTTTGATTCTCATAATCTCTGCTCCGGATATGGATAGAATCATTGCTTGAGACCGATATTCCTGGCAAGCCAAACTAAGAGTATGCAGTAGGCGGAGCAATACCAGACCATATACACCTGGCTCTGGACCATGGCAGCGGATGCGGCAAGATTCAAGGACGTTAATGATAGTTGAAGTGTTGGTAAGCATCCCAGTAGTTGCTTCCCGACTTGCTGCCTTTAGCAGCAACGTTACACACTCTGATGCCAAATCTGCAACTTGTGCTTCAGGGTGTCCACTAAGATTTAGAAAGACGCTCATGTTGCAACCAAAATCAGATATATCTCCAACGCACTGATGCTGATCAGATAAACCAACAGCAGCAGTTCCATCGCTTAAAAGGGAGAGTTCTTTTATTTGGTTAATTATCCTCCCACCAAGTCCTCGCATAATGAAGGCCTTGCACAGACCAAGGGTTGGCTCAAGGAAGTCTTCCATCTGCTTTGCATTCACAAACTCCAGTAGATTTGCTATTCTACTCACGACTCTCAACTCGGAGAGAATCTTAGTTTCCATTTCAGGGGCAGAAGCCAGGGACAGGCATAGCTTCACATTGTTTACATTTGCACAAGAAAGGTCACTCAGTAGAAAGTCAAAGCATCGGGAAACCATCTTCAAATGTAATAAATCAGAAACTTGTGCAAAATTAAATTCCAAAAGCATAACCAATAGCTTCTGAGCATAAGCAGGAATGGGGTCCTCGTCCTCTACCAAAATAGGGTACAGAGGAAGAAAATGAGTACCACAAATAGATTTTAGATCCTTCCATGTTTGGTCATTTTCTGGTTCTGATAAAGGTGGCATGTCATTCAGAAAAACAGCAATCAAATCAAATATTATTTTCAAACATAAGAACCTAGCATCCCCATCTTTGTTTCCCTTGTATAGAACAGCAAGGCTTGGAAGAATTTTGCTGATAAAAATATGAGAATGCTCCAGAACAGTGGAAGGCTCCAAGGTTACAGATTCCAGAATTCTGAGTAGAGTTATTTGAAAATCATCTTTTCCCTGCCCAACACATGAAATAAATCAATAGAAGATTTACATAGACAATGGAAAAGAATTAGAAAAAATCAAAAACAAAAAATAGTTGAAAAATAACTCATTGACTACAAAAGATCACTTCATTTTATATAAGATTGATTGAAAGTTTCAGATCAGTCAAAGAAGCCAGGTTACATAACAAGCTGTCGACAAGTTATTTAAATAATAAAAAATCTCAACCTCCAAAAGAAACAAAGAATCCTGCCATGATATTTTTAGATCTTGACTACGGCATAGGATACAAAGCTGCATGATTGAATCTTCACTCACATGCCATTTTGCTAAAAAACCAGCAAGCAAGAGAGGCACAAGCTAAAAGAGCAAATGCTATGATAAACAAGTCTTCTCATGGTAATGTGAAAATCAAGGATTATGACTCAAATTCACAGAAAGCATAGAACATTTGCTAGATCAAGGTAATAGATGTAATAATTGGATAGGAATGGTTATACTGAGAGTCATTTTTGGTAACTTATTGTATATGTAATGTACTGATTGCATCATCGCCAATAAAAGCAAACCCTCAAGCTGAAAAGGAAACAAGAAAATATAGATGCCACGTCTTCATACCTGGAAACTGGATGATTCTAATAACTTCAGAAACACCACCAGCTGCTCTAACACCCGATGGTTTGCAACTATGTTTTTAAAAGCAAAGCTTCCAAGAAGATGGAGGATGACAGAAAATAAATGGATGTTGATCTTTGGATGAGCTCGACTTGACACTGTACTGGTTTGCCCGTGCCTTTTGCCACCTTGTTGCTGTTGAATATCACTAGCCACAGCTTCAAGTATTCCAGGCACAGTACTGGCCACTACTTGAACAAAAGCCTCTACACACTGCTGAACATAGCTACCTTTTTCTTTCACTAATCTGTCCACAACTGACAGTAACTTTCCACTGCAAAAGATTGGCAGCCACCTACGTCCACTTCTGCATAGAAGAGCCACAAGTATGAAAGCTTTGCCACGCAAAACTTCAGTACCTTGTTCAATAAGAGAAATGAGAAAAGGAACCAAAAATTTATCTTCTGAAAGAGATACAAGGTGCCGGCCCATATTAGAGAACATGTGGCTTCCCAGCATTGCCATATTCAGAAGATTTATGCTAATTTGTTGCTCACGAGGGCTCTCCTTAGCAAAGCTAGCTGTAATATCTTTGAAGGATACTCTGTCTACGACTGATTGAATACTTGGAGGACTGAAACGAACCAAACGTACCAGACAAGATCCAGCAGTTAAACGCATACTTTCCTGTTTCCCAGTGGCCTTAAATATGTAACAGAGATTACTTATGACTTCCTGACTGGTGAACCGGGCAGCCCAATCTGCACCTTGACTGCAGACATTTTCAATTGTTCTCAAAGCATAAAGTTGTGTTATATCATCTTCTCCTTTACGTAACATGGATGAAATTAGCGCAATAACCGGGCCAGGGACCTGTTTAAGAACAAAAAACAGAGATGACAAACATAAAATTCCAATCATATAGCAGAAGCTAAAGATGACAAAAAGAGCTTTTGATTTCATACACATAAATTTCTACAAACAATGTTTTAGGGAAAAAAGGTTAAAAAGGCATGAATTGAAATCATATTAAAATGTACCTGCCAACTGGAAGCAGATCGACAATCTTTTGCCGGAGATGTAAGGCCACCACAATCCCTTGAACAATTTTCATTTTGTGTAGAAATGTAAAATACCAACTCACCTAAAGCAGCCATAGCATATCTCCTCACCTTTTCCTGCTTATCTCTAAGACAATCAGCCAATGCTCCAATAATCCCAGAGGCCGCCAAATCAATTTCTATAGAAGTAGAGTGGCGAATCAGCAAGCCAATTACTGAAACAAGCTGAACACGAAGAGAAGAAGCTTTTGAGAGCCTTAGCATCTTTACAAGCATTGACATTATTGAGCTATTTGTTAAAATGTTAGCAGCATCTGCATGTCCACTCAAAATCTCAAGGTACTTGATTGTGTTCTGTTTTTCTGTTGGAGAGGCATTTCCACTCACACAAGCTGAGATACGACTCAAGAGACCATCTAGTTGTTCAGAAGACAGTTTGACAAACTCAGTTACTGCAGGGGCACTAAAAGGAAGGACAGGCATTGCCTCTTGGGCTTTATCACATTTCCTGCTAGGCATTATTGGCCGGACAGAAAGATCAGAAGTGTGCCAAAGCACTTGCGAGAGATTACTACTCGACATGGATGAATCTGAACCATTTGCAAGCACCGAATCTAATTTTTGCATCTCTGCACCATTCCGAGCAATTCTCTTTTGAATGTTTACGTTAGGGGTGGTAGTTGAAACTTCAGCAGGCAAAGAACCTGATTCCTCTTCACATACTTCCATATCATCTGGTGAGGGATCTGCGTTGCTAGGACTTTTACTCGACAGTTCAGCTTTTTCATTGTCTATAGCTTGCAAAGGAAGTTTAGCAACTGAAGGAAGACAACTAGGTACAGGAATATCATTTCCATTAGAATCATCCGGCATGGCATCCTCATTGTGCTCACCAAAATCAAGCTCCATATCATTGTTCTCTATTTTAACTTCATTAACACATTCTGAACCTTTTGCTAAATGGCGCCGGTAGTTTTCATTCTCATTCTCTCTCTGCAAATTTTTCTTTGCAATCCTTGAGAGCCTGAGAATATTAGCTCCCTTCGCTGCAGTACGTGCATCCCTTTGCTTCTCACTAACCTTCTGCAAACCTTTTGTCTGCAACCTTTTAGAACTGGGTGGAGTCTTGGAAGAAGACTCAAAGGCTTTTGTGGCGGATAATTCTGAGTTCTCATCATGTTTAAGAATTCTGTTAGGGTTCTTCAGCCCATGATTTGAGCTTGACCTCTGAGAATGAGGTTTCTCAACGTTCCTTTCAGAAAGATATGGCCTCCGAGACATGTCAACCATATTGCTAAAAGCAGGCTGAGAAGGAAGAGGCAAAGCCTTAATTTGTGTTCGCCAGAAACCATGACAACACAGCTCGGACCAATGAATTCTTTCAGCTGGATCCTTTACCAGTAGACAGTTAACCAAATCGCTGAAGGTTTTAGATGCGTGACCAGGTAGAGGTGGCACTGGGTCAGATAGAATAGACTCCACCAACACAGTGAATTCATCAGCCACAAAGGGTGGTCTTCCGGCATAACATTCATAAAGAACACAGCCTAGTGCCCAAAGATCGGAAGCATATGAGTGAACTCCACCTTCTTGAAATAATTCAGGTGCCATATAACATGGAGTCCCACGCTTTGCTTGAGGCAGCTAATACAAGACACAAAATGCTGTTAGGTACTTAAGGTATTTAAGACACGGCAGTCATGTTATGAGAAAACATGGAAAAGAAAAAGTTTGGTTATTCAGGCTACTGACTTGAGAAAGCGAACATTTTGATATATCGCTTAGTCTTCTGGCAAGTCCGAAGTCACATAGCTGAAAATAAAGACACTCATAAAATTAGAGAACAACAAAAGTGCAGACATATGTATGGATTTGACATGAACAAGTAGTAAGCCGCCAAGTAGATATTTGAATGTCAGTAAATATCTCCATCCGTACATATGATAAAAGTTTATATACATACATTATATATTTATACATATATTCACATGAATCATTTCACAAGATAGCCAAAAGTAGAAAGAAAAAGGAGGGGACAGTTGAGACTGGAAAGAGAACAGAAAAGGTTATGAATCTTCAACTGAAGTATTAAATAAAGAGAGGTAATCTGTAAAAACCTAGTTTATATATGTTAAAATTTTTGTTTAAATGAGAAGGATATCTGAATTGGAGATATTATGCATTCATCATGTGGTACGCACTTGAAGAACAAAAGGCATTTATAATGCTAAACATATAAAAGGTAGCTTATAAGTACCGAGCTCTTTATATTTCAAAATCCATGGTCTGTCAAAATCTTCACACATCATGTGTAATAGCATTAGATATTTTAAAATTCAAAAATAACCATATCTCATTCTTGTAAACCGTTGACAGATGGGCAAATATGAGCCGAGCCTCTACAGGAGTTCAAGAAGCATGAGTTGTAACAAAAATTAAAGCTGTGAATTAGCAAAACAACAACAACAACAACTAAGCCTTTTCCCATACTAGATGGGGTCGGTGGTGAATTAGCATTTCATGCAATATAAATCTTGCTGGGCGTCCCATTTTCCCATTCCATTTAGATATATCTGATAGATTTAGGCCAACAAAATGAAGCAAATAGTCATCCAATGAAATATGAGTTACCTTGACTCGCCCATTCTCATCTAGTAGAACGTTTGATGGCTTTAGGTCGGAATAAATGATACCTTCTGAATGCAAGAACCTGCAAGGAAGACCTTAAATTAGCAGTTATAAATACAGCAAGTTTTAGGGAAAGTGAACATTACTGCAGTCCAAACACAAGATCACGAGCAATATCATGTACAGATTCTTCTGGAAGCCGGCAATCCTACAGCACAAGATATTTACTGAATCAGATAATAATCAATTTGGTAAAGCACAAACAGAAAACACATGTAGTCATTGGATATGAAAATATTATATGTATCTGAAAAGCACTACCAAATCATTAAACAGGATGGCATTTCATAAGACTTTCAGACACCCGGTGCGAGGACCTAGAGCATTGACTGTTAGAAGGGATAGCTCACAAAAGATTACTAATATCAAAAGAAGTGACCGAGTATATTGGAAGATTTGAGCATTTCTTTTATGGAAGCAAGTAGTGACTTGTGTCAGTTCGTGCTTGAGAGAGAGAGAGAGAGTTGAAGTTACAAGGATAGCATTGGCATGTTTTCCTTGTGCACAAGTACCGTCTGTTCTTTGCTTCCATACTCAAACATGTCATATGATAAAAGATCTCTGGCCATACATGCAACAAGCTATGATATATAGGAATCATAATACAAATGTTTCAGATGGAACTGGTAATTGATGAACCATGTGATAGGTAATAAAGATGATCGAGAATTACCTGTCTTAGAAGGGACATAAGATCTCCTCCAACACAATATTCTAAAACCAGCCATAAATGTGCGGAAGTTTCATACCTGATAAACAGACGACCACCAGACATTTGGACCATAATAACATTTGAAAACACAAACAATAAGATACATGATACATACCACTGTCGGAGTGTTTATAAAATATAACAGCAGAGTAGGAACATGAATATAAGTCACAAGAATGAACTTACCATTCATAAAATTTAAGAATATTAGGATGATCCAGTGAATGTAGAATCCTTACCTACATGAAAAAAAATGAAAATTTAATAGAAGGGATATTACATGACAGAAAAGACAAGAAGCCACTTTTCACGACAATGAGCAGTAAGTTCTGGCATAGTTTCAAAAATCAATAGGTTCACTCTATGATTTGGCCACAATCATCCACTCATTGACTCAATCCAATGAATGACCAGATTTTCAGCAAAGCTCAGCCGAGCTGTGCTTAAATATCACTTTCTTATAACACTACCATAACTACGTGAAATATGAATCAGAAAAGATACAAAGCCACTTTCCACCACAATGAGCAGTAAGTTATGGCATTGTTCACAAAATCAACAGGTTCACTCCATGATTTGGCCACAATCATCCACTCATTGAGTCAATCCAATGAGTGACCAGATTTCCAGCAAAGCCCAGCCAATCCGTGGTTAAATATAACTTTCTTATAACCCTACCATACTACGTACATATATGATATATATTATTTTTACATCAATTAGTACATATATAAGAGAAAATATATGATGAGCAACATAACTAACAAAAGTTATATGGTGTACATATATAAATCAAGCTAAATAATGACACCGTAACCATCTCAGGTGCAGAGCCTACTTATGGCAATAAACTGGATGTTACATGAGGCATGAAAATAAGATTGGCATACATGTTATAGTCTCATATGTCATCATATGTTGAAGAAAGACAAACAAATAGTTGTATTCAAATGCTGCACAAACTCAAAAGAGTCTCGATTTACATAAATTTTATATAGTGATTCCTGTTCAATCACCTTGGCAGAATATACTGTTTGGACTTGCACCTCTATGAGATGAAACCAAATCCTAAGACCATGCAGACATTCTTCGTCTTTTTTGCATGCATATGAAGTTTTGCCTGTAGACTTTCAAATACTAACATTATGATCAATCTTGTAAATCAGTTGTTGGCCAGCATAAACTATATGATCAGTTTTGCATACATATGAAGTTTAGAGACATTATATACTGCCACAACAAACTTTCAAATACTAACAATATGATCAATCTTGTAAATCAGTTGTTGGCCAGCATAAAGTACAGATTGAGAATAAACCAAGTCCTGATACACTTTTGCCTGCTACGGCAAATGCATCAAACATGAAATGGACCTGCAGAAGTATCATATCTGAAACTCCAATGAATAAAAAAACATAGCTCACATACACATATCACAGAGACCTTTAGATCTCTCGTTACTCCTTGTTGCCAACTTATCATATATTCATATTATCAAGTAGCATAAATTGAGATGGAAGAGACATCTTCCCTCTTACCGACTAGAGAAGTGCTCCATCATTGTGAAATCTTCTAAAATAAAAAGAACATACACAAAAAACATAGTAGAACTTTGAACTGAAAAAAGCATAGGCAATTGCTAGCTATAGCCTACACAAATGTTTGAATGTAAGTATGTAAACCACCACACCTGATTGTTATTCTACCAGAATTATAGCTCTTGCTTAGTGTGAATAATGGAAAATACAGAAACCTGTAGACTAACTGTTTACCTGTTGTTGTAAGCAATGTCACGTGAATGCAGGTGGGGGTGCAAATGCAGGTGTAGGGACATGCCATATATAAGCATAATTTGGGCATCCTGTTATACTTAATTGATCTCTATTTTTCTTGATTTGGAAAATATTTTTAAGAGAAATTTATGATACCTTACAATATGCTGTATTGTATCATGGCCTACAATAAAACTGAGGCCACAACCTCATCTTAGTGTGTGTAATGGGCTTCAACTTGTATACAGATGTGGTGCCCATAACCACAACAGTCACTCTAACTGCCCATACAGACTAGCAGGTCAATGATAGATCCATAAAAGTGAGCCATTAATTTCACGATTGTTCCTATTACCACATGATTTGCCCTTTTCTATTGAGACTAAGAACATTATCTTCTTATTCGTGAACTGGATGTCCTCAATGCCAATGAATTTGGCACAGATGAAAACACGATACCAAATACTAAAACTGAGGCTATCATACTCTGAAAATGATGTCAATTATGACCTCTGTTAAAAGCCTGCAGGCTGATCAAAATAGTCAGGATTTGTAACCAAAATAGAAAGTAATTGGAGAAAGGTATATGAAAATTGAAAAGCCGTCGCATTTTCTTAACCTTAACTGATGTCATGTGTACCTGTCTCGATGTCATCATATCCCACCCCTAAGGACTCCAATTAGCCATAACCATATCATTCAAATCCTGGTCACATCATGTCATTTGAGCGCACTCAGAGGAATCAGCTTGATCGTAAGATTGTTCCTGTTTTCCATGACTTGGAGCAAGGATTTAAAATCCAAAGTGACAGCTGGGGATCTCTTTCACCAATGTCATTGCGTGCAAACAGCGATGCCCTAGTTGAATGTTAGATCGGTCTCTATTTGTATCTTATCGGCATAATTGCTAGCGCTCTAAACATCCTTCAGCCAGTGAAAGTTAAGACACGGGACATAAAGCCTGAACTTGAACAAGTTATCCTATTCCTATCAGAGCATCCAAAGTATGAGGCCTAACAGAAACCTTGGAATATCGAAATTTCAGTTAGAAGCAGAGCAGCAGACCGGGAGTTGGAAGAGTTATCCGAGGGTTCTGACAGCAATATTCACCCGTTGTACCAGAGACACGTGTAGCATGCAAACATGCCTTTAGACGATCAAACAATCGTAATAGCGTCTGATCCAACCGGAAATCCATTAATTCAATGATCATTGGGCAAACATACAAATGGACAAAAGTTTGAGAATAGATGGTGTAGCTTCTAACAATTAACACAATCAAAAACTATTGGGGATTCACTGCCCACTCCTTGCGAAACCATGCCTTGTTAATTGGGTTCAACCACACTCTCCTCTTGTTAAAGTGCCCATCAAGCAAATCATTGTGCATCAGCAGTCGCTTCCTCGACGAAGATAAAACCGTAAAGCGATTAGCGAACACCGGCAGAGAGATGTGCACTTGGAACGGTATCAACGGCCAGCATACCTTTAATCATTTCTGTTTGATCTTCGAACTCCTCAAAACCCTCACCGTCCAACGCCCTAAACCCATGTAACACTCCGAGGATGCCCGCAATTTAACCAAATTTGTTTCCGAATCAGAATAGCCGTTCAAGGAAACCCCAAAACACTCGACGCTGATTTCCATTTGGTAAACCTCAACTGGACACTACATTAGGCCAGTTTTGAGAAACGACTTCAACGCTTACAAAAACGCCGGATTTCTAAACACATCGTGGTTTGCTGTAGAGCAGACTAAAAGCCCAAAAGCCAAAAGACTACACCAAGATTTTACGGAGTATTAACTCCAAGCTATCGTCCAACCCACCGCTTAGAAAGCAGAGACAAATGACTTACTTCCTGGAGAACCTTGGGTCTCTGTGATTTATCCACGCTTTTGATGGCGTAATACTCGATTGATTTCTTCTTTCGACCTTTGTAAACAATCTGTCCTAACCAGATAGATCAATGAGTAGCAATTGAAGGCAAATTATAAGAAACAAAGAACTTGCGGAATGGATCGATTGTGGGATATTGGGCGTTAATCTTACCGAGTGCTTGCTGCGACCGATCTCCTCATAGATGTGATACTGATTCATCCTCGATGGAGGTTTTTCTCAGATCGAATAACGGAGGAAGAAGGTCATTGATATGAGAGAGGAGAGAGAGAGAGAGGCGGGAAATTTGAGGGGGGGGGGGAAGCATGGTGATGGGTATGTGACAGCTCATGTTCTAAAAAATCAAGATAAATGACGAAGTGCAGCCACGTGGTCCTTCGCTCTTCGTTTATTGACGTATCGGCACATTCTGCTCTGGCTTTTCCGCTTCAAACTTCGTTTTGCGTGAAATGATTTCCTAAATTGAAACCTTCTTTTTCTCTTATTCATATTTACTTTTACAGTGCCCGATTACTCGATCGGCACCCTTTTTCTTTCGCGAACTCCGCAGCCAAATGCACCCTCTGGATATCGAACTCATGACCTTCCACTTGTGAGTCCACCCTGACTGTAAGCTATCATCACTCTTCGAGGATGGGCACATCATATTAACCGCTGAGGATGGTAGTCGGTAGAACAACAACAACGAAATAAAGGTGGTCGATCCAATCCATACAGTTAACTTTTTTGGTTGTTTTGTTGATGTCAAAATCCTTTAAGATGGGTTGAATACATAGAAAGACAATTAGGAGAAATTGGGTTTTCAAAATATTAAAAAAAGAATAATATCACAAACTTGTTGAAAAGAAACAATAAAGAATGATTTAGATATTAGCACGGCACGTGATCAAGTTCTATTCAAACAAATAGTTTATATAACCAGTCTCATTATTATGAGAAAAGGTGTTAATGTCAAACACAACATATGTGATGCAATATGGTTTTATATGTTTATAGTAGTTTGTGTTTTATTTATAAATTATAAAGTTTTAAACCATTTGCACGTACAGCATTAGCTTATTTACTAGGGTTCTTGGACACCCACGTTGCTGGTGGCATGTTCGATTCTTGGGACTTGCATGAGTGTGTCTTTTAGGCTAGGCCTTTCATCATAAAAAAAAGGTCTATGACACGATTTAACACACGTAACTCTTTTAGTTCTCACCATACAAGAAACTCTTGGTACGGGATAAGATTATTGTGGAGATTGAAAAGAAAGAACATGTTTTTGTATAAGATCAACAACATCATATAGGTTCATCAATAAGAACATCTCGTTGATGCTCCTCTAACAAGATTGAGAGAATTTAGATCACGAACGAAGCACCAATAAAATGAATAAGTGACTTCCCCACATTTTGTTTCATATGGATCTTTCTATTTCTCCCTCGAAAAGAAGCTTAATGTCCTAAAGTTCGAGCTGGAGGTTTGATTTCAATCTATTGATCTATTCTATGTCAATTTCTCATGATGAGAAAATTGTTAGTACATATGTGTTTATATCAGCACATTATATATATATATATATATATATATATATATGTGTGTGTGTGTGTGTGTGTGTGCGCGCGCGTGCGCACGTGAATGCCAATATACTCTCCGTAGTACCTACTATCATATCTCAACTGTTAAATTTACGGCCACAATATGTAAAAACAAATTATGTTTTTGTACTTTCAACATACAAACGGAAGGTATACATTTCGACTGCTAGTATTATAGGTACGGAGCACTCAAGCATTTCTATATATATATACACACGTTAGAGTGAGGAGGACATTATAGTAAGATTATCTTTTATATTTATTTAAATATTTATATAACTTTTGAAAACATGTTTATGTTCCGAGAAAGTAATAGGTGGACATAAATTCCCTCTCCCTCTCTCTCTCTCTCTCTCTCTCTCTCTATATATATATATATATATATGTGTGTGTGTGTGTGTGTGTATGAAAAAGAGAGAGAAGTTTGCTAGAGCAAGTAGGGCCTGACAATTCGATCAAAAGAAGTAGTGAAGAGTTCAGTAAAAAGCACACACCCTTCTCTAGATAACAATGGACTGTCACGTTGGATGCTTGGTATAGTAAATTCGTGTTTTGTGTTGCGTCGTAATACGTTGTTTCGTGTCCATGTGAAGAGCATATTAACTCGAACAAGATCGATCTTCTTCTGATACTTGGACCAAACTTAACAGGACTTTTGGGCCATGTCTGTGTCATGCATAAGGATCGATGAGCGACGGCTTTACATTGAGGCTCGACTTTTCAAAAGTCATCTTGAAGCCTATATAGCTCACGGTTGGATTGATGGGCTACAATACATGGTTCGCCCCACAATAAACCATTTGAGAGACTATTCATCTAACCCTAAAAGAATTTCTAGATGGACCGGTGTCGGCTACAATTACATTGGTCTCGTATGGCCCATGTTTGCGTGGCATGAGTTGTGGAACCACTTCGCACCAAAAATAATGGTCCAGACACTACTGGGTCCTAGTCGACTACACGAAAAAACCCTTGAAGTCCTTCGTGTCCAGTTTCATGTTGGATGAATGTTACACGCCAGCAATTCATGTTCTGGGTTGTGTTCGTGTCACGTCTTTTTAAGCTCATCTTTTATGAAATCATGTCAACACGAAGACAACTTAATTTTGTCGCGTTGAGCTCGAGAGCTCATCTTTCAGGTTACGGTTGCGTCATGTTTTCGTGTCACTGCGTAGTTTAATAGAAGAGGTTGAAGTAGTATCTGCATCTCATAAAGAAATTCTCCTCGTTTCGTACTTTCTCTCTCAACAACAATGAATGCCTTCTTGTAGAACCATCGATACATATCATCACGTGAACCAACCACCCAAAATAATTTGAAAACGGCAATTAATAAGTGCACAGGTAAATTATCAGAGGTATTTGTAAATTGTAGTCTGCACGGATAGATGCACGTTGTATAATATATATATACATTCTATACTCATATTTTATCCGTGTTTAAGTCTACTTAAACATTTATTCTTGTATTTTATAATTAATATAACATATTTATGAGATGTTTTGTGCTTTATCACCTCAATCGTCCATCTCAAAGATCATATTATTGAAATAATAAAGTAAATCTAAGTATGAACGGAGTTTGGGCATTTACCATGTATATATATATATATATATATATATATATATATATATATATATATATATATATATATATGAGGGCATAGTCCATGATTATGTTAAGATGTTTTTCACGGTCTCAACTTTTCGATATTTAAAATCAAGGTTTGAAATCTTTAAAATAAAAACAAAATATTATCAAGTAGGTATAATGTACCTTCAAAAGGTATCATAGTATTTTTTGGCTTTTAAATTTAAATTTTAATAGTCTATCTCATTCATCAAACCATTAAGATCTTTAAAGATATTTGAGCATAAATGAGATATGCACATTTATCATATTCTCTCCCTCTCTTCCGGTTCTAGTTATAACCTCGAACCAAACTACTATTTGCAGTTCCTAGTATTTAGAGAATGAACCAAACCATGTCATGGTCCGAACCAAACCGTGGTATGGTCAGACACGAACCGAACAGTTTTTGTTTGTATCGGTTCTTAACCACAGTTCTACTTATTTAGGTTTGGGTTAAACACTAAGTATTATGTCAGCCTATCATTTGAATCTACAGTCAAATTTGTATGAGGTTATAATGTAAACATTTACACTTATCATGATATATATACACATATACCCAAAGTTATAAAAACCGCAATTCAGAGTTCCTAGTATTGAGAGAACGAATCAAACTGTGGTATGGTCAGACTCGGAATGACGGTTTTGGTTTGGCTCGGTTCCGAGCCACATCTCTACTTATTTAGGTTTTGGCTAAATACCGAGTATTATGTCATCTTATTATTTGGATCTATAATCTAAATTTAATATGTATATAAGGTTATAAAACTCATATATATATATATATACAAACTTATAAACTCAACAAGATTTACATGTATAGAAGCATATAAACTATATGTAATGGTTTGACTTGGTTTTCATGGTTTGATTCCAACATTAGAACTGTAAACTGAATCGTCAATTATTTTTCTTATTAAAACTGAACTGAATGAAACCAAATGGTTGGGCATCTAGAACCACACTAAATCGTTGGTTTGATTCGGTTCCAGCAGTTCCTTGAACACACCTGGGTAAGATGACCCAATTTAATGCAAGAGAGATTAGTCTTAGTTTTCCTTTTTATTTCAGTCCTAATTTTGATGCTTGTATTGCCGATAGTAACTCCGCTCATGTAAGGGATCACCCATGGCCGGTCCTAAGCCCCAATAAAGGAGGAGGGTTGTGTTAGGCTTCCGACAACCAACATAAAACTTTATCAGATTTTTATACCATGGATTACACAAATGATGAACATTGCATTAGGTGTTCCCTCTTAACGATGTGCTATAGAGCTCAAATACAGAGAAAAGTAAGCAATGGTCACTACATTTTTGCTCGAATTTAATGAATCAATTGCAAATAGGGTTCATACATCATATATGGGTGTGGATAAAGAAGTTAGTTCCGCTACATTACCGCTCAAATGTAGTGAATAAATTACAAAGAGAGTCTTCACATTTTCAATATAAATGGATGTGAGGGTAAAGAAGTTAGTCTTAGATAATAAGATTCATATTGTTTCTTAGAATATCATAACATTGTGTGCTAAGCTAAAAGAGGTAGTAGATACTATGATTGAAGAAAAATTCGTATTTTATGTTTATAAGAGACAAAAGGCTTAGTTGTTGTTGGGTATTGCCGATACTAATCGTTGAATTTGGAGGAGACCAAGAATTTTGACTATTGTTAAGGAAAATGTATTAATATATTTTTAAGAGAACAATATTTAATTTATTAATATCTGATTTCTTTCCCACCTGAAGTTTCGAGAACATATGTTAATAAAAAGGAGAGGCAGAAACCAATTATAATGGAAAAAGGTAAATAATGATAACCATTCAAAAGATTAAAGGAAAAAGAAATGGTTGGCAGGTGGGTAGTTGTGACTGTCTCATTGGGTATATTAGGGTCAGAAAGGAGACTGTATTCTCTCCGCATTGAGTGGAAGCCGTCACTTGTTCTCGTTTCACTGCCGCTGCCCTCTGTTCTTCCTCCTCTACCCAGGGGCGCCCTGTGGTCTCTTTCTCTATCTCTCTTTATTTTAGACATTATTCTTCATTCTGTCGTTTTTTTTTGTTTCCACCTTTTTTTATCGTGATTAGTGATGTGGAGACACAACGATCATGATTGAACTATCTGTTTCGAGTTTACTATTTTAGCACTATGCACTATGTATCGATTTCTGCTGCTTTTATTTTTGATCCATTATTACCGTTATGGTTATGGACTTATTAAAGAACGTTAGATCCGTGTTTGATTGTAAACAAATGAAAAAGGTTTGTGGGTACATACGTAGATGGTGGTGTGTTTCTGATGTGTGAAAAATGACTGGAGCGTTCTCTGTTCAGTGGGAACATGGTGATTACTGATTGTGCTATCTCATGCTAGTGTTCATTGTGCTTCTTATTTAATGATTTTTGTTTTGTTTGAGCAAAAAAATATTCACAATCACTATGATTTCCTCATTCATGTTCTCCATGTAGTGGAGATATCTTGATTCAACCGGATCATGTATCATCCTTTTGCAAAATTTGTGCCTTCGGGCGGAATTTAGAGCTGCCCCGCTCTACTGCTTTTGTCACTGTGATCTTTGTATGTGCGCCTTCAATTTTTTTTCACTGGAATTTGCTACCTCGGTACTTCGTATGATGTGATTCAAGTTGTTCACGCTGTGCAAGTTATTTTATTCTTTTTGCCTTGTCACAAACATTTACCCAGGAAGTTATGTACTTCCCTATTCAAGTCTTTCACGAGTTTAGGTGTTATTTCTTATTTTCCCTTGTTGCTGCTAATCATATATTCCATCCACGGTTACAACAACAACAACTAAGCCTTTTCCCATACTAGACGGGGTCGGCTACATGGATTCTTTGTTTCCACAGATCCCTATCGTGTGCCATGTTAGCAGTTAACTCCCAATAAGCTAGATCATTCTTTATTGTTTCTTTCCAACACTTTTGTGGTCATTCTCTACCTCTTATAATACTTTCCAAATTTAGTTTTTCTAACCTTCTTATAGGTTCTTCTTTTGATCTTCTTTGTATATGTCCAAACCATCTTAAACGATGTTCTCTCATTTTATCCTCTATTGGTGCAACTCCTAATTTGTTTCTAATAACCTCATTATGTATACGGTCACAAAGTATCTATTTTGAGATTTCAATCTCTCAAATTAAATACCTGAATCTATTAGAAACGGTAACAAAATAATAATAAAATGAATTAATCTATTAGAAATTAACAAAAAAATAAAGAACTGGGTCGCCATCCCATGCATCTGATATGGACTTTGCCTGGAAGAAGTGTTGTTGAACAAGTTGGCTTAGCTCGCCATCATCGCTTGAAACAAAGGGCTGCTTGACTGGCTGACTTGCTACCCAAAGTGACAAAGCATTAATCACCTCTTCTTCTCCATCAAATCAAGCAAAAGATCCCAGGGCTACGTATTCACTGATATTGTTACTATATTTTTGCTGTAATATATTTAAAAATGCCAAAGAAAACATACCATATTCCAATTGTAGAGATATTTTAAGAGATTGACATGTGATGATGCGATACGTATCATGAATATTAATTCTAAAAGAAGAAAACATCTCTAAATACAGTAATTTTGTTACACCTTCCATCAGAGTATGATCCTCCTTTGTATCTTACAATTTGGTACAGTAGGCTCTGGTGTGTGTAACAGATGCATTTGCAATAGACATGTGTGTGTTGGCTAAGATCTCAATGCAAGCAATACCTTAAAACCAATGATCCCCTTAGTTGTGTGTTTGATTCGTGGTACGAGCTCTTGATACTAGAATTATAGGCTTAGACCTTCACGAGCTTAACCCATGATTATGTGTTTGAATCACAAGTGGCATTGATGCTTAAGTTTTCGTTCAAGATGGAGTAACTACATGAGAGAGAAGCATATACTTGGGTTTTTGTGTGAAGACCATGGGTCTGGTTCTTATGGCTCACTTTCTCCTTGATGTTGGTGCTTTTGACTCAAATTTGGCTTATGAAATCATATTTCATGATTGTAATGCATTCTGTGTTTGATGCACAATAAAACTTGAAACTGTGAACATAAAAAAATCAAGATTTATTTCTCTTAAAACCACGAATTGAATGTGTAGTAAAAGGACATTAAATATTATGTTGAATTTATGCCTATAATTAAACCAACTTCTCTTTATCTTAAAGAAACCAAGTAGAAAACTGTGATTCGCCCACAAAATCCTCCACTGAGAGAGGCCCGACAATATTTGTGGGAACCCATGCTCATGGAATTCGAAATTTCAAGCCAAGTCAACTTGTTAATGTTCATAGATTATCTCCAACATATGGGCACAGTTTATGTGATCAAATATTTGTATTTAAGATTGGTTCACACATTCATCATAGTTTTTGACTTAGATTTGTAAAATGAGGCGTTGCTCCGACGCGGCAGCATCGCTACGAAATGAGACATCTCTTGTAACACGATGTTTATGATTTGTACAAGCCCTTCCAAATCCGTGTTGCCCCCAATGCCAACACTCAGGCAGTCCATGAGAAAGCAAGGGCGAAAATTGTGGTTTCCTCCTAAAATGTGCGGCAAAGCCAAATGCGTGCTTTGGGTATCGAACTCATGACCGTCAACTTGTGAGTTGACCCCCAAACCAAGTGAGCTATTGCTTGTTGTGGTTTTGAATTTTGTGTTATTTATTATGTTTAGTGTTGGAGGAGACTTGGTTTTGAATTGTGGTTTCCAAACACACCATCAGGCTATCAGCGTTGCATGGATTCATAAGACAATCGGCAGAAAAACGCCGGTGGATTTGGGTTCTGATTTGACACTAGATCCAAAGTCAAAAGGTGAGAGAGTCTTCATCGTGCTCACACATACATACAAGTGTGTGTTGTAATATATATTTGCAATTTGCTAAAAAATTGGAAGAAAATAATATAAAAATAATTGACTTATGAGATTAACATGCATTTTTGTGTGTGTGTGTGGGCGAGACTAAGTCATTTTAATAATTTTTATATACTTTAACTTAGGTATATTAGATCATTTTATTGACGATTACAACTTGAAGATGTAACTCATTGGAACAAATCATGTAATCATAATATTATCAATTCCTGCCCAACGAGCAATAGCTCAACTGCCTAGAAGGTCGACCCACAAGATAAACATCGAGAGTTCGATATCGTTATCGTTTGAAATTTCGCTATAGATTCGGCAAAACGAAGACCATCGGCCATTCGGTCTCGATGTGGATCGGTAAAATAGGATGGGATCGCGTATTGTTGAAACGTTGTCTCGCTACGACCGCCAATACCACTTAGGTTTAAGTGTCAGTTTCAAGCACGAATCAAACATAAAACCACAAATGGTTCGAACTATGGTAGGAACCCAACTCCTCCATCGTCTTCATTCTTGCTCGTGCTCTTTTCACTGGTAGGTTTCTTTCTGGAGATGGTTCACTCAATGCCTTCCTCGAAATCAAGCTACTGTTAAGGATGCCTGAGAACTTTTACATCACCTGACTGATAGAACCTTATATTCGGCCACATCAAGCCGATCGGTGCAACACTTATATAGGCAATCGGTTATGATTGAAGGTCGTCAGAGATGCGAACTCAATCACATCTGAGGAACATCCATCTATCTTCTTTCATCGACGTTTCTCCTTCTTCCTCTTCTCTTTCTCTCTCTCCATTGTGTTGTTAGGGAGACACCTACCAGATTGCACAACCGTGGGTGTTGATTGCACAAACAGGTCTGAGCATGCTTTAAGATGTAAGTTGTTGTTTTTTTTAAAAGTAAAAACTAAAAGTATATCATTTACTGTACAACAGCTTAGTACCATTTAATGTGAATGTACTACAATGGTTTAGTATGAATGAGAGCCTAGAATGATCTATATATATATATGGCATCGAAAAAATGCAATGCATTTTTTTCATAATGTTTTTTTAAAAAGACGACGTTATTGACCTAAATTGATTATCATATCTTAATTGCACAGTTTATTATTTGGTTAAAATCTACGTACATATAATTTATTTGAGGTCTACCCTAAGCTCAACTTGCTAATTAAAAATTAGAAGACAATGAAAACATGAAGTCAAGCACGGGCCACCCTTTGTGTGTTGCACGAGTGCATACACGACATTCGGTTCCACACACCCGGTTGCCTCAACCCTGAGCCATCACCAAGTCACCACAAAGTTGGCATGCACACAAATAGGGTGCCACAAATGCATCCCCACTGCGCTTGTGCCCCACACTCCCACCAGGATTAATAAGTGAGGTTAGGTGGGTGCCTCACTTGAAATCCGAGGAAAAAAATGTCATTGGAAAAAATATAGAATAAAGATGAGAAAAATAAAAATAAAAAACAACAAAAAATGAAACTAAAAATGAAATCAATGATAAGAACTACTCAACAATACGAAAACAACAACTATAACATAAAGAACAAACTAAAAAGAAAAAGAGAATCAGGAAACGTGTGAAAAAAATTGAAAATAAAAAACTAGGATATCCCAACAGAAGAGATGCACTCGAGATGCGTCCCTCCCAACGACTCAGACACAGGTCGGACACGTCAGGATTCCCTAGTTTTTTATTTTTTATTTCAGTATAGAAATCAATCACAAATCAATCAAAACAACTAAAAAACCAAAACCAAATCAATAACATAAATCGATAAATCGACGTATTCTCCTTTCACTCAACCTTTTGATCCTTTGTATCTTTGTTTTCCTCTTTCTTTCGATTCTTCGTTTTTCATTTCTCAACGGATTTCAATTTGTTCTTTTGCTGAAAATAGTTATAGATCAAGTTTTAGGTGGTTGAAATGAATCGGGGAGCGAAGAAGGGAAGAAAGAATGGCCATAAATGAGGGCTAAAAACAGGTTCACATAGGAAAACATGGGAGGTATTGTTTTCTTGCTGAAGGACATTTTCGTAATTACTGAACATGATCAAAGGTATTTTGATAAAGTACAAAAAAGAGTGTGTAAGGTAAAAGGGTGCATGTGTATCAATCCTTAAAAAAATCCAAAAGCACTATACAAGAGCTTTAATTTGTTGTATATGGATCAACACACCTTAATTTCACTCAAAGTTTCCCACTGTTCTTGTTCTAGTGTTTTCTAACTAACAAAACAAAAGTAGCCTCTAGAGGGGGAATGAATATAGGAGAGGAAGAAAGGCAAAGAGTAAATGACCATGCTCTCCTTGATCTAAGCTCTCTTCCGGTCTTTATATGGAGAATAAATGCTCAAACTTCATTTATGCTCGAATTAACTTAAACATCTTCATCATTTGATTAACATCTCTTCATTGTTTAATCAATCATACGTATTTGAATTAAAAGTATCATTACACTTTCTTATTTTACATTTAATGTATTATATGTATTAAATATTTTTTTTATCATCTCAATTGTTAATGTCAAATATCAAACGATTGAGATGATAAAATAGATTCGAGCATGGATGAGTTTGAGTATTTATCACTCTCTCTCTCTCTTTATCTATCTATTTATATATATACATATATATATGCACTCTCATTTAACCTAAATCATAAAAAAGCAAAAGATGGAAGTTATTTTTTGAAAAAAGTAAAAATTAAAAGTATATCATTTACTTTTTCACATATTTCTTTTTCATGTACAACAACTTAATACCATTTAATGTGAATGCTCTATAATGGTTTCGTATGAATCATAGCCTAGAACGATCTATAATATATATACATATACATATATATATATATAGATATATATATATATATATATACATACACACATATATGTATATATATTTAGCTCCCTTTGCATTAAATGTATCTTAAGCCACCATAACTATACATGAAAAGAGATATAAATAGATATATGCATGCTAGGAACACTACATGTTAGCATATTCACATAAATCCTAACATCTAATTTGAAAGATAAATGATTGATATTTGAATTTTATATGAAAAATACCCTTGCACCTTTTGTAAATGTACTTAATTCAAAAAGTGACTTTTTGCTTTTGGATCTTAAATATTAACAGTTCATCTTTTAAATTAGATGGTTAGCATTTATTTCGATATGCTAGCATCTCTCTCTCACTATATACATGGTGGTAAATGTGTACACTCGTTCATGCTCAAGTATACTTAATTGTTCTATCATTCGATTCACATATTCAATGACTAAGATTTGAAATTAAAAGAAAAAATATTGTTGTACTTTCTATACTTTGGATTAAATGTACCACATGTACTAGATGTTTTTAAATTCAAAGATGAAATGATAAAAATGTTTAAGCAAATTTAAGTATTGATGGGTGTACCCATAGAGTACTCTTTCTCAAACACATATAGGTGAGCTTAATATGCTTTCAATATCCTTAGAGATATGAACAATTAATCTTAAAATATCAATATTAAGTTTAAAGCAAAAATATACACGTGAATAAAATATACACACAAAAAGTATATATTTGAAAAAAATACATATGTATCTTTTGTTTTTTACTTTTGAATGCAATAAGCATCTTTTGATATATAGGATTGAGATTTTGAAGGATATGATAAAGTATATAACCTTTTAGGAGGCATATCAAACTTCTCTCCTCCCTCTTTATATATATACTGTATGTATAGGTATGTATATGTGTAGACACAATATGTATACCTGT
This sequence comes from Brasenia schreberi, assembly GCA_036023115.1. NCBI lineage: Eukaryota > Viridiplantae > Streptophyta > Magnoliopsida > Nymphaeales > Cabombaceae > Brasenia > Brasenia schreberi. The sequence goes on from JAYKKT010000046.1 coordinate 2,498,606, forward strand.
ATGTGTTTGTATGTCACATACCTAAAATGTCGCATCTCATTGCAATATTGCATTCTCTTTTTCTTTCACCAACGTTATGAACCAGGAAGCAGCAACCCAGTTACTGCTATGAAAACGATACGCTTAGGAATCCCAACCTGTGAGGCGAATCGAATGAAAAGCTCAAGGAAAAAAAGAATTATAACCGTGGTTAATTTGCTGGGTGAGTGCAGATCAGACACGCGGCTCCCTTGTTCCTTCCCGAGCACAGAGCTCTGCGGTACGGTCGTGGCACATAGGCATGGAGCGCGCGCGCGAGTTGGAAAAACCGCTTGTTCCGCATTGAGAAAGAAGGAGCGAGAGCGGGCGTTGTCAGAAGCATTTATGATGATGGAGAACTGCGGTTGCAGCGACTCTCACATTGTTCATCTTCTTTGAATTCCTTGGTCTTGCTGATATTGAGACTACATACAGGAAATGAGAGCCTTATGCTTATTAGAGAGAGAGAGAGAGAGATGGCATGGGGTTACGGGGGGGGGGGGGGGGGGGGGCGTAGCGGGTACAGGAAGCGACACTGGTTGTAGGGATATAGTTGTCTCTGAGGGATCTAACGTAGTACAACAAAGAAATGGTAAACATTCTTCTTCTGCGAACCTTCTGTGTGGTGTTCATTCATGGCTTTTTGAGTGATAAGAGAAGACCGTTGGGTGGCATTAGTGGTTCTTTAGTTGGGGTTGGTCATCTCGTAGATGTCTGTTGACCAGTTATAGCTGGTCGCATCCAAAAATTTCGGCTGATGCTTTTTTCCATCGTTCCAATTATCCCGGTTTCAAACCAATTTTCTGGTTTTTGGTACTGATTCATATTTAGGTTCTGCTCGCAATAGCGATCTTCCAGCTCTTTGACGGACCCGTTTGTGAGTTTCTATATAGATTGTGTACTAGAAAAAGGACCCCACCGTAATCTCTTCTTTTTGGGTTCATCACAAACCTCTCATGGTTGAATGGCTTCATCCTGTCAAGCTTCCCTTTCCTGTTCATATTTTCTTGTATTTGATCCCTTATGGTTAGCCTTCTTGCTGTTCTTCGTGTTAATTGGTGGTCCAGTTATTAATTATATTGGTAGTTGGACTTCTATTTTGTGAAGATTATGAAGAATTGGGTGTTAATGCGTTTTGGTTTCACGTTATTCTGATCAATCCATCTCCTTTGTTTTCTATAGAACTTCAATTTGTTTCCTCTTCATAGCTTGTATTAGAAACATTTATTGACTCAAGTAATAGTGTAGTGAGAACATTGCACATTTTTCCCGCTTTATATGAATTTTCCTCACACGTTTTCTTCTTCCCTCAAATGATCGAAGTAGTTATGAATATGAATTTGTAGGTGTGAAGGATGGTCTTGATCGCGAGCTTTGGCGTGCCTGTGCTGGTCCCCAAGTGTGCATGCCAAATATTGGGGACCTCGTCTATTACTTTCCTCAAGGACGCATGGAAAAGGTATTACTCTCTTCACATACATGTTCATCTAAAGATTTGCTTTAGTTATACTCATGGATGGTTTTGAGCAGGCAACAGCAGAGGGTTTTGACATGTATGATTGTTGGTCTGCCACCATTATTTTGTTACGTCTTTTGGGTGTCATTCTCGCTTTCCCTTTCGGAGAATATTTCCTTCTGATCCTTGTGTCCGGTTTTCGTAGTCTCGAGTTGGCTGCTGCCACCAACCAAGGAGCAGAGATGGAATTGCCAAAATATGATTTGCCTTCCCAGATTCTCTGCGGAGTGATGGATATCAGGTTATTGGTCTGTGTGTGTGCGCCTCAGGACTTACATGGTACAATTCTGGCATATTTTATGCTTTCTGGTTGTTTTCTTTAATCTGTTTTAAGGCATCCTCATGCATACATTTCAAATGAAGAGGTCATTTATGTGTGCCTGATTGGCTATCGCCCTGAGGTCATTCGTCTCATGTTTCTAATTTGTGGTGAAAACCTACGTAAGTTTGTTCTTGCACATCAAGTTTTTTGGTGTCAGTTGGGTGTGCAATTTCAGCAAAGCAGAGTAATGCTTATTGATAGTGATGTTTTCTTTAGGCTGAACCAGAAACTGTTGAAGCGTATGCACATTTTACACTGATTCCAGAGCCACAGGTAGCGATTTCTATAATGTTACATCATAATGTAATTAAACTTTTAGCTGATCGAATTTGATGATGCTTTATGTTATGACAGAAAGATCGATATGTGAAAGAAGAGACTGCAAAATCACTGCCTCTAGGCAACGCTCATACATCTTCTGCAAGATTTTGACTGCTTCAGACACAAGCCTACATGGTGGATTCTTTGTATTGAGACGGCATGCTGAAGAATGTCTTCCACCGTTGGTAGATATCTTTTCTGGCTTTCCCTCTTTTTTTGGTTTATTGGCTCGGAAGCCAGCTTTGTGGGCACATGCTTATCATTCCGATAATGATGATATATTTACCCTCGGCCTCATTTGATTGTGAAGGGTTAAGCACAGTGAACATCGGAAAACACATTTTATACCACAGCGTACTTCTGAAAGTACTGGTGTTATAAGTGATTTTCTCTTTCTCTTTTTGTTTTTTGCTGGAGGAGATGCCTCCCATCATCCTTCTCATTAAGATGATATATGCATCTAGCCCAATTTGATTTTGAAGGCAAGCATGGTAACATTGGCACATAAAATCTGAGTTATATATGGTGGGATTTGTCATTGTGGTCTAACTTCAGTCTACCAAGATGGATTTAACTCGCCCCAAAACTATTATGTGAACAATAATTCTGAAACGCTGAGATGCTACCTTTGCAGGGTATGTCTCAGGAATCGCCAAATCAGAAGCTTGTGGCAAAGGATCTGTATGGTATTGAGTGGCTCTTTCGGCATACATTCAGGGGTAAAGCTCATCACAAGCTACTTCAACATTTTGTAATATCAAACCAGCTTGCTTTCTTTGGATGCATACCTTCTTAGGTTCACAACTAATTGCTTTTGGTAGAGGTGATACTTGTGTTCTTCAGCATAACTGGATAGACCATGACGGCTGTGTCAAGGTTTTTCTACATTGCTTAAAGAATGATGTGTAATTCCATTTTGTATACTAGGATGTGTGCTTGCTTGTATGTCCATCTTTTATTTCTTTCATTATGTGCAGATTTCCCCCCCTATCTATATTTCCAACCCAAAGTTGATGATTCATGTGGCTTGAAACAGCAATCCTGCATATCATAGGTTGCCTTATACCAAGGTACTACAGGAGTTGTGTCAATGCACTCCTTCCTTTCAACATGTTATAATAAAATGATTATTCAGTAGCTGCAGACACCTGATTTCCCCTTTAACGATTCAATTTCCATTGCTCTGTCCTTGTTTGGAATAGTGAAAAGACTCACCAATAATATCTGTAGTTTTCGATGCTCTCATAATGCGTTATGGTGCCATATTGAGATTCTTTCTTTCATTTGGTTCCAAAGATTCAATAAAAGAGATCCCAGTTGTCAAAATTTTAGAGCATCCTGGTCACAGATAATGTATTATTTCAAACTTCCAGGGCAGCCAAGATGGCACCTGCTTACTAGTGGTTGGAGTGGATTTATTACTGCTAAAAGACTGGTTGCCGGTGATGCATTTATTTTGATCAGATTAGCTTATTAATCAAGGTTTATAAGTGGAGCAGTTTTTCCCTTTGTAGTGTCAAGTTGTTAACATAATGCTTACCTATTGCAGAGGCGAAAATGGGGATCTTTGGGTTGGTGTCAGACGTGCATTGCAACAACAGGCCACCTCTTCTTCTGTCATATCAAGTCACAGCATGCTCCTCAGGGTACTTGCAACTGCATCCCATGCAATTGCAGCTGGAATGATTTTCAATCTTTTAATAGCCTAGGTGACGGCTCATCTTGGTTCCATTTACTATTTGTTTTGTGGGGTTTTGTGTTGGTCATAACATCAATATGTGACCCTTTGACCGTGGATAGTACTATGGTTGTATAACTAGGGTCCCTACGTGAGAACCATCCTGACAACTCTATATAAAAACCGTCATCGAGGGAAGGCGCCCCTAACGTACCAGTGTAGCGCGTCGGGATTGCGCACTGCTATCAATAAAGCTATTGCCAGTTGACTTTGCATTGAACGTACCTTTATTGCCTTTGCTCTCATACGTTTGCCGTATTGCGTGGTGTGAGTTAAACGGATGCTTAGCCTCATTGACACTTAGCATCCGGAAGAGGGGCCCAACTCACATTCCCTATCGGAGGCCGCTTGAATTGTTAATTCCGCTGCACTTGTAAAATCCGCTAAGGCTTATCCGGCTCAAGGACCCGGTGCCGGTTATGTTGCGAGGCACGCTCTTCCGTCGGCTCCGGGCGTGACATATTTGGTATCAGAGCATGTTTGGTTGCATTGGACGTTTGTCGGCTGAAGAACTCATGGAGAAGCATGGTTGCTCACAGACCCGCATGGTGGAACAATGAGAGGGTCAATGTTGCCATCGCTTGCGCGCTAGCCGAAGGGAACACTATGGTAGCAGAAGGCCGGAAGCCTAAGGCATGCGAAGCGACCCTTGATTAGGCTATCGGTAGCGAGGACGCATCATCCCCTATCGAGACGATAGTATCCGAAAGCCTGATGCTACTATACGATCGAGACTCAAATCGCAACATCGTTTGCTCATCGAAGGGTGCACTACGACCATAGAAATTGGAAAGGAGGATTGGAGGATCGACACACGAGATGTTCTTCTTGGTAACTCCCCAAGATCGTGGCCGTGCTTGGGCAGGCAGGTTGGTCACTTGGGTGGACACATTCGTGCGAAGGAGGCGCACTGAACCCCACCAAACCCTGTGCATTATCACGAAGTGTAAGCCGTGATGAGTAGTGCATGGATCAGGATGTGCGGTTGCACCACAGTGCCAAGGTTGGCCTGATGGTCCATGTCGCTCGCGCAAAATGTAGCGTAGAACGGTGAGATGTGTCAGGACCCTTGTGCTAATCGCTACATCAGGACTACGCACCCTATGCAGGCACAGAGGCGCTTTCCAAGGGATACACGCGTCATCACAATATGAGAACCACAGAGGTAGAGACAGTTAGCGCACGAGCATTGGAGTTACTTCCTCAAAGACAGGTGAGGAGCGCTCGGACCATAGTTGAGTCCCGGTACCCTCGGGAGGCGAGGTGCCATCGTGCAGATTCCAATCGTGACCAAAGGTGTGATTTAGTAGCGTGATCACGGAAGCGTTCGGTAGCACGTAAGCTGCAGGAGTCGCAGTGGCCAACGTTGTCCTAGCGTGAAAGGTAGCGTCTCACGGGTTGAAAGGACATTGCATACCCATGGAGTGGGGTGCCGACAACATGGAAGGAGGCCGCCGTCGGCGAGGCGAAGCAATACTTCACATGTTGTGCCAAGTTCTTAGACGATGCCACATGACGCAGAGTTGTGCGGGTGATCGGTCTCAGTGGTTGCTTTGGGTGATGCTGAGTGCCGCAGTTTGAAACACCAACGCAAGTGCCAGGTAGATTGATGCATCTCCTTGATCACATTAGATCTCAAGTGTGTCATCCAACCTCCTGACCAACTCAAGTGCTTCGTGAGAGTTCATTGCCACAGATCCTTCAAACTTCTAACGAACTACATCTATGTTGGAGGATGCCGAAGGAAGCCGTTGTAGAGTGCGGACCAAGTGGAGATGGGGATGAGCTTCTGCTGATTCGGTCCTCCCAGGTGGGGACGAAGAGGTGGACGTTACCGAGGACGACAACGATTTTGGGTGGGGGAGAATGTGACCCTTTGACTGCGGATAGTACTATGGTTGTATAACTAGGGCCCCTACGTGGGAACCACCTTGGCAACTCTATATAAAAACCCTCATCGAAGGAAGGCGCTCCTAACATACCAGTGTAGCCCGCCGGGGCCGCGCACTCCTTTCTGCTATAAATAAAGCTATTGCTAGTTGGCTTTGCATTGAACGTGCCTTTATTGCCTTTGCTCTCAAACGTTTGCTGTGTTGCGTAGTGTGAGTTAAACGGATGCTAAGCCTCATTCCAGACACTTAGCATCCGGAGGAGGGGCCCAACTCACGTTCCCTATCGGAGGCCGCTAGAACTGCTAATTCCGCTGCACTTGTGAAATCTGCTAAGGCTTATCCGGCTTGAGGGTCGGGTGTCGATCATGTTGCGAGGCCCGTTGGCTCTTCCGACGGTCGGGGCGTGACATCAATACTTAATGCTGCTTATTACTGAGGAACATTCTGCAAACAAAATCGCCCTTTTCACTCCTTTTTTCTTTTTTTCTTTCTTTATTGATCGGGACATTTATCAGTTCTGACTCTTCTGAGAAAATAATAAGCTCATTGTTACATTGATATTTTTTTCAACTTTACATGACACCTGTTGTGTAGGAATTTCAGTCTATTGCACACAGAAAATAATTTTTTTAAAGGTTCGTGTGGTATTCATAGTTGTAGTTGTAACTTTGCCTGGATTCCGTTTCCTCTAGGAATTTGTGGCCTCATTTAGTACAACTTTTACACAAATCAAAGGCAAAGTGAAATGAGAAGAATAACGTGTTATAGATAACAACAACAACTAAGCCTTTTCCCATACTAGACGGGATCGGCTACATGAATTCTTTGTTTCCACATAGCCCTATCATGTGCTATGTTAGCAGTTAACTCACAATAAGCTAGATCATTCTTTATTGTTAACACTTTTGTGGTCGTCCTCTATCTTTTTTAATACTTTCAAAACTAGTTTTTCATACCTTCTTAAAGGTTTTTTTTTAATCTTCTTTCTATATGTCCAAACCACCTTAAATGATATTCTCTGATTTTATCCTCTATTGGTGCTACACATAATTTATTTCTAATAACCTCATTATGGATACGGTCTTTTCTTGTATGACCACTCATCCATCTCAACATCTTCGTTTTTGTCACAGTCATCTTTTGTACATGTTGATGATTAACTGCCCAACACTGAGAACCATAAAAAATGGCAGGTCTAATTGCTGCTCTATAATATTTACCTTTTAACTTTAATGGTATCTTCTTATCACAAAGAATACTTGATTCTCCTCTCCATTTTAACCAACCCGCATTAATTCTATGCGTAACATCTCCATCAATTCTTTCATCACTCTTAAAAATCGACCCTAGGTATTTAAAACTTTCCTTTTGGGGTATATAATGTGTGCCAATTTTAATTTCTATGTCATTTGTAGTAACCAACTGATCAAACTTATATTCCATATATTCTGTCTTTGTTCTACTAAGTCAGAGGCCTTTACTTTCTAATGTTTCTCTCCATAGTTCCAATTTTCTATTAACTTTTCCCTTATACTCCTCCACTAACACAATGTCATCTGGAAATAACATACACCAAGGTTCTTCCATCACTCTTGAACATGTTATAGATGATTCCATAAATACAAAACGTAACCTACATTTCCTATGTTTGAAGTTTGAGGGGGAGGATGTTTTCATGGATGTTCCTATCACTTCACTGATGTTAGGAGCCAAAACTCATGTCTTTGAATGTACTAATTGATACATTTGCACTTTTTTTTGTTAGAGGGAGGCCAAAGCGGAGCACACACACATGCACTCCTGGGAGTCAAACTCCTCACTAGGAGCAAGGGCATCAAAAGTGCCGTGCCATGAACTAGCGCTCTTTGCAAACATTTGCACGTTATTTAAGGTCATCTTGTGTCTTTCTCTGACACGTGCTTGAAAGATATTTCTTTAGAGGATGAGCCCTTCCGAGTTTATAATACCATACAGCCAGTATGTCGAGTTCCTGAGAAACTCCGATTCCATTGGAACGAGGTTTGAATGTGAAGATGCTCAAGAGCAAAGGTGTGAAATGCAGCCACTGAAACTTAATATTATGATGTTTTCCCCTGCATGAACGTTTATCCTGTGAACTAGGTTTTCTAGTACCGTAATTGGCATTGAAGATATTGATCCAATTCGATGGCCTGGATCAACATGGCGATGTCTTAAGTTCCTGGTCTCCCCCTTCTGTGGACGTGATCCACTTTGTTTTTTCACAGGTGCAATGGGATGAAACATCTTTGATAACTCGTCCTGATAGAGTTTCACCTTGGCAAATTGAACCTGCTTGTTCCTCCAACTCTGTTGAACCCTTCCAACACTTCCACAGCCCAAGAAGCCCCGTTCAAGTTCAACTTCTTCAGCTCCTGATCTTTCTACTTTTGATAAGGATGGTGAGTGAAATCCTAAGGATCAGATAATCATGACACTGTGTTTTATTTATGATGGTCGTGGTATGAAACTGTGAAAGCTTCAAAATGTGTTGCCACTTCTCCGTAAACTGGTCTAGTAACATGCTTATCAATAATGTTGATATTAAGTGGCTTATAGAACTTTGTCAGTATTAATTTTAGCATCTTTTTATGCTTTTTGTGTGTGCTTCGTAATCAGATTCTAATTTGCCCATAACCAAAACACTGAAGAAACTCGTTTAGGATGGGTTCAAACTGTGGAGTTTTTATGGGACTTTTTCTTGGGAATTGCTTTATATCGTTCAAATACTTTTTCAGGGCTAGTTTTACCAATCTCTCGGTATAAGCCAATGCCATTTTGTTACCGGCACTATCTGGTGCCTTTTTCAAGCTTTATCAGTTTATGTCTATCATTTATCTGATTTTTCAGCTGGTCACAACCATTTCCCTATGTGTGTTGCACGATTTGGGAATGCCCATGGCTGAAGGATGTCAAACGCCCTTTCAATGTGAAGAAATGGCAAGCGCTTGGTAGTGCCTCGTGGATAATGGCGCACATGATGCAACACACAAGCTTATTTTTACACCCCTTTGGGAACAAAAACCAAGAAAATGATCATGAGAGGCACAGGAAGAGTAACCTAAATAACCGGGCAGCTTTGGGGCTTCTGGTTAGGCCTACTACTATGAAGTTTTTCGGTCAAATGCTGGTGAGTCCTCGAGATTTTGTCAAGTTTGAAGGACCAGGGCTGGCTTCCCCTTGCTTTCAGACCTCTACTGAAACACAAAGGTCAAGAATAACACCTTCAATAGCAACAGATTTGGTTGCTTTAGATCCAGGAGAGATTTTACAATGGGCAAAGATGACAGTCTTTCGATAACTTGGGTGCTGTCTGTGAACAGGAGAAACCTTGCAGCAATGGAACTCTCGGAGAGATGCCATGCAGAACTGCCGCTGTTATAACTAGGAGTTGCACCAAAGTAAAACTCTATACTTAGTTTGGCAAGTCTGTTTTCCACCCGAATGCGATAAACAGTGTCATTCCATGTGTTTATTGTTTGTTTGGCAGGTTCACAAACAGGACAGTGCTCTTGGGAGATCAGTGGATCTCACAAAATTCAATGGTTATAACGAGCTTCTTTTGGAACTTGATCGCATGTTTGAATGCAAGGGGGATTTGGTTGATCCAAGAAAAGGGCGGCAGATTGTGTACACGGATAATGAAGGGGACATGATGCTTATCGGTGATGACCCGTGGCTGTAAGTTTGCACTCTCTTTCATGTTCGTTAGACTTTCCACATATGGAGGCAAATAATTAACTTTTGTGTCTTGGAATCAGCTGTTAATTGCTTTATTTCTTTTGCCTGTATTTTGTGATTACAAGTTGCTAGTTTCCAGTGGAGTTGCAGGAACTAATTCCATTGGTTTCTCAAATTAATTATATTTAAAGGCCATTTTAGATAGATGTTCCTCGCATTAATCTTTGCAGCTGATTTTAGACGTGCTCTTGGCCTTCCGCTAAGCTCATTATCATGCTGAGATTGGCGTTCCATTTTCCCCCCTTATCCAGTTTCTTTACTGGAAAACCTTTACCTAATTTGTTAAACGTCTACACGGTTCTTATGCAAAGCTCCAGTGCTACTCTTTCGTGGTTCTTGGGAGGAAAGAGAAATGCCATTTATTAAAGAACAATACGGAGCAGCTCTTAGCATCAGAGGTAGAATATGTCTTTGTAGAAGAACCAGACCCACAACATGCCTCACTGCTACGCCCGGCCTATGAGTTCTTGGCTTCATATTTTGCATATGGATTGAAATTTCCCGAACCAATGTACAAAACTCCCTGTTTTTCATGAAGGTTAGGTTATTAACAACAGAAACAAGCATTACCGTAACAGCAAACAACATTCCATTTCCAAGCTGCAGTCAAGTAATTGCATGCTATGTACACTAATGATCTCAGATCCTGATATAGCTACGCGGTAATATGATTTTGGTGACTGGCTAGTTGCAATTGCAGTTCTGATTTATTGGCCTGAGCAGGGAGATGGTGTGATGACTGCCGAAATCCCTAGTTTGAATCCATGCACCAGCTTTCCATTTGTTGGTTCCCTTGGAACGTAAGTTTTTCTTTGTAAATTTCTGGCAGTGATTGTATATAGCTTTATACATATATGAATGCGTACATACGTGCAAGTGTATATTTCCAGTTTCATTTTCTTCTGTTCTTTAAACATTAACTATGAATAATCTCTACGCATTTGTATTTGTATGTATGAAAAAAAATATATGGTGTCGTATATGCTTTCTTGATTGCAGCAATGCTGGATGTCTAGTTCTATCATTATAGACTGTTGCACAGCCTAGAGTTTCATGCTGAAGGTCAGTATCCCACATTGAACAAACAACCATCGTCTTGCTTGTCTGCAGACCATGCAAAACCTAGAAACTGCCTTTTATGCACACAGCAAGGGTCACACTAACTGGAATTTAGAGTCATATGGTTGGCCAAACCATGACTCGGTCAATTTTCAACAACTACCAAGTCATGGGTGAGATATGACTTGGTCTCGACAGTCAATATTCTCAAATAGAAAGAACGAAAGTCTCATACTTTGCCATTTTTCTGTCGTACATAAACTGCTCTGATTGCATGAAGATGTACATTTTATCCCCCCCCCCCCCCCCCCCCCCCCCCCCCTCCCCCTCCCCCCACCCTACCCCCCCAAATATATATATATATATATATATATATATATATATATATATATATATATATATATATATATATATATATATATATAACTCCGCGTATGTAAGGAATCACCCTTTCATGGCCGGTCCTAAGCCCGGAAAAAGGAGGAGGGTTGTGTTAGGCTTCCAACAGCCTGCGTAAAACTTTGTTGGACTTAACATGGATTCTACAAAAAAAAACAAAGAATCCATGTAGCTGACCCCGTCTAGTATGGGAAAAGGCTTTGTAGTAGTAGTAGTAGTAGTAGTAGTAGTAGTAGTATATATATATATATATATATATGACGTAGTTGATAAAATACCATAATTGCTCTGCTCTGATTGCATGAAGATGTACATTTTATTTCCCCCCCCCCCCCCCCCCCCCCCCCCCCCCCCCCCCCCTATATATATATATATATTTTGATGTAGTTGATAAAATACCATAATTACTATTCATACACCCATGTTATTAAACATGCTCTTTTTTTACAAAAAAAATCTTAATGGGTAAGCTTTTTCTTTTCTTCATGATCCGTATATATGTTGTCTGTTCTTTCTTTCTTCCTAATGGTATTTCTTAATCTTCTTTGACAATGTCTTTTAGTGGAGTTGTCTTATAATCATTTGAATTTTTTTTTTAAATCTGGTTTTCTTCAGTTTTTTTTCAATCAATTTTTCATGATCTCTTTCTGATTTTTTTTTTTGTATATTATTCTCGATCTAAACATAAGTCTCACGAAAAATCAATAGAAAATATAATTCTAAATCATTTCACAACAAACGTTTTAGAAGAAATCGGTGATTCACAATGAGATACACCTAAAGCACATTTTATTTAAAGGGAAAATACACAATGTGTCACTTTTGGAGGAAGAGCTACACACTGTAGGTAATGACGCGACTTGACATGCATGATCGATGATAAAACTTGTTTAAAATGTGTTATATTAAAATAATAGACACTTGAATATGTTGCTATTTGAAAGGTGACGTGTTTTGGATTTTTTTGTTGAAAACATAGTATCTGCAACCAGAGAACGGAAGAGGAAAAAAAAAACTGTGAACATGATAAAAAGAGTGTAGGTCGAGTATTAAAAAAAGCCACGTTCATCACCTTGTAAAGCAGCATCGGATGTTTCTTGGTAAAAAAGTGCATCAAGTTTATTGGTTCAGCACCGAAGCACATTCATCATACTTAAGTGGTAAAAAAGCCACGTTCATCACTTCGTACCATTTCGAAAAGAATATTGGTACTTGGTTCCCATAACATATGTTCCGAAGCACATAATTCAAATTAAATACAAAGTTGTTATGATTTCACTTTCCTACTAAGTCTTAAACTACCAAAAGGAACATTTATAACAATACAACTGATATTTGTATGTGAAAAATGTCGATGGAAAAGTACATCATAATTTATAAACGAGGGCAATGAATTCCTGGGAGACCATAGGAATTCTCTTAATCAGTGGACATCAATTTTCACATTTAGTTCTTCATTTCATGACTCCTTGCTCCTAAATTTTCTTCGTGATGTTTCCAAGCACACAGTAGGTAAAAAGGTCTCTTCCAGAGAGAGAGAGAGAGAGAGAGAGGATGGCAATGTGGTTAATCGGAGAAGTGATAAATACTACAATAACAACTAAGCATTTTCACATACTAGATGAGATCAACTACATGGATTCTTTGTTTTCACACAATTCTATTATAATTTGTAGAATTCGACAAAGTTTTATACGCTATTGGAAGCCTAACACCACAACCTTCATCCTTTATTTGGACTTAAAATCAGCTCAAGGGTGATCCTTTACATAAGTGGAGTTTTTAAAAAGGACTTGAAGTCACGCATCCCAGTACTATTCTCACCCAAGCACGCCTAACTTTGGAATTTTGATGGGATCCACTGGGCATGATAATCCAAAGAACACAGATTCATTCATTAACAAAGAGAACAACGTTAGGAAGAGCGCGCATCACAAAAGGCTATCCAATCTTTCAACCACAAAGGAGATTACCAATCTATTTATCGAAGAACATGGATTACACTACAACTCTCACCGAAGTTACTCCCATCAACGTTACATAAATGTGAAACCTTATTAACAATAATGAACAAAGCAAATGTGAGGAATATCCCAACAAAACCAAAAATTGCCACTGTTCTCATCATCGTCTCCAGCCGTTGATCGGTGATCTTCTGTGCTGGATGCAACAACACAGGGAGAGAGGACTTTCAGAGATTGGCAGTCCTAAAAACGCAATATTCCTCCAGAAACAGAAGTACATGTTCTCGTGCACCAAAACCCTCAAACTCGTCAAAGTAAATAACCTTTTGGAGTCTAATGAAAGTTCCATTAGTCGGGCGCCATGAAACCACATAGCACAGGAATACGAGAGGTCGAAAGTTAAAGTTTCAGCAAGAAAATGGAAACTAACACCAAAATGAGTCGTCAACAAGAGGGAATATTAAAAGATACTGTGGTCATTTACGAGTCCGTTTGTTTTATTAGAACTGGAAGACCAAAATGTCGATACAAGCAGCTTTGCCTACGGATGACCAGCTTAACTCTTAATGTCATGCGAGTCTGAAGAGAGCCGGAACAGAGTACTTCGCATAGGTGCAACCTGATAGCACTGTGACTCCAGAACAAACACAAAGGGCTTTAGGTTTGTAGACACCCGAGTAGGTTCACCATCACTAAGACCAATCTATTCCCTATGACTGACAGACAACACATGATGCCTTGGACCAAACACAAAAAAGAATGATTTATTATTTCCTGAAAATAAGGGTTATCAGTTCATTAGAAGAGTACATGAGGAGCACCACATGGAGTGGAAAAATCTGTACACCAAAAGAATTACTTCAGCTTCATACAATACACCCTTCTCCCATTTCAGTCTTGTCATTTTGCAGGGCAAAAGCCATCTCAATGGAAACAATCAGCTCCTGTCCTTAGTTAGCCCTCCATCATCACCGCGGGAGTCCCTATGCTGTAAAATTTTCAGAGAGAAAACAAGCCAAAGGTGCATTATGTTTTCTCTTTTTGAAAGGAAGCATATGACGGGCTCTTTTTATTTATAGACCAAGCCATAAAACAAGCCTTACAAATGGAATAATAGGTACTCCTGCAAATGGAAAAGTTTCAGTCCAAACCACTTTCATGCTCCAAGTAATGGAACTCTCAATATGGTCAGGCCACCAGCAACTAAGATTTTCAAATTAGAGAAGTCCACAACTTTTTTATATCTAGAACTTCTGTTAAAAATGGATTGGATACCACCAATGAAGGAACCGTCAGTATGCAAGCATGCACATAGTTTTTCTTTGTGCATGAATATATGTGCATAAGCTCAAGTTCATGGCTGAATGCTAAATTACCTTCTTTTTCTTGTGCCTGTGAGCATCCCCAGTATCTCCATTTTCCTCGTGCCTTCTTTTCTGCAAAGGAACCAGCAGTAGCATTTAGGCAGAGCAAGACAAAAATAGTAGGGGAATGACCAGTCTGCTAACCTTATCATGGTGCTTCTTAGAATGATCATCACCACCTTCATGGTTTCCACTTCCATCTTTCCTACTCTTGTCTCTATCTTTATCTTTACTACGGTCCTTGTCCTTATCGCGGTGTTTGTGTTTCTTATGCTCCCTGTCCTTGTCCTTCTCCTTGTCCTTGTGCTTCTTATGTTTCCTCTCCTTGTCTTTTGAATCAGCAGACTTCCCACTAATAGTAGGAATTCCTTTCTCTGCCTGTGGAAAGGAAGAACAGAAAAGAAAATGAACGATAAATGACAGAGCTGCACACCAAAAGAACTCAATGAAGTTACATAAATGGTAAGCCATACAGCTGGCAGTTCAATTGGCTCGGTCTCTCTTAGTTGGAACGCTTGTCTAAGGGTGTCCAAGTCGAACGGTCGAATAGATGAATTGATGCTTTGCATATAAGATGTATTATGAAAGAGCTGATCCAGTTCCATTCCTTCCCCTTTTCTTATTTCTGTGTCGCCGACCACATTGTAAAGATAATGTGTGTCTGAAATTGATGAAGGGAGAGATCGCTTGCAAAAGAAGTTGTGGTGAGGCAACAATTTGTAGTGACTAAGAAGATCCACTGCACCAGTAAGTTCCCTAGGTCCTAATCCAAAAAAACACAAAGTAAAACACACAACTAATCGAAGGATAAGGAACCTTCAGGGCCCAAGTCAAGGTCCTTTGGGAAGGTCTAAGTTTCTAAAAAGCAAGCATAAAACGATTACAAGAGGAAGAAGCCTAATAGAAGAATCAGAGGAAAAGAAGGACCAGGATACGAATTTATAGCCCAAATACATGGGAAGAGAATGTTACGTTAGGGCTTTAAATTTCGTAGTCATGAATTTAAAAGAAAAGAAAGGAAAACATAAGAACACTTGTAGAGAGGACAAGTTATGTTAAGTGAACGCTGAATTATTTCTGCAGATGTAGATAAGTGATGCTGGACAAATTAAAAGGCTTAAGAATATCTATCAATAGAATAAACTAAACCAGACTGTTGTCCAACACACCTCTTCCAAACTTCCTGTCCTCTGCGTCCATCAGCGGTTTACTTGTAAAAGATAAATAGAGCAACTGCATTTGAAAAAAAGAACAAGTCTCAACAAGCTACAAGATTCTAAACAAGTCAAGGCACACCCAAGAGAATGGCATATTTAGATCCATTAGGACAAATAAAACTAGATAACACTTCATATTTGATCCACCATACTTCTTCCACACAGAAGACAAGTTGTCAACTTCGTCAGGCCTTTCAAACACAAAATAAGCCCTAAGTACAGTTTTCCTCAGAAACATCAATCACACGAATCCATCATATTTTCAAATTACTCGAGCAAGACATTGTGGTTGCTCACAGCTGATGACTTGGGCGGTTGGGCCCACAGACAATGAAGTTCAAGAGAGCTTGTATATGCCATGTAAAATCATAGTTTCACGAAATCTCACATCCTATCTTTTTGAGGAGAATGAAAGGAAAAGAAAACAGAGAAACCAATTCGTTCCACATCTGTTGAACTGGACATATCAAGTCCAGATATAGATAATGGGCTCTCAAATGAAACCTGATGAAGCAAGGGTGGTGGAACCATTATGTCTAACTTATGTGATATATGTAACTTGTCACCAAGCCTTGAGATACCGACTAGCCTAACAAAACTGATTGACCATGAATCAATGATTGTTGTTCGTTCTAAATTTGGAATAGCTAAAGAACTGAATAGTTGACAGAAGGAAGAACATCAAAATCCAAAGCTTCAAAAGATGAACTACAATAGCTCAGTTGTTGTGGTACTCAATCACTAGGTACAAGATTCAAACACATTTCTACCAACACACTGATTAAGCGGTGCAAAACCTGTGGAAAGTCGAATCCCGACAGCGATTCATCAGAGAAAGGATATCCTAATCCCATAAAGCAGTTCGACTTGTACGACAACAAATTTCAACGAAATCAAACGTAGGCATTCGATAACAGGGCGAAAACAAACCGGAAAACATAGAGCAAGCTAAACCCAGTAAACCTCCGAAAGCAGCAGTGCCAGAGAGATTGAGAAGTTGGGTGTGCAAGACTTTAACTTGTTAGGCTTTAGAAGACCAGATTTTGGGAACTGATCAAATTAAACCCTAAACAGTTAAGATCTCGCACAGCCAACTTCCCGATTTCAAGCATCATATCGCAGATACAGCTCGCAAACTAGCAAAGAAGACCCCTAAAGCGATTAAGGGGCAGAATCGATTATAGGAGAAGAACTCATGAAAGCATACAACCCAGAAAAAACACTTCATAAGCAAATGTCAAGCATTTCAAAGAACGCGAATCGAAGAGAAGCACGATTGTGAAGGGAAAAAGAAAAAAGACGAGGCGAAACCAAAGAGACGGAGGGAAAAAGGAGAAAGAAGGAACGCAGGCCGTACCTCCTTGTTTCTTGTAAAGTGGTTGCCTTGATTCAGCAGAACAAGGATCGACGGTGGTCGACAATCCGCACGCAGAGAGAGAGAGAGAGAGAGACAGAGACAGACACGGAAATAAACAAAGTCAAGCCTTCCACTATTTTTAAATGAGAAAATAAAGTAATGTCACAGTTGTTATTGTTCCTACAACAAGCCCATTGCATTATATGCTTACACCTATGGTTGAAACATTTTTTTCGTCAATATATGCCCCAACCTAAGCTGTTACACTTCTAAGAGAAAACTATTGGGGCTTAACCTTTTGATGTTACTCAGTGTGCCATTGTTGCTTTTTTAAGTTTTTTTTTTAAACACAGATTAAGGCGACCTTGGAGGACAAAACAACTTATAAGTTGAGGGGTGTTCAAGGAACCGCTGGAATCGAACTAAACTGCTAGAGTCCAACCCAACCGTTCGGTTCTTGATGTCGACCAATTTGGTTCGATTCAGTTCTAACAGGAAATGTAATTGACGGTTTCGGTTCATACTTAAAAGTAAACTATGAAAACCGAAATGAAGCGAATGGAAAAACTTTTGAGGAAGAAAAGTTTTTAATATCGTATTGAAAATAAAATAGAATTGTAAGGGTTTGAAGAAACATACCTTTTTCGACCTTTTAAAGTATTTTAAGTATCATATTAATATCTAATACATGGTCATTAGCGATATTAATCACATGATATTAAACTAAAATCTTTTTGAAAATGTTGTTGCTTACAATAGTCTTTCACGAAACCTTAAATAAAAAGAACCGTGATTTAGAGGTGAACTAAATCAGAGCCATCAGTTTGGCTTTAACTATGACACAGTTTGGTTCGGTTCTCAAAATATCAAAAACAAAAAATAATAATATTGTTCAAATTGGAGATTAGAACGAACCAAACCAAACCGCAAACACCCCTTATAAGAGAGAAGTCTTAAATAGTTCAATTTTCTTCTTCTAAGTTGTACCTCACGCTAACTGAACCGGGTGGTGAGACTTAGTTGCACCCTGCGGGACTAAAGCTCGAGAGAGTAATGTTACGAATCTTGACCCCAACAGGAGACTGTCACACAGGGCTGGTAAGCAGGCCAAACAAACCAGACAGGTTTTGTTCGCGGCTCTTTCATCATCCCAAAATCGTGTTTATATAATAAAGTTAACCCGACCAATTGATGATCAATTTTATTCAAAACTCTACAAGAAACTGGAGAAAAAACATAGTTGGTTAAAATTTGTAATTAGAAACTTAAAAACTTTACTTAAAATCATTCTTAAAGTTCTTTCAGTTTTCTCAAACAAGCCAATGGTTCCTTATTTTATATATATATATATATATATATATATATATATATATATATATATATATATATATATATATATATATATATATATATATATATATATATATATATATATAAACAACAACAACAACTAAGTCTTTTCCCATACTAGACGAAGTCGGCTACATGGATTCTTTGTATATATATATATATATATATATATATATCAATCTCCATCCATACTTAAATCTTGTCAAACATCTTATTTGATCCACGTGATCAACAATAGAGATATGAATAAAAAACAACTTTGTACTTTCTTACTCGCATTTAATGTATAATTACACGTTCATATTCAAATCTCTACATAGTGGAGATGTTTGATACCACTATCTCTATATTATATATATAGAGAGAGTAGGTGGAAAACGCAAACCATTTGTATGAAAACTCTATTTATACCATTATCAATAATTCGATTGAGGGATATAAATGACTAAAATTTAAAAACAAAATGTGAAATGTATATTTGGAAGTAATTAAGCACCCTTTAAAAGTACATGCATTTTTTTACTTTTTGTTTTTTTAATTTTAACTAACTCCGCCCATGTAAGGGATCACCCTTGCATTGTCGGTCCCAAGTTCGGATAAAAGAGGTGTGTTAGGCTTACAACAATCGTAAAACTTTGTCAGATTTTTATACCATAAATTACATAAATTATGAGTATTGCTTTAGGGCGTCTCCACCTAGCGACGCACTGTAGAGTCCGAATGTAGTGATTAGTAAGTAAGGGTCATTACATTTTCGTTCAAATGTAGTGAATCAATTGCATAGAGGGTTCCCACATCATAGACGGGTGTGGGTAAAGAAGTTAGTCTCGCTAAACTGCCACCCGAATGTAGTGAATAATTTACAAAGAGGGTCTCCGCATTTTCAATATGGACAGATGTGAGGGGTAAGGAAGTTAGTCATCGATAATAAGATTCGTATTGGTTCTTCGAATATCGGAACATTATCCGGTAAGTTAATGGAGGTGATATATGCTATGATTCGGAGAAAGATTCATATTCTATGTTTACAGGAGACAAAGTGGGTTGGAGAAAAAGCAAAGAAGATAGATGATATAAGTTTTAAATTATGATACTCAAGTAAGGAAAATGCTCGAAACAAAGTTAGTATTATCATAAATAAAGATTTAAATGATAGTGTAGTAGACATACAACGATATGGTGACCGAATCATGACTTTGAAATTAGTTTTAAGAGCAAAGGTTTTGAATATAGTTTATGCTTATACACCCCAAATAGAACTAGAAGATAGTATAAAGACAACTTTTTAGGAAGAGTTATATAAGGTGATTCAAAGGATTCCACAAAGGGAGATGATTTGTTTAGGAATAGACTTAAATGGACATGTCGGTAAAGATGCATTACAATATCAACGTATTCATGAACACTTTGGTTTTGGGGATATAAATGAGAAAGGTAGGAAGATTTTAAATTTTGCTATAGCATTTGATCTCTTTATAGTCAATACAATCTTCAAAAAATGAGATGAACATTTAATTACTTATAAGAGTGACTTGTCACAAACATAAATTGATTATTTTATTTGTAGAAAAAAGATAGAGCGTGTTGTAAAGATTGCAAGGTAATTGCAAGTACAAGCTTAATCACCCAACATTGACTTTTAATTATGGATTTATAAATAAAAAAATGAACAAAGAAGAAAAGAGTGCAACAAGCTATTCAAAGTAAATGGTGGAACCTCAAAAGCGTGAAAGCAGATATATTCAAACAGAAAGTCCTTTAAGGAAATGCTTCGAATTATGTTGGTACACCTTGTTATATGTGGAACAATATGACTATACATATTAGGAAAGTGACGAAAGATGTATTAGGTGTATCTAAGGGAGGTGTACTGGCACAAAAAAGAAGTTTGGTGATGGAGTAAAGCAGTGTAAAATAAAATCAAGGCAAAGGGGGCATGTTACAAATTAAATTATGCTAAGAAAACTAGTGAAACTTTAGAGGTTTATAATAAATCAAAGAAGAAAGTGAAAAAGGCCGTGAGTGAAGCAAAAACTAAAATTTAGGAGGATTTATATAAAAAACTCAACTCAAAAGAGGATGAACGAGATATTTTTATGATAGCTAGGGCTAGAGATAAGAAAACTAAATATCTAAATTATGTTAGATACATCAAAGACAAGGATGAACAAATTATAGTGGCAAATAATGATATAATAAATATATGAAAAAACTATTTTTATAAGCTTTTTAATAAAAATAAAGATGTTATTATTAGCTTAGAAGAGTTAGCCAAATAAAAAAGTATATAAACCACAATTTCTACCAACGTATTCAAAATAATGAATTCAAAGAGGCTCTTAAACATATCAAGGGTGATAAATCTGTAGGACTAGACTATTCCTATAGAAGTTTGAAAAATACTAAGAGAAATAGAAATCACTTGACTTAAAAGACTATTTAATGAAATATTGAGAAACCAAAAGATACCCGAGGAGTGGAGAGCGAGTATACTTATACCCATATACAAGAACAAGGGAGACATTTAGAATTGTGTGAATTATCGATGTATAAATTTAATGAGTCATACTATGAAATTATGGGAAAGAATTATCGAACGTAAGTTAAGACAAATATAAAATACAACAGGGAACCAATTTGGATTCATGTAAGGCAGATCTATTGTTGAAGCGATTCATCTTTTGAGATAACTTATGGAACAGTTTAGAGCAAAAAAGAAAGACCTTCACATGATATTTATTTATCTAGAAAATGTTTACGATAGGGTACCGATGGAGGTTCTTTTAAGAACCTTAGGAAAAAGAGGTATCTCATTAACATACATTAACCTTATAAGAGACATGTACGATGGTGCAAAAACATGTGTGAGGACTCATGAAAGAATCACAAACTTTTTTGAAGTTAATATTGGGTTACATCAAAGATCAATTTTAAGTCCATACTTATTTATAATGGTGATTGATGGGTTAACAAAACATATTTAAGATAAAGTACCTTGGTGTATGTTATTTGCAGATGACATTGTGTTAGTGGAGGAGTCTAAGAAAAAAGTTAATGGAAAATCGGAACTATGGAGAGAAACATTACAAAACAAAGGCCTTTGACTTAGTAGAACAACGACAAAATATATGGAATGTAAGTTTGATCATTTTGTTTCTTCAAAAGACATAGAAATTAAAATTGGCACACACTGCATCCCCAAAAGGAAAGTTTTAAATACCTAGGGTCAATTTTTCAGAGTGATGGAAGAATGAATGGAGATGTTACATATAGAATTAATGTTGGTTGGTTAAAATAGAGAGGAGGATCAGGTATTCTTTGTGATAAGAAGATATCATTAAAGTTATAAGGTAAATATTATAGAGCAACAATTAGACCAATCATGTTTTATGGTTCTGAGTGTTGGTTAGTTAACCATAAACATGTACAAAAGATGTCTCTGACAGAAATGAAGATGTTGAGATGGATGAGTGGTTATACAAGAAAAGACCGTATACATAATGAGGTTATTAGAAACAAATTAGGATTGACACCAATCGTTGATAAAATGAGAGAATATCATTTAAGATGGTTTGAATATATAGAAAGAAGATCAAAAGAAGAACATATGAAAAACTAAATTTGGAAAGTATTAAAAGAGGTAGAGGACGACCACAAAAGTGTTAAAAAGAAACAATAAAGAATGATCTAGCTTATTGTGAGTTAACTGCTAACATGACACATGATAGGGCTATGTGTAAATAAAGAATCCATGTAGCCAACCCCGTCTAGTATGGGAAAAGGCTTAATTGTTGTTGTTGTTGCTTTTTTAATTTTAACTATTTGATCGAATGATTGAGATTAATTTGGATGAAGTTTAAATATGAGTGGTATTCATCCGTTTAAATATGAGTGGTATTCATCCTCCAACTCTCTCTCTCTCTCTCTCTCTATATATATATATATATATATATATATATATATATATATATATATATATATATATATATATAAGAAGAAGCCGAGATACCGGTCATGCAAGCTTTACAAGCAGTTCGTGTTCATTTACCAGCCCTATTCTCCCAATGAGAGTGCGCATCGAGTTTGAAACTCTAGACCGCTTGTGTGGCAGACAAGGCCCTTCCCAATACACTATAGTCCTAAACTATTACAAATGGAAACACTGAAAGATTAAGTTTGGTTACCAGGTTTAATCAATCTGGTTCGAGTCGGTTTGATGGCCAAAACACAAACTCATACCATTATAGATCCTTAGTTTGAGCTAGGGTCCGCTTAAATCACATCGAGCACAAGCTTGACTAGATATCTTTACTGAGCTGAATTGGGAGCTTGATCTTTGCTTTAAGCTTTAATTTAGGTAAAAATTCATAGTTAAAGTGTTGTCTCGTCATCAACATCTATCATTTTTGCACACTTGTGGTCTAACTTTCCTATTTATTCGATAGATTTCGGGCTCGATCGGGGTTGGATAACCTTGAACTTGAAGGTGAAGAGTTCGATAGCGAAAGTATACACATTAGGTAAAGAATTTACTTTACTCCACCATGTCAACAAAAAAACATTTGTACAGCGTCGGGATTGATCTCGTGTCGCGGTATTCCAACTGCCCCTCGCGTCGTGTCCCCTTGACGCATTAGTGCAAACCAGGAAACATGCAAAGTAGCCATACCTCATGTCCATTGGCGTGTCTAGGTGAAGCCAATCTCCACCTCCAAGTGGAACCCATTTCGCTGGACCACCGCTAGTCCACCGTCTAACTCTCCGGCCCTCGGCCATCACCTTCCGTTCAGTCTAAGCAGACCCCCATCGTCTCAACCAATTAGTTAGATCAATAAATGCTCGTATTGGTAGGTGGGTTAACAACTAAAATTAGTATGTATCATCATAAACCGCATTGGCCCATGCATCTGTCGATCACTATATTTTCTCATTTTCTGTTCTATTTCAAACACCACATTCTCAAAACAAGGATTAAATAATACCTTCTATTACAAAATTTGTTGCTGGCTTTTCTGCAAGCAATTTGTGTGTATATATAGGTGTCCCTTCTACTTGAGATCACTACAGCCTCCTTTGTTGAAGCTAGTGTAAGATAGTTTTTGCTCTTGTCGAGGAGAAAGATGGCTCTGCTGTGTGTTCCTCTGGTGGCATCGTCGGTAGACCAGATCCTGCTTGATGCAGACAAGGCCAAGGCCAGTGGTGCAGATGTTGTGGAGTTGAGGCTGGACCATATAAAAAATTTTCAGCCTCGCCAGGACCTGGGAGTGCTTTTGAGAGAAAAGAAGCTGCCCACAATAGTCACATACAGGTAGAGTCTATGAATCAAATCTCACATTTGGTTTGCTTTAGAAGTTACTTAAATTGCTATCTGTTCTTTCAATTATATTCCAAAAAGTTTTTTTTTTTACTTATCTAGTATCTTAAAGTATCACAAATCATGTACCTTGAAGACTGGCAATTGTTAAATTGTTAAGCCTATTGCATAAACAGTAAGAATACTTGAACCAACACTGCACTACATACATACATATACGTATTTATGTATATGTATGCGTATACATGCATATATATATACATACACATATATACACATGGTACAATGAGTAAGATCTCCACACATCTATTTCGGTCCTGAGATCCTTTTTGATGATTGAGACAGTGCGTAGCCAAGTCTACAACCAAGAACTATTCCTGCACAAATACAAAATTTCTTTTTTGACATAACCTGAATCGGTTGAGTACCATTGTTTTCGTAAGAATCGAGTTTTCCTCTTTTGACAATGGCTTTGATTAAAAAACGAAAGACTGATGCAGGTATACATTGCTTAGAGTTTCCTTTTCCACGTTTATATATTATGAATACAGTAGTAAACATATGAAGAAGTAAAAGTCAGTAAATGCAAAAGAAAAGAAAAGATGCAACCAAATAGATGCCTTGAGTGCAGCCGCAGTTTTCCTTATGCTATGTTATCTTCCATATAAATCCTTGACATTCTGTTATTATATCTGATCTTAATTCTGTTTCACCCGTTTGTTTTTCCAATGACCAACTTCCTTTCTCTTCCAGGCCAAAATGAGAAGGTGGCCAAGTCGAAGTTGATGAGCAAAAACGATTGGGTGCACTTCGAATTGCTGTCGAGCTAGGATCTGATTACGTTGATGTGGAGCTTAAGGTCATTCCTTCGACTAGTGAAATACATTTGCCTGATAACAGAACCTATTATCTGGAAAAGACTCACTGCTCTTTGTTTGTACAAGGCACATCATCCTTATTACAGATCATTGAATGATTAATGAAACAAATCCATGAGAAGGATGCTTCATTTAGTATTTTTAGCTTTTCCTCCCAACCTTCATCTTGTATGCATCTACGGTTTGTTATAACACATACAAGAACTCTAATCTAGGTAAGGTTAAGATAAAATATCTTAGTTTTTGTGATATTTTCCCCTTATTTTGCAGGTAGCTGAAGACTTCATAAAGTCTATATCATCAAAGAAGCCTGAGAAGCTAAAGGTCATTGTTTCATCCCATAACTACGAGAATACTCCCTCGGTTGAGGAGCTGTCCAACTTAGTTGCAAAAATCCAATCCACTGGTGCAGACATAGTCAAGATTGCAACAACTGCAAAAGATATTACATATGCGTCGCGCATGTTCCAAGTGGTGCCCCATTGCCAGGTGAAACTTCTTGCCCATTCTTGTCTGCGATATTAGTTCTCTTTCTGGACAAAGCTGAAGAAAAAACTTGCTTTCATAAGGTGCTCTATGTCATTGATCCACATTGATCTTTTGTAACTACAATAGATTAGACTGGTTAAGCTTTATAGCCCTTGCTTTAGCATATGGTGCTCTATGCCCACTGGTTCACATTGAATTTTCTAACTACATTAAATTACTCTTTAGCAATTATATATCTTCTGTACTTAGCAGACCAAGTTATCAAACTCGTAGAAAGCTAATGTTTTCTTCCTCCTTTTCAAAAACTGCTAAATTTGGGGAAGGGTTATATAATCTGTATATGTTTCATGGGAAGGTTCTTACCATCATTTCAACAACTTGATTAATTTTAACATTTTTGTGAACATGACAATGAAGCTTCTTTTATCTTTTAATGTGAGATTCATTTTCAGGTTCCAATTATAGGACTGGTTATGGGCGATAGGGGTGTGATCTCGAGAATTCTTGCCTCAAAATTTGGTGGGTACCTCACTTTTGCAGCCCTTGAAGCTGGAAAAGAATCTGCTGATGGCCAACCACCAATTAAAGATATGCTGGAAGCATACAATTTTAGGCAGGTTGGGAGGGAAACCCAGATATTTGGGATCATTGGAAAGCCTGTCTATCACAGCAAAGGGCCAGTACTTTATAACAAAGCATTCAGTTCTGTTGGGCTTGATGCAGTTTATGTGCACTAGGTTGATGACCTCCCGAAATTTGTTGATGTATACTCATCACCAGATTTCGCTGGCTTCAGGTCCGTGCATTTTCATATGTTTTAGTTGTAATCGCGAGTTTTACATGTTCTTAACAACTATGGGAATTAGTTGTGGCAACGATCCATTGCACAGAGTCCGTCGAAAGAGATGAATCAGATTTTAATCTGTTCTAGTGCGTTTACTTATTTTCCCTTCCAACATACCTTAGATTAAATTTGGATGCAGTTGCACTATCCCACACAAGGAGATTATGTGTGAATGCTGTGATGAAGTTGATCCTGTTGCCAAGGTAATTAAGAGAAATTCCACCTTGAGCTCAAGGAAATTACTGTCTTCCATTTTTGGCATGTGAAATCACACTCTTCATTCTCACTGCATTCTTTGATCTTGATTCCTAGTCTATTGGAGCTGTAAATGCAATTATTCGACGTAATGGGAAGTTGTTTGGATACAACACTGATTATATTGGTGCCATCTCTGCCATTGAAGATGCATTAAGAGGTATTGAACTTGTCAAGATCGGTGCCAGCAAATGATACCTGTATTTTTCTTTATAAACAATAGCTGCATTTCCTAACAAGATATACATATACTGCCACTCTAACAGCTGCAAATATTCATGGTAATGTTCCTGGTGGTTCACCCCTTTCTGTAAAACTATTTGTTGTCATCGGAGCCGGAGGAGCTGGGAAGTCACTTGCCTATGGCGCTAAAGAGAAGGGAGCCAGGGTGGTTGTTGCCAATCGTGACTATTGTAAGGATTCTCTTCCATTTTACAATTGCTTAGGGATTGTCATATAATTCAGGATATACTCTTAGTTGATTAAAACCAGGTTTATGAGCTAGTATTATGCATGTCCCAGATTTTTCTCCAAATTATATATATCATATGCAACTTAAAACAGCAGTTTCTCTTTATGGCCACATTCTCCAATGCACACATAGATCCATCATACGTGGACAATCAAATCTTAGATTGATGTTTAGTCAGCCATTCTTCTGCTAAATGAAATTTGCAAACGCTTATTATTAAATTCTAACTATTTTTGCTTGTTATTGTCAAGAACGAGCCAAAGCGCTTGCTGAAGCTATTAACAGCCAGGTAATTCCACTGTCCGAGCTAGAACATTTCCATCCTGAGGAGGGGATGATCCTCGCAAACACAACACCTGTAGGAATGCAGCCAAAGACTGGTGTCTCACCAATTCCAAAGGTATGCCACCTCTTCTAGTAAAAGCCAACCCATTTTTTAATTCATCTGCATCTGATTTATATGATCCCGATTCATTTACAGTTCACTCACCAATGTCTTCAATGAAATTTTTGGCGTTAGTATAAATGTGGCCTCTATATCTGCCTTATTTGAACTACCCACTTCAGTTTATTTCGCTTCAAACTTGTATATCAGCAATCCACAAAGAACATAAAAGGTAACATGTTTATGCATGTTGCAGCATGCTCTAAAACACTATGCACTGGTGTTTGATGCAATTTACACCCCTATCGATACCCGACTGTTGACCGAGGCAAAGGATGCCGGAGCTGTTCCTGTTAGTGGTGTGGAGATGTTCCTCAGACAAGCAAAGGGACAGTATGAACTCTATACTGATGGCTCTCCTGGTAATTCATCAGTCATCCTTCGTTTAGCTTCTTTCTTATTGTTGAAATTCTGTTTCTGATTATGTGATAACAATGCCTTTCTATTGGTTGGTGCAGCACCTGTCGACGTTATGCGGGAAGCTGTACTGAGCAAGAAGTAGAAGAAAAGCTAGCCTTCACATTCATACGTATTATCCTCCGTTGCCTGTATTTTTTTCTTTGATAAGATTTCCATGTGGAACTCTTCCTTGCTCCATCGATCTGGATTTTCGCAAGGATTCTTTCTTCTGGTCAAGTGTTAATCTGGTTGAGTTAATTATAATTATGATCTGAGGTTGAAATTAGACTAATTCATAATGTGGCAGTCGAACAAAGATTGAGCCTCTTGGAAGAGTAGGTACGAATTCAAGGATCATATCAAAGTTGTCAAGATCATGCATCCTACCTAAGATCATCAAGGCAAAGGATAATGATTATGGTTTTTAGCAATCAATGGTCGAATTGTGGAAGGGTATATTTGTTCTGACAGATATTTCACACGATGCAAACTTTGAGAGAGGCGCACATAGAGAATGTGGTGTATGCAAACCACGTTGTATACAAACTAATACAAACTACTGTTGACCGTTAGATAAGAGAGGAGGATGGTTTAGATTAAAAACAAAAAGTAAAATACAATCAAATAAATCATTTAAAATGCAATTTTATTTCTTTTTAAACCTGAGCCATCCATCTATCTTGATCTGACGGTCAAGAGTCGTATGTTGCTTTGCATACAAAGTGGTTTGTATATACCAACTTCACCACACCCAAGTATATATTCGCGCACAGGTTAGTCAGCTTCTAACACAGTTATATATGCAAATTGCTCAAGATGTCACGGGTAAATCGTCGCCAGGCGCGCCGGGGTGTGCTTATGGGCTCTCTCTGGACAGCAAGCCTTAGCGGATTTCACTTTGGTGTTGGAGTTTGGCCACCGTCTCCCAAAATAGTGCGTGAGAGTCCCTCCCCCGAGTGTCAAGTGTGCCGACGCCTTGGCACTCAGAGACTTACTCACTCAAAACGGAAAAGGCAAAGAGGCAATGTGTTTGAAAATCCTTGAAAATGTTGAAGACAATGCATGCAAAGGCACCCGTTCGACTCACCTCACTTAGCTTTAAAATCACTTAAGAGATAGGCACTTACGCACGAAAACCATCTTGAAAACGTAACGTCTATTGATAGCGGAAAAGGAGCGCATGACCCCAGCGTGCATACATGGGTTTATTCGGCATTCTTCCCTCATAGAGGGTTTTAACTAAAAGCAAAAATGCCAACAAACAATTCACCGTTACATTCTCCCCCACCCAAATCCGTTGTCGTCCTCGGCACTTCCCATGGCACAACCCTTTTGATTTGCTTAATCTCACCGAGGCATCCTTCATCCCTGTTGTCGGTACCCTATCTGTTTGGGCTTGCGGATGGTCCTTCCAACCCGTGAGATACTACAATTCATGCTTGAGAGTATGCCGGCTACTGTGTGATGACGCCTTACATGCAACCGCAACGTCTCCCTTCTTTCGCTACTAAATCATGCCTGACATGTTCAGAATCTACATGACGCCCCCCCGTCTGTTTGAGGCAATCGGGACACTAATGGCGGCCTGAGTACTCCTCGCTTGTCATGAGAAAGCTTTGCTTTGGCACTGCCCATCAAAATCTTAGGGTCGAGAGCAACTTGATTTGTTTGTTTGGCACAAAAGTGCGCGGTCTTTGTGGCAACCGACGAACCTTGACATGGTGAGCCACATGAGTCTTGCCCCATCGGCCACCTACTTACCTTGGAACCGAACGCAGTGTATCGTGCTGGTTTGAAAAGGGTCCTTGCGGCATTGGAGACCCGCCTCGAACTGACGTCGCTGGATTGGAACATGGTCCCTCCCTCGAGTGAAGTGTGCCGACGCCTTGGCACTCAGAAACTCACTCACTCAAAACGCCAAAGGCAAAGAGGCAATATGTTTGAAAATCTTTGAAAACGTTGAAGGCAATGCATGCAAAGGCACCCGTTCGACTCACCCCACTTAGCTTGAAAATCACTTAAGAGATAGGCACTTGACGCACGAAAATCATCTTGAAAACGTAACGTCTATTAATAGCGGAAAAGGAGCACACGACCCCAATGTGCATACATGGGTTTATTCGGGAGTCTTTCCTCACAGAGAGTTTTAACTAGAAGCAAAAATGACAACAAACAATTCATCGAGCTTAACTTTTGAAACGGATTATCAAAACTTTATGGATCAGCTTGCACATGGGTTCTCAAAACTTTGTGGTGATCTAGTCCTCTTATTCTTCGTTAACTCTTTAAAATATTGATGATAATGGTTGCAAAACTTTTTCGGACATCGATGGAGGCTTTCGTGTATGGGGCTGTAAAATCAAGGAGATTATTCTTTGGCCTCAAAGATAAAACGGATCCCATACTATCGGAATTCCGCCATTGTTGGCGTGGAATCTTGAAATCATGATGTCGATAAACTGCTCGACGGAATACGTCAACCAAATTTGCACTTCTGAACTTCTAGGATCGTTGGCCTATCTCAATCTGGAATGACCGACAGCGCATGCTAATTGTTTGAGAGTATACCTCAAAGGGATGTGATCACCTGGAACGCCATGTTATCGGCCTATTCACGAAGTGGACATTCCAGAGAATCTCTGTGCTTGTTTTCTGATATGAGAATGTCTGGGTTCCGATGTGATCCCTACTCTTTTACTGCAGCTGTTAGCGCATATGCTGACCTGTGTGAGCACAATTATGGAAAGAAATTGCATGGTTTGATAGTGTCACTGGGATTTCTGTCATATTTGTCTGTTTGTAATTCACTTATAGACATGTATGGGAAGTTGTTTGAACCACTTCTGTCTCTGGATATCTTCCGTCAAATAGAGGAGATTAATTATGAGCCATGGGGTTCACTGCTTTCGTCATGGATCCGATCAGGCTTGCTCGAGGATGCTTATACAGTGTTTGAGAAATGCCACAAAGAACAGCGGTTGTCTGGAATACAATGATTGCTGGTTATGCACACCATGGGGATGCCGGTAAATGTGTCAGTTTTTTCCGGGAAATGAAGAGAACAGGGGAAACACCTGAATTGTCAATGTTTTTGAGTCTCATGAGTTTATGCAGTGATGCGCCGCAACATGCCTCTTATGGCCTTATGCTTCATGCCTGCATTGTGAAATGTGGTTTGCATATGATGGTAGAAGTGATGAACTCAATTCTTAGTTTCTATGCTGAATTTGATTTCATGGAGGAGGCGACTAAGCTCTTCGAATCAATGGATTGTCGAACACAGGTCTCATGGAATGCAATGATTGACGCATATATGAGGCACACGAATGCCAAAAATGCTTTCTCTTTGTTTGAGATGGCTCCTGAAAGAAACCATGTCTCTTGGACTACCATGATTGCGGGGTGCACACGGAATGGGCATAGTGAGCTCTCTTTGAACCTCTTTGTTGGTATGCATGCAAGCCGTCTCTTGCCAGATGATTTTACATTTGGACCTGTGCTTCATGCATGCGCTAGCTTAGCATTGCTTGAACATGGTAAGATGGTCCACGCTTGCATCATTTGCATGGGTTTCAGTTCCTATGTTTATGTTGCTAATGGCTTGATCGATATGTACGCTAAACGTGGGGATTTGCTTGAATCGTACCAAGTTTTCTGTTCCACACTAAACAATGATGAAGTTTCTTGGAATGCAATGATCTTTGGGTTTGGGCAGCACAGGAAGGTTGTGGAAGTGTTGAAATTTTTTGAGGCAATGGTCAAGTCGAAGATTAGGCCAGACAAGGTGACCTTCCTTGGTCTGTTGATGACTTGTAGTCATTGTGGGCTCGTTAAGCAAGGGAGATTCTACTTTGAGACTATGATCCATGTTTATGGAATCATGCCAGAGGCTGATCACATAGCATGCATGGTTGACATGCTTGGTCGGGCTGGGTTTTTGGAAGAAGCATGTTCAGTGGTCAAGAGTTCTATGTGCAGCAAAGGAGCTGGTATCACTGAGGCACTACTTGGCTCATGTGTGTTGCATGGAAACATCAAGCTTGCAAACAGACTAGCGGGGGAGTTGCTAGTGATGGAGCCAAACAAGGATCTTGGTTATGTGCTCTTATCCAATCTATACTGTGGTGTTGGAGGATGGAAGGAGGCCCAGAGAGTGAGAAAGGAAATGGTAAAGCTAGGGGTGAGGAAACCACCAGGTTGTAGTTGGATTGAGGCAAAAAACAATGTACAAGTTTTTGTGGCTGTTGAAACTTCTCATCATAAAAATGATGCCATTTATGAAGTTGTACACTCATTAGATATCCAAATAAGCAGCAGTAGCTGTGTTTATTATTCAGAAGATAGTGTTAGATCAAAGTACAAATTATAGCATCTTGTGGCCTTTCTATGTTTTCCAATCCATCAACACGTGCTTTCATTCTCGCAAACAGGGGCTGACAACTTTGATAGATTCAGTGCAATCGGATCATCCATAGTGTTAGACCTTGTCACTTCTTTTGATTTATGAACAGGAAGGTGTGTCTAGAAGATCCGTAGTTGTGGGGAGTCTTGAGCCCCCTTGGGAAAACATGCTTTAATGCTTAGCTTCATGTGTTGCTTGTCCTATCCATTTCGCATCCGATGATCCCCACAATGTATTTATGTGTTTTTAGGACTCCTTTCGGCCTTCTGCATGTATTACTTGCTTCTATTTATCTTGTATCTTGTAATACTGACATGCCCTTATCAGCTTAGCGATGCTGAATACACTAAAGGCTTTTGGTCCCCGAGAGCATGTTGAGATCATTTCTTAACCTTAACCAAGCCTTTTCTCACAATATCTAGGATTGTCCAAAGGGTGAAACAGGAGTTTTCAAAGAAGTTCACCTTTTTTAAAAACTATTCTAGCCTAAACATGCTCAACTTCTCCAACACCAGCATTGAAAAAATTAGACTTCCTGGTAAAAGATCCAACAAAGTCTTGGGATGCTGTCGCCTACAGAAGGTAACCTTCTTGTACCTGGGCTTGTTACTGACTAATTGTGTTATGAACAAACTTATGCATGGTTAGCAAATCTGTGAATTGCTGTACTTTTGCTGCCATTATTGTCATTGGCATGAAATCAGCTTTTACTCAAATCGCATTTGGATTTGATGATGGTCCCCAGTCGATCAATACTTTTAGAATTCTAATTGCTGATGCAGACTGATTCAACTCAATTCTATGGGATCTAGTTTATTTGAATGTTTTCCCAAATGGTTCAATTAAAAAAGCCGATTTAGTTTTGAGAACACTGATTTGGGTAATAATATATGGGGTTAGCTGAACAACTTGTGAAAGAGTCATTTTGAATCGAGCTCTGCATAAGTGACAACTCATACCATGTGCCCAACCGACGTGCATTCAATGGGCCTACGCGCATCGGCTTCATTGTCCTAACCTTCATTAAGCATATGGTTTTCATTTGTATAAGCCAAGGTTGTAACTAGTGTATGTTAACATGTATTGATCAAGCCGACTTCATAATGCAGTTTGTATAGTTTGTCATAAATTGCATTTTTAAAATCATGAAGCTCCTAAGGTTGAGGGCCGTCGGTGTTGCGGACCTGGTGCGTAACCACCGTATCGGCTTCGAGTTTCACCACCCGTCAAAGCCTCTCTCTCCAAGCACTTGATTTGAAACTACCATTTAATGAGATGGAAGTTTTGCAAGAGAACATTGAACCCTACCAAGCACTGCTAGAGTGAGTACGTTACTTCAAAAGATGGTCCCTCCTTCGCCGGGGGATCCAGTTACGTTATTTTTGACAAAAGCAACGGTTCATCAGGCTACTCCAAGAGAAGCATAGATACCAAGAGGGATGAGTTTTCATCTTGCCGGGGGACCCAGTTTCTCTGCTTTTGCCATCTTTCTGTGCTAAGCTTTTCATCCACATTCGAACTTGGAGGCTGTTCCCTTGTTTTTGACATATTCTAAGTTGTGATTCACTTTTGACATTTGATGTTGCATTCACCTTCTGCAATAATTTTTGTTTAAATTATTAATAGAAACTGCCTTAGGGGTAGTGTATGTTTTATCATTTGGAGAATGGCAATGCTGTTAATTGAATGAGTTCATTATGCCCTGTGATTCATAATGACTGCAATCCATTGGATTCCCGTGAATTTCAACCAGAATGTTTGGCTTGAAGGAGAAAAAAAGTCTTCTGTACATTATTTTCTTACCACAATCTATAACTAAACCCTACTTCAATAGTATCATGGGACCCCCATTCCCAGCCCACAGCGTATCATGTTTCTGGGGGGGTCAGCCTTTTCCTTCGAATACTCTCCAGGGAGTCTTTGTATGACCCTTTCACCTCACCATGGTCTGTCTGTCCGTCGTCTTCCATCCTTTAATCAATGCGAGGACAGTGACACATAGTGCCCGAATAACCCTCGACTCCCACGAGCCTAGGCTTATAGGTCTGTAATGATACGACCATCCTATTACGAGCTTTTTCTCTTTCAAAAGACAAGTGGACTTAGGTAGATCCCTACAAGGTATTTTCATGACAAGATAATTGTAAGTTTAACTTAGCTAATTTTATTAAATAGTAAACTAAAAAGTTAAAAGTTAGATCAGTATCAAGCAATTTATTTGGTAAACCTGTAAATATAAAAGACTGAATATTCTCTTGAATACTTCTATTATGGCTTCAACCTTCAAGGACGGCTTTTTACAGAGATGTCCACATCACCTCAGGAAAAGTTTTTATGATTGCAAAACTATGAGACCAACTTGTTGAAGAATAAGAAGCCATATGCTATACTCCCCATATCGAATCTCTCCATCTTAAAACCAGCTCAACGGTAGGGTCCTCTAGCGCTGGTGCGGTTGGTGGAGAGTTCGACTCTGAGAGAATGCATATGCAGGTGTGTGTTAGGCTTTGGCCTCCTCTTGTAACAAAAGAAAAAAAAAATGTTCATCTTTAAAGATCAACAATAAACAGATAGTTCTCAATATTGTCACCTGTAGTGTAGTTTATCTGCCAACGGCGGTCAAAGCATCTAGCATCACTTACTATGAACAATGAACTTGTTGATCCTATTAACCGAATGAATGCAATCTATTCATGCACAGATGCATTTCATGATTATGAGAGACTCAAATGGTCTACACCATTATAAAACCTGATAGAGTATTGATGGATAAAATCTACGCGAGGGGCTATACTAATAAAAGTTCATACATACATTAAATGATGCATACCATTGATCTAATAAACCTCAAAACCCTTTCACAGGGAAAGTTTCAGGAAAGCCTCTCCATTCTTCGCCATTTTGAGATAACAGTTCTCATTATCATTATTAACAAGTAAAAATCTTCAGCTTTTTCTTCATCTGTACTGAGACGAGACAGCCCTTGTGGTTAAAAAGCCATCACAGCGAAAGGATTATTTTTAGTTGACTCGATGCTGTCATGAAATGCATTTAAGAATGTGTCACAGTGTTTTCTTGTAGATGTGGTAACCTTAATGAGGTTGCTAGCCTAATCTAACAAA
Organism: Brasenia schreberi; assembly: GCA_036023115.1. Lineage (NCBI taxonomy): Eukaryota > Viridiplantae > Streptophyta > Magnoliopsida > Nymphaeales > Cabombaceae > Brasenia > Brasenia schreberi. The sequence goes on from JAYKKT010000046.1 coordinate 2,533,502, forward strand.
CAAATGGATGGAATATTGGCACTTAAAAGAGAAAATTCTTTTTATGCAATCGGGAAGCCTAAGGCAGACGCACACCATTGTCGAACTCCTGACCTTCAACTAGTGAGTCAACCACCTAGCCAAGTGAGCTTTTGCTCTGTGTGCAAGAGAAAGGTTTCTTGCTGTCAATACCTAAAACTGAGGAGCTTATTGCGAACAACCTAAAAAGTCTCAAATTATTATTCTCTTATTAATTTAATTTTTTTTTAGTCAAAAACAACATAAAGGGATTATTATCTACACACCCATTTTATTATCAGCATACCTCTTTTTACAAACAATACCAAAATTGTCTCTCGTATAAATACTTTCTCCTTTCATATCCAATTCTAGTATTTCTCTCTCTTTTTCATCCATCGTATCTTTTTGATGTGGCAACTGATGTTTCATTTAGCATTGCCTTTTTTTGCAACTCAACAATGCATATTTTTTTGAATCTCTCAAAAGAAAAGAAAAATTAATAAAAATAAGAAAAACAAATCAATAACAAGAAAAGAATAATAAGAACAATAATAATAATCAAGAAAAAGAGAATCAAGAAATATATTAAAAATACAAAATAAAAATGATATCAAGTTTCTGATAAGGGAATGCACCTGTGTTGCATTTCTCTTATCGAAAAATTGACCTCATTATTTTTATTCTGATAAAACATAAAAGCAATGATAAAAATATATCAAATCAACAAAATATCCTATCAAACGACTAAAATCATCTATAGCACTATAAAATGATGGATTGAGCTTCAAGTTGTGGGTCAAAAGAAAAATAGTATAAGACGGTTGACGGTAAAGAGAGAAAAAGATTTTCATACTTCATAAGTATCTAGTTTTAGATTTTAGTACGAGCAAAATAAGAATCATAATAAAAAAAAGGTTTGTATCAATTCTCTACACACCCTTTTTGGGCATTACTATATATACACTCCTTTTACCATCCACGCACCATTTTTTCTTCAAAATATGAAAATCCTCTCTCATCACTTTTTCTCTCCTCTTACACCCAATTTCAACATTTTTCTTTCTTCTCACCCAATTCTAGTAAGGGTCTCTCTTTTTGGTTCTCTTTACTCCGACGAGCAATGTTTCATTCATTTTAAGGTTGTTGTTTTATTTGTAAATCAACAATGCATTCTTACAAATCTTGTCAAAAAAAGAAAAAAATCAAGAAAAAGAAAAAAAATCAATAACAAAAAAGAAGAAGAACAATAATAAAAATAGAAAAAAGAAGAAAATAAAAAATAATGATAAGTTATTGATTCAAGATGCGAGGCAGGCACTCTTCCCATTGGAGAGACGTGGTGGCGACTCAAATCGATAATTTTAATTAATTTTTTTCATTCTAATATAAAATAAATTAATACACAAAATAAATGATAAAAATACATCAAATCAATAAAATACTCCACAAAAACATTCCATCAACCTTCTTCTCCTTCTCTTTTTATTCTTTTTCTTTTTCGATTAGATTTAAAGTACCGATAGATATACGATATTGTACAGATCGTGAGCGAGTACGAGGTAGTCGAGGTTAGGAAGAGAACCTGCAAAAGGAGAAAGATTCACACGAACAACTTTCCAAATTTTAACAAAAATAAAATCGAAATCATGATAACAAATTTAGATGTGAATAGTAAAAAAAATTTGAGTAAATAGTAACAAAAAAGAATATTGGCTCATCAATTCCGCTTTTTTACTATCAGCACACCCCTACACGCACACTCTTTCACACACCCCTACGCGCACACTCTTTTTACTACCCCTACTCTGGAACGATTTCTCTCTCTCTCTCGTCCTTAATGGTCCCAAACGTCACGTTGTTTTCCTGTGTCCTCCGCGGTACACATACCGCTCGCCTTACGTGGAGTATTCATCCTTTAAATTCTATTCTTTCCCTTTATTGAACAAGTTCAACTATTCGGGGACGCTCAAACAGAGTCCCTTGCGTCTGATCGACCGTATAAAGCCCGAGTTCTCTCCTGCAACGGCTGCAGACGGCACCCCTTTGGCAAAGAGTATCGTTCATACTGCTGCGTACTTCTCATTGGTACTCTCCTGTTTCTCTCCCCTTTCTTCGTCATTGTTTTCATCATCAGCTTCTTCTTGTTGGGTGTGCTTGGTTTTTCATTTGTTTGTTCCTCTCGTTTGCTTAAGGAAGAATGGGAAGACTTAATCTGACATGGTGGGTACCTGATTTTCCAGTGAAATCGATGTGCTTTTTTGTTAATCTGTTTGTTTGTCTTGGAACCCTGAAGGAAAAGAAGCTTTTCGCTCTATATGTGGTTGGTAGGGTTTCTTAAATTCTTTCTTCAGTTGGTAGACTGAATTATGGAAGAAATCAGGATATTCGTTTCGGCCTTTCACGTGAAGTTTTCAACGTTTAATTGTATCTGTTATGATTTTCCAAGAAATTCGGTGTTTCCAATCATACTATCCAGTTTCTGCACAAAGGAAGAATAGAAAATGGTTTTCATGGAATTTCAGTGGTCAATCTGCCGATTATTCGGTAGGATCCTCAGTGATGATTTCTTAAGAGCGATTGGAACATTGTCAATCTTGTCATGCTTGCGGAATTGTAAGCCAAACTAAGCGTATGGGGGTTTCTTTTCTGTTATATGACATATACGAAGAGCTTGTGTTTGTCTCTGTTTTGACAAAATGGAAGGCCTTATCTTGTTAATTACTATCCATTGATTAAATTGATGCTGACATCATATCATCAATGTAGTTATTCTAATCGTCTTAATATATGATGAGATGTTGTAGGCTGTCCTTCATTCGTGGTTTGAAATTGAGCAGACTTTTTCCCCCTTTTGGGGTTAATTCTGTTATACAGTATGGAAGTAAAATATGGAGACTTTTCAGTGATACATCTTTAGCATCGTAATTTGGGTTTTTGGTTCTAATGCACATTGGAGGATGCAAAGAAGTGGTGTCTAGTTGTCCATAGTTTTAGAAATGATGTTAATTTGGAGGCGTAATATGTTGAGATTTCAAACATTCCTGACAAGGGCAATCTTTAACTGAATATTGTCGCATAAGCTATGTATTTGGTGAAATGTTATTGATATATGATTACAAGGTTTGATCAATGAACATGATGTTCAGGAGTAGGTCTCATTAATGCCGAAATCTGGTAAGAGTATTGGTGCCATAGGTTTGTGTATGACGTGCTTTAGCTGCTGCATCTGCAAGTTCACCCCCCTTCTCTCTCTCTCTCTCCCTCTCTCAACCAAATGTCCACCACCAACAACAAGAACAACTAAGCCTTTCCCATACTAGATGGGGTCGTCTACATAGATTCTTTGTTTCCACAAAGCCCTATCATGCTCCATGTTAGCAATTAACTCAATATAAACTAAATCATTCTTTATAGTTTCTTTTCAACACATTTGTGGTTGTCCTCTTCCTCTTTTAACATTTCACAATCCAGTTTTTCATATCTTCTTACGTGAGCGTCCTTTGGTTGTCTTTCTACATGTCCAAACCATCTTAAATGATTTTCTCTCATTTTATTCTCTATTGGTGTTACTCTCAATTGGTTTCTAATAACCTCATTATGTATACAGTCTTTCCTTGTGTGACCACTCATCCATCTCAACATCTTTATTTATGCTATGAACATCTTTTGCACATGTTGATGAGTAACTCCCCAACACTCAGAACCATAAAACATAGCAGGTCTAATTGCCGCTCTATAATTTTTACTTTTCAACTTTAATGGTATCTTCTTATTACATAGAATAACGGATGCCCCTCTCCATTTTAACCAACCAAAATTAAGTCTATGCATAACATATCCATCCTTTTTTCCATTACCTTGAAAAATTGACCCTATGTATTTAAAACTTTTTTTGAGGGCTGCAATGTGTGCCAATACAACAACAACAACAACAACAACAACCAAGCCTTTTCCCATACTAGACGGGGTCGGCTACATGGATTCTTTGTTTCCACAGATCCCTATCGTGTGCCATGTTAGCAGTTAACTCACAATAAGCTAGATCATTCTTTATTGTTTCTTTCCAACACTTTTGCGGTCGTCCTCTACCTCTTTTAATACTTTCCAAATTTAGTTTTTCTAACCTTCTTACAGGTTCCTCTTTTGATCTTCTTTCTATATGTCCAAACTATCTTAAACGATGTTCTCTCATTTTATCCTCTATTGGTGCAACTCCTAATTTGTTTCTAATAACCTCATTATGTATACGGTCTTTTCTTGTATGACCACTCACCCATCTCAACATCTTTATTTCTGTCACAGACATCTTTTGTACATGTTGATGATTAACTGCCCAACACTCAGAACCATAAAACATGGCAGGCCTAATTGCTGTTCTATAATGTTTACCTTTTAATTTTAATGGTATCTTCTTATCACAAAGAATACCTGATGCTCCTCTCCATTTTAACCAACCAGCATTAATTCTATGTGTAACATCTCCATCAATTCTTCCATCACTTTGAAAAATTGACCCTAGGTATTTAAAACTTTCCTTTTGGGGAATCTTAATTTTTATTTTCATTGAAGTATCCAAATAATCAAACTTACATTCCATATATTATGTATTGGTTCTACTAAGTCGGAAGCCTTTACTTTTTAATGTTTTTCTCCATAGTTCCAATTTCTTATTAACATTTTTCTTAGACTCATCAACTAACACGATGTCACCTTCAAATAACATACACTAATGTACTTCATCTTGAATGTGTTTTGTTAACTCATCAATAACCAATATAAATAAATATGGATAAAGTTGATCCCCGATGTAACCAATATTAACTTCAAAGGAGTTTGTCATTCCTTCATGAGTTTTCACACAAGTTATTGCACCATCGTATGTCTCTTATAAGAATTATGTATGTGAATGGGATACCTCTCTTTTTTAAGGTTCTCCAAAAAATATCTCTGTTGTACTCGATACTTGTCTTAACCTACGTTCAATAGTTCTTTCCCATAATTTCATAGTATGACTCATTAGCTTGATACCTCGATAATTCGCACAATTCTAAATGTCTCCCTTGTTCTTATATAGGGGTATACGTGTACTCACTCTCCATTTCTCGGGATCTTTTGGGTTCTCCATATTTCATTAAATAGTCTTGTGAGCCAAGTGAGCCCTATCTCTCGTAGGATTTTCCGTACTTCTATAAGAATATTGTCTAGTCCTACAGATTTACCAATAAGATTTATCAACCTTCATATATTTAAGATCCTCTTTGATTTCATTCTTTTGAATACACCGATATAAATTGCTACTAGCATATGTATTTTCATTAAAAAGCTTATAGAAATAAATTTTCAATCTATTTTTGATATCATGATTCGCCATTAGAATCTTTTCATCCTCATCTTTGATACATCTAACAAAAGTAAGATCCTTAATTTTCTTATCTCTAGCCTTAGTTATCCTAAAAATGTCTCTATATAAATCCTCCCAAAATTTGGCTTTTGCTTCACTAACGACCTTTTTCGCTTCTTTCTTTGCTTTCTTATATGCCTCCCAAGTTTCACTAGTCTTCTCTCAACCAAATGTACACCCCACATCCACAAATGACTACCCTCCCTCAAAAGCGATCTATGGGCTCATATGGTCATGGATACCCATTTATTAGAAATCACATAGTGTGGTGAGAAAAAAAAACTGCTTCAATACGACAACGAATTGGTCTTGGATATGTTGTTCCTTGGGGATTGTTGAAACTCTGGTGATGGGGTCATACTACTTCTCGAAGAACTTTTTTTCTGAATTGTACTTTTGGATTCTTCTGCTATGTGTGATGGTGCAAAAACATGTGTGAGGACTCATGAAGGAACGACAGACTTCTTTGAAGTTAATATTGGGTTACATCAAGGATCAACTTTAAGTCCATACTTATTTATAATGGTGATGGATGAGTGAACAAAACATATTCAAGATGAAGTACCTTGGTGTATGTTATTTGCAGATGACATTGTATTAGTGGAGGAGTCTAAGGAAAAAGTTAATAGAAAATTGAAACTATGGAGAGAAACATTAGAAAGCAAAGGCCTCCGACTTAGTAGAACAAAGACAGAATATATGGACTGTAAGTTTGATCATTTGGTTATTTAGAGGACATAGAAATTAAAATTGGCACACATTGCATTCCCTAAAAGGAAAGTTTTAAATACCTAGGGTCAATTTTTCAAAGTGATGGAAGAATTGATGGAGATGTTACACATAGAATTAATGCTGGTTGGTTAAAATGGAGAGGAGCATCAGGTATTCTTTGTGATAAGAAGATACCATTAAAATTAAAAGGTAAACATTATAGAACAACAATTAGGCCTGCCATGTTTTATGGTTCTGAGTGTTGGGCAGATCATCAACATGTACAAAATATGTCTGTGACAGAAATGAAGATGTTGAGATGGATGAGTGGTCATACAAGAAAAGACCGTATACATAATGAGGTTATTAGAAACAAATTAGGAGTGACACCAATAGAGGATAAAATGAGAGAACATCGTTTAAGATGGTTTGGACATATAGAAAGAAGATCAAAAGAAGAACCTGTAAGAAGGTTAAAAAACTAAATTTGGAAAGTATTAAAAGAGGTAGAGGACGAACACAAAAGTGTTGGAAAGAAACAATAAAGAATGATCTAGCTTATTGGGAGTTAACTGTTAACATGGCACACGATAGGAATCTGTGGAAACAAAGAATCCATGTAGTCGACCCCGTCTAGTATGGGAAAAGGCTTAGTTGTTGTTGTTGTTGTTGTACTTTTGGATTCTTCTGCCATGTACTTTTCGAAAAAGTTCCATATGAAGGAGATACTTATTTTTCAAATCTGGGATATGTGAAGCACATCGCTCAATATTCTATTGATAATCTTCAGTCTGTTGAGTGCTTTTCATCTGATAAAGTTGCATTTTTGGTTAGTGCAGCTGCACTGCGATAATCGTCACTTTTTTTAGTTGTAATTGATTGTTGTTATCATTGTCATTTTGGTTCTGCTAAACTTTATCTCATGGGCTGTAGGGCAGGAGCAGATGATTCTCGCTTCCTGATAGAATAAGCATAAGGCTTCCGCAAATGGAGCAAGGTGAATTGATGCTTCAGATTTACAAACTTTTAGCTACATGTTCAAATCTGCATCTATATCCTAGTAGAAATGCGAAAATAAGTGCATCCGTATGCAATTAAAAGTGCAACTAGTTATTTGGATGGGATTAGTTATTCACGTATGGCAGTAAGGCACTTCTCTCGGTTGTGAATGTCTCTAGAATTTACTCCACTCTATTGTTGTGTTCATCTAAATCTTAATGCAGTTTTTCCTGTCGTCCCTATTTCTGCTTAGTTTCAGTGATGAATTGTTTTTTTTAATTAAACAATTGTCAGTGGTTTTCTCATGAACGATTTATAAAAATACCAGCTTACTTGGCCTAGTGTATGCCATCCATAATCAGCTTCATGTAAAATCATCTTGGCTTTAGCTTATGAAATACCTTCCTATCTTGTGGGAGTTGAATCATAATGTTTTGTGTGTTGTAATTGTTGTAAAATAATCTTTATTGAAGGAGAATCAAGTCATCAATCTTTGATAATTATAAGTTGTAATTGTATAGTAAGTTGTAACTTTGATGATTATGATCCTAATAGTTAATGCCTAATGGTATGGATTCTATGGATTATGGAATATGAAATCATGGATTATGTTATCTTATCATCTTATAATGCTTTTGTTGACTATGTTGCAAAATTTGTTGCAACTTTGCCAAAAATTAGCATTGAAAAAACATCTACCACAGTAATCCCCTCCCTCTTTCTAGATCAACTAATAGAGCCTCATTCATCATATGCAAACAATTTTTTCAATGCATTTTTATGTATGACAAGACTTTGCACAATAATTACATTTGTAACAAATCTTGTCAATGAAGGCCTAATCAATTCCCTTCCAGCTGTATGAATTCGCATAAAATATAATACAAAAGAATGATTATAAATAAACTTTATAATATTTCTGCATGCATCTATAGTCTCTCTTATTTCATCCATTGTACTCAAATCTTGAAGCATTAAGTCCATACTAAGGATGGATAGCATCTTACCGGCTGCTATAAAATTTGTAACATTATCAGTAATAAATTGAACAATATTTGAAACGACTTCCTCAACAACTTCCTCAAAAATAGGAAGTAAATTATCTACAATTTTATCAATATGAAAAAAGTTATATGATTTCAAAAATAATGTACCTTTGGGACAATAGGCTAGGAAGTTTACCAAAGACCTACGCTGACCATCTGTCAAACTATCAGGCATAACAGAACATCCTGTATCCTTCCACGACTCCCTAAATTCAGAACTCCATGCATTGACAATATCAACCCATTTCTGCAATAATGTGCCGCTTAAAGCATGATAAGTAGGGACTCTATACCCTGATTGATCCCACACTGGCAATAACATCCACCATACTTTGAAAAGAAAATGAGTTTGCAACGTTGAAAGGGAGGCAATTTTCATAAAAAAATTCAGCACACTTTAAATCTACTTTCTAAATTACCTCCTTTGAAGGCATAATTGATCTAATGCCTCACTGAGCTCCAGTAGTCGTATGTGGGGGAAAAATGAAGCCATCCCACTAGGGTCACTACCTCCTCTGGCTCCTCCTCTAGTACCCCTCGTAGGCATCGGGTGAGTAGGAGCTCTTGTAGTGCAACAAGAGCCAAACTCTATTGCTACTACCACCAGAACATGCACTTTTTCTCTTTTCTCGTCTTCTTCTCCCCTCTTCAGCCATCTCTTCTTTCATTTCAGCTACAACATAAATTCATCGCCACCATGACCATAGTCACCATACATCCCCTGAGCAGTAGCATCTTCAAATGGTTGAGACATATCTCAACCACCTATTTGTGTCCTCTCTTTCACCCTTAATCTCTTCTTCTCCTTCGTGACTTTCAATACCTGCTAAATCTCATACTTCACTGTTTCGGGAACCCGAGTACATGCACTAGCATCATTCTTGGTTCCCACAAGGTGATATTTCATACAAGAAATATCACTATGTTTTACAGCGTTGCAAAACATACACTTGTTCACGAGTCTATTCCCTTCATACATAGGAGTGCAATATTTTCAAGCCGGATCGATTTGATCGGAAGCTATTAAGACAAGAGTGGACAATCAATAAGAAGGAAAATGCTTTTTAGAGGTTAAAAATCATGAAATCTGCAAAACCCTCAAATTTTTCAAGTGAAAAATCGGGTAGAATGTCAAAGAAAAGAGATATGACACAGATTTGACAAAAACCCTAGAGATGGAGAGTTGTATTGAGTGAAATACTAGAGAATCTTATAAATAAACCATGAAATCAACAAGAACAAGGAAAGAAGAGGATCTAAAGCAATAAAATGACGTGAAAAAGGGTTTGGGAAGAAACATAAATGAAATCCGCAAGTTTCGGATTTTCGGAATTTATAATTCCTCTTGTACCCTTGTTTCTTGGTGTTCAAGAATTTAGCTTGAACTTTCTTCTTTTCCGAGAAGTTCTTGTTCCTCCTTTATCAGATGCATAACTTTTTATGTGTGAGCTTTCATCTCTATTAGCGGTTCTTAGCATGCTCTTTTGTTACATCTGAACTGTTGTATATCTTAAATAGTTAGTTGCACTAAATGGATTCCATTACTTTTGCATCTCATTAGAATACATGCTTATCCTGGACAGCTTGGCCTTAAAATCCTTGTCCGTTTCAGGAGCCGGAAATGACATGCAAAGGGAATCGGTTGAATACCCTATACCCCACTATAGTCTACTTCTGGATATGCTAATCATCTTCATCTTCCTTCTCGACATTTCATTTACAGTCCAAGGGGATGTTAATCATCTTCATCTTCCTTCTCGACATTTCATTTACAGTCCAAGGGGATGTTAAATCCATACCCATGTCCACCAGCATCTCTTTGTCATCTCTATTCTGTCTTCCTGTTTCCGTTATCTGGATTCTGAACAGTGTGTTAGATACTGTTAGTTGGATCTTTCGGGACCTTGGTCCATATCTCTTAATAACGGTTTTCTTCATATGCTTGACACAATCAACATGGTCTATTTATTGTTCATTGCCTGGAATGATATATTGCACCCAAAGCATTGCTCAACAGAAGGTGCTCTGACGGCCTTGCTGCAGGCAGGAGTTCTACTCAAACTCCTCGAGGATTCACAGCTTCAGCCTCCACTTAACCAAAAAACAAGTTTTATTTGATTGTTTATTATTGTTTTTCTTAATTTTTTTGCGGTTGTTACTGAAGACCCTTTTTTTGCAGAGCGTTAACATTGATAGTTTTCTTTAATGCTCTCATGCAACCAATAGTTTGATTTTCTTGAATTAGTTGGAATTATCTGTCTCGCTTGCATGTGATGCATGCCCTAAGAACCATAGGATGGTTCTCGTACGTCCTAAGAACCATGTGATGCAACCAATAGTTTGGTTTTCTTTAATGCTCTTTGTATTTGACTGCACTCGGTCTTTCATGGACTGTCAAATGCTGGCGATTAGTAGATAGCAAAGACTGTGAAGGAAGCCGTTCTTTGATTAGTGATGCAGAAGCCCCCCAGCTGGGGATGTATGACAATCGACTTCCTTGCTTTGGATGTGGAATAGGATGGTTCTCGTACGTCTCTCTCTCTCTCTCTCACACACACACACACACACACCTCTCACACACACATGCAGTCGTGGTATTGGTAATGGAACTGATGATCTATGTTGATTTTAAGATTTCTGCTAGGATTTGCTTTCCCGCCTGTGTGGTACTATGCCACCATTCTCTATTTTGTTAGCTACTACCGCAAAGAACCAAGAGAACGTGCTGGTCTTGAAGCCTGTGCAGTTGCTGTAAACTCTCTTCCTTTCAAATTTTCAATTTGGTTTGTGTGTGTGTGTGAGAGAGAGGGATTTGGTACAAACTTGATATCTGTAGAATGTGTTAGCAATGGGACAATATTTTGAAAGTCTGTCTTTTGCAGGCTTTGATATGCACGGTGGCTCTTCTCATCACTATGGCTGTTCTTTTATTGCGGTTGGCAATTCGTTAACGACGTTGTGTACTTGGCCAATCCGGTCGGAAATCACCATTTGAAGAGACAAACAGAGAGCCCATTGCGTGCAGACATGAAACTAGGCATTGAGTAGAATGTAAAGCTCTGTGGGCTGGGTTTCCTGCACTAGTTATCGTCTTTTGCTTATAACTGTAAATTTATATGCAGACACACATGGGCCTCGTCAATGCATGCGGCCGTTCTTGTCAACGTTCCTATTCCTATTAGCTAGAACGTCGGTAGCAAATATTGTGCTTTGTCAGACTTGCGAAGTTTGCCCCCCCCCCCAACCTGCCGCCCTCTCTCTCTCTCCTCGTTTTACAACTTCGGATGGTTGGCACCCCAAATCTTTGCATGGTTGTAGCTCAAAAAGGATGCGATTAAAGCCTGATTCACATCGTTATGCTCAATTAAGATGGACATATCCTTTCACTTTCGGTAATTTGAGTTTAACAGAACTTGAATTGGGAAAATGGAGATGCTGGCTAGTGAGGAGTTGCATCCGAAGTTATAGTACCTTCTATGATAGAAGATGTAAGTGTGTCAGACTTGGGCTTTAGGCAATTAGATTGTTCTATTTGCAGTCTACCAGTTTCACAATTTGTGACAACATTACTGATACCTTAATCCAATGGTATGTTTGTGTTTGCACGTGGATATTGCTCACTAATTGACACTGGAAGAAAAAGCAGAATCCCAGCAAGCAAAATACGCAGTCACATGAATACCTCATCAGATGGTTTCTCCTCAAGCATCGATTGATTTAAGACTAATTAGCAGTTCCAGCTAACTCTGTTTCGGAGGAAACTCACTGGGTTTGCAGGTGGATTTGTGAAAACGAACCTTGTACACTTGAAAAGGAAAGGAACTTTAGTTGCTGATAATAACTTCAATGGATCCAAAGGTTTCTTATGTGTGCTGCAACAGATTCAGCATCAATCGTGTCTAATGCTTGTTTAGATGCTATGCTGTTGTAATGTGTTCTCTTTTACTAATGTATTTGGTTTTACAGATTACAGGCACTTTAGTTTTCCTCTATGACTTGCTACCTTTGTGTTGTTACTCAAACCAACCAAGACCAAGCTAACTATGATTATGTCTGTTCCTAATCCCAAAGGGAATCTAAAGATGCAAGAATTTGTATCTGTATCCATTTACGTACGTTTGGATGATCTATTCTCATAACCCGTCTTGTATAGAATGAAGTTCTAATCTTAACCATGATCAGTTCATAACCCCGGAGCTCGATCTTGCCTCTTGTTTAAAAGAAAAAGTGAGTGCGACATTTAATTTTTGCCTTTTCTGTTTAAAATATCCGGCAACTCTCAGAAATCTTTATCAATGCTCCGATGCTACGATTTTTTTTATCTACATTCAAGTTTTTTCACCCAATTAAGTCATAGAAAATAGTCTCCATCAGAAATGAATAACTAAACAACCATCCTACGATTCTGGTGTTTCCGATAAAGTATTTGTTAGTACCAAAGAGGCTTGCAGAGCAGTATTATAGTCTTTGACAGAACATATTAGCTTATATTGAGAAAAGGCTTAATTGTTGATGGTTGTTTAGTTATGGAAAACAGTCTCCATCAGAAATGAATAGGGCATTTGGTCTAGTGGTATGATTCTCGCTTTGGGTGCGAGAGGTCCCGAGTTCGATTCTCGCTATTGGGCTTTCGATTTAAATTTCAAGGATTTCCACGCTAGGCTTTGATATTGGGCCACCTCAACTTGCTGTTTGGGTTTTGGACCTACTTTAGGAAATGTGGGCTTTGCTTGATTCAATGATACAAATTGGGTTCTCTCGTTCAATTCCAGCAAGGAGGCTAAGCTTGAACGCTGGGAGTTCAATAAGTTGATGCTCATCTCTCTCAGACTCTCTGATGTGTTGTGTTCTGTGTAGCAGTAGCACCATCATATATCAACGTTCTTGAAAGCATTTGCAGATAACCTGAGAGAGAAGGAGGGTGTGCGTCATCGACAGCAGTCCTTTAGCTTGTTTTCTGAGCTTCACCAGCATCAGCCCAACTATAAGTTACGTTGTCGTATCCAAATTCAATTCAACCTTCAATTGTAATCGTGTGTTAAATCTAAAGGGAACGTAGATTGTTTGATAAAACCGAGCTGGTTAGTTAAACGGGTTCCTCAGATTCTGTTTTGTCCTTCGTCCTTGCCCTTCCGAGAATTGAACTCGGGACCTCTCGCACCCTAAGCGAGAATCATACCACTAGACCAAATGAGGGCTGGGGCTTTGGTAATTTTATTTTAGATTGATGCTGTGTGTTTGATCATTTTGTATGTAATCTGTTTTGTTGGAAATTCTGAGTTCAAAGTTCTGTTGATGTTTTTACAAGAATCTAGTCTTTTGTTCCCTGTCCCTTTCTTTGTGAGCTGATGTTTCTGTCGGAGAACTTCACTAGGCTAGGAAATGTTTTCTGTTGCTCATACTATTTATTTGGTACACAGTTCATCTTCTGTTGGGCAGAGTAGCTTTGCTGTATTAACTGGTTAACGTGTTGAAGCACGGAGGGCTTTCTTTTTTCCTTTTCCGTTTTTTGGGGCGGAGTTATTGATGATTCATAATTATCGGGAAAAAGTGGGATAAGCTATATATATTATGTCTTCCAAATAGAGAGCTCGCTTCTTTCTAGCTTCATCTCACGGTATAAATCATAGAGACCATTTGAAGGTGAGAAGAGTGAACAGTTTTTTCTTCCAACTTAAAAGAGCTTTCTGAATCTTCTTGTGTATCTAACTTGTTGTGCTGGCTCTTTCCGCAGGAAGAAGCATAGATTGTGGAAGGAAATCAAGAACATTGTGCCTTTGTTGATGTCATCCTTGTCATTATAAGTTGTGATGATGTGTTTTCTCGGACAATTTAAACAAAATGATTTTGATGTGTGTCGTTTGCAATATTGTCCATTTTCGTTAGAAATTAGTGTATATATTTTCTGATTTTTGGTTTGTTTTGAACCCCGAGAATGTCTTCACTTTTTTGAGGATGTTTCCAGCATGATGAAAGTTGTACGATGCCACCATTGTTGCTGGATCACTATTTCTTTTTATCATTCTGAGTTCATTTTTCGATCACTCATCCAACAAGCAAGCATCTATGGCTGCCACTAGGCCCACTACCACCAGTATCGCCATCAGGGCCACTTGTACTCCTGCCACTACGTCATTGCCAACTTTTCTTCCCACCTCCACCATTAGACATACTTGAATCAAGTAACATCTGCTTGCTGCCATTCATCATTCGTTTTTTATCACTTTTATCACCACCTACCTCGTAGCCTTCTACTTGTCACCTGCTACAACCACCTATCGCCCATATTATTTCCCTACCTATGCTAGAAATCATTACTGTTCTTTTCTATAAGCAAGAATAGTTTCTACTGAAGGGTCAAAGACTGAAAACTTCAACAGGTTAATGGAAAACTTGGCTAAATTAAGAACTCTTTTAGAAGAGGTTTAAGTGGACTTTTCCACAACTTAAACCAAAATGTGGTTATCTGCTATGATATAAATCATGCGGGGATCTGGTTTTTGGATTTATGCACGTTGTCCATTAAAAGTGCCTTTGCTTCATGGTCATATTGATTAGCATTCATTTTTCTGAATAAGAAAATAACTGCTTATTTTATTGTTATTATTATTATTTTTATCTGGAATCATGCATCCAATGATCTTACCAAGACATACTGCAGTATATCTACTAAACATAAGCTATAACTCTTAACTAGAAAGGCTTCTACTGAAAGCGACAGTTACCTGCTCAAAGCAATAAGTTAATAGTACCGGTCTTGAATTTCATGACAGTGTCTGTTTGTAAATAACTGAATGATATATCTGAATGTAACTTTCTGCTGGGGATTTATCATAGAGCATCATGGAAGTGGATCTGTTCCATACTTGTAATAACGAACTGTCTCTTTCTTAAACCAGGTGATTTTCTTGAAAATAGAGAAATAATTAATGGTGAGAGAGTTCGGAATGATCTGTTATCTGATGGTGTAATTCTGAATGAGATCAATTACTTTGGTGATACTCAATTGGTGGGAGATCCGATAGATGAAGACGTGGAGACCCAATTGGCATGTTATGCAAATTCACCTGCTTATCCTAGCATGGGTCATGATACAGGAATCCAAACTCGGTTAGTGGATGAACCTGAAAATGTTGATTGTTTAGAACCTCTGGACGGTGATAATGATGGAACGGAAATAATTGGATCATTAAGTGATGAAGGTGGTGTTGAAATTCAGAGTCACATTGCTGAAGATTAAGAAAAACAAGAATATCACTAATATTAAGGAGGAAAAACACGAGGGATTAAACGAAGAGGCCGCCCTCCCTTTTCTCCACACTTTCTTACAACACAACCTCAACTTCCTAATACAACCTACCAGTCATTATATATTATATAAAGAGTTGTAAATCGAAAATTAATCAAAATGACCAAAATACCCCTAGTATAGAAAATTACCAAAATGTTCCTAGTATTTCGGGCAAGTACAATAATACCTAAAAACATCAAAAATTATAAAACTACCACAAAGAACACTAGATAAATATATTCTTAAACACCCCTAGTCAAGTTGGGAGTGAGATACTTCGAACTCCAAACTTGCAAAAAAATCTTCATATCTGTTTACAACATTCTTCATCTGTTTTCATCACTAATCTGATCTTCAACCGCTTCTTTGATTGAAACATCTTCAATTTATCCTTCCTGGCTCCTCATCACAAGCACCATCTCTGGCTGCAATATCAACTTAGCCTTCATGGCTGTAATAACTGGCTGTAACATCAAATTAGCCATCCTGACTGTAACGACATCAAATCAACCATCCGACTGTAAAATCATTAAATCAGTCATCTTGGCTGTAATAACATCAAAGCAGCCATCCTGGCTGTAACAACATCAAAAGAACCATCCTTGTTGTAACAATATCAAAACAGTCATTCTGGCTGTAACACAACAACTCAGTCATCCTGACTGTAACACAACATAAGCAACTATTTTGGCTGCAACACACATTTTAGGGGTCCTCATGACTGTAATCTTCAGAAGAATTTTTCATTTCTCTTAAACATTTTCTCGAACACTTGATGTTTATGATAATCATCTCTTCCTTGATTATTTCATCGAACGCTTCATGTGTAAGTAAACTTTTCTCTTGAACATTTCATCAAACACTTGATTGTACACATGCTTTTCAACACAAGCTACTCATTTTCATCTTAACATGCTTCCCACCATATGCAAAATCACTTTAAAAATTCTTTTCTTATCACCAATCACACGATTTGGGGCAAATCCACCATCCTCGTCATTAAAGTTCATTTTCATTACTGCCCAAATAAATGCAGCCATCATTCCAATAAGTGTAGCCGCCAACCCACGTTCTAATAAGTGCAGCCACTAGCCACTATATGCACTTAATTGTAGCTGTGATATGTAATAAATGCAACCATCTCAGATTTCCTTCTTTTCTTGAAAATACAAAGAGTACTATGAATGCAACCACCTTTCCAATGTATTACTGCAGCTGCGAGCACTTAATTCAATCCTCATTACTTTAATACAAAGAGTAATAAATGCACTTAATTCTTCCCTTTTCAATACGTGCAGCCGCCATCCTATGTCTTCTGAACCATCAAGTGCAAGAAACTTATCTCGTTTCTTTTCTTTTCTGTTCCGATTGCCCAAGGTTGTCTGCTCTTTGTGGTCGTCATCCTCATCATTATCAGAAGCCAGAAAATCCTTAAATTCCATCCCATCCAACTGCTTCAGGCTCAATTTCTGCCGCAAAGTTCTAATACGTTCTGGCTCATCGTTATCCCAGGACAAGTGAACTTTACTCTGCTGTAGTGCACTGGTGTGGAAATTTTTGCATTCATAATTAGCTGGTGCCTCAGTAGGAGGAGGATGCTTAATTGCATAACATCAGGAATAAATCGTAAATCCAAGATATTTGATGTCCGTTCATACTCAACACCATCACATTCTTTAAATGCAGTCATCTTAAATGCAGTCATCTTTCCAATAAATGCCTCTTCTCAGTGCGAGTAATTTTGACATAACGAAGTCTTAATGGTGATAACTGCCGCAATAGTATTCTGATCATAATAATGCCCAAGACCATCTTTAAGAATACGTGTCAACTTGTTGTTCCTATAGGAGACATACATAGGCAGGCTGTAGACTTTCTTGGAATACGAATGGTTCAGTTTTGCAGCAATATGCAATAAATGCATATGTAATAAATGCCTAATCCTTCATAATGAATAAACAGCAGCCACCATAGTCTTCACAACATTAAGTTCTCTGGTACACGATTTCAAAGGAACAGTAAGAAGCACGTTTTCTCAAAGCATCGTTGCTTCAGAACCCAATGGAATAGCTCCCTGGTTTCCATCATGTTGTTCTTGCATTCGTCCTCAAAAAATACCTTCTTGATCCAACCGTAAGAATCTTTCAGGGGAAGAACAACATATAAACAAATTTTCATCGGAAAAATGAAGCCATACAGCATATGGGGCAGGGTTTTTATTTCTCAAATGTAAATATAGCCCAGGAGCATCTCTCTTTTCTATTTTCTTTCTTCATTGTTAAGCACAACTCATAGCTTTCACCATCATTGATATATCTCATACATCTTGCAACATTCTTCAGATACTCATTTCTCGATTTTTCCATTCTAAAGGCTTCCCTGTAATGTGGCACTGATAGTGGAAGCAATGGCATCTTCCCATCTTTCTTTGTTGCCTTTTAGAGTAAGCAGTTTCAGTTCTGTCTCAACCAACCATAATCTTCCACTTTGCAGATCATGCAGACTGCCGTTGCTAAACTTGGACCCATTGTCACATATAGATAAAATATAAACATCATCATTACTGTGATCAATAACCACAAATTGATCAACAAAGAAGAAACAAGCATCTGGCGTTTCAGAAATATGAGCATTTGGAGCCATGCCGCATTCCTCTTATTCTCTACACTTCTAACTCTCGGGCTACTTGGACTACGAAATTGCATTCTCGGGCACTTTGATATCCCATATATGATAGTGTATGAACTTTTTGGTTACAGTACAAGATTTTGATAGGTATTGGTCTCTTGTATTGACTCTCCAACCCAATTCCAAAGCCCTTTGTCTACCATTTGCTTAAGTTGGATTTACTGATTTCAATATGATCTGTTTATGAGGCCAAATGCTAATATGACACAAGATAGAGCATAATGGTGATTAATAGTTCATGCAGCCTACCCCACTTAGTGTTCGATGAGGTTTGCCCGTGAATCCCTTTCCCTTCCATTTTGATTGCTTCATGTATTGCTCTCCACCAACCATGCTTCACAGCAATCGCGTGCATACATATTTGTGTGTGTGCGTGTGAGAGAGAGAGGCTTATCCTATCTGGATCCACCATAGCTTCTACAAGCTTTTTTAATATCTTTCAATTAAAGTGTAATTTGTCTTCATTCCTAAAATAATCAACAATAACAACTAAGCCTTTTCCCATACTACATGGGATCGGCTACATGAATTCTTTGTTTCCACGTAGTCCTATCATGTGTCATGCTAGCAATTAACTCAATATAAACTAGATCATTCACTTTTGTGATCGTTCTTTTTTTTTACATTTTCATAATCTAGTTTTTCATAACTTCTTACAGGAGCATCCTTGGGTCATCTTTCTACATGTTTAAACCATCTTAAACGATCTTCTCTCATTTTATCTTCTATTAGTGCTACTCTCAATTGATTTCTAATAACCTCATTATGTATACAGTCTTTTCTTGTGTGACCGCTCATCCATCAACATCTTCATTTCTATTGTAGACATCTTTTGCACATGATGATTAACTGTCACTCAGAACCATAAAATATAGCAAGTTTAATTGTTGCTTTATAATATTTACCTTATAACTTTAATGGTATCTTCTTATCGCATAGAATACCTGATGCCCCTCTCCATTTTAACCAATCGACATTAATTCTATTTGTAATATCTCCATCAATTTTTTCCATCACTTTGAAAAATTGACTCTATGTATTTAAAACTTCCTTATAAGAGAAGCAATGTGTGTCAATATTAATTTTTATGTTCTATGAAGTACTCAAATGATCAAACTTACATTCCATATATTATGTCTTTGTTCTACTAAGTTGAAAGCCTTTACTTTCTAGCGTTTCTCTCCATAGTTTCAATTTCCTATTAACTTTTCCTTACTCATTCAGTAACACAATGTCATCTGCAAATAGCATACACCAAGGTACTTCATCTTAAATATGTTTTGTTAACTCATTAATGACCAATATGAATAAATATAAAGTTAAAGTTGATACTTAATGTAACCCAATCTTAACTTCAAAGGAATTTGTCATTCATTCATGAGTCCTCACGCATGTTTTGCATCATCGTACATGTCTCTTATAAGATTTATGTATGTAAATGGGATACCAATTTTTTCCAAGGGTTTCTAAAGAATATCTCTTGGCACTCTATCATAAGCTTTTTCTATATCAATAAATAGCATGTGATGATTCTTATTTTTTGCTTTAAATTGTTTGATAAGACGTCTCAATAGGTGAATCGCTTACATAGTAGATCTACCTTGTATGAATCCGAATTGGTTCTCTATTGTACATTCTACTTGTCTTAATCTACGTTCAATAATTCTTTCTCATAATTTAATAGTATGACTATTTAACTTGATACTTTAATAATTCACATAATTCTAAATGTCTCTCTTGTTCTTATATATGTGTATAAGTATACTCGCTCTCTATTCCTTGGACATCTTTTGGGTTCTTCATATTTCACTAAATAGTTTTGTGAGCTAAGTGAGCACCATCTCTATTAGGATTTTTCAAATTTCTATAAGAATATTGTCTGGTCCTATAGATTTATCAACCTTCATATATTTAAGAGACTCTTTGACTTCATTCTTTTGAATACGTCGATAGAAATTACAGTTTGTATACTTTTCTGATTTAGCTAACTCTCTTAATTTAATACTGGCATCTATATTTTTATTAAAAAGCTCGTAGAAATAAATTTTTCATCTATTTTTTATATCATTATTCCCTATTAGAATCTTCTCATCCTCATCTTTGATATATCTAACAAAAGTAAGATCCTTAGTTTTCTTATCTCTAGCCTTGGTTATCCTAAAAATATTTATTTCACTTTATTTTGAGTTAAGTTTTTTTATATAAATCATCCTAAATTTTGGCTTTTACTTTACTAATGGCCTTTTTCGTTTCTTTTTTGCTTTCTTATAAGCATCCCAAGTTTCACTAGTCTTCTTGGCATAATGCAATTTATAACGTGTTTTCTTTGCCTTGATTTTATCTTGCACCACTTCACACCACCATCAAGCTTCTTTTTGTGTCGTTATGCCTCTTCGATTCTCTTAAAACATCTTTTTCCACTTCTCTAATATGAATAATCATATTGTTCTATATTTAAGAGGTATACTTACATAATTTTAAGCATCTCCTTGAAGAACTTTATATTTAAACTTTCCCACACATCTAATCCGAATAGATCTATTTAGTCTATTATTCATTGTCCACTTTTTTACTTGAAAAATCATTACTAAAAGTTGATGTTGAGTAGTTAAGCTTTCTTCTAGATTACATTGCAATCTTTACAATACGATCTATCTTTTTCTTACAAATAAAATAATCAATTTGTGTTTGTAACAAACCACTCTTATAAGTAATTAAATGTTCTCGTTTTTTAAAAATTGTGTTAGATATAAAGAGATCAAAAGCCATAGCAAAATTTAAAATCTCCTTATTCTCCTCATTTATATTCTTAAAACCATAGTTTCCATGAATACCTTGATATCCTAATGCATCTTTACCGATACGTTCATTAAGTCTCCTCCTAAAAAAATCATCTTCCTTTGTAGTATTCTTTTAATTACTTTATCTAACTCCTTCAAAAAAGCCTTTTTTATACTATCTTCTAATCTTAGAGTGTATAATCACAAACTATATTCAAAGTCTCTACTCCTAACACTAGTTTCACTATCATAATTCGGTTACCATATCGTTGTATGTCTACTACACTAT
Source organism: Brasenia schreberi (assembly GCA_036023115.1). NCBI lineage: Eukaryota > Viridiplantae > Streptophyta > Magnoliopsida > Nymphaeales > Cabombaceae > Brasenia > Brasenia schreberi. Next base: position 2,554,707 of record JAYKKT010000046.1, read on the forward strand.
CGTTTAAATCTTTATTTACAATAATACCAATTTCATTTCTAGCCTTTTTCTTTCTTGAGTATAATAATTTAAAACATTTATTCTCAAGCTTCTTTACTTTTTCTCCCACCCATTTTGTCTCTTGTAAACATAGAATGTGAATCTTTCTCCGAATCATATTATCTACCACCTTTATTAACTTATTGGTCAATGTTTCAATATTCAAGTACCAATATGAATCTTATTATCTAGGTGTAGCTTCATTTCTCCCCGCATCCATTCATGTTGAAAATGTGGAGACTCTTGTTGTAACTTTTTGAACTTTATAGAAACAAAAAATCAATGTCATTGACCCATGTAGTATGGGACAAGGAGAAAAGGGTTAGTTGTTGTTGCAATTGCCAAAAATACACCTCTAAGAGATATATCTAAACAAAAACTTTACAAAAAGCTATACACAGCCTGAATAATGCTAAATATGTGAACACCAAAGTGAATGCTTGTTAATAATGGATATAATTAAGGTGAGGTGAGGCATGCATCTCACCTAATTTTTGTATAACAAAAAACAAAGTTTAAATGCAGTTTAATCTGTGATGTGGGCTATAAGATTTAACCACTGAACTATATTTTTTACACCTATGACAACTTTCCCTTGTCCCAAAGAACGTTTCTAGTAGAACCTTAGGCCCATGGTAAAACTGTGGACTATTTGCACCCTAAATTGTTGCACTAATGATGATTCCTGGCAACAAATTAGAGCTTATACACAAAGAGGTAAGCAAGAAAAAAGAAGACCCAAAACCAAATTATATGAGAATTCAAGAACCGATTCGAAGTGAATAAGAGTACCGGACCCGAATTGAAAAATCAAGTGGACTTTGATTCAGTTTTCGGTTATATCCAAATTTTGCTCCTTTCTAGTTGCACCTCGAGTGGTTCTCATCTAGACAGGGCTCAGTTGAGGGAGGATAATTCTGACCTGATTGTTTCGGTCTAGTTTTCGGTTATATCCAATTTTTGCTCCCTTGAGTAGATCCCATTTAGACCGCGCTTAGTTGGGGGAGGATAATCTGGCCTGACCGTCCGGAGTAAACATGTCCAGTTGCAGTTTATATAGAACCAGTTATTAGAATCGAACCAGGAGCGAACTGGTTTTGGTTTCAATTTGAAGATCAAACCGTAAAATATTAGAAATTTTAAAGTTTTAAAAAATTTGAAGACCAAAAGCATGTTTTGGGTTAAACCTGGTTTTAGGGGTGCTTTATGCACAACATGCCTCTCTCTCAACTTGGTTTCTTAAAGGTTAATCACGTCTAACAACAAAGCCTTTTTTTTGTTATGAGAGTGGTCGGTTACACAATTTTTTGTTTTCGTAGAGTTCAATAATGTGTCATACTAACAATTAACTCAATATAAGTTAGATAATTTATTATTATTTTCTTCCGATACTTTTATGTTTTCTTTATATATTTTTAAAATATAGTTTCTTATACCTTTTTACATGAGCTTCTTTTGTCAATCTCTCTACGTGTTCAAATTATTTTAAAGAATTTTTCTTCATGTCACTCTCAATTTGTTTCTAATAACCTCATTTCGTATATAGTCTTATGTAATCACTTATCTATTTGAGAGTCTTTATTTGTATCACAAACATCTTTGTAATGATCAACTGTCTAATACTAAAAATTATATAACGAACCTTTATATTTTATATCATCATCATTTTTTCTATCACTTTAAAAAACTAACTGGTTGATAAATCCAAACTCCAATTTTGTAATTAACATGAGTTTTAATTTAAGAGCATCTCCATGATGATGTAAACTATTGTTCAATTGATTGCTCGTGCCTTACCATGACCAACTTATCTACATTGACGATTCTTAATCTAGTACAACATACTTGTTTACTCTCCATGCAATGTGGGTTCTATCTTCTTTTATATGAGTTTATGCACAACCATTATGTTGTGATTAAGTTGTAAGCCCGAACTGAATTGAACCAAACGGAGCTATACCTAATCCAAAGTGCTCCCGCATAAGAACGCCGCCTCAGAAAAAGGGTAGTTTGGTAATGTGGCACGTTCAGTTATTTTCTAATGGAAGGGAGCAATCCTCACAACCGACCCCAGAGGGTATTTTCGGAATTAGTCGACTCCGTCTAGTACAGTATGTGTGGAAAGGCCTTGTTGTTGTGGTCGCCGGAGCGCTGGGATTCCTGTCGCTCCTTTTATTCGTTTTTCTCTAGCGCAGGAAGAACTAGGAGGAAAGAAGGGAGAAGAATGGCGAACGACCAGATTGGATCTGCCCCGGGCTCAGGGGAGAGCGTGGAGCTCTTCGTCGGTCATGACCGACGCTCAACTGCTCTCTTTGGTCAAAGAGGTCGCGATTGTCGAGGAGGTCAATATCATCAAGGACAAGGTCACCAAGGCTTCGCGAGGTGACCGGATTCTCTCCCCCTTTGTTTCTGCGTCTGGTCCTGGTTTTTCCCGAACAGATGTTTGCTTTAGTTTTTTTCTTTTGATTCTAGTATTATTTATTATAAACTCTTGTCTTTGATCGTCAACTGACGTTTCTTGAGATGTATATGTCAGAAAACAGTACTAAGAATGATTGAACTTCGTTTAAAATATTGTTTTGCTTTTTGGAAATTTTAGGCGTGGATTGATATCCCTTACGGCACGGCAGAAAACTACTATCTTTCTAGCTTTCATATACATGCGCACGCATGAGAAATTCTTCCATGTTTCTTTATACAAAATGATCGCGTTGAGTTGTTCCTGAAGGCAATTTCAGAAACTGTTTGAGTTTCTTCATTCCGGAGGCTGGAATAAGCGCCATTTGTTTTGTTTATCTCTCAAACATGAAGTTTTCAAACCACAGAGAGCTATGAATGTTCTGGAATCGTTTCTTTGAACAATTTCGGTACTGCAATTCGTTATAAATGTAAAAAGACATATAACTACTTTTTAATGGACAAGTTGGACCGATTTCAGGTATTTGGAACTAGTCTTCTTAAGATCCTTGGCCCGTTACGTACCGATTTTCATATCTCGAGATTTGTCACTCACGGAAAATGACGTCTGAAGCGCATCGGAAATTTGAGTTTTTTGCTGTGCGATTGAGTTTGACTCCGATTGTACAAAGTGCGTGCATTTTGAACGTGGTGAGCTTCCATATTGAGATAATTCATACAAGCAAGTTTGATTAGTCAATTTCATATGGTATTATATTATATCGCATGAGTTTAAGTTGAAAGCGAGTGTCACAGTTAAAGAGCTCTTCTCCTTTGATTCTACTGTAATTATTGATAACGAATGTATTTTGTGCGTAATTAACCATTTTGCGTTAGCACTTGCTCTAATCCCGAAGAACCAGCAAGAAATAGTCGGAAGTATCTACATTTTGGCTAAAGGTTGTGGCACACTTTTCTAGGTTGCTGCTTTCTCATATGTCCATTAAGACAGGAAGCGGACAAGGCGATTAATGCATTTCATAACAAGCGAACACTTCCAGGGGTAGATTGCTTCTATTTCCACAAGTTCTTGTGGTTATCATCATTTACATATGAATCTACATTTTGAGTTATAAAATTGAAATTCTCATCTGCATTATTTTTGACTGTGGATGAAATTGAGGATTTCAATATGTTGCTCCATACATGTCGTGGATGTGAGGATGGGATCTACCAACACAACAAGTGCACGATACACAACACTAACAATTTGCTATATGGTTTTATTTATTGATGTTTTATTTCTTGGTGTTGTTGTAATTCATGCTATCATCTCTCTTATTCTGTTCTTCCTGTCTTGCACTAGACAAAGTGACCTCTCATTGTGCTACTGGTTCCACCTGTGGTTTGATGTTTCTTCGGTTTTACCATGCAGGATTGCCTATATTGGTGGCGAAAATGGGGAAATATGTCATTGTACTGCATACATGCATGGCGCTGCCTGAGAAGAAGCCAAACATGTGCGTTTGATCTATTTTGCGATATCTTTTTAATTAGATTGCATGTTTTACACACACTTGCACGCAGACACGCGTGCAACACACATATACATGTACATATACGTACGGATCATATGTGCAATGCACAACGGTGTGCAATAGACAAAAAGCGACTGGGCCCCACCACAAAAGTGGTGCTGTGATGGTGGGCCCCGGGTCACTTTTGCCTATTGCACATGTTGTGCATATGAGACACCCTTCGTGTGTGAAGGTTTATTCTGATGTGTATCTTCCAGTACCACCATACGGTAGAAACAGGTAAGCAGAATGTATGTGTACGTGATTGGTGCGTATATGCGTGAAGGATTGCATGCCTGTATGTATGACAGAGGGGTACAAAAATTGTATATAGTAACGTGATAATGATACTAATAACATATCGAATAGTCGGGCATTAAAAAATATCTTGTTCATTCATAAAGTTTGGTGGATTTTCTTTGGCTTGGGAGTTGCAAATGTTTGATTGAATGGAATGTGTTATTTTTCAGGCTTCCAGTCCAATGCAGGTGAAGTATGCTGATGGGGAGTTAGAAAGACTAGGTGAAGTTTGATTCTCCAATACGTTCCAACTTCCGTTGCATGCACATCTGAGCTTGTCCATGTTTTGATTGCTAATGACATTATTATCAATACAGAACACAAGCTTTTCATTGGAAGGCTTCCAAAGACTGTTTCAGAAGCCACGGTTTCTGCTCTGTTTTCAACATATGGAAATATCAAAGATCTACACATTCCAAGGGGTTCTCAAGAAACGAGCAAAGTCAAGTTCAGTTTGTTTCTTCCGTTTTTTTAATTGCTTCATTCAATTTGTTCGTGGTTTTAGTTTGATTTAGCTTTTTATTCATTTTCGTGTATGCAGGCTGTGCTTTCTTAAAGTTTGAAACAAAAGAACATGCTGTTGCTGCTAGAGAAGCCCTGAATGGGAAGCATAAGATGGAGGTTTGTGCCTCTTTTTCTTTAGAACTATACTAGACTGCACCTAGTGTGGAAAAAGGTTTGGTTGTTGTAACCATATCCGACTGCAGGATTGTACTTAGAGCAAATGAATGTAATACTGCACAGTCTTTTCTGTTGATTAATTTTCAATATGGTTGGGCCCTTTCCTTGTAACTTTATTAGATGGGGCGTGTAGAGCAGAATGCACGTGTCCTCACTTGGGCTTTACCGTGAGGAGGGTTCCCCTCCACAACAAAAGACCGTATAAACTAAATGGCATGTAAAATATCATTACGATTCTCAGTCTAGCTGGTTTTTATTTTTATCTCTGTCTCTTAAAATGAAAGTGCTCCTGAAAAACTGGTTAAATGATCTCGTATTTTTTTGGTATGTCATTCTTCTTGGTGCGTTTACTCCCTGCACTACAAAGTACAAACAGAGTTAAATTCTTTGATTGTTTTTTCTTGCAGGGTTCTAGTGTGCTTCTGGTTGTTAAATGGGCTGATACTGAAAAAGAAAGGCAGGCTCGTGAGGCTCAAAAAGCTCGATCTCTGCTTCCGAATATGCAATTATCTGGTTCAGCACAACAGTGTTGCATAATTTGGGCCTTGCCAATGGGCTATATGCCTCCTTACAGTAGATTCGGTTATCAAGTTTGAACTGCTTTTAACTGTCACGTGAATGAGGGTTTGCATGCAGGATACTAATGCGTGTGTGTGTAGGATACAGCATTTTCTATATATATACATACATACATATATATATATATATACATACATATATATATATATACATATATATACATACATATATATATATATATACATACATATATATATATACATACATATATATATATATATACATATATATACATACATATATATATATACATATATATACATACATATATATATATATACATATATATACATACATATATATATATATACATATATATATATATGTATGTATGATAATGTGCGTGTGTGTGTTTGTGCGAGTAATGTGCTTGCCATCTTAAGAGATGGACGGTTGAGATATGATAATGTAAAGCATATTAGACTTTTCCTCTCTCTCTCTCTACATATATATATATATATATACACACATGTATATATATTTATTCACTCTGTGTGTGAGTCTCCCTTATTATTGATTTTATGGTACTTTTTAATGTAAGAGCATGTTTTGTTAAAGGTACCTGGAACTTACGGGCTTTTGCAATATCGGTTGCCATCAATGCAAAATCATTCTGGCTTTCAGAACATTGTTCCAGATGATAATCAAGGAGTTGGATTGCATGGTATAATACTGCTTGTAATGTATAACTTCACTACCTTTTCACTATGAGTGCTTAAAATGGCAATGGATTGGTATGTCTCATGTGCTAGGCCTCCAGTACTCTATGGCATATCCTGGCGGCTTGATGGGTCAAAGACCCTTGACAAGTCCACCTGGTTGGGTACAGCCCAAGCTAGTTAACAATAGTTCAGCCTCGGAAAATATCAATACAATCTCCTCGGTACAGGTTGAAGGTCAGTAAAACTAATGTTGTAATTCTTGAGAAGCGCAACAGATAATCGATAATGATAAACAATAAGCAAAGATGAAGAGAAAATGTTGAGATTGGAGGAGGGGCAGACCCTTCAATGGAGGCCACCCCCCTTTCTCTTTTTCTTAATCTAAGACTCTTAACCCTAATACAAAACATTCAATCCTTATATAATGAGCTTTTAAACATAAAATGACCAAAATACTCTTAGTACTATGGCAATTACAATAATACCTAAAATATTAAAATTACTAAAACTATTACTAAAAAACAGATTCTTCAACAACTTACAGCCAACTGGGGTACTTATTTGTTTCAATTTTATGGTGTGAGTAGTGATTATTTCAGTATCGATGATTTATAACTTTATATAGATATCTCCCCTGGAACAGGCCCTCCTGGAGCAAATCTTTTTATCCATCACATTCCTCAAGAATTTGGTGATCAAGGTCTTGCAAACGCTTTCCAAGCTTTTGGTGGGGTATTAAATGCAAAAGTCTTTGTTGATAAAGCAAATGCTTTGGTAAGCAGAATCCTCATCTCAGTATATTAGATAGTGCATTTATGTCATCATGATAATTATGTTTTATCATTTTGTAGATTTCGTCAGCTACGACTCCCCAGTTGCAGCACAGATGACCATCAATATGATGAATGTTTTCCAGTTGAGTGGTACGAAGTTGAAGGTACAGCTAAAGAGTGATAACAAACAAAAGCAAGCCCTACTGATGTGCAACACGATCTTACACTGTAATGAACAAAGGAATCACATTGGACACAGTGTTGGTGTTCACCTCCACATTAGCATCTGTTGTGGGCCACATGGAAGGTGGTTTACGGTACTGTATGCTAATCCAGACCATTTCATGAAGGTGGGAATTTGCAGTTCCTTACTGGTGTCCACGTCCTTTTTGAAAATTATATTGTTTGCAAAATTTTGCACCTTGAAGGCTGTATTTATAGACTGTGAACATTGATTATTTGATCCAATTAAAATTTTCATTTTTTGTTCCACATATTATTTGTATTATGTGGCCCGCTGCAGATTCCATTAGTCATTTGGCATTTTTCAGGTTTTTGTTTCTGAGAAACAAGGGAAAGTTTCTAGCCACTCCACTGTGCCATTAATTGACATTGTCCTGATCTTTCAAGTCCATCTGAGATGAGACATTTTGTTTGCTTGAAATTCTTAGGATATGCTTTATGGGGTGTGTAATGTCTCGTGTATGTGAGACTTTTCTCCCCGTGTTCCCTTTCGTGTAAGCCAGTCTTCTCATTCCCATTGTTGCTGTTATCCACAAGTCTGTTGGATATGTTGAGTGGCTACCGGTGTTAATACCCAAGCATTGTTCTTAATTTGGTGTTTTAAAGACCAAAGTTGTGTGAAATGCTTTGTTCATGTGTTGGAGCCTCGTACCAGTGTGCAGTAAGACTTCAGGTACCACGTGCCTTGTTCTTGTGATTCTGTCCTTCGTCATGTTTTTCATTGGGCCGTTCCATTATTCCACCCATTTTCAAGATTCATATGGATGTTTTAATGATGAATTACTTCCATCAGATTTGGGGGGAGTATTGTATCTTACAGTCAACAAGCCCCTTCTTATGGTTGATGTTCATTGTGTCTAATTCTGTTTATCTATTAATTGTCTCAGGTAACAGCTTGTTGCGTGCTATGACACCCTTTAGGCGTTCTTTTCTCCTGGGAAACAACTTTGTGAGGTAGATAACATGCAGCTTGACAAGTTCTCTGAAATTTTATCTGCTAATAGCAAGCATGAATTAACTGTTATTATATTTGAGTTTATGTGGAAAACATCAATATGTATACATGCTGAAAACCTTTTGCATTATTACGCTGAGTTCATGACTAAATTGTATCTTAACTTTTCCTACACCTTTCTGTTTCATGTGCTCTGAAGGAAATTCCCCCCTCTCTCTCTTTCCTGATTAACTGTTACAGGGAAATTGTTACAGTTGTTTAGGTGCCCTAAACTACCGTTCCTGCATGTCGCACATCATAGATAGCTTACAGTTGCTTATGTTGACTAAATCTTTTGATGTTTTCTTATGGTATTCCACACTATGGTTTAAGTTTATAGACATTTGTTGGCTGCCGCACATGAAGGTTTTCACTCGATACATGTTTTGATGTCACCAAACCGAGTTTGAGGCTCTTTTGATAAGCTTAAGACAGAAATGAATGTGTTAGTAACCTAGTTAACGATCCATGGGTTTCCCCTGTGTCTCGAATGTATGTTTTGTTTGCACTCATCCGCCTAGAAATGATGTCTCCCGTTCAGCGATGCCATTATAAACTGTCTTATACTACCATGGTTAGTAACTAAGACATTTTGTTCTCTTCACTATTCTTGACATGCACACTGCCGTGGATATGCTCAGGTATGTATTCTAACCTTTCTTATAATAAACTTGTAGAATGTTATATCTTATAAAGTTTTCCATGTTCGTTCCCATTTTTGACATCTGACTTGTTCGCCTATTGCCTCTAAAAAATGGTTTAGTTTGGAATTATATCCTTGGGAGTTTGACACTAATTCTCCAAATGCAGGAAAACAGGTTATTGTCAGCTGAAATGTTTTTGGTGGCCGAGGTCATTCCTTTGCTGGAAAGGTTAAAACTTGAAAACACATCGATTTGAGTTCAAGATTATATTTGTGGCAGATGATTCTGTTGATGGAAGGTCAGTTCTGTAAGTGGAATTCTAGTATGCTACAAAGAGGAGGCTGTTTTGATGCAGCTGCACAATGATGGACCTCAAAGAAAGAGAAGTTCCAAATGGAAGCTGAATGATGTTCTGCGAACACAAATGCCATTAATATGACGACTTATTGCTGCACCTTCAGTTCACCCTGCTGTATAAGCGGCATGCTCGGAATCACTCAACAGTAGTTACTGGTCTAGCTTGTCTTAGCAGGCAGACGCCTGAACAAAACACGTCAATCCCTTGCAGAGGGGGCGAATGCGGCCTAGCCTTAGACGGGAGGTCGGCTCTGATAAGGAGAAAGGTGGATGGCATCATGGCTACATTAATATGTTCAATTGAATGGAGCCTCATAAACCGTCTTGTGAGTTTTACCTATCCTAGTTCTTCAGTCTTGTTATGTTACGTCAATTGTTGAGCAAGTTATTAACCATTTCCATGAAGTTTCCTTTTTCTTTATCATTCTAACAATACATACATATGTTTAGTAAGGTATATACATGTTGAATATTTACATCAAATATCCCAGTCAGATCAGACGGCTCGCTTTCTAGCATGATGGTTTTGACCATTTTCATGTGTGCAAAGTCGGATTGACGAGGCAGTACTGCACGTGATCCCCAAAGCTGAAGGCAAGCTTCTTTTGAATAATGAACAGAACTTCTCCTTGTCATGATGTTGACAGTAAGATGGTCTCTGATGGTCTCGATTCTGATTCCACTCCGGTGCAATCCCAGGTCCAGTTGGGTCCAGTTCCAGTTCGGTGGTGGTCCCAGTTCTGATTTTTGGGTTGTGGTTGAGTTCTAGATTTGGTTTGGTGTTCCATTTTGAAAACCTTGTAGAAAAAATGATAATTACAGAAGAGTGAGTTTGCTTTAAAATTGTTAAACATATATAAAAAAGAAAACCAAATTAAAGGCAGAACAGGTTGTTTCGGTTCTGGACTGGGTTCAAGTTCTGGTTTGATGCAACTTTTGGATAGGGAAGCTTATGCAACCAAACTGGGAAGGTCCGTGGTTCGGTTTTGCGCTTGGGTACCAATTTTGGTTTTGGCTGTTTGCAGATCCGGTTGAGTTCCTGTTTGAATTGTGGGGCCAGGTCCAAACTGGCCATGTCTAGGTTCAGTTTACACCTTATTGCTTCCAGCTTTTCTTTTGGGAATTGGTAATAAGTTGTTACTTTTGGATTCAGGTCAATCAGCACTTAATAAAATAATAATCTTAGTATATTCTATGTTGAACTGTAGTTATGGAGAAGCCTATTTCCCTTATAATGCTGCTTTTCTCATGAGGGCCAGACTCAGATCAGATCCCAGTATTACTGAATTCAACTTCATTGGATTCTGCATATTCAAATCCACAATCAGACAACTTTGCACAAGCCAACCAAATCCAAGCTCGGCAAGTTCAAGCTTGTCTCACCGAGCTACAAGCCATATCTTTGTGTAGAACAAGCTGAGAAGGCTGAGTCAAACTAAGCAGCTCAGCTGATTTTGCAGCTCCACCAATTAATTAGTGCAAGTGGATGGAAAGGGAGGCCATTTAAGCGCTAATTTTTGGTTGGAAAGTCTAACTCATGACCGGATTCACCTGATCATGTGACCTAGTTGTTCCTTCTGGAGAAGCTTCACTGTCGACATGCATTCATTTATCATCTTTCGTGCTCAACCAATTTCTTTAAAATTAGGCTTCTTCAACTCATCGCCCAACTTGTCATTCATCTCGTAGCGCAAGTATTCTAGGAGTTTTGACTTGTTACACACACATCTTGTAGCGTAAGCATTCTAGAAGTTGACTTGTTTTACACACATTTATTTATTTATAGAGAGAGATGAGTAATGGTAAATCATGGCCGGTTTGGAACTGGTCTGGCGGTTCAAACCGGAACCAAACCGGTTTCGGAACTGTCGGTAACCGGAACCAGCTGAACCAGCCCCAGAACCAGAACTGGACTTGGATACTCCCGGTTCGGTCATGGTTCATTCTTTTTCGGCTTGAAACTGGAACTGATGGTTTTAAACCTCTTTTAAATAGAACATATATTTTTATGGATAGTTGAGACCTGTTATTTCTTAAAAAAAAAAAACTGTTTCAGAACAGTGACACGAAAAGTTTAGTTGGGTGTGAGTTGACCTGATTTTGACACGAACCAATATGACACTGAACACAATTGCTAGCACATTCAAACACGACACAAGCCAAAGGTATGTGTTCGTATCCATCTAAAGTAGCACAAAAAGGAAAAACAATGTTTTTGGATCTACCTGTCTCCGTCATGAATGTAAAATGATAAGATGGAATTTTCACAAAAAAAGCACCCACTAACTACATGGTGACACTAAGAGTTGAATTTAATGACCTTGTTATCGTGGGCTTCTAATATTAGTATATATATATATATATATATATATATATATATATATATATATATATATATATATATATATATATATATATATATATATATATATATATATATATATATATATATAGAGAGAGAGAGAGAGAGAGAGAGAGAGAGAGATCAGTATTGGTAAATGCATGGTGTCTCTCAATATATAATCTTGAATAAATATCCTCAATTGGTTAATCTTTGATACGGATAGTTGAAAAGATAGAACAAAAAGCATTTAAGTATATTAAATATAAAGTATACAAATTATAGTGATACTTTTTTAATTTAATTTAAATCTTCACTATTTATCATGCATAGATGGTACAAGATTATGCACTAAAAGATATTATATATTTACCTAGACATGTCTGATTTCGAGTAAACTGAAAGTAATGACATGAGAACATGTAGAGTGGGACACATCGTGATTAAGCCCATTAAAGTTTTTGTTACAATCAAACAATGGCTAGAAACCATAGATTATCTATTTAGACACATCCTGACTACATCAATTAATCAATAATCTCATTTTTATTAGCTAGTTTTTTGATAATTCCAAATGATTCAACAGAAGTGGCGGTACCAACTCAATTATGGGTTCAGGCCAACAATAACATTTTTGGCGTGGTTCATGTAATTTATTAGTATTCCTTGCACGGTTTCCTATCCTATTCTCTCTGCTAAAACCAGATCCAATCTCAAAAAACTCGTGGTCCACTCATGTGCTTGTTAAAGCTCGTGGTCCTTTTAGCTGTTAAACGAGATTAAAAACGAGGTGAGCTACAAACAAGCCAGTCTCGTTCAGGTCGGCTCAAGCAGCTCTAGATGGACTCCTCTCTTATTTCAGGTCGGCTCAAGAGAGAGAGAGTGCTGGCCATATTGAAGATGACGACCTCCTCTAGAAGGGATTTAGAGAATAGAAAAATGATTACCGTCGACGAGATGGACACCATCCAGCTGACATTAAGCAGCAAATCTCGGTTCACCATCACTTTCATTTGATTGTTCTCCTTTCCCGTTCTTATAAATTTCAACACCCTTTTCGTGCACAAAGTCTAATCATCATTCATACAAATCTCTCTCTCTCTCTCTCTCTCTCTCTCTCTCTGCGCGCGTGTGTGCGTGCATGTATGTGTAGAGATGTATAGATGGAGTGCCGGCAGAGATATGACATCTATGGACTCGAAGTGAGCGATGACACTGAGTTTCATGTAACGTCCATGGTGGCAAATGAAGGGCATCCATCCATCTTTGAAGATGATGCTGAATCATGCAGCAGTAATCCTGAACACCAAATTGACAAAAAGGATGATGAAGACGAACACCAGCGGATCACTCAAACTGACAATAACATCAGATTAAAGGTTGGCAAGAAAAGATCAGCTGCAGCCCAGCCTAATATCATTGTGGAAAAAAAGAAAGCGATCGCCGACCACTCGAGGAACTGTCTTAAAAGCGCAAGGAAAGAGCAGAAACAAGAAGATGATTATGATGATTTGAAGAAGCGGGAGATGGAAATCAATAAATTGTTTTGGGAAGCTTGCTTATCTATAGGTTTTGCTGATATTTGATTTCTATGCATATAACTAAAAACCTATATTATCTTCAGTTCTACTCATGGATTGCATGAATTCTGCAATTTATTACGATTGTCAGTATAAGATTGCAGGTCCAGCAACAACGCTTTTGTATATGGTCTAGAATAAGTTTTCTCTGATTGCAGAAGATGTTCATGCATTAACGAGTTTGAGACACGGATGGAAATGGGGCGGTCGGCCATGAGTAAGCCTGGCCCCTAACAAAGCGGGCATAGAACAACCATCGTCGTCGAAAATTCAAAAGGTTTATCGTAGTCGCACAAAGAGCAATTGCTCATCTTCATAGCGGGGTTGGCTCACAAGTTGAAGTCATAAGTTCGATACCAGGGGCATGCATCTCGCCGAAGCTTCAGCTTCCTTCCCCATTGTACAAAGAAATAACTGGTTTACTATAGTTGGTGAAATTGTTTAAATTATTAAAAATCAAATAATTAATTAGAGATATTACTAAGTGTTTGTGTATAAGTTATTGAATGACTACTTTCGACGACTCCGGTTTTTCTGTGGGCTCTCGCTTTCTTCATCTTCAGTTTAAAGAATAAAATAGCGACTAACAAAAGTCACATTAATGGAGATATCGGTGAAGAGGCTTATTCAGTAACATAGTGTCTCGGGATCAATTGAATCCTTTATGTTTCTTAAAATGTAAGTAAAAGTAGAAATTCAACCCAGTATTGTCAAGTTTTGAATCGACCACATACAATCAGTCAAATTTAGTGACAAGATCATGGCGATCAGTCAAATTTAGTGACAAATTCATGGCGTCCAGGTAAATGTTCTATCACAAGCGAAGAATTGTCCACCCATGTCTCTAATCAAAGGGAAGATGGTGCCTGCTTTATTATTAGTGAGAGCTTCTTCAGTGCAACTTTGAGGTAATCTAGAGACGGTCAACATTTTCATCCTTTTAGCATGTCCGTGATGGGGGTATTGACAACAAAATTGATTTTTCTTTTTGTCACAAAGGGAGGCCCGCCCACCTTGTCCCGGTGTTACTGGGGGCAGGCTTTCAAGGGAATGTGACAAGGTATACATATATATATACATATATATATATATACATATATATACATATATATATACATATACATGTATACATACATATATACACATATATGTATATATATATATATATATATGTATATATATATATATATGTATATATATATATATGTATGTATATATATATATATATGTATATGTATATATATATATATATATGTATATGTATATATATATATGTATATGTATATATATATACCTTTTAAAGAGTGAGGCAGTGCGGGTCGCGGCAGGTAGGGTGTAATAATAAGTCTCAAGTGCAGGGCGGGTGCGGGTGGAGCGAAAACCTGCCCCATTGCCATTCATACTAACATTCACCTGCACCCCAAGGAGCAAGAGCTTCAAAGCGCCCTGCCATTGAGGTAAGCCTCTGGTCAAGGTTGTCGTTGTCACGGCAAAGCATGGTGAAGGTGCCCAAGGTCTTATACTGGAACTCCATTCGTATCACCTTTATCTTCTTTTTCTCACAACAAGCAATAGCTTGCCTCGCTAGGAGGTTGACACACAAGATGAAGATAGTGAGTTCAATACCCAGGGATTGCATCAGACTTTCGTTCTCTCCTTTGTACTTAGCGTAGGTTTGATTCACAGTACCATGAGGGTTAGACCTATCATTTTAGGTACTGGAACTACAGTTTCATGAGCCTATTTTTGTTAAAAAAAATTGACCCATGTCAGAGGGTGGGCCAAATAGCTTGGGCCTTATCTTAGCACTCATTCAACCCGTTGTTTGTCCTACACTCCCTCTCCTTTAACTTCGTTCGACCTGCTTCTTCGCTTTTGCTCCACCACTCGCCACTGATCTTGGTCCTCGTTTTTGTCCACTGCAATGCCGCCTCTAAGGAAGGCACCAAGAGAAGCAGCAAAGTAAAGAAGAAGAAGATTGAGTTCTTGGGTTTTGATTCTTCCGTGTGTCCGTGTGTTGGTTCCTAGAGCTTCATGTCTATCTCTTCTTTGGAAAATCATTATGACTTCTTAGGTTTTGATTCTTTGTGTCTGTTCTCAATGATCATACGAGTTATTATATTTCTTTTTGTTTTACTTAAAGTTGAA
The DNA here is from genome assembly GCA_036023115.1 of Brasenia schreberi. Classification (NCBI taxonomy): domain Eukaryota; kingdom Viridiplantae; phylum Streptophyta; class Magnoliopsida; order Nymphaeales; family Cabombaceae; genus Brasenia; species Brasenia schreberi. Next base: position 2,570,022 of record JAYKKT010000046.1, read on the forward strand.
GACGAAGTGTTTGAGGAGAGGGGTGAAAGAGATGGTGAAGAGCATCAAGTATGACAATAAAGTGCACTCTAAACTTAACTTTCTTAAGGATATGGTGAAGTTTTATGTAGATCTTATAAGAAAAAAATTTGTTCACTGCATGTGCTTGGTTTTGTCTATAGATGAAAAAATTTGTCACGAATTATCTCATTCTAAATCTATTAGGGTTCCAGTATCTATATTTTTCCTACCTGCAAATGACTTTTCTTCCTTGCATTTAAGTGGAAGTTGAATGTTGATTGTTGAGAAAAAGCAGTTTTTTTATTGCCCTGCTTGATTAGTTTCTAGTTTTTACGTATTGTATGTTAGGAAAAAGAAAAAGGTCATTCTTGAATGGATCTCATTTCTTCGTCATAATTTTTTTTTGTGTTTGCATATTACTTATCATTGCAGGAAACATCTTCCCAATTGATGTCATCAAACTAAAGAAATTGAAAAAACAACCAACTTCAAGAATCACTATTTACCCAAGGTTGATGAGGACGTTAGAATGATTTCAACAAAAGCACCAGTTACATTTGCAAAAGCCCGTAAGATCTTTATATTGAAATCCACACTGCACGTTCCACATTGCGGTGAACTAAATTAAGTACTTTGCATAAAACACAATCGAAAATGCATCAGCATAAATTATGATTTGTTGGCTTTTTTTGTGTTCATATTTGATGTAGAATATAAACTCAGACCACTTCACATGGGATATAAGGTGCATGTTTTGAAAAGACTACTTTTTGAATTATATGTGCACAAGTTGGTTGCATTTGATTTCTGTTAATAGATAATTATATTGACAGCAAGTGGAATGAGGCTTGCTTATGATATGCCCTTTCCATTACCTAACTTGCTTGGACTTTTGTTAGCTTCATTTTTGTGCAACCGGAAGGCTGAAGCTATATGTATATTACTGGGTATCAAGCTTCAAACTTGATGCAAATAAGCAAACTAGTGACTTCTAAGATGTTGAGGATAATGAAAAGAGTACCGTAGACTCATACGGAGAGCGTAATGTAAATATAATATTGAAAAAGAAAAGCCAGAAAAAAGTTCCGGCTCCATGCAAATCAAACATAGAACTAACAAAAAGCAAGAACTAGAGTATCAGGTCTATAAACAAATCAAACATGAAGCCATGGTTTTCAGTTCTATTTGGACTTAAAACTACAATTCCAGTACCCAAGGCTTGATACCTTGAATCAACCACACCTTTTAAGGGCCTGCCAGCAACAATGTGTGGCCATGAGAGTGCATATTAGATAAGTGGGTGTCATAAAATCTCATGAAAATTAGAAACGTTGAACGAGAGCTGCTAATAATGTCAACTAATTCGGCTGTTTATTCATTTATTTGATTGCTTTTTAGGAAAGATGAAGTGGGTCGATCGATCTCATTTTCTTAAAGGTAACAATGACTTGTACCTAAATTGTTTGTGCCCTAGAGATATCCCGGTCGTTCACTTCAAAAGCAGACACATCGCTTTCATGAAGAATCCATATCGAAATAAACCAAAATGAGTCAAGCTGCTCACAAGTTACTTAAGCTCACGTAAGAAAATTCAAACTCGAGTGGACTTTGTTGAGTTAGTGTTGCCTGTGAACCGAGCTGGAGCTTGCCAATACTCAGCTCAAAAAACTTATAATCCTAATTGAGTATATAAATATAAAAATATATATATATATATATATATATATATATATATATATATATATATAGAGAGAGAGAGAGAGAGAGAGAGAGAGAGAAAGGAGGGGGTATTAGATTCTCATTCACACTAAAGCATCCATCTTCAACATTGAGTGGTTGAAGTTTGAATCTAAAAAAGCATAAATGTACATTTGAATCATACTCTTGCAAGAAGTATATATATATATTTTCTTTTTGAATCATACACTTACAAGAGGTACTCTTTTAAGTTGACGTCTTTAACAATATTAGAGCTTGGATTGATGTGTTGATGTGCGGATTAATTATATACATGTATCAATGAAGTATAGTATTCATGAGAACTTTGATTCCAAGTAGCGGCACTCTCCCCATCCTCTTCTATAACTGTTCTATGTGTGGCAGAGTTCCCGTAGCTAAGAGAGCTGCAATTATTGGATGAAGGAACCACAATGGCCAAACACACTCTACCGATGATTCTGTTACCATATTTCCTTCATTTCTTCGCTCCGAATCATGTTACAGACGGGTTTCCTATACAAGCAACTGCTCACCATATTGCGTTCATCCGCATCATCCGTGAACCTACTAAGACAAATCCACGCACAGTTTGTTCTAAATCCGATTCTACGACCAAGCATTCAAATTATCAACTCCATGATCCATGCTTACTCTCTCACCACGGTCCCCAGTCAAGCATTCAACTTCTACGTAGCTCATGCGCACCAGTTTCGTCCCAACAATTTCACCCTGCAATTTCTTCTCAAAGCTTGCTCTCGCTCCAGGTCGGTTTTGGAGGGAGTTCAAGTACATACTATCTGTTTGAAATCGGGATTTCATTCTTATACTTTCCTTCAGAATGCTTTCATCCATCTCTATTGTGTTTGTGGTCAGCTGGGTCTTGCACGGGCAGTATTTGATAGAATTTCGCAAAGAGATCTGGTCTCTTTCAATTCTATGATTCATGGGTATGCTGAAGTTGGGGATATGGAGGCTGCCTTTGAATTGTTTCAGCAGGTTCCTGATCCTAATGTTGTTACGAGAACAGCGATGATTGTGGGTTATGCAGCAAGGCGTGAGATGGATACTGCAAGGAAAATGTTTGATGAAATGCCTGAACGCGATTTGGCATCTTGGAATGCCCTTATTGCATGTTACGCCAAATATGGGCACCCAGTTGAATCTATGGTCCTATTTAGGCAGATGCAGGAGTATGGCATCAGGCCCAATTCAGTGACGATCACAACTTTGCTATCATCATGTGCCAGCATTGGCGCCTTGGATATGGGCAAGTGGATGCATGTTTACATAAACAAGAATAAATTTCATTTAGACTTCCATCTGGGTTCTGCGTTGGTAGATATGTACGCTAAGTGTGGGCACATCAACTTGGCTTTAGAGGTTTTTGAATCTCTAAAGGCGAAGAATATTTGTACATGGAATACCATGATCAATGGCTTCGCAATGCATGGGCATGCTGCACAAGCACTGGACTTGTTCAACCGCTTGTTAGTTGAGGGAACTTTATGGCCTGATGAGGTTACATTTGTAGGAGTTTTCTTGGCATGTAGTCATGGAGGATTCGTCAATGAAGGCTTAAGACACTTTCACCACACTGCTAAGAAATATGGAGTAAACCTGATTCTGGAGCATTATGCCTGCATAGTTGATCTTTTAGGACGTTGTGGTTTGCTCAAGGAAGCAGAGGAAATTATCAAAAGTATGACAATTGAACCAGATATGGTTGTCTGGCGGGCATTGTTGGGTGGCTGCCGATTGCATAAGAATCTAGAACTTGGAGAGAGAGTAATTGTAGAAATGAATGCCAGAGGCAGTGGAGACTATGTTCTTCTCTCTAACATGTACGCCTCTGCAGGCAGATGGGCTGACGTTGAGAACGTGAGGAGAAAAATGAAGGAGAAAGGAATTAAGAAGGAACCTGGTTGTAGCTTAATTGAGATTGATGATACTATACACGAATTCATTTCAGGAGACAAGTCTCACCCTAGATATGCAGAGGTATGTGCAAAACTAGAAGAATTGGCATTGAAGATGTCTGCAGAAGGTTACCTAGCGGAGACAGAGTTGGTATTCTATGACATAGATGAGGAAGAGAAAGAGCAAGCTCTTGGTCATCACAGTGAAAAGTTGGCAATAGGTTTAGGGCTTATAAGTACAGCGCCTGGGTTGACACTTAGGATTGCGAAGAATCTCCGTGTGTGTAGTGATTGTCATTCTGCCACCAAACTCATTTCCAAGATCTCTAATCGTGAAATCATAGTTCGAGACCGGGTTAGGTTCCACCATTTCAAGGATGGAGCGTGTTCTTGTAACGATTACTGGTAATCAAACAAGCCAAAGGCTTGGATTGATCAAGGTTCTTTACATGCGTGTGTTTTATTGGTTTATTTACTCCAGCTGGATGCTTGACTGAAGATTGTAAAGCCTGGGTTCTCTGAGGATTATCGAGGTTCACTAACATTCAATTCAAGACTCCTTGGAGGAAAAAAAAGATTAGGGTTCATGCTAAAAGTTGGTGCTTACATACTTCTATTCTTCAAGGTATGGTTCATTTTCACATAATTTAAGGAGACTTTAGGACGGTTATGCTGTAGTTCTGGATGTGCAAACAACACATGATGATATTGCGTATAAACAAAAGAAAGCTAGTGTATATAACCAAATGATTCTTAACTTCAACCCTTGGTATTTTTCTCAAAGCATTATGCATGATCTTCCAACTTAGTGCGAATCTAAAAACTCTGGTGCAATATATCATTCAGACACAGACATTATGTTCTTGTTTACATAAGTGCAGGTTCAGTTTCAAGCAAGGTCGTCCTTTATTCCCGAAAACAAATCTCTCCTACAGCACTGGAACAATTTTTCTAGTGAAAATAAATAAGCTGTCACCTTCGTAGAAGGTCTAAAAAGCGTTGGAAGGAAACCACAAAAATATGCTCTTGGAATTTTCGAGTTCAATGCTAGTAAGAGAAAAGATAGAGCACAATGGTGAATAATAATCCACATAGACAACCCTACTTGATGTGGAAAAAAGGCTTGGTTTTGGTTTTGGTTTTGGTGTCACTCCCGTACTGCCCCCCCTCCCCCCCCAAAGAACTTCGCATAGACACTGTCACGGCACCAAGAGAGCCTACCTGCTGAGACCCAAGCACCACTCAACCCAGAGTGGCTCGTCAAGGGATAGTGGGTCTAGTAGCGGATCCCCTTGGATCTGCTAGAAGTCGAATAAGCGGGAAGGGGTGTCCCGCTAAGAGTCCTTGTGCAAGTATCCTAAGTGTGTCATTGTGACATGCCTCTTTGTGATATAAAAAGGATCCGGTTTGTGCCGAGTCTCATTTGGTCATCCTTAGAGAGAGAGAGACGGGAGCTTTGAAGGGAATGCAAGGTGAAGGAGTCTAGGATGCCCCTTGAGTCGACCACCAAAATCTTCGTCTTTCCGTTATTTGAACCGGACTGTCAATGGATAAGGCCGCCAGGCGGCTTCCCAATACAGTCGTATGGATTCCTTTTGAAGGCTTAGTTGACTGGATCAATAAAACGTAACCCCATGTTAGGACTTTGGCGTTGAAACAAAGTTTCAATCTTTGTGGTGTGGTTCGATCGAATGAAAATGTTGAAGTGCTGGTTGGCTCCTGAGAGCCAATAACGGTTGCTGCAAGGATTGTGGTAACAGACACCTCCATCTATTTGGGTTGGATGTGGTAAACAAAGATCCAATGATGCACAACTAGGCCTTTTTTCTGCTCCTGCTGATCCCGCCAATCTCGTGTAAAAGGTCTCGAGTGAGATTGGATGTGGTAAACAAAGTTGAAAAACCCAAATAATTTTCTAGGAGCAATTCGCAGCGATGCTTCATCATCACGACCTCTTTTCCATCAGCTACCGCCTTCAAAATTCACTCATAACTACCACCAGCACCAGCTATTACCACCTTCATCACCACCATTATCCGACAATGTTACCACCACCATCGTTTCTTACAACCCTAAAATAAGTTCATCCATACTATTTTCTTTATTTTTAGACAAATTATCTAAAGATAACTTGGTTTTTATTACATGTACCACTTAAAGATAACATCAATAGAGGATAAAATGAGGAAAAATCGTTTAAGATGGTTTAGATATATAGAAAGGCAACCTAAAGATGCTCTTGAAAAAAGATAGGAAAAACTAGATTGTGAAAATGTTAGAGAAAGAGGACGACTACTTGGAAAGAAACAATAAAGAATAATCTAGTTTATATTGAGTTAACTGCTAGCATGTCACATATAAAGCCATATGAAAACAAAGAATCAATGTAGCCGACCCCATCTAGTATGGGAAAAAACTTAGTTGTTGTTGTTGCTGTTGTATACAACTTGAAGATCCAAACAAACAGTGGTGATTCGCGTTGGCCTGTTGATCAAGGTTTCAAACTTTAACGAGAGTCGAGTAATCGATGCTATTCAAATCCCAGATGAAACTTATCTGTTTTCTAAAAAGTAAAGAAACTAGTTATGTCACACTGGATTCAATTCAATAGTCATAGCCTTGATATAACAAAATCCATTTATTCGGGCATATGGCAATCAAATTCAGTATCTTGCTACCGGAAATTTAAAATCAAACAGATAATCTAAATTGGATTGGATTATTTACATACAAAATACAACCTGATTATGCATGACCAGATCGAGTCAATTTTAGTTTTACTTAAGATCTAAGCTGTTGAATCCCTGATAAAAATCCTTATGACAAAAGGTTCTCCCTGACAAATCTGTTGGTCGGTTTTCAAAAAGGAAAATTGATAGGGCCCAAGACAACTCATCCACACTTCATATGGAACAGACTATTTATGCCAAAAATATTCGTTGTTTACAAGTAAAATCTAAGTAATGTAACAGGTTCAATTCCTAGGGGTGCTAACGTTCTCATGCCCATAGAGCCATTAGAACGATGGTTGCAGTCTTCAGGCTTTATGGGACAGAGGCTCTAGTGTGACAAAGAATCCCAGTGGGTTTTTAAGTCCTTTTTTTTAGAGGGCAGGCCTACTAGTTATATTTCTACAAAAAATATGTTAATTTTACCAATTAAGAGGATGATCCTTTCAAGATGCCCAATGCTAACTTAGCTAATTTCATTAATTATATTGCTATAAAGTTAAAATCTATATCAAGCTTTCTAAATCAAATCTTTTATTGAAGTTTCTATGATAACTCATCTTTAAACAATAAAATGTTTAAAGTTCAATATATATGGGGTTGGAAAAAAAGGTACAACCCAAAATCAAACTCAAAGATCACCCGAAAAGTCCTGTGTCCACCCAAACTAATATGAGAGAAAAATATGGAGAGTTATTCTGGGTGACCTGTTCTCGACACAAGTATGGCACACAATTGCAAAGAATAAAATGGTTAACCGTCCAACACAGATATACATTCACCAAAATCAGTTTGTATCCGACTTGAACAGTTTCCGACCCGAAGACCAATGTCACGACACAAACATGACCAGAAACACGAAATTGCGGGCCCCTGTACATAAGTAGGAACTTTACATTTTTGAAGATCTTGAGAATGCCGTGAAAGGAGCGGTTTTGCGTGTTTTATTCGGTGTTGGAGATCCTATTTCTTTGGGAACTCCGCATTGGAATGCTCAAACGGGATCCCGACATTCCGCGTACCGTAGCTGTCGGGCCAGTTGACTCGTCTCGCTATTTCGTCACCCGAAAGGATTCGTCTCCCATGCCGTATCGTTCGTCTCATAGAGCAATCACTCCCCATTTTCTCACGTTTTTCCTCTTTCTGCCTCAAACCATCGTCGGCCTCAAGAATCCGGTTGACGTCTCGGTCGTTGATACCCTCCGACGGTAATTCTCCGTTCTCTGATTTTTGTGATTTTCGGGTGCGTTTTTTTCTCCTTTATTTATCTGTACCACGTTTGTGTAGGGAATAAAATTCATTCTTTTGTTTGTTTGGGATTGTAATTTATTATATGGGGATTCCCTTTGAAGATATTGGTTTCCTTTTTTCTTTTCTTTCCATTTGGAATTATTGGTGATCATGGCGTGGATCCTCCCTCGGTGTTATCTCGAATGGTTTGTGGGCGGGGTGTGATCTTCCTTCTAAGAATTTGTTCGTTTGCTGCATGGACTAATGAAAAAGAAATGGGTTCTCAAAGGGTGGATACGGAAAAAGCTGGTAAAATATTTGTTGGGAAATATCAGGAAGTTGTACATTTGTAAGAAATGTATGCGTACAAGGTAAAGTTCGATATGGGGAAGATGAACAGGATAAAATTGGTCAAGATATCACGGGGATTCTTTGTGTTAAGTCACATTCAATCGACATGTGTATTGCGCAAGTTCAGACTTGTCTTTGGAAATATTGATGCTGGAAAATAGCAGCAGTATATTATAGTATGTTGTTGCTCATGCTGTTTTATATTTCTTTCACGAATGTACCAGAACTTCTGATGAGCACTATGCCACTATTTGATTTAATTGAAAGGCTGCTTATTTTTCCATCATACGTTTGTTTGAATGCTATGTTTCTTGCCTCAATGAGGTCAACCAATCTATCAAAAGGAAAAATTATGCTTATCAAACTGTGTACCCTTTTATCTGCTTTTGTCGTCTGACTGAATGGAATGCTGAAAGAGATTGTTCCTGTTTAATCACGCATACTTTAGTCAACTATATATGGTTGGATAGAAAAGAGAAAGGATGATCAAATGAAAATTCTCTAAGTTAGAACTTAGATCTACTCAAGTTCTACCTTGGTTTTCGCAAATAAATTCCCTTTTCGTTAAAGGAAGTGTCCTGTCTGCTTGAACTCAGCAAACGTATAACCTATGTGGTTGATTGAATTTATGGTGCTTGTAGGTTGGACTTCCTGGGAACTAAGATCGGTCACAACTCTAAGGCACAATGAGCCAGGTGTTTGAAGGCTACGAGCGGCAATATTGTGAGCTGTCTGCAAATCTAACTAAGAAGTGCACTTCTGCTGGACTCCTTGATGGAGGTAAGTTTACCTATGTGACCGCCCTTCTCTGGTTTCTGTTAAATACTGCAGTCCCTTCACAGATCTTATGTAGTTAATGTCTTAGTATTGCGATCATGGTTTCTGAAGATGCTAGTTACATTAAGTGATTTTAGTTATTTTCTCTATTATTGTCATATGAATTTTTAAACTTGAAGTTATTTGATGGTTCCGTCTTCATCTAATGAGCTAGTGCATCAAGGAAGCATTGGGAACAACTTCTTTTGTGGGCAATCGTTTACCTTCAACAACATTGTAGGTTTTCTTTATTGAATAATTTAGCTTTGAACTTTGCTGGACCAGATTATTGAATCTTTGGTATTTGTTCTTCTCCATAATGGAAATGTGACTGTCCCCATATCATATTGTTTGAGTTTACAGAACAAAAGAAGAAGAAGGTTTTGGAGATAAAAGCAGGATTGGATGAAGCAGAGGGCTTGGTACTGCACAAATCTAGTTTTGTTTTTGTACCCATCCTGTCCAGTGAGCCCTATTTGCATCGTGTTAACAGTTTCAAAAAATCAATGTAGATCTGCAAGATGGACCTCGAAGCTAGAAGTTTACAGCCAGGAGTCAAGGCCATGCTTCTTCAGAAGTTAAGGGAATATAAGTCTGATTTAAACAATCTGAAAGGTGAGGTTAAAAAGATAACAGCTGCTAATGCCCAGGCTGTGAGAGATGAACTTCTGGAGTCAGGAATGGCAGATGCGCTGATGGTATCAGCCAATCAAAGAAATAGGTTGCTTACATCGACAGATATATTGAACCAGTCTACAGAACGTATTAAAGAAAGCAGGCGCACAATGTTAGAGACTGAGGAGCTTGGTGTTCCATTCTTCAAGACCTCCATCAACAACGGCAGTCACTTTTGCATGCTCACAATACGGTAAATTCTGATCATTTTAACTCAAGTTGGCAGGTTACCGTGTGTAATGGGATATGGGAACAGGTAAGGTGATTTTTGGGAAGATTCGTCTTAGAAGTGTGTGGTGCTATTTTGCTAGCTTGCTGGTCAGCGGTTCCATAAAACTAGTTCCTTTTTTTTTCCCTTTTGGAGAGCTCACCCTGTGGTTTTCAATACTTAGCAACATCAGAAGTGGATCATGCATCTGAACTCTTGATTCCGGTACAACATTTGCTGCTACTAAGGGCAAGGCCACAAGGGCACATCCATGTTGCTTTCAGGCAATAACCATAAGTATATTTGCCGTTAACTTTGACTGCCACAAAGAAGTTGCGTTTAAGCGAATATGGAGGTCATCATTTTCATATTACTAAACAATTTTGCACTTCGGTTCCGAACTCCTATGTATAGCTTCATTTTTCTTTCTTGAGCATTGAGGTTGTTTGTCGGAGAACTTCTGAGAATGTAGATTGATTCAACTAACCTTAATTTGCATCGTACACTTAATGTATAGCTTCATTTTTCTTTCTTGAGCATTGAGGTTGTTTGTCAGAGAACTTCTGAGAATGTAGATTGATTCAACTAACCTTAATTTGCATCGTACACTTAATTCACATTGATGAGAAGAAAGCACTCATGCATGTGACATGAATAGTACATTGAGGCATCAACTCCATAGGGCAAAACTGAGTGTCGAGATGAGCCCTTGTCCAGAATTTTGGCATGCAAAAGCAGAAATGGTGTTACCCTGATCTGAGAAAACGACTAAAGCTTCTCTGGATTGTAATACCAGACATCGAAGTCCTATTGAGAAAGGGTATCCAAACTAGCTACGAGATGGTACAAAAAAAGAAAAAACTAATTTTCACTAATAAAGAAAATGGCAATCTCTCTATTGATTTATCATCTAGTGATTGTGATCATTTTCTTGTCCTGAAGATATCCAACTGTTTTTAATACTTTATTGTTGAACGATATTTATTATATATGGAATGTGCTTCAAGTTCCTGATCTTTTTTTCTTCATAACTATCTCAGCTTCGTGGTGTGGACGATAACATTGGTAAGAGCAGAAAAATCTTGACTGCTATGTCACGGAGAATGGACAGGAACAAGTGGATCATCGGCACCATAATCGCTGTTCTCGTCATCGCAATTCTCATGGTTCTGTACTTCAAGCTAACCCATTAGTCATCCTGTGATGCAGCACTTGTATGTGCTTGGCACTGGTAAACTAGTCAGGTTTTCTATTGGAAGTCTATCTTTGATTGGAGTAACCTCAGCTTTTCTAGTGTCAGGTGGCTGTCCTGTTTCTGCTATGCTGGAGTTGGTTGTGTTTTGCTTGGCTTTCTCATGAGAAATAATTGAGTGCCGTTCTTGTTATTTCCTGAAGTTTCTCGAAAAGAAAAGGACTGGAACTGAATGCCCTAATATTTTGTCGCCATCTAAATAGCGGGTTCGTTGTGTTTCATTGCTAGTATGTTGACACATTGATCATTGTGGGTGTGCTTGAATGGCTGAATGATCACTGTTCCTGTGTCACTATGCAAACTGGTGACACAGTGTCTCCTCCATCTCCGTGCCTGCTTTTCCATGTAAAAACGTGAGAAACCAGAAAACTGGAGTTGGGTGTTTGAGGCAGGGATGTTAATCTTTTCCTGCCCCTGTCCTGATTCTCAAGGCTGAAAACATGGTCGGGTTTAAGGGTAAACCCATCCGACCCCGCCCCGATATATGTATAGACTCTAATTTAATAATATGTTGATATTATAGACATTATAATAATTAAATTAGATATTATAGACATTGTAATTTGTAAGAGGGCATGTTACAAATTACATTATGCTAAGAAAACTAGTGAAACTTTAGAAGCTTATAAGAAAGCAAAGAAGGAAGCAAAAAAGGCCGTTAGTGAAGCAAAAGCTAAGATTTGGGAGGACTTATATAAAAAACTCAACTCAAAAGAGGGTGAAAGAGACATTTTTAGGATAGCTAGGGCTAGAGATAAGAAAACTAAAGATCTTAATTATGTTAGATGCATAAAAGACAAGGATGAAAAAATTCTAGTGGCAAATGATGATATAAGAAATAGATGGAAAAACTATTTTTATAATCTTTTTAATGAAAATAAAGATGTTAGTATTAGTTTAGGAGATTTAGCCAAGTCAGAAAAGTATATAAACCACAATTTCTACCGACGTATTCAAAAGAATGAAGTCAAAGAGGCTCTTAAACATATGAAGAGTGGTAAATCGGTAGGACCAGATAATATTCCTATAGAAGTTTGGAAAATACTAGGAGAAATAGGAATCACTTGGCTCAGAAGACTATTTAATGAAATATGGAAAAACCAAAAGATGCCCGAGGAATGGAGAGCAAGTACACTTATACCCATATATAAAAACAAGGGAGACATTCAAAATTGTGCGAATTATCGAGGTATCAAGTTAATGAGTCATACTATGAAATTATGGGAAAGAATTATTGAACGTAGGTTAAGACAAGTATCAAGTACAACAGAGAACCAATTTGGATTTATGCCTGGTAGATCTACTATTGAAGCGATTCACCTTTTGAGACGTCTTATGGAACATTTTAGAGCAAAAAAGAAAGACCTTCACATGATATTTATTGATCTAGAAAAAGCTTATGATAGGGTACCGAGGGAGGTTCTTTGGAGAACTTTGGAAAAAAGAGGTATCCCATTGACATATATTAACCTTATAAGAGACATGTATGATGGTGCAAAAGGACTCATGAAGGAACGACAGACTTCTTTGAAGTTAATATTGGGTTACATCAAGGATCAACTTTAAGTCCATACTTATTTATAATGGTGATGGATGAGTTAACAAAACATATTCAAGATGAAGTACCTTGGTGTATGTTATTTGCAGATGACATTGTATTAGTGGAGGAGTCTAAGGAAAAAGTTAATAGAAAATTGGAACTATGGAGAGAAACATTAGAAAACAAAGGCCTCCGACTTAGTAGAACAAAGACAGAATATATGGAATGTAAGTTTGATCATTTGGCTACTTCAGAGGACATAGAAATTAAAATTGGCACGCATTGCATTCCCCAAAAGGAAAGTTTTAAATACCTAGGGTCAATTTTTTAAAGTGATGGAAGAATTGATGGAGATGTTACACATAGAATTAATGCTGGTTGGTTAAAATGGAGAGGAGCATCAGGTATTCTTTGTGACAAGAAGATACCATTAAAATTAAAAGGTAAATATTATAGAGCAGCAGTTAGGCCTGCCATGTTTTATGGTTCTGAGTGTTGGGCAGTTAATCATCAACATGTACAAAAGATGTCTGTGACAGAAATGAAGATGTTGAGATGGATGAGTGGTCATACAAGAAAAGACCGTATACATAATGAGGTTATTAGAAACAAATTAGGAGTGGCACCAATAGAGGATAAAATGAGAGAACATCGTTTAAGATGGTTTGGACATATAGAAAGAAGATCAAAAGAAGAACCTGTAAGAAGGTTAGAAAACCTAAATTTGGAAAGTATTAAAAGAGGTAGAGGACGACCACAAAAGTGTTGGAAAGAAACAATAAAGAATGATCTAGCTTATTGGGAGTTAACTGCTAACATGGCACACGATAGAGATCTGTGGAAACAAAGAATCCATGTAGCCGACCCCGTCTAGTATGGGAAAAGGCTTAGTTGTTGTTGTTGTTGTTGTTGTAATGCATGCATTGCTCATTTGTGCGCCTCAATCAAATGGCTCATCAAGAATGATGCATCATCATTCTCTTCCCATTTCATAGAGGGGGCCCTCCCCTTAAGGGGGTGGTAGGATCTTTATCTTTGATGAGCTTTTTTTAAAAATGTATGATTTACTTTTAAGAATTAATTACTTGCATGTCAAAGTGGGGTAGGGTGGGTTATATTGGGGGCCATGCCAAGTGGGTGCGGGTTTTAAACCTTGTGGATAGAGTGAAAACCCACTTCATTGCCATCCCTGGTTTGAGATGCTCGGGACAGGGAGTTTGAAGCCTTCGGTTAGGCCACATCCTCGAACCGTAACCAAACCAACGTGGAGTCGACCGTTAGTTTTGAGGTGGCTTCGGTTTGAGTTTGGAACCGGTATTTTATTTTTAAAAGTTATTATTATTTTTTTGAAAACCCACAACCAATGCTTTAAAACCATCCATTCTTTCTTTTTTTAAAGGTGAAAATGAAAGTGAACTGGGTAGACCTTCAGTTTTAAGTTCACTTCCTATTTCACAGGTTCGAGATTCAACCAGTTTCCAATTCGGTTTGGTTTCGGTTGAAACTATCCAGTCGATTAAGAACCGATCATGTCTAGTTCGGAAGTTGACAAGCTGCTATTAATCACAAGGCAAGGGAGCAACGGAGCGTCAGCAGGTTATCCTGAAAAGCTGGTCAAACTTTCCAGCAGCACATCGGCAATTAAAGCCTCAAAAGATCAAAAAAGAAAATGTGATTTTGCTTTTCTGGGTTAAATGCCAATATATAACTCCAAGCACAATGACAGTTACAAATCCATGTACCCGGCCCAACAGAAGGCTTATTTTGGATTTTGGCTTGGTGTTAATACAAACAGTTAAAAGAGAAAATTCTCAAGAAAACACGAAGTCAGGTTTGAAAAAGAAAAAGTTGCTTTTGAAGATCTTCATATTGAACATAAACTACTTTAAATTATGCCTTTGACAGCAGTAGGAAGAGAATCGTGAAGTTTAGAGAAAGAGCGGCAAATTTATCATTTTCTCAATTATACAAATCTGCCCACCTTTCACAATCCATCCAAAGGAAACAAACCACCACAACAACTAATCCTTTTCTCATACTGGATTGATGGGTCAGCTACATGGATTCTGTGTTTCAATCCATCCAAGGGCAGTGTCGCTTAATTTCCCACTAGTTTCTTCACAGGTGCGGACATGGTAACACCATAACATCTCTTGATTCTACACTCTTTCTAAAGCATAGCATTAGGAAATCAGATTTAGTTACATGCATCGCTGGTTGTCGATTTGGGTTTCTGTGTATGCTATTGCTGCTTGGTGCTGTATCATAAGATTCATATTATTTTTAAGTGTTTCATGATGCGAACTATTAATATAGTGGCGATTGCATGAGCAATCGACCTCACCCAATCATGAACAAAACCGACTTGTTTGTCAACATGAAAATGAGAGTAAAGAAAGAAATAAAAAACACTATCCCAAACTTGAATCAGTGTTAGATCCTCTTCAAGCTCACAGTCTTGGGTTTGTTGATTTTGACATACGGGAGACGCGCCAAGTAGCGTATCTGTGGATTCCAACCCAGTTGCTGAGCACGGCAGAACATCAAGAAGGTATTGGCAAAGTAGGAATTGAAGCCCATAAAGACATGCCACAATGCATGACCCTGTGGATTGAGGTGCCATTTTGAGATTCCCCTGCAGAATGTGCGATCAAACAACCAACACAAACTCCCGAGGTCTAGTGTTCATGCATAGAGATGAACCAGCTGTTTGGCCGGTAACTCTTTGGTACGGATGTAATACTTGTACATCCGTGGAATGCAAAGTAGACAGACCACCACATAGTGCACAATGAAACCTATTCTCAACTGAGCCTGCCAGTGGAATACAGCAAAACCGACACCATAAATGAAGAGGAAAGTCGGCATTGTGCTTCTGTAGTGCCAACCTGGAGAGTAAAGGACATATAGGTAAAGCAACATCTCCCACACCATGGGTGTCTCATCGATCTGCTCATGTCTGAAGATAGTTTCAAATAATCAGGGAGCTGACATGAAGTAAAAACTTTGAATAAGCAATGCACAACTAACTAAGAAAGCTAATGCGAGGAGTTCTTGCACAGAAACAGAAACAAGAATAAGATACTTTAACGATCAGAAATCATTTGGAGTTTGTCTAATGAATGATTAAATGTTAATGTCATTCGACCCATATGCACTGTCCTAGCCACCCTCAGAATAATCAACCTAGAACAAGATTCAATCGTGGTTCACAAAGATGATTGAAAGACTTCATCGTGGAATAATCTTTCATCACAGAATAGTACAAGTCACAATGAGCACCAGAGTCTCCTAGACCGTACAGAAGCAAGCAGGTTATTTCATATTCTGTCATGGCAAGGTACTCAGTATTGGTAATGGGACCATCAAATATACCATTAAAACACCCAATGAGGCGTTGGCATGGAGGTTCATGATTACTGGATACATGTTTACTTTTGTATCCTCTAGGGTACTGAATTAAAGCATCATAACTACCGGTATTATCAGAGTCCCAATCTAAGGGGATCATATCTTCTATTGTCAAATCCACGGAAGATCAATTAGAGCTCTTCCAGAATCACAGCATTAACACGTAAGAATGTATGCAAATGCATATATTTGACTAAGACATATATCTGGACATATATGTCTGGACATGTCTAAACATCAAGCTTAAATCGTATTGCAACGAGAAAGCATCAACAAAGGAAACCCCATTTAGCTTGTTTTTGACCAGTCCAATGAAAGAATCTTTCGCTCAAATGAAACCAAACAATACAAGTTGGCATGGAGCTTCCATCCTCAACAACTCATTTCAACAGTCGTTTGAGATGCTTTCTGCCAGATCGTTGGAGAAGGAGAGCTCTGAATCAGCTATATGTCTCTCCTCTTCTTTTTCCCTCCTTATCCTCCTACAATACCGACACATAAATCTGTATATATACTATTTGCATATATTGATAATATATTGTGTCAGTCATATATTTTGTTCTTCCTCAATTTATTGAAAATTCTGATGCGGTTGTACTAACAGAAATCCGCTAAGTTCTGTTTCTTTACACCTACTTTTTCGTTTCTTTGAGATATTCCAAAAAAATGTTGCCTATACTAATTGTACTTTCACTTCATTGTGACTTTGTATTTATTACCTTCAACTTATTTATTCCACGTAAATACAAGACATGATGTGTATTGATTTTTTTATACTATTCAGCATATTCTGTGATATAATTGGTTCTGTACGATTGTTATTTGCTTGCTGTTGACATATTTCTGCTTAATACTGTTTTGCTATGACAAATGTAATATAATGTGCTTTAATTTTGTTAGATTTGTTTAGATGTGTTGCTGATTGTTATCCTTAAGACATGTGTATTGGTTCAACGATGAAAGGCTGTATAATGTTGCTAAAATGGAAGACTTTTTTTTTCTCCAGATACTCTTATTTAGGGCCATTTACTTATTGTATATGTTGGATATAAAGATATGTGCCTGTGATGCAATGTATTACCTCCTCCCACAACGAACTAATCCCTGCCCATCCTTCGAAGAGTTGACTAACTAGGCATCACTCGCAAACTATGACTACATAGTGTGAAGATGTGGTTTTCTCTTTTACTGGGATGAAAAGAAGAGGGTGAGGAGTGTGGGATTGAGCGCTCTTGTGAGCTTTTTTCTTGTCCAGGACTTTGGATAAGTTGTTCATGTGTCCGGTGGAGCGATAATGTTGTCATTTGCAATACACAGGAGGTCATGGCCAAGCCTTGGCAAGATGGATAGTACTGTTGTACGTGTGGCTTCCTTTTTCTTCTTTATTCATGCTCTTTTATGTAAGATACCCTTCTTTGTTGTTCTAGTGGAGCATTTGTTCTCCTTGAATCAAGTTTCTATTATTGTTGTGAGAAAAAAGTATGAGGATGAAAGCAAGTACGTGAATAGATAGGTTATCCTCTTGCATGAATCTTCTTAAATGTTCCAACCAGTGAGCAACCAGAGCATCTCTCCCCCCCCCTTCCCCCCGCTCCACCCCGCCCTATTGCCATCCCTACTGATAGGGGCCTGTCTAACTCCGCTTGCCTTAAAAAAAAGAACACAATTCATGTGTTTGTGTGAGGTTGTTGCAACTCGCAGGTAGGGCTCGACTCGAAGGAACCTTCAACTTGAAAGCCTCGAAGGGGAAGTGCATGTCTAGCAAAGCAAGGTTTGCTAAGACCAAGCAATCCAATAATGAAAAAAGAGCCATTTTTTTTTATCAGCAAACTTAATTATGAAAGAATGCTATTAGAAATTTACTGCAAAAGCCAATCTTTGAAACATAAACATAACGATAAAGCGGGCTGTAACGTCAAATTCAAGTATTACCGAAAATATCGTGAAAACCAAGCTCGGGGACAAAGAGGGAAAAGTCATCAGTCAAAGAAAACTCGAGATAACAAATCCGTCCAGAGAACCGCATTTCCAAGGACGTTTCAGTAATTTGAGAGAATTATATTTGAATGAACAGTAGCGTTTTTGCGTCTCGTTCTCTTTTCTTTTGGCGGTAGCGGGAGAAAACAGGCAGAGGTATGACGTTTCCGTTTTGATTTTATGTTTCTAAAACCCTAGTCAAGCCATTGGTTGGAACCCTAGTAACGATCTCTCTCTGTTTGGAAATCAGTTGATTGATGCGAGAACCAGTAGCCGAAACTGTGGGTTCTTTCTTATCATATTTTTCCGATTCTCTGTTTTTGTCGAGGGAGTTGGGGTTTGTTTTTTGTTCGTTTTAGGTGTTGGTATTTCACTGTCTCGATGATATCTAAGTATGTGCAACACAAGTAATTTCTGTTTCCGTTTTTTTGGCTTTAGAAGCATGGAATTTGGGGGGAAGTTAGGGCCTCCTGTGGCGTGGGCTTTGTCAGGCGTTCTTGGGTTTTTGAATTTTCCTCTTCCTCCCATCCTATGGTTAAGAAATGCCTTTGGGTTGGCCCAATATTGGCTTACTATGTCTGTCCTCTCTCAGTCTGTCGCATGCAATCTGACATCGAAGTATCGAACTCTATACGATCGTTCACTTATAAACATAAACTCTCTTGCACGGTTATGAAATGAAAATCAGTGTTTGAATTATATAGTCTACATTTTAAGAAATGAAAAGTTTGGGTTGTTTAGAGTTGTTTACGGCTAACTACTGGGATGAAGATGTTGTTCCCCAAGCTTGTGCTTATA
Organism: Brasenia schreberi; assembly: GCA_036023115.1. NCBI lineage: Eukaryota > Viridiplantae > Streptophyta > Magnoliopsida > Nymphaeales > Cabombaceae > Brasenia > Brasenia schreberi. The sequence continues at coordinate 2,588,644 of JAYKKT010000046.1, forward strand.
TAAATTGTTGCGGGTCATTCAAATTGTTGGTGGAGATCTGAAGGATGAAATGCGCATATTTTCCATTGTTGTCTTAGGCTTATCGTATAGTGGATCGCTGGGCTCCACGATCGTATAGTATCGCCCATATCGTACTTTAATATTAAAATAATATAAAAAATATTTTAAAAATAAAGAAAAATTAGTAAAAATCCGAAAAAACAAGAAAAATTCATAAAAAACTGGAAAAAACTCGTAATTACTCTAAATTCATATAATGCAAAGTTTAGTACTGATTGAGCATTCAACATTGAACAATTGCATGATTTGCATCCAAATTTACATATTTTAATAAAAAAATGAAATACATTTACATTTTACAAATTATAATCAAGATCATCAGCTAAATAAACTTCATCTTCTCCTTGATGAAGATCCTCATCATCATCAACAATACCTTCTGCTTTGAAATCAAATTCTTCATCTCCTTCATACTGTTGTTGAGCTCTTTCTAAATTAATCCATGCAATGTCTTCTTCAGTTAGGAGTGCATTTTCTTGACTGTCTTCTATAATCCAATCTTCTAATATATCAAAATTATCCAAACTTATTGGATAAAATTGGCTTTCTTGTCTATTTACTTTTTTTAATTGCCTACAACAAACAAAGATAAACAATTAGTAAATAATATTAACAATTGAAGTTAAACAATTTATTGAATTGAACATTTAAGTAATACAACATTACCTTTCACGAAGGCGCATGTTACAACGAATAAAAATAAATCATTTAGTCTCTTATGTTCCAACCAGTTGCGCTTTTTTGTATGGATGTGTTGAAAGACACTCTATTTCCTTTCACAACCCGTTGCACTATAGATTTGGCTCCGAACTCTCACTGCAAAATCCCTAAGGTTCGGACAATCAGTTCCAAACCTATTCCACCAAACATATGGAGAAAAAAACAAACATTAGAGACATAATCCACAGTAATATAAGATGTATTGATTTAAGAAACTTAAATACGAAGATAAACAATTTACTTGGACGCATCGTAGTGCGGTTGCGAATTGCTAGAGGTAAACCCATCAAGTGAAGAGCATTATCATAAATCTCCATCTCTCGATATATAGCATCTGTTATGCTCTTATTAGGGACTAATCTATCAATACAGTCAATGATGCCTCGATTAACCTCACCGTCTCTTTTGAAGGTTGTTGAGTACCTTAATGATGGGTTTAAATAATATGTTGCTACATGAATAGGCTAATGCAATTGTTTATTCCATCTATTATCAATGATTTTTCATACGGGCACATAATCTCTCTTTTTTCCATTAAAATTATTTCTGATGGCTTCTTTTGCTCTATCCATGACTTCATAAAGGTAGCCCATAGATGGTTTCTCCTTGCTGTCAGCCAATCTCAAAACCTTTATTAAAAGACATGGAATCCTCAAGAGTCTAACACATGCATTCCAAAATATACTCCTGAAGACTGTCTTAGAAATTTCATTCAACTTTCTGTTTCTTCTATTTTGAGGCAACTCTGTAAATTGTTGTCACTCATCTGAGGAGAACATTCTCTTAAATGCTTGCTTCTGTCTCACAATACTCTGTACAGATAAGAAGTTTGTTGCAAACCGAGTTGCAGCTGTTTGAAAAAGCTCTGCACCTTCTATATATCTCCTCATCATACACAAAACAAATGCGTAGTTGTAAATGAATTTTGTGATATCTTGGCAACACTCAGTTGTTGCCTTTATTTCATGAATCTCACTAATGTCGTCAAGGATGAGATCTAAACAATGGGCTACACATGGTGTCTAGTAGAAAGTCTCATAAATATAAGCTAACTCATTCCCAACTGCTTTGTAGTTAGCTGCATTATCTGTAATCAATTGGACTACATTCTCTAGCTCAACCTCTTGTATAACCTTATCAAATTTTTGTCCTAAGATATCCATAATGTGCCTCTCCTCTGACATATCTAAAGATCTCAAAAACATAAGTCATTTAGGACAGTAGATAAGAAAGTTTAGCAAGGTCTTTCCTCGCCTATCTATCCATCCATCTGTTATGATAGTGCAACCTGTCTCATTCCATGACTCTCTCAATGTCGAATAGTATTCTTGCACTGCAATGACAGTCTTATCTAAGATCTTTCCTCTCAACTTTTGATAGGAGGGCATTTTGTATCCTTAACCGATGTTAGCAATTGCATCTGTCATTGCTTGAAAATAAAAGCTGTTTGCTGCATTGAATAGAATACATGCATCATAAAACTATCTGCTCACTGCAAGGTCTGCCTGATCATGCAATTGTTCTGAAGCCATAGCTGCACGAATTCCAAGTTGAGCACTAGGTGTAGTAGTTGGAGGAAAAAATGAATGTATGCTAGAAGAAGCTCTTCCTCTATTCCTTCCTGATCTTCCTCTTTTACCACCTCAAAAGTCTTCAGCAACCCTCTTTCCCCTGCTAGGTGCTTGTGAACTGTTACTACCAATCTTTGTTTTGGCATCTAAAGGCAAACTATCAGTGAACCCAATAGCATCATCATCTTCTTCAAACATCTCCAAATCATCCTTTTGTTGTCTTCTTTCTTATATACTCTCAATGATCTGCAACCATTGCCATTTAATACCTTCTTGCAAACTTCTAACTCTGCCTGTACAAGGAGTAACTTCTTTCCTAATCCCTGTTAGGTGGTGTTTTAACTTTGAAATTCTATCACTAACCACCCTCTCACAAAATAAACATATGATCTTTAATCTAGAACCCTCAACTGGTGTACCCCACTACCATAACGGATCATCAGAATGGGAATGAGAGTCTCTAACACCTCTTCATGCCATCTCAATTGAATACTTTAATTCAATAAAAAACCTGAAAATAAAAGCACTTCGTAAATCCCCAGTTGTCAAATAACACTCAAATAGAGTGTCTTGCACTTCATGAATGCAATAAAAAATCATATCCACACACTTAATAACTTCATATTTTGTCATTCAAAAAAAGAAAAATACAAATAAACAAAAAAAATAACAAATACAAAGGAAAAAATAAAGAAAAACACTAAAAATATACCTAAATTCGAGATAGGAGGCTTGCACGGACACCGTAGAGCACGTTTTTGAAGCCTTGAACACCAAGGAGGCGAAGAACGATTTTTGGGGAACTTGGAGAGGTTTGAAGAGAGAGAGGAAACCCGCAAAAAATGTGGGTTTCGGTTCGGCTATAAGGGTCCCTGGGCGTATCGCATGATACGGTGCAATAACTTGTCAATTACGATCGTGGTGGCCCACGATACGTTACGGTGCGTTACGGATAACACTGATATTTTCATATTGTAAGAACTTCGTTCTCTATAAGGGGTTTATAACTGTATACGAGGCATAAGTTAACTTCAAATGCGACAAAAAGCATATTGTGGATAACAATAAACAGTTCAAGAGATGGGAGTTCTAGGTTCATGTTTTCCCTTATCATGAATAATGTTTGGAGGAAGTAGCACATTGGTTCAATTATCCAACCCTGCTAAGCCCTCCATTGGATGATTGTGTTACAGTTTTCAAGGCTGCGTTATTTAGTAATAATACAACTCTTTGCAGCATCAAACGGCAGACAGATGCTCCTGTGAAGAGCTTCTTGTATATGTTTTTTCCCTGCCCTTGCTGCATTTCCCCCCTCATATCCAAGCACTCATAAGGTTCTGCTTGTATTGTATAAGTAAACGTAATGACCTTCTAACGGAGTCTTTTCAGCAGGAAATGGATTCATAAATTATTCTGGTTGACTTTGTTGTTGAAATAATTATTCTGCTGCTCATCTTGTGCAATGTGTTGGCAACCAATCTATCTTTTTTTCCTCTCAAGGTGAAGAAGTCATCTGTCTCCGGTCTTGGATGACATGGTGTGACATCCCTTTGGTTATGTGGTCAAGCTTGTAGCATTTCATTAAAACATCAAAGTTACGTGACCCCTGGAAGCAATTTAATTTTAGTGTTAACTTCTGTCATATTTCCTTGATATGTGACGTGGTATAGGCCACAAACATACCTAGGGTGGTGCACTTCACAAGGTATCTCCATTAGAAATGTGTACATATTAATGGAATTACTAGGTATCTGTAACTTGTTTATTCTTATCCTTAATTGTTATTGATTATTTAGCAGTTGCTCATAGGTTACCATTCATTAACTGACATGTTTCAGTCAAGCCGTAGTGAAGGTCACCTAATAGCCAACTTGTTTCTCACTTGCCTTTTTACAAGTCTTTTCCAATACTGTCATAGAGAAAAAGTTATTATTTGTACGATATCGGTGATTATTTTGTTTGGGAAGGATCTTGACAGGAAAGACAAACCATTTGATGGTTAGGTTTGATATTTTTGGTTAGATTATATTTTACTGCTCTTTTATTTGTGTTATGGGATGCAGTTGGATGCTGAATAACAGTCTTTTTGCAAGAGAACGTTTTTCCTTTTGAGGTTACTGTGCACGTGTTACTAACTCATTCTATTTCATTCAACCTGAGATGAACCCCTTCTGAAAGAGAACATAATTATGTTGCGAACCATTTCTTTTTGCATCATTATTTTAGTACAACTTATAAAGCCTTCCTGCGTGCAGTCTGACACATGGGCATGCAGACAATAAGCAGTTCCGGACAAAATGAAGAGAAAGAACTTGGGGATGGGACCATCTGTTTGCATGTATTTTCAGATCTTTCTCATACCGAGCCACCAGTTTTCCTCTACCTTTTAAAGGAATGCTATATACGAGGTAACAAATAAAATTGCTTATTTTGAGTTTGCTTAATACACACACATCTAATATTAAGCTTGTTTTGGTTAACGTGAGATGTATTAAAACCAAGTGACTAGAACACACATCAAATTATCTTATTTTGAACTGCCCATTTCAAGTATGACTTTACACAAAAGGACCAACCATTTTTGTGCTCAAAACATATCTGTTATGTTAAGTATGGGAAATCATGAAGTGAAGTCACGACTTGATATGTGAAACAAAGCTGATATGTTGCTGCAATTTTCCTTTTGTTTCATTGTTGTAGTTTAGTGTAGTGTTTTGTATTAGGCTCATTAATGCTAGTATTTAAGTGGAAACCCTACGAGCAATCATCAATTGATTTTAGAAGAGAAGAAGGAGAAAGGGGTGCGGCGGCAAGGCCAAGACTGCACACCCGATTCCATCTTAAATTTGTTCTTGTTGTCTTCTATTGTTTAATCTTCTTAAATCTCACATGGTATTAGAGCATAGGTGTCTTGTTCGTGCATAAAAGGTGGTGAAAGTGCAACAAATTGGAAGAAGAGAAGGCCACCGATCTGTTGAAATTGTTGATACACAAGAAATTAGAAAAATGAAAGCAAGGATGAAAGAAGAAGGTGCCAACACAAGTTATGTCAACGAGTAGAGAGTGAAACCTTTTCAGATTACCAATATTCGACTTAAGGTCAGAATTATCGAGAATGGGCAAGGTTGATTGAACTCGTCCTCAGATCAAGAGGTAAGTTGACTCTCATAAACAGAAATCAAAATCGGCCAAGAGAAGAAAGTGCAGATTTTGAGCGATGGATGAAGGATGACACATTGGTGAGTTAATGGTTAATTAAATCCATGACTCCTACGATTAGTAAAACCTTTATGTACTTGAAATCATCTGCATAAATTTGGGTTGCGGTAGAAGAAGCGTATGCTGGGCAACGTTATATTGCAAAGGAGTACGAAGTTATTAAGAAAATAAGGTGTTCACAAGGGGATAGATCTATAAGTGAATACTTATGGAGAACTCCATGGATTGTGGAATGAGCAAAGGTATATAGTAGAGAACAAATGCAACCATTGTATTAAGGAGCGTATAACCTATAGTGGTGAAGTTAGAAAAGTGTTTGATCTTCCATGGGGAATATCCTCAGAATATGAATCTATCAAACTTAATATTCTAAGTAGAGAAGATCTACCATCAGTTGGGACAGTCTACTCTCTCTTACTGAGAGAAGAGGATAGGAGAAATTTAGAAAAAGGAGGAGATCATAATCATGTTGAAAAATCTGCATTCACTGGAAGAGGACAAATAAGTTTTCATGAAGTGCTACAAGAGGTAGATAGAGGTGGTGAACGATTTTAAGGATATTAAGACCAGAATAAACTACAGTGTTCACATTGTGGGAAGAGGCGACACACCCGGGAACACTGTTAGGAATTAATTGGTAAACCAATTGATCACAAGGACACTGGAAATCATATAACTTCTACTATTGAAAAGAAGGTTGAACCTGAGTCGATGGATGAAATGATGTAATTAAAAAGGAAGCTTTCAGAAATTGAATTAAGATTGATTGACGAGCCTTCTACCTCATCATCAAAGAGTGAAATGAATGTTCCTACTTCATATAGCATGTGCAGTAACCCTTTAGTTAAAAATTCTGCATGTTCTAAATTATGGGTTATTTATTTTGGTGTGACTGATCCCATGATAGGTGATAAATAATTTTTTTGAGATATGAAACTAATCCAATACCTCAATATGTAAAGGTGGCAAACGACTCCTTCGTTCCAATGGAAGGAAAATGAGTAATTCAATCAAAGAATTTCAGACTTAATTCAATGATTTATATTCCTAAGTTTCCAGTCAATTTGTTATCAATGAGCTCATTGACTAAAGACTTGAATTGTTCAGTTATTTTTTCTCCTTCTTGTTGTGTATTTCAGGATATAAAGACGGGAAGAACTCTTAGACATAGTGAGCTGAGGAATGGGCTATACATTCTTCCAGAAAACTAGATTCCAGTGTAGAGAAGAGCATTTGCAGCCACTACTGAAAAAGAAAAGTTAAGAATTTGACACAATCGGTTAGGACATTTACCAATCTCAAAGGTTAAGGAGTTGGTCACCTTTGAAAATTTGAGTGACTTATTTTTTTAATGTGATATGCCAAAGAGCTAAGCACCATAGAGCGTCTTTTCCTAGAAGAGAGTCAAATTCGTTAGTTCCATTTGAGTTGATACATTCTGATGTATGGGAACCTTGTTTGATACCCTCACTTAGAAAATTTAAATACTTTGTGATGTTGATTGCCGACTCACTTTTGTGTACCTTTTGAAATCTAAATCTAAAGTTACTTCTATATTTCACGTGGTTCATAAACTCATTATGACTCGGTTTGGATATGGCATTAAAATCCTAAGGTCTGATAATGGGGGAGAGTTTGCCAATGATTCTTTACGATCTTACTGTCAGTCTCTTGGCATTATACATCAAACTTCTTGTGTCTATACTCCGATGCAAAATGGTGTTGCTGAATGGAAAAATATGCACATCTTAGAAGTTGCAAGGACCTTACTTATGGAACATAGGGTTCCTAAGTCTTTTTGGCTTGAAGCCATTCTCACTATTGTGTATCTCATAAATAGATTACCATCCTCGACCCTTGCTAGGAAATATCCCTTTAACATGATAAGACCATAAATTAAACCCTTTCACATTTTACCTCTTGTATTTGGGTGCCTTTCTTTTGTTCATATCCATGATCACTATCATGATAAACTTGATCTCAGGGTTGTTAAGTGTATGTTCATCGGATATTCCAAGGAGAAGAAAGGGTACGTATGTTATGATCCTGAAAATAATAGGAAATATGTGTCGATGGATGTAACCTTCTTCGAAAATACACCCTATTTTCAAACACAACGTGAGCCCATTCATCCCAGTATGGAAGAACTTGTACTTCAAGGAATACCATAGATGATGAAGTGGTTGAAAAGTTGGTTCTTGAAGAAAAAGATGATGCACAGAAGGGAAAAGAAGTGAAAATATACACTAAGGGGGAGAGAAAGATGGTTATGCCCAATCCTATGGATGCCCATGACCAAGGTAGAGATTCCTCTTGAGATCTCAGGATGATTGGAATCTTTCGATAGCTCTGAGGAAAGGTAAGCGCAATGTGGTAATTATCAAATTTTCCAAATTCTATCAACAAGTTACTATAATTTTGTGTTGAATGATGATACTTATCAAGTGCTCAAAGATTTTTTTGAAGCATCGCAACAACCTCATTGGAGAAAAGGTATGAAATCTGAAATTCAAGCACTTAAAGAATAAGATGTGAGATATTAGTGACCTACCATGAGGAAGAAAGGTTGTGGGCTGCAAATGGGTATATACCATTAAATTTAAAACAAATAGAACTTTGGAAAGGTATAAGGCAAGACTTGTGGTACGCGGCTATAGTCAATCCTATGGGATTGACTATGAAGAAACCTTTGCCCCAATGGCAAAGCTCACCACTATTCGAGTGATTATAAGTGTGGTTGCCCAAAGGTAATGGAATATGTGGCAACTAAACGTGAAAAATGCATTTTTACATGTGGAATAGAAAGAGAAAGTATACATGGAGCTGCTACCGGGTTACTCAGATCATAAGAACAAAGTATGCAAACTGCGAAAGGCAATTTATGGGCTGAAGCAATATCCTAGAGCTTGGTTCGAAAAATTCAGCAAGAGTGTCATTAATTTGGGATACAAGAAGAGTATATGTAATCATACATTGTTTATTAAGAAAGAGAAGAAATTAACATTACTGCTAGTATATGTTGATGACATAATTATGATAGGAGATGATGTTTAAGAAATTCAGAAATTAAAACAAGAATTACACAGGTTATTCGATATCAAAGAACTTGGAAAACTGCACTACTTCTTGGGTATTGAAGTGGCTTATTCAGGAATCGATATCTTCTTAAATAAAAGGAAGTATACATTTGACTTATTTCGAGATACTAAGATGCAAGAATGTAAGCTGCTGAATACCCCAATGGATGTAAACCAGAAACTACGAATGGATGATGTTAGTAGGAAGATAGAAAGTCAATTTCCGGATATATAACATTAGTAGGAGGCAATATTTTATCGTGGAAGAGTAAGAAGCAAACAATTGTAGCTCGATCAACATCAAAAGCATAGTATAGAGCAATTGCATCGAAAAAAAGTAGATTCGTTCCCTATTAACGTTAATTGGATTTTCCATAGAAAATTCAATTCCAATATATTGTGACAGTAAGGCAACTATTCAAATTGCATCAAACCCAATGTACCATGAGAGAACAAAGCATATAGAAAGTGATTGTCACTTTATACAGGACATTGTGAGCACTAAGGAATTTGAGCTCGAACATGCAAAGACAGATAATCAGTGTGTAGGCATGTTAACTAAAGCTCTTAACAGAAATCTCTTGTAGAGATTGTGTAGCAAGTTGGGTGTGATTTTTATTTTTCACCCAGCTCGAGGGGGAGTGTTAAGTATGTGAAATCATGAAGTGAAGTCACGACTTGATACGTGAAGCAAAGCTGATATGTTGCTGCAATTTCCTTTTGTTTCATTGTTGTAGTTTAGTGTAGTGTTTTGTATTTGGTTCTGTTTTTAAAGGTAACTTTAAATTAGTCTCATTAATTTCATTTAAGTAATATTTTGTATTATTGTAACGCTGGTATTTAAGGGGAATCCCTACCAGCAATCATCGATTGATTTTAGAAGAGAAGAAAGAGAAAGGGGGTGCAGCGACAAGGCCAAGACTGCACACCTGATTCCATCTTCAATCTGATCTTGCTGTCTTCTATTGCTTAATCTTCTTAAATCTCACAATATCATGGTACTTGCCTGCTGCCTGTGTGAAAGTACAAATGGATTTCAAAAACATCATCAACCTTTAAGGCATTTAAGTAATTTGCAACTAGTGCAAGCCACATTGTTTTTCTGTTAGACAATCCTTTATATGCGTTTGTCTCTGCATGTATCTAGTATCTTTGCAATCCTTAGTTGCATTGAACTGAATGAAGTGATCTAAAGACCCTAAAAAAATGTTGGCACCTATAATAAAGTTTTTCCTTTTTCTTTTTTCGGCATTTCTTTTGGAGGTAGACAAAAGTACAATTATTTTTAAAATTGTTCAGTTCAAGTTTATTTTTTTAAGGGACCTCAAAAGGTTATCATAGTTCCTGAGAAGCATCATTACTCTGCGATATGGGGGTCATTTATATTGGTTTATTTTATTTAATTGTCACCATAAGTAGGTTACTGTTAGATTTTCTCTCACACATACATGAACCTGCATACATGCATGTTTGCATTCTCTTTTTCTGTTTGTTACTTGTAAATCATATATAGGGATTTGGGTTTCTCATTTTTGTTGTGAACTTTCAGTTTTCTATTCTGTAGTATTCAGAATGACAACTGCTTTTACGTTGTTCCTTTCAATTTCTGTTGAATATCATGGCTGTTTCATCTGTGGGTTTTAGATAGGAATTCCACATATTGAGATCCTATAGTTGCTTGACTGTATTGTGCCCTTGTCCATCAGTCAGAAGATGACATGTTCTGTTGTGATTTAAGGTTAGCTTTCTCCTGTCCCGTTGTGCCTTTGTCTGTCGGTCAGAAGATGACATACTCTGTTGTAATTTAAGGTTGGATACTTTTCTGCCCTGTAAATTGTTTTCCCAATGAACTCTTGGAGGTGATCTATATACAATTTCCATTCAGATTAAAGAAGCTCAACTTGATAGTTGATGCTAATTTGTTTCTATACATGTCTTTGTTCTTATTTCTAAACCCCTCCTTTTGTTTTCACCCAAAACCTCCTTGAGCCTCACAACCACATCGAGCCATTTCTTTTCATTCATTCCCTTCCTTGTGTTTTCTCACAAAATCACCCTAAAAAATGGCTTTTTTTGTGAAATTTAAGTCCCTCGTTCATGCTCAAACAATCCAATGACTTTGCTACAGATGGTTACGGAGTTGCAAATTTTGTTGTTGTGCCTTTTATGAAGTAATCTGACATATGGAGTACCAGGGATAACAATGTATGTGAAGCCATGGCTAAAGGTTCCCAAACCAATAAGAATTGAAGTGTTCAAGATTTCAAAACTTTAATGAAATACAAAGGGAAAGGGAAGGGGTTGAATGATGATGAACAACTTAAAAGTAACTATGACAACGAGCAAGGACTGAAGAAGAAGAATGATGATGAAATGTTCTTTTTTAGGTTAATGTGATGTCATTTAAATTTTGAAACTGAGTCATGGATTTGTATTTTTTTCCTTATCCATGTGCTTCTTCTCATGATTCATCATAGTATTTGATTTTTCTGTTTTCTGTTTTTCATTTTTTACATTATTTAATGTACCATATCATGAAATACGGTATGATAAGTTTGTAATAATACTACAGGTACGATGTATTGTAGGCTGTTTACAACAAAGGCTCTTGTAGGTCTTCTGAGAATGATTTGTTTCACAACTAGTGCATCTCTGACTGTAGTATCTGACTTGGTGCCATTTGAGAATGTTCATGTCTTATGTGAGTGAATGGAAAAATACTCTTCATCTAAACATGGATCTGTTAGTTACCTACCTTCAGTTTGTCAAGCTAAGGCAACTTGTTTTTTAGTTGTTTAGCAGTTCAGGGTGATGGATATTGGCAACTGTGACATTGACCATCATCTTAGAGAAATGCTCTTTGAAATGCCAGGCAAAAGGAACACACTGTCATATAAGTGATGTTTGATCTACAACAATATGATTTAGAATGCCGAGAATTCTGAATCCACATTAAATGGAGGAAATTATGAAGCCTTTGGTGTGCTTCAGTATCAATGGTATATCAGTGTGAGCTAATTGTTTGTAGCCTAATATGAGATATAGTGCTTTTGGAACAAATTATCTTCATATGCATGCTTCCCATTTCTTTAAAACAATGGCAGGCACATCAGCTTCAATAATATGATTATTTATGTGATTCTGAATCTCTGATTCCTTCAAATTCGGATATAGTCATAGTTGTGTGTATCTCATGTATCTTCTGTTCCCTAAGAAAGTCAAAAACAATGTCATTGAAGAGTAGATGACATGCTTCTGTTCTGGGACTCACATCTGACATAATGCCTATAAAATGGCCTCTTACTATAATCTATGCCGCAACAGCTGCTACAACTTGTGCATATTTTCTATCTTTAACGTAGAAATAACACTATCAAGTTGCCGTGAGTTGTAAGGCTATTTTGATAGAAGCTTTCTTTTGCTAGGCACGCTTAAGGCAACTTCAAAGTTTAGAATCTTTCAACAGCATGTCCTGAAAGCATATTGCAAAGTTCCCCATCCTGGCCCTGTCACCTTTGCTGCAAAGTGTCTCTACGTCTTGCCACTGTTGGGGACTCAATATGCTGAGGGTTTTAGTCACTTGATATTATCTTCCTTGAATCATTTGGAAGCATCATACAAATCATGCTCAGATCGATGTACCGCAAAGAAGATTGCTGCAAAGTTATTTCTTAATATACTTGCTTGCTCTATCATCCATGAAGAACGGATTCTTGTGAAGATACTAGAAATATTTGATCTGACAATGCAAGACATTGAAGAAGCCTTTTGTGGTTCTGAGTTTGGTGATGATAAATCTAGCACTGCTTTGTCCTTTGTCGAACAGTATATGGCACAGTTAGTGGAGTCCAAATCCTATAATACTGCCGTCGCCATTTTGGAGAAGTTTTCCATCACAAAATGCAGCCAGTCTTTTCTTCTTGCAATGATGGATAACAAACAATTTAGAGCTGCAGAGAAGTGGGCAAAGTTCATTGGAAAGCCAATGCTGTGTTTGCTGGTGCAAAAGTATATTGATATGAATTTGTTAAAACATGCTTACATTATGATTAAAACAAACAATCTACGAACGGAGTTCCCAGATACTTGGCGTCTTTATAAGAAGCAGTACGTGATATCACTTTTCTTCTCATGTATTGAGCCCTTCTTTTAATTCTGCTGTAGTTCCAACTTCCAAGGTTACGGGAACAAACATTGTGTCAACCCCTCCAAGCTTTTTGTTAATAAATTTGATACACACTCATAAGTTGAAGCATTTCTTCTGCAGGTCACTGAAAAAACTATCTGAGAAAGGTTGCTGGGAAGTTGCTGAGATAAAGACTGAGAATGATACGCAGCTTGTGCAGTACTTAGTAATACTTTTCAACTATACAGGCCTATAACATACATGAACACACAGAGTTTGCTTTACTTTTGTTTTGGTCTCTGTGTGTTTCCTATCAGTTTGCTGCATGAATGCCTTGATTAAATATTTTTTTCCAGACAACTTTTGGTTCAAGCATGTGTCTTTAATGGAAAAGCATCTGAGCGGAACTTATCTTTCTTTTTGTAGTACTAGTTTTAGTTCTGCTACGAATTTTGCCAGAGTTCTTATTGAGAGAGGATTGGTGAAGTAATATTTTCTTTTGTTTTGATTTATTACCTGGGAAACCACACCTTCCTTGGGACAGTTAAAATATGTTCTTGATCCTTGATGTTGTTAGCTGATGACGGTGCTTCATATGCTTCATAATTGTTCCATACAGTTCTTAGTTTGGGTATTAGATACTGATAGAGAAGCATGGTTTACAAACTTCACTGGCTTGTCATCTTTGGATTTATCACTAGGACTCATCCAGTTTAACCATTATATTATTATTAAACCATGTGTCTTTAAGATTTTGTATAGCCTTGGAGAATCAATTCTTGTAAGAAGCATCAGCACTTACATTTCTACCCTAAATTGTATTAGGCATCCTGTGGTTCATCTTCCTGTGACTGATGCGGGAGTTTGTTTCTTTGACATGGTGATCTTAGTTGTGATAGCAAAACGGGAACATCCTGAGCTGTAAGTGGTGGAGGAGCATCTTATAAGAAAGCATGAAGGGAATGATATCTTTGTCTTCAATTTGAAACTAATTTTATCTACTTGTTCTTAAAAAAATATTCGCAGAATTCACCATGAAGTTAAGAGGGTTCTGTGCTTTTTTCCCTTTCTTGTTACTAATTGATGGGTATATTTATGCCAACGTAATCTATTTGTTGTATACTGCATTCATATGTTTACTTCCTGTGCATGGGTGTTGGGCATTTTCAAGTTTCAACTATATAATTGATGTTTCCTATTTGCTTTTGTGGGCATTGGAAAATCCTTCAGTTTTCTCTCTTGCTGCTTCTGTCAAGCCTACTTTTGCACGGACAGTAATAGTTGTTTTGTACCATGTCGGTGTCAAGACAAAGGAAAGTACCGAATGTGGTACTTAAAGTTGCCCTTTTGTACCCACCATATCCCACCCATATATGTACCTGCTTTGTATCCATATGACATAGCCTCATGCAATGCTTAATAACTTAAAACTCAGTGTTCAACACTTTTACTGTCTGCATTTTCTGAATTCTCGTGTTCTTTTCTCTTTACTTTTATTGGAATTATTTATTCCTTTTGGTTCTTCGGATCATAGATATGATATTTGATTGCTCATAAATTTTTTCCATGTAGGCTTATTCTTGTTGATTTTCCGGAAGTTGTTATTTGTGTATCTTTTCTAATTCTCTTTCTAGTATGCTTAGCAGTGCCTACTGTTTCTGATGTGAAGGTCTACTTAGCACTAGAATCTGGGTTCAATGAAAAGGTTGCTGAACTATGTGAAAAATATTCCCTCGATGGATTCCAACAAGCAACAGGTAAGAGCTGATTGCATCTCACGCTTATCATTTTCTTTGTTTGGGTTTCAGATGTGTGTGTTTGTGAGTGCGTGCCTGTGACAATAAATATATATATTTATTATCTTGTTAATGGTGCAATTAGGGGTTCTTACTTCTTAGCAGCCTTAATGCCCACTATGGCATGAGGGATAAGCGGTTCTCCTGATTTTTAGGCTCAAGAGTCTGCTTAGGGGACTAGATTGACTTGCTTAGGGTGCTAATTTGACGTGATCAAGCAAGCTAAGTAAGGGTACCTGTCTTCATTATCTTTTGTTACCTTTATTCTTTGATCCATCTCTATTTTCCTGTTTCTTCTTATTTCTTGTCTTGCTTTGTTGACTTTGTTTGGTAGCATTATGTATGGTGCTCGAGTTACATGCATACGGTTGTGTTACTGGCAAGTTGTCCAAATATTTGTTTATTGTTTATTATACCCATTTTCATGTTCTTGATTTCTATGCATGCTATTCTTATCTTTTATATTCTTCATTTGTATGCTTATTTTTCTTATGTTTTCACATCTATTAGTTCATATTATCAATATGTTTTAGTCTTTTAATAGCTGCATTATAGTTCTAGTATGTCATATATGTTTTGAATTGCTGGTTAATTACTTGTGAACATTTTATATTAATGATGTGATGTTGCAATATCATATAGAATGATTGAGTGTTGTACGATAGAACAGTGGCCTTGATGCTACTGTTCTCATGTGATGATTGCTCTTATTTGACACCTGTTTTGATTCAGACTGAGCAGATTTAGTGTGGACCCTTTGGCATGGACACTTTTCAGATGCTAAACCATAAAAATAGCCACTATCTGATGTTTTTCAGATGTGAAGAGGAAAAAATAGAAAATAGATATACACGATGAAAACATGCATTTGCTCTTAATATCCAGAGCTTTTTCACTCAGAAAGGGAACATGCTTGATTGTACATTGGATTGCAGTCTTCCGCTGATGTTCATCTGCGTGTTTGGGGGTAATTTGTCACATGACTCACTTTCACTATTCCTTCAGGAAAGTCTTGTCTATCTTGTTTTTGGATATTCTTTGCCTTTATAATTATTTAAAGGCTGGCATTTAAGACCTTCACATATAAATGTGCTTTCATGTTTTCATCTTGTGGGGATTGCTTATTTAAAAATGCTCTTTTCTTGATTTTTGGATTTGATACAGCAGAAAACGATTGTTATTCTATTAAAGCTTGTGTCTGGACCTGGGCAGAAAATGTCTCAGGTGCCTTCTTTTTTATTAAAAAATGTATTAGGTACTTTTGACTGCAACAATTATATTTCTTCATTCAGGTACATTAGTAACTCCGCCCATGTAAGCGAACACCCATGACCGGTCCCAAGCCCAGATAAAGGAGGGGGGTTATGTTAGGCTTCCAACAAACAAAATAAAACTTTGTTGGATTTATCTACCATGGATTCTAGACATTATGAGCATTTCGTTGAAACATCTCTTCTTAGTGATGTACCGTAGAGCTTGAATGCAATTAAAAGTTAGCAAAAACCTCTACATCTTCATGCAAATATAGGGAATCACTTGTAGAGAGGGTTCTCACGCCATGGATGAGAGTAGGTAAAAAAGTTAATCCCTCTATATTATTGCTCAAATAGTGAGTTTTGAGCATGGACAGATGTGGGGGTAAGAAAGCTACTCCTAGACAATAAGATTCGCGTTGGTATTTAAAATATTGAAACATTGATGAAACAGATACTATGATTAAGAGAAAGTTTCATATTCTATATTTAAAAGAGATAAAATAGGTTGGGAAAAAAGCAAAAGAGATTGAGAACACATTTTTGAATTATAGTATTCAAAAGAAAAGCTTGAAATAGAGTTTGGTATTATGATGGTGAAATTATTGTTAGGAGTAGATTCTTTGAATAGAGTTCTTGCATGTGTACCCAAGTAAGACTAGAAGATAGTGTAAAGAAGGTACTTTGAGAGGAATTAGATAAGTTAATTCAAAGAACTCTACAAAGAGATGATTTGTTTGAGAGGAGATCTAATGAACATGTAGGTAAAGAAGCACTAGGATATCAAGGTATTCATGTAAACTATGGTTTTGTGGATTTAAATATAGGAAGGTAAGGAAATTTTAAATTTTGCTATAACATATATGATTCCTCATAAAACGAGATAAACATTTAATTATTTGTCACAAGCATTGATAAATTGATTATTTTGCCTATAACAGAAAGATAGATCATGTTGTAAGAATTTTAAGGTAATTCTAGGAGAAACCTTAACTATCCACGTCGACTTTTAATTATAGATTTGTAAGTAAGAAAGTGGACAAAGAGAAAGAGGCAAAGAGTATCTAGAGTTACTCATACTAATTGGTAAAGCCTCAAAAGTGAGAAAGAAGATATATTTAATAGAGTCGTACCTACACAAAAGGAAGCTTGATGGTGGAGTGAACCGGTGCAAGATAAAATTAAAGCAAAGAAGATATGTTACATGTTGTCTTATATGCTAACAAGATTGATGAAACTTGATTGGCTTATAAGAAAACAAAGAAAAGTGAAAAAGGTTGTCATTGAAGTAAAACCAAATTATGGAAAAGTTTATACATAAAGCTCAACTCAAAGGTGAAAGAGATATTTTTAGGATAGCTAAGGTTAGAGATACGAAAGATAAGGATTTTACTTTCTTTAGATGCACTAAAGATGACAATGAGAATATCCTAGTGGCAAGTGATGGTATTAAAAATAGATGAAAAAATATGGATGCTTGCATTAGCTGAGGAGAGCTAACCAAATAAAAAGAATATATAAATCATAATTTATATCGATGTATTTAAAGAAATGAAGTCAAAGATAGTATTAAACTTATGAAGGTTGGTAAATTTGTAGAACTACACAATATTCCTGTAGAAATAAGAAAAATCCTAGGAGAGACAAATATCATTTGGCTTAAAAGATTATTTAATGAAATATGGAGAAACCAAAAGATGCCCAAGGAATGGAGGAAGAATACAATATACTCATATACTAGGTTGAGATAAATACCGAATACAACATAGAACCAATTTGGATTCATGATAGATAGATAGGGAGATCTACTATTGATGCTATTCACCATTTGAGACATTTTATGGAACACTTTAGAAAAAAAAATATTTGTATGATATTTATTGATTTAAAAAAGCTTACGATAGGGTGTCAAGTGATATTTTTTGAGGAACCGTGGAAAAAAGAGGTATTCTATTGACATACATAATCTTATAAGAGATATGCATGATGGTGCACAATCATGTTCATGTGTAAGTTAATATTGGATTAAATCAAGGATCAATTTTAAGTCCATATATATTTATATTGGTTATTGATGAGTTAACAAAACATTTAAGATAAAGTACTTTGGTGTATTATTTATGAATTAACAAAACATTTAACGTAAAGTACTTTTGTGTATGCTGTTTGCAGATAACATTGTGTTAGTAAAGTACTTTGGTGTATACTATTTGCATATAACATCGTGTTAGTAGAAGTGTCCAAGGGAAAAGTCAATAAGAAATCAAAACTATGGGGAGAAACATTAGAAAGTAAAAGCATAGACTTAGTAGAACAAAGACAGAATATATAAAATAAAAGTTTGATCATTTGATTACTTTAGATGACATAAAGATTAAGATTGACTGTATAAAATGAGGTTATTAGAAACAAATTGGGAGTAATATTGATAAAATGAGGGAAAATCATTTAAGATGGTTTGAATACGGAGAAAGACGACCAAATGAAGCTCTGGTAAGAAGGTATGAGAACTAGATTGTAAAATGTTAAAAGAAGAAATGAAAGACAAAAAATGTTAGAAGGAAACAATAAAGAATGATCTATCTTATGGTGAGTTAACTATTAGCATGGCACATGATCGAGCTCTATGAAAATAAAGAACCTATGTAGCTGATTCCATCCACTATGAGAAAAGGCTTACTTGTTTGTTGTTGTATTGAGGGGGACATTAGTGTATCTGCTCTTACCATTGTTTGTTTATGTCTTTTGAGGTAGTCATTCTTTACTTAGTTAAAGTCTCTTTCTTACGGATGCCATCATGTCTTCTCCTGGCATGTATCCAAAACCAAGCGGTGTCAAGGATGGTTGTCTCTTTCAGACTTCAACCTACAGTAACTTTTTTCTTGCCTCGGCAAAGTCATCAGAAAATAAAGTATTTATGGGTATATCTCCGTGAATGATCCAAACAGAAATCCATGCTTACTCATTACAAAAGGACAAGAAAATGTGCTTCTCTATGTTGAACTACTGATATGATGAAGAGTTAAAAATGCCCTATGGTAAAGGATAACCTCGGATAATTTAGGCATTTGCTGACAATTTTCAACTCCTCTATTCTTTTCTGTTGGTTTTGTACCCGAACTTCATGAAACATCAAGAAAAGTGATTGTTGTTATGCAGAACCATTGGTTTGTGTTGAGATTGCTTTCTCTTGAAGAAAGCTAAAGAACATTTAAGCGTTTGTGATAGTTCTGTGGCTCCTTTTCTCTTGTTACTTGCTACCTTAAGTTCAAGGTGCTTTAGATGTTACTCCACGTGTGAAAGGTGACAAAGTTTTTGTTCCTCTTAAATATGCCCAAGTTCTTTTATAACTATTCTGATCTCACATACTCAAAATGAGCATGTGCTCAATTGGAAGCACTATCTACTTCCTAGATGATGGTTAGTTTCATGAAAATTTAATTTCTTGCAAACCAACTCTTGGAGTTCATTTTGTGAAACAGCTACTGAAGCTTGTCCTTGCAAAGCACAATATTTATGCCTTTCAGATTTGGTAGCAACAGAAGATGTAATTTGGGTTGACAGGGTAGACAGGTTGCTCGATGCTACCCCCTGCCTTGAAGGAGCCAAAGTTATTGGTATGGATTGTGAATGGAGGCCTAATTATGTCAAGGGTAGTAAACCCAATAAGGTGTGTTATTAATATTGGGGTCTACGTGCTAGTGTATATGCGTCCGTGCACATAAGAGTGTGTGTATCACCCTTCATTTAGAAAGCAAATGTGTGTCTGTGTTATGTACCACCCTTCATTTAGAAAGCACACATTTACATACCAATGAAAAATTCTAAACCCATGTCTGAACATTGATTGATTAAAAATCTGTGAAGTTTTCTACTGTCCAATATGTGTGGAAGTCCATGGTTTATTTATATTACCCTTTCAAATCTGAAAATTGGAATTTCATTAATTGAAAACCTGTAATGTCTTAATCTTTCTAAGCCATGTTATATATTTTTGTTTACCCCCCCCCCCCTCTACTCCTTAGATCGGTCTACCTACCATATCTGCTATTTTATCCCATGTCCATTTTAATTCTCCAACTGTCAGTACCGCTCATAAGCTACAAGTTTCTCTTTACCCTTGGTCCTTCATCATGATCCGTTTCTTGTACCCAAAGAAGAACCTATGTTCTTTCCTTTTCTCACTACGTCTGCTCCTCACCAAGATCCATTCCTTCTACCCTTAGTAATACCTTTGTTAATGCTCACTTTATCGTGCACTCATCAAATCCTTTGTTGTGCAGGTATCCATTCTGCAGATTGCTTTTGACCATAAAGTATTCATATTCGACTTACTAAAGTTGTTTGAAGATGGTCGTGATGTTCTGGATTCATGTTTCAAGCGTATTCTGCACTCTCATGAGATTTTAAAGCTTGGTGTGTGAGAAGCTGTAACTATCCTCAATTAAGAAACTTCATATACACTTATATGTGATCTTCCTTGTGTATAGGATATAGCGTGCAGTGTGATTTCCATCAGTTGTCAGAGTCTTATGAAGAGCTTCAATGTTTTCGGTCATATGATATGCTTTTGGATATCCAAAAGCTGTTCAAGCAACGTAATGGTGGTCTCTCTACTCTGGCTAAGGTATGTTGCTACCAACCCAAAAGCAGAATTGAAACCACCTTTTCGCATACTAAGTGATGGTCTCTCTGGTCTTGCTAAGATATGTTGTAAATAACATGTTGGACCTACGTTGTGCAGATTGCTCTTTTCCTACCGTATATTATGTTAGTGTTACTGTACGCTATCTTTCTTTGTTTAATGAGGGCAAAACATTGTAAAAAAGAAAAACATCCTGAAAGCATTGAAAACCCAGATAAGATCAGAAAGAAAATCACATTCTTAGCAAATAGAGGAATAAAAAGGACATTCAAGCATCACATATAATGCAAAACGAAACAATATTCAACTATTTATAATAATTTGAAGGTTGCATGCACAGTGATCAATCAAAGCATCATCATTCCAAACTTCCTTCAATCAATGCAACAAAAGAAAGTTAAAAACATCAAATGAAAGCCATGCATACTGATTCATCACCATTGATGCAAAAACTTCCGATTTTTTTCACATGCATATCATTATCATCTTTCTTGTTCAGTTCATCTTTGTGTTTGTCATGATCATCCTTTACTCTTGGTGTTCTTTCTCTTGTGGACAAAGACACTAGAATGAAAGTGGAAGCTAATTCTGATCCACCCCTTATGAACTGGCAGTGATGATTCCAAACTGGAATTGAAGGCCATTGTATTCTAGTTATGATTCTCATAATATATGGAAATAGGTTTGGGATAGTTGAGGCAGGTGGGTTTTCCTGGAATCATTGATTCATTTTTTGGTAAATAATAACAAAATCTTTGGTTTTTGAGAGTCGTTTCATGATAGAATAAAAGAGGACTGGTTTAGGAAGGGTTTGTGTGAGAATGACAGCTCAAAAAGATTCCCCATAGTCTTTTTGGGAGTTTAAAAACCCTCTGTCATCGGTTTCAGTGGCAGAAAAGTTAAAGGAGATCAATGTACATGATATGGGTTGCATATGATACAGCATGATACATCTTATCATATGGTATGGTTCAGAACACACAAATTCTAAATGTGAATGGCTGAACCGTAGCAATTGGAGTATCACCATACATAATATCACATTGTATTGTGTTGTATGGAATTTATGACATTGGTTACTAGAGACCTGCTAGATATTAGTGTCACCTTACAGCATGATACATCTTATCATATGGTATGGTTCAGAACACACAAATTCTAAATGTGAATGTTTGAACCGTAGCAATTGGAGTATCACCATACATAATATCACATTGTATTGTGTTGTATGGAATTTATGACATTGGTTACTAGAGACCTGCTAGATATTAGTGTCACCTTATGTTTTCTTTCTTTTCCTGTACCGCTTGCTTCAATTATGGTTTCTGGTGTTGAAAGGGTAGTAGCTAGTTTTTCTTTCAATATTTCATCATGCAGTTGTAGTTATATGATCTAACTGTTCATTAAGACCCTGTGAAAATCTATGTTTTGTCTTGCATGAAAAGAATATGTCAAGGAACATAAAACTACTAAGAAAAGAAAAGAGCTTCAGTCTTCAGTATGTTTTAGACACTTGCCAAGTGCTAACCAGAGCTTTTCTCCATGTATTTCACTACAGAAAATATTGGGGGCTGGCTTGAATAAGGTGTGGCGTAACAGCAACTGGGATCAACGACCTTTAACCCCAAGCCAGGTACACTCGGATCTTCCTTTTACTTGCCTATTCAGTTTTTCTGTCATGGTTCTCTTTGGGCATCCATAGGTTGAACAAGGCATTCATTCTTGCATGACTTGCATATATGCCTACTCAATGAAATTAATCAGTTGCACAGGGTCATCCTTAGTTTCTCCAACCATCAAATTTGGCTGACGGAAATGATTGATATTCTCAGATAGAGTATGCTGCTCTTGATGCTGCTGTACTTTTGCCTTTGTTCCACCATGCGTGTAGCCAGCCTGAATCTGAAGCCACTGAAGGAAGGGAGACGAAATCTGAATGGCGATCATGCATCGTGAGTAATCGCAACCAGCTACCCAGGTGATATATGTTCTGTTTTTTCACGATAACTTGGTCCAGGACCCAGAAGTGCCAATGGGATTGGACTGTCCATGGATTCCATTGCTTGAGCTGGGTCCATTGCGTATTGTAAAACTGAAGCACATCATTGTACATGACTAACTCATTCAGTCTGAAGCTGTCACATTTGAACTGACTTTAGGTGGTAGAGTTTGTCTCCAATGTTCTCGGGGTGAGCCTGAAACCGTTGATTTGAATAGAATTCCCAGGGATCCAATTTGGTACAAGCCGGTTCTCATAATCAGGGGGTACCCAGAATTAACTGTTTTTCCATCAAGTTGCCTATAACTAGATTCAGAGGGAGTCGGTCTAATTTCGAATTTTCTAAGTAAAAGTTCAGCTGTCCCTCTCCGAGTAAGGTTGTGCACTTTAGGAAATTGATCATGTCCTTCCATATTTATTTTGATGAACAGGTATCTTCGGTGAGCAGGAAAAGGAATTCCAAAAAGCCTCTTTGAATGTTGTTACAATGGTGTCTTGGAGTCCCTGCCAAATTATGCAAGGGTTTTTCTTGATTGCTGCAGACGTGCTGCTGAGATCTTGGCCCAGACAAAATGTAATTAATCTTGTGTACACTTTTCTCCCGATCTGCAAGTTTGGTGGCTTCTCGTCTTCCTGCATTAGTTTGCTTTCAGATGTACATATGTTCCACTTCCCTGCCAAGTTCTTTCTCCGCTCCTTTTTCTGTGGACTTCCAGTATCAATACACAATGCTCAGTTATTTGTGTAGTCCAAAACTCCTCTCTCTCCTATATGTAATACGTTTACTGCTCAGTTAATTGTGTAGTCCAAATCTCTCTCCCCACACCAAACTTTTGTGTCTACGTATGAAACGGTTGTGAAGTGACCCTAAGGAGCGAGCGGATGCACCAACTTCTGTTACCATCTTGCATGCTGATTTTCACTTCTTGGCCAAGTCTGTTGACTGGCAGGCAGTGCGTGGATTGGAATTTTGCCTGTTCCTGAGAAGGATTGTGTTTTGATTGTTAGAATCAACTATAGATTGGTTGGTGCAACCTCTAAAATGGTTTGATTGATCAACTCGGACTCCGAATCAATGTCCATCAACAGACAACTCGGTAAACTAGGTTTACGACTTAACTGTTCTCAAGTCTGCATCTCATTATGGGAATGGTCAGATAAAATTGTATCAAATGGCTCGAACGGATATATCAAATGCAAGCTTTGTTCTATAGCTGATCCAACTAACGATTCAAGTACATACTGTCAAAAAGAAAATAAAAGAATTCAAGTAAGGTTTCATCTTGGGGGATTGGACTTTCGCATGCTAATGCTCAAGAAAATCAACGACTGATAAGTAGTTTACATGTGAAACGACGATCGAAGATTAAGATATGCATTATACGTCTCTGGCAGAAATAACTTTACTGCCCAGTTATTTCGTATTCTCAACCTTTCTGTCTCTCTCATGATGGCAGTTTGTTGTTGATGCGGAGATTTCCATTGGGGAGCTCTGTTTTAAGCCACTAATATAAGGTGGTTGGTTCTTTTTGTTGACTAGACAGTTAAACCAATTGTCCTATAAAATCTTTTTTCTTTTTGTTGGTTGTTGGCTTATGTTGTTGATTAAGCTGGAGTACAGACCCAATCAATCTAATGATGACCCATAATTCCTTTAATTTTTATTGTGTATTGACAGCGGATTGCCTTGGTGTCCTAGAGTGAGTGGTCAGCTGCTGGTTTCTTATGCTTGGAAACTAAGTTTTCCCACACTTTTTAGTTGTGGTGTATGAAATGATTTTGCTTTCCATGTACTTGCTTAAATAACATTTCCAACACTATCTGAATATCCCTTGAAAGATGCATCAGTAAATTGTATGTATAATATATACATGTAAGAGTGGCAGGACGCAAAACAAACACTCACATGCACTACTAATTAGATTCAATATGCTAGATATGTCTAACTTAATGCAGATAACCAACTAGATTCAATTATACAACTTAAATTCGATTCAATTCAATCAGTTTTAAAAATCAAACCCTCCTATATGATATATATATATATATATATATATATATATATATATATATATATATATATATATATATATATATATATATGCTTGTTTGGTACAATAAGGAGGCTGACGTCAGATGCTAGTCCCGGGAACCCCGGCACTTCGCCAGGTGAGCTGTTGCTTGTTGTGCTCGGATACTGCTATATTTAATTTTGAACGTCAATCACCGATGGCTAAGTTGACATGCAGGTATTGCATCTTAAAAGAAGTGGACATGAACATGGAGATGTAAACTTGGCTTCACGTACGCATTCGGGGCATTGTTTTGTATATCAGTTCAAATTTGTTTATTGCATTTCCAGTGAAAATATAATTTCATATATTAAAATAAGAATAATACTTTCTGATAAGTCTCTTTCCACGTTTTAAAATCTCAGGATAGTGTTTTGATATAAATAACTCTAAAAAGTCTTGCAGTAAGTGGTAATTACTTGCAGTTCATGGGAGCAATGGATCTTCCTTGCGTTCGTAATAGCATGGATGCCCTCCATTTCCCTGCATAGCTCGTTAGTTCAAAGCGAGTCTTTGTGGCTGGAACTTCCAGTAGAAGGGTGGGAATATGATATTCTTCCTACCTCCCGTTTCTTTTTTGGATCAGAGGAGCTCTTTAAATGTAGATTCTCCTCGTTGACTTACTTTATCTTCGATTTGATGTACAAAACTTGATGACAACGGGGAACAAAAGCTTCTTAATGTTTAGAAAAAATGGTGAACTAATTATGTGGACTCTTGATCTGGTTGAAGAGGGAGAGCTCTTTAAATGTGGATTCTCTTCATAGACTTACTTTATCTTGGATTTGATGAAAACGGGGAACAAAAAATTCTTATGTTTAGAAACTATAGTGATCTAATTCTGTGGACTTTTGATTTGGTTGAAGTTGGAAAACCAGATAAGATATGAGGCTTGATATTTTGTCCTGAGATTTCTGAAAATATTCAGAATGAGAATGGTTCCACAGTGGTTGGAATTCCCTGATGAAGTAGCCAGTTCTTAAGCCTTCGTTGCTTATGCGAGTGGTTGGTTTGTGGAGAATGTGAAAGGTAAGGGACGTTCTCAGTTGACATTTTGGCAGACTCCAGGTTACAGGACTTGCACTAGGTTTGGCCCTTTCTTTCCCTTCCATATGAACTTTGTTACATTCATGCTATTTGACGTAGAGCTTGAATTGCCCACCGCATGGAAATAGTTTAATTAAAGACTTCTTTCGTGAACTTGCAATATATATTAAGATTTTAGATAGATTAGGGGCAAAAACTGCTCTGTCGGCATGGAAGCTTATTCTCCTTCTCATTGGAGAGAGAGAGAGAGAGAGAGAGAGAGAGAGAGAGAGAGAGAGAGAGAGAGAATCATTTATACAACGACCCATGGTTCCTAATGAAACATCCATATGATTAGAATATCATGATCCCTTTTTATACACAATGTTTCCTCAGAAACATCTACGTGTGCCATGTAGTTAACATGTTTATTTTGCAACATATATGAACTGATTCAATACGCAGCAAATCGCTGACATTCAAGGCCAATGACGACTGCAATTTCTAAAACGAACCATAAACATCCATAGAACTAAACATCACCCACCATGCATGCATCAAGCGCCACTCACTTCTATATATGGTGATGTATAATCCCATATAGTAATTCTCAGTATTCCATGCAATGGTTTGAAGCATGCATGCAACTTAAGATCAACGTGATCCCCTTTCAAGCATCTCATTATGCGATTCAGGGAATACAGGCGCTGCAACCTCATCTGCTCGTAGAAGCTGGCAATGAATTCCTCAGCCCTCACATCTATCATATTCGGCCTCCCTGGGCTCGATTTCTCGCTCCCATCTAGCTCCTGTAGGTTCTCACCTGATGCGCAGCAGTTTTTTCTATGTGCACACATCATGACATCATCATCATCATCATCAATCTCCAGCCATGGCAGCGGTGACAGTGACTCAAACATGCCATGCGGTTCGTGCCTATCTCTCTCCAACCCATAATTCTTCATCCTCGCCGGATATCCATGGTACAATATTGAAGTCATGGCTCCAAACAGGTTCTTGAAGACTCCTTTCTCAACTACCTTAACAGAAGCGTGTCTCTTCGCAACGCTCCGACGGATCATGAAGACGGCAACACGGACTAAATGCCAGATCCCTGTCTTCTTCTTCATCGGCATAGCAGGTTGGGGGTTCATGGAGTTATACATGA
Source organism: Brasenia schreberi (assembly GCA_036023115.1). Lineage (NCBI taxonomy): Eukaryota > Viridiplantae > Streptophyta > Magnoliopsida > Nymphaeales > Cabombaceae > Brasenia > Brasenia schreberi. The sequence continues at coordinate 2,615,376 of JAYKKT010000046.1, forward strand.
CCGCCCTTATTAGCTGCAGGCAAGAAATTATGGGGATTCGCTACAAGGGGAAGTGAACAAAGAGTCGTCGGTATTTGTAGTATAACACGTTAGAGAGAGAGAGAGAGAGAGAGAGAGAGAGAGAGAGAGAGAGAGAGAGAGAGAACAATGATAATAGATTTAATTTACAAGAAATGATAAGTCTCCCACTCCTCGTTTATGTTTATATTACTCGAATAAGGGCCCGTGCTTTGGTGGATGTATCTTGATTATGAGATGGTTGACTGTATCATTTGCAATACTGTAATCTGCCCAGAAATCGCGTAGAATATGCATATTGAAGAAGGAAGCCAAGGCATACAATCAAACTTAACGAAGTCATCATTTCTTCCACGGAAATCCCACGCTTTGCTCCATGAAAAACGCATATCTAAAACCTTCGATGACTAAGCATACCTGTGTCAGTACAACTGATTTGAGTCCACCATTCTCAAAGAAGCTCCATAAACCCTAGCATTTGAAGGTGTACCAGCACAATAAACCCTGATGAAACTCATATTGCGCTAAGCCAGGTACCAAATACTTGCAAACCTCGTCCCCATTACTATGGACGTCTGCTGTCGTAAATTCCAATGGAAACTAACAAGGGCAAAAGAGCATTTGGTTATTCTTCTGTTTGAAGTTCATGTCTGGTACAATCTCAAACTCTTTTGAAACAAGCTCTACTGAAGTTTGATAAAGATTGACAAGTTTCGTTCTTTCTTTCCTTTACTTGTTACAATATTCCGAAGCCGAAGTATATACATGCCGCGGGAATCGAACTCATGACTTTAACTTGTGAGCCTTCCCTCTAACCAGGTGAACTATTGCTCTTTGTCACTAGTATCTCACATGATGTGTAGAGCATAGTATTTATATGTATATATTAAATGTACATATACATTGTATGTTGCAACCTGGCACCTCTTACAAGTCTTGATCTTCAAAATTATCAATGATAAACATGAATTGATTGTGTAATTGTGGTGAGTTTAAGGTTCCTATATTTGAGAAAACTAAAGATCAATGAACAGATTTGCACTGGAACGTTTTTTGAACACTTTCAAATTTCCGAATTTATGAAATTGGTATGTTTTGGTTCACTTTCAACTTGGACACGAAACACAAGTTCTACCTGTTTGAACACGCAAATTCGAACACTCTTCCGCACCCATCTGGATCAGCTATACCATTCATTTCTTTGATTTTAGCATGAGCAATCTCTTAAACTAGCAAATCCAGACTACATTGTATCCTTATTGGAGTGTGACTGGAACCCAAATGTAACCCACTTTGAGAAACGAACAAAATGCATCTAAGATGGCTTCCATGGGTATCCCTGTATCCAGGATTGAATTAGACAAGAACGTCCAAAACAATTTATTATCAGCATTATCTTCTTATTAATAAAACTGAAGTCGCAATTTCCTTACAACTTCACAAAAATGCTATATTAATTTGTTGTTTTCCAAATTTTCTTGATTATATTTTTATTGGCAGCAACAGTAAAATGTGAAGTTAGCATATTTTCATTCAATCTAGCTTGGAGGACATATTTGTGCCTTTCAAATATATTCATTAATGAGAAAATGAAAAGGAAATTCCCAATCTTATGTTCAAGAGTGACTTAACACAAGTTGGGGCCTAAAGAGAAAACTGGACACTACAACTGACATGAAAATTTGCGGCCTAAATCTAAAAATTTTGGAGCTCTTTTACCCTACAAAATTGATACTATCACGAGTTTAAAATTTGGGGGCCTAAGGCGGTCAACCAAGTGGCCTTACGCACACCCCTTTATGCTACTGATTTAAAGAAATGGTGATACAAAACTGTCTTCACCCATAGGTATGGATGGCAATGCCTACCTGCCCTGCTCCTACAGGGGCGGGTTCTCAAGAAAAAAAAACCAATCCATAAGAGGGGGTGGGGTAAGAGTTTAAGGTAAACCCACCCCAATATATATATATTATCTTTATATATTATATAAAATGTATGTTTATCATGTATTTATACATGTTTATAAGTATGTTATAGAAACATGTATAAATATACTTATTATATAAAATGTATGTTTATCATATATTTATACATGTTTATAAGTATTTATCATGTATTTATACATGTTTATGTATACATGTTTATAAGTATTTTATATGCATATATATTCTTTATATGAATGTAAATGTGTACATATACAAATAATAACTTCTAATTTAATAATATGAAATATCATAAAGAATATATTATAGTTTTTAAGTATATAATATTAAACTGATTTTTAAAAAACAGTTTTGTAGGTTGAAGTGAGACGGTGTGGAGAGGGGCTGGGTTGTAATCTTGAACTAGATGTAATGACTAACAGTGATCAGTATAACCACACGAAAATCATTACAGAAATCTCCATCAAATATTCCACACAAACAAAACTTTCCTCATTGCAATCTGTTTGTCTTGGTGTCACACCAAAACCTGCTTTTCCCTGCTCCAAGTAGGGCTCGCTGTATGGACTCTTATTCACCATTGTGCTATATCATGTGTTATGTTCAGATTCAACTACACCAAAGGATATTAATTTAATTTTTATCTATTGCGTCCAACCACTTTAGTGTCTAGTTCACTCTGCCTTTTTAAAGTATTGATGATCTAATTTTTCTTGTCTTCATGAAACTTTAGTTGACCCATCTCACCTAACATTCAAGCCACCTTTTGCTTGGCTTTCAAATTTTATCTTTAATTGGTCTTAGCATTTTATCTTTAATTGGTGTTAGTACTAAATTTTCTGTCATAACCTCATATAGATCTGGCCTTTCTTTGTGCGACTATATATCTCATTCAACATCTTTACTTTTACAGCGAACCTCTTCTTCCCTTTTGGATTATTCATTGTCGTCCTCTTGACAGTTGACATTATAGATAACTGGAAATAAAAGCCTGAACAGACACTAAACTTAAGCGTGCTTTATGTCGCCAAGAGCAGATCCTCTAAGAAGCTAAGAACAATGCTAGGAACCAGAACATCTTAAAAAACAAAACAGCTTTAATTGGCTGGGGAACCAGCAAAAATATACATTTATTAGAAGTCCTTATTTGTCGCCTGCATTTTAGAGAGAGAGAGAGAGAGAGAGAGAGTTGTCTGCGCTCCATTAATACATTGAGCAGTTCCAGTCAATGGTGAATGCATTAGTGAATATGATGGTGGCGCATTTACTACATGTACAATAGATGAAGGCCATTCGAGCCGAACGTTGCTAAGGAGACCACTTCATGGTCACCCTCTTGGTGACCTCAAGTAAAAGCGTGCCATGGAGAAGTACCTTTATTTCTTCAAGTTCTTAATACAAACTACACAGAGAGCCCCTGAGTGAGGGTCACCACAACGGTGACCATGAGGTGGTTGCTGTTAGATTTGCTCATTTAATCATTTAACACTGCTTATTTAAGATCATATGCATTCAAGGAGTAGCTTCCCGAGGGCAGGCCTCTGTGATGAGACCGATCACAACTACACTAAATTCATTTTCGCACCAAACCAGATGCAGCAGAGCTCATGAATTCCACAGCGAATTCTTTAAAGAGCTTAGTGAGAAAGCCGCCCGCTTGTTCAATTTACATTTAAGAAGAAACCCCAGAAAATAAATAATAAATATGTTGCTGCTTTATGCAGAAATTGGGGCTTGAAAAGACTGAGATTCAGCTGTTTGTTTCTTGAACAAAGGATTCCTGGGTATGAAAAGTTCCGGGAATGAAATGGACTCCAAAAGTTTGGACCCAGCTTTCTCTCCTCTGCTCCCTCTAGCCTCATTTGGCTCAAGATTGAAGGGTCAAACAAATCTCTGCACCCAGACCATTAGCTCACCTGGCAAGGCTCTGGTTCTCACACTTCATACATGGTGGGTTCGATTGTGAAGGTTGGTACATGTATGTGTGTTAGGCTTCAGTTAGCTTCCCTTTGTAATCAAAGAAGAACATTGTTCCTACTATAAAATGAGGGCATTGTCATTTAAAGAAACTAATTAGAGTAAGTTTAATTTGTGGTGTGATAGACCCCTCGTACTAGAACTGCAGGCTAAGACGTGCATCCATGGGCTTATATGTTTTGATTCACTAGTGGTACTCACACATGATAACAACATGAGAGAGAGAATTAGGTGCTTGAATTTTTGTGTGAAACCTATGTCTAATCCCTATATCCCACCTCTCTCTTAGTATTGATTTTCATTCAAATTGAACTTATGAAACCATAGTTTCATGCCAATAATAGGTTCTGTATTTGATGCACAATGAAACTTAGAAGGGTGAATACTAAAACTCAAAGTCCAATCCCCTAACACATCGAGCTAAGTAGGGGCCTATCAACCGAGCTTGACTAAGTAAAAAAAGATCGGTCTACCAACACAAATTTGAGAAAGTTAATACACCTCACATTTATTACCCATTGAAGACAAAAATACTCATGAAAATGACTGAACATAGTGTGCTTCCAAATAACATTCATGCAGCACGTTTGAGGAAAAGCCTAAACCAAAACCAAGCTTTATCCACATCAGCCACTAGGGCAATTTGTACAGGTTTGCACCTCACACGAATCCATCTTGCATGTAGAAGGAAGAACCCTTTGAAATTCTTCTTCACCAACCTTGTGTGGATCTTGGGGTTCAAAATCTGCACCCGCCCTGCTAGAACCCGAACCTCTCACTCAAAACCACTTCAACTTATTGGGAACTATTTTTTTCTTAAAAAAAGAAATTAATTTTATCTATGTTTTATAGACCATTGTGAGTTAACTGCTAACATGTCACATGATAGGGCTCTCTGGAAACAAAGAATCGATGTAGCCGACCCCGTTTAGTATGGGAAAAGGCTTAGTTGTTGTTTGTTGTATGTTTTATAGACCAACTGTCCATTATTAAATTAATTTAATAGGCATGAGATTACATGGCTTATAAAACACATAGATTTCAGCTGAAAAGACCAACAAAAATCTTCCACCTTTATTTATACCGCTCTACTCTCCTCATTGTGCTCTATCATCTATCATAATAGCAATTATCAAAGTTAAATTTGAATATTCAACTTGTTTTATGCTTTTTATTTTCAAAACTTTGGTTCTTTTGAGTATTTATTTTCTAATTTCTTATATTTTTCCTTTAGTAACTTCGTTTCTCTGTCTGATCAGCTCAAGAACTTCTCTTCCTGTATCATCTTCTTAGGTGTCTCCGTGTATTTGTCCAAAGTTATTGCAGTAAATAAGTTTAGAAACCCTAAGGCAGGGGCGTCTGCTTTAAATCAACTCAAAAAATCTTAAGTGGGTGTTGAATGGTGCCAGGAAAAGGGGTCCTCGGGTAATGTAGCTCGAATATCAGGATATAACAGTAATTGTATTTCACTATGCGTGTTTCAAGGCCGAAGAGAGACGTTGGGTGCCGTTTTCTCCGCTTACGATGCCAAAGCGACGTACTGCGTAATGACGAAAAAGCCCTCGACGGGAATAATTTACTCCTCTGCGATTTGAATCTCCGCGACCTCTCAAAAGAGACGTTGGAGAACCCTTTCTCCTTTCTGCAGTTCAAAACTTCGAAATTACCAAAATACGCGCGTCGCTTCCAACAGTAGACGAAACCCTGGCGAAATGACAATTTCGTCCTGATCCTAGTTTTCGTGCAAAACCCACTTACTCATGAGAACCGACCCGGTTTCTTGTCATTATGACCTTTAAGTGGTTCCACTAGTGGTACCATCGACAGATTTTTCGTTTTTTCTTTAAAAAGAAGAAAACTTTCAATAATATTCACAATATTCAATCAAAATAAAGCCTTTTTTTTGCTAAGTTGGGTTAACTATATGAAACCATCGTATTTGCTTCAAGTGGGCAAGGTTATTAATATCAACTGCAAAATGTGGCGGACCTACTTTAAGGTGATATGCATTCGAATTCTCAAAAATTATTGGGTTTTTTGCATGTAAAAATATAAGTGTTTGGTGAATGTGAAACAAATTAGGAGTGGTACCAATAAAGGATAAAATGAGAGAATATCGTTTAAGATTGTTTGAACATATAAAAAGAAGATCAAAAGAATAACCTTTAAGAGATTTTGAAAGTATTAAAAGAGGTAGAGAATGACCACAAAAGTGTTGGAAAGAAACAATAAAGAATGATGTAGTTTATTGTGAGTTAACGGCTAACATGACACATGATAGAGTTATGTGAAAACAAAGAATCCATATAGCCGACCCCGTCTATAATGGGAAAAGGCTTAGTTGTTGTTGGTGGTGGTGGTGAATGTGAAATATAATTGTGTCTCATTTGAAACACAAGTACACTTCCTTTCAAAAAAAATCCTTAGACTGCAACAGAGAAAAGAGAGAGCATGTATAATTTATAACCAGGTGTGACGTTTATGATGGGGCAATTGGTTGGATGATTTAGGAATACATCTCTAACCTCTAAGAATATAGTCCAGCCATCTCGGGGATTCACATCCGACCCGGCTTATACATTTAAACATTAAGATTTAGGGGTATAATTGTCATCGATGTCAAATACCTTACATGAACGAAGAACACCTTCGTCCTTGACCAAGTCATCTGGTGCAATTTTGTAAAAATGTCATCAATGAGAAAAGAATTAATAAGCCCGTCGCTAGATTCTGTCGAGACGGTGTTCTCTGCAGCGCGCATTTATTGCGGAAAACCACCCCACACTTCTTTTCCTCGAGCCAAAGCCCCTCTCTCCCCTCTGCTTTGTATAAACCATTGTTCGGATTAATTTATGAACGGTTTGAAAGGGAGGTATGGGAAGGGAAGAAGGCCTTTGAAGTTGGAACCGTGATTTTCCGAGGGTTTTCGACTGTTACTTTAGATACTGAAGTCGAGAAGTTTGAAGATTTCCTGCAGAAATTGCCAAGCGGGGAGCCGTCGATTTGTCGCTTTCGTTGGTGATTTACTTCTGGACTGGATCTCTGCAACGAGTTCGACAGTGCGTTAAAGGCTGTAAGCGACGGTATATTTTGGACATCTAGGAACTAATTTCGGATATTTTTGGTCCCACATTTTGGTGAAAGTGATGAAGAGTAGGGTTGTGTTTTGATAGTGAGCTTGTAGTTGCCAGGGGAGGGTTGTTGGTGCTTCTTTGATGTTTTCTTGGAAGGATGAGGGTGTTTTCCGGTAAGGAATGCTGAAATCCTTTCTTGGTTTCTCTAGATTGGAGGTTTGATTCGGAAGAGATCTATGCAGCATTGTGGAGTATGTTGCAGACCACAGTTTGGAAGAATATTCATCTTAGAATGACTGGTTCTTTATGTGGTTTTTGTCTTGAGCTTCATGTGGAGGAAGGATTCATGTTGAGAAAATGTTCTAACGATTCGTAGCGAGGGAAAAGCCTTGGTTTTAGTGGTGTTCAAGTAAACTTAGAAAGTGTTTATCATCGTTTGGCAACAGGTTCCTGAGGTGAAATATTATTCGGCATAAGCCGCTCGTTTCCGTCGGCCTCGCACGCCTTCAGCTACCGCTTCCTTGCAAATAGAGGTGAAAACCGTACGCAGATGATGATGAATCGGTGAACGGTGACGTAGTTTAAGGATCATTGACATTCGAATGCTGAAGGAGTCTAATGGTTTTTTGGGCAATGAGCAATCTGAGGTTGCTTTTGGAGAGATGCATAGACGTCGAGGTTGTGGAGAGAGAATAGAGGACAAATGAGGATTTTTACATTGAAGATTGTTCCTACTGCAATTTGTGGATGGAGTTGTATTATTGCTATCAGTGCAGCTGCATGCTGTAGTTTTTATGTCAGTACTTAGGGAAGAATGGATGGCGCCAAGCGAGGTTCAAAGGGTGGAAGTCATCCTGGTGGTTTCTTTCAGTTGTTTGATAGGAATGGTAAGTCGAACTGGAAGAAACTGTTCTCTGGAAGGTCAGCAACAGGTAAGATGCTCCATTTTACCTTTCATTGTTGGGAATTGTTTCTTCTCTCTGATGAGATCGTTCCTGCAGAATCTCGGTTTTTGGATTGTTGCTGAAAGCTTCATGAATTACATTACATATGTTTATACGATGAAACTTTGGTTCCATGGATTTTTAAATGGCAATGCTTCTGTTTGCATTTAACCATAAGTGTAGATCTGTTTTCTGCCTGTTTCAAGCTGTTTTTCCTCTTGCTAAACTATAGTGCAAACTTTTTCTCTATTTAGCCTTATGGTTTTGAACTTTGAATCTTATCCTTTTGTGACAAGATTGATGTTTTCGTATTGATCGCTCTTTCAATTGCAGTAGAATCAAACCAGGGTAGGCTAGACGAAGAAAAATTACAATCTGCCAACGATCATATGGTGCGCAACTTTGACTTCTTTCATTTGACCCATCCTTTGTTTTCTTGCTTTTCACACAAAAAGAGTTCCTTGTTCTTTCTTCTCTTTTCATGATAGTTAAGGTAACTGTCATTTATTGGTTATAGATGGAGGATGAGAAGCAAAGTGAAGCTAGTTTTGTTTCATCGTCAATTGATGATGAGAGCACTGGAGTGAAGGCTCCTAGTGTGGTTGCCAGACTTATGGGTTTGGATTTCTTGCCTAATGCTGATATGATGGAGCCTAAGGCGACCTCCTTTTATGACTCTAGGTTTACTCATGGTCCAAATAAAAGCCCGCAGTTCGGGTATGAGTGTCAAAACTTTTACTCTGGAAATCAATCAAGGACAAGAGAGAATTTGCCCAGCAAGACCTTAGAGACACATTTAGAAAACTTGCAAAAAATGGTTGTACATGAGAGAAGGCCAATCAACAGGTTTCAAACTGAGACCTTACCAACAAAACCAATTAAATCTTATGCAGATATCCAGCATAGACTACTATCACCCATAAAGAGTTCTGGGTTCGTGTCAGCCAAAAATGCTTCTCATCTGATGGAGACAGCTGTGAAAATTCTTGAGCCAAGATTGAGTCCAGCTACGAAGGTGAGAAAGGGATTTGCTTTGTCAAGTTCTTTAAAAGATGGAAACGAGCCTGATGGTATTGCATCCAGTTTCAGAATTGCAAAGCGCTTTGAAATACCGAAGAAAATTAGTGAGCCTGATGCAGTCAAGATTCTAAAGGGGCAAGCTATGAACAAAAACTGGAACAGTCCTAGCTTCCAGACATCCTCTAAAGGAAGGCTGTCAAAGGAAGTATGTTCCTTGGCAGATCAACACACTGTAAAAACTAGCCAGAAGCTTCCTTTCAGCTCCATTAAACAAGAAAAGCTAGTAACACCACATGATTGTCCAAATTCAGCAGATAGTAGACCTTTAGTCACTAGGAATCAAGGCAAGTCCATCTCTCTCGCCCTTCAGGCGAAAGTCAATGTCCAGAAGAGGGAAAACGTGTCTTGTTCAACTTTGGTATCAAGCAACACTGGCAGCACTAGTTTGATCATGCAAGATGAACAGGATGAGCCAACGTTTGGTCGAAACCGCAAGACTCAATTACATCTCCAAAAGAGTAAGCAGAAACATGCAACTGCTGCTACCAATATGCTCGGGCAGAGTAATCAGAAGCATAACAGATTGTCTTCTAAGCTTGCTGGTTCAAATCAAGTTGCCAGAAAAGATGTGGGGGGCGATGCTCCTTCTGTGCAGAAGCTCACAAATCCAGAGGGCAAGAGAGATTGCACAGCGTCTGGCAGGAACCATCGCAGTCAAACAAGGAAGGGAACATGCCCTGTTGCTTCAGACAGTGGCATCAATAGAAATGACATTGAAATGAGAACATCTTCAACAGGGAATGACAACTTTCCTCGAAAAAAGAGGTTGATAGAAGGAGGCTTCCACTCTGACAAGAGTGCTCTTTCAGTTGCTGTTGTTTTCAATGGAGATAAATCTGTTGGGGAAACCAATTTGACTATTAGTGGCTGTGTGGGTCAGAATCAATGTAATAAACAAAGTACTTGGACTGTTGGACAGGCTGTTTCAAGTAACAGTATGAGCACAGATGTAGTTTCCTTTACGTTCACTTCACCCTTATCGCAGATTTCTGGATCTCGTTCATCTGGCATGCCATTAGACAGGCAAAACACAAAGAAGGGCTGCTTTATGGATTCTTATGGTGGAAAAAATGCATCGACTTCAAAAAGTCCAAGCAAGTCTACCTCAGGTTCCATGATGCTGGAGGGAGATATGTTGAGTGCCCTTTTGGAGAAAAAGTTAAGGGAATTAACATCTGGAATTCAAATGTCTAATTCTCTTAGAACCACTAATTTGGCGAGCGAAAATACTCTCTCCATACTCCAAGACTTTTTAGCTACCCTCAACTCTGGGGGTTCCATATTGAAGGAACCTGCTGCTGAGTGCAGATCAGTGCCTCAAGAGAGTGATCTGGTTTATGGATCCATACCTGAAGCTGGCATATCATCTTCAAGTGCCAAATTGCAGGTGAATCTATGTGCATTTTCTCCCTCCAAATGGCATGTTGAGTAAAGGGATTGCCAATGTTGTTGCGTTTCCATTTTCTGGTCCAATTATGCCCTTACTAACGTATGAACAAGTTGCATTTAGTTTTGGATGCATGGTGTTCTCATTTATCGTCATCAAGTCTGAGTTCTTTGAACCCTTCTTCTTTTAGGTTCTTGTAACCGTAAACAATTTCTCTTCTTGATGTTTCTCTCATTAATCAATATAGGAAATGATCTCTGGTATCAAATCTTGGTTTCAAGCATCATTCTTTCAAATTTTCTAAATTATTAAGCTGTAGATGTTGAATTTGTAATCTGTACTGAGCTACATGTTTATGTCTATGCATTTCTCACTAAGGATCTCACAGAGTTTGCCACACTAATGTTTTACGCACCATTTTTAACATGACAAATCATAAACAAATACCCTTTAGCAGCATTTTCTATCTTGTTGCTATCTGGATCTAGTTGGGAAATATGACAACTATGTACCTTTTGTGTTGAACTGTAGTATGATGATTGAAATTGAGATATTCAAGGATCTAGTCTAGTTTTCATTGTTGTTTTCTATTCCCCTAGCGCTACCCTGTTCTGAACCAATAAAGGGGCACAACAATGTATTAGAATTTGGAGTTATGACCCCTTCCTCAAAAGGATAGCCTGTGCATTACAATAATCAGTATGACCGGCAGCGTCTCTCTCCATTGTTTTCACAGAGGCCAAAGCAAATGGAACAAAACGTGAAATCCTTCTTGTGTAATGCAGTTTCAATGATTTTATGCTAGCCTATTTCATACTTATTTTGTAGCAAACACATGCCCACCATGCATTCAGGTTTGATGCAGTTAGTTTTAGTGGATTACCTTAAAATTTTCAAGAGCTTCCAATGTGACTTCATTTTACCTTCTCGAATCTGTTAGAATTGTATGATGTATTATTTGGTATTTTTCTGTCCTTTTGACACGCATTTATTCCTAAAAGCAGTCATAGTTCGTCTGGATAAATCCTGGCAGGAGTAGCAATATTTTGTTGATACACTGATTCTTGGAACAATATAATGCATCTCACCTAGAGCTTGGAAACTTAAACTGGTTCTGGGGTGTTACCCTGTTTGCAGGTAAAGGGAAGAAACGGCGAAGAAACCTTTGAATCCCAAAGAGGGCACTTCTTAAAAGTGGATGAGCAAGAAGATTGTGACCATCTGAGTCCCATTTCCATTCTAGATACAGCCTTCTCAAATGACAGTTTGAACTCTCTTGATGGTTCAGATGGTATGTGGATACTGTATATTTTGGTTGCTCACGTTTCAATTAGTGATTTGTATTTTTATGTCACGATTTCTCTGAGATCTCTCTGCCATCCTTGTTTCAGGTGGCCAGCTTGATCACTCATGCCAACCTTCTACAAGTATATCAACAACTGCCGAGAAAGAGCTCTCCGATTCTGCTACATCTGCGGCTATGACCACAGTAGAAACATCTGGCCTTGCTGTAGCTGGATTGCGGGGAGGGCATCTTCCTTCCAAGGATCAAGTCCTGGAATATATAAGAGATATCATAGCAAACACCAGGCTAGTGTTTGAAGATATTGCAGTTGGACAAACCAGCAGGATTGTTAGTCCTGTTCTCTTCAACAGATTGGAGAGTAACTGTACCATTTACAGCACAATAGATCAAAAACAAATCAGATATGAGAGGAAACTATGGTTTGATGTAGTGAGTGAGTGTGTTGATTCGAAATTCATCCATTACAGCACAGGGGATCATAGAAGCTGGGGGAAAGGGATTGCTGTGATTGGAAGAGATGGGTTAGCTGAGGAGATATTCAAGGATGTGCTGCAGTGGAGAAGCATGGGAGAATTGATGGTGGATGAAATAGTGGACAAGGACATGAGCACAGGACCAGGAAGATGGATGAATTTTGAAAAGGAGGAATTTGAAACAGGGTTGGACATTGAGGATAAGATATTGGATTCATTGATTGAAGAGGTGGTTAGTTACATTTTCAGCGGACGGACTGATGCATCTCTTTCGTGTTCAGTTTGAAACCTTCTTGTTCCTCACTACTCCAAAGGGACAGTTCAGAGAGATGTAAGGAGATTGATTATATATATCTACTTAGTGCAATACATTGTGCTTTTCTTGAAAGAGAAAGTTGTGCAGAGAATTTTGGCATTTATAGATGAAGGGTAATGCATAGAAACAGATTCTCGGCCACAGCATTTTCAGCAGCTTTCCCTATAATTGGATTCTTCCGGCAAACATTGACATGTGGAAAAGCAATAGTGCCTAGGTAGGTTTGCAACACGACTAGGGTAGGCAATTTCAGACCCAACTCGGAAAATCCAGGTAGGGTACGTTCACTCCTGGTTGGGTCTGGGTTATGAAAAAAGACTCCAAAATATAAAGGTTGAGTCGGGGTCTTCCTACTTTTGATCGAAAACCACTATGGTTCACCGATCGACCTGATTAGCCTCCCTTAAACACAACTATGGTGATCTGGGTTGGATAATGATCTCTTTTAAACATAACTTGTGCTTGTTGCAGCCAAAATTTTCATCAAGAAACTCAGTATGATCAACTCTTTCTCCTTGTATTTCAATCCGTATCTTGTGATACATATGGTGAGGAAAGCTACTTTTGATAAGATACATATCACCTTATATTATGCAAGCAGCTTACTATTGTATATTCATCGTATGATACGTCATACGAATCGTAGACGTAAGGCAGGCCTTCTCTCATCCTCAAAGCTTCACGTGAAGTGATATGTTTCTAAGCAGCGTTTGTCTGTCGACGATAGAGAAAGAAACTTCTGGTTCACGTGACAGACTAATTCATGAACGGTATCTTTGTTCGTTAAACGAAGAAGTGGCATCAATATAAACACAAAGGAACAAGAAGCATCACAACTTTGAGAATCTGCCAAGAAAGAGAATGATCATTAATTTTGGGAGGCAAGCGGACAAAAAGGACGGCAACTCGGCTTACGGTGCGGGTTTCGTGCTTACATAGCGGTCCCAAGTTCACGAAGAGGAGAGTAGCTTTAGGTAGACATGGCCAGTTCCCGTTATCCTGAAACCAAGAGTCGAAACCGAAATTGGATCGATTCCAGATCAAAATAGTTGGTCTTAGTTTTGGTTTAGGTTTGATTCCAGCTCGAGGTTCAGATCGAGCCTGAAAGCTCAAGTTCCAGATGAGCATCTTCCTAAAGAGATCGAGCTGGATCGTACTCGGGATCAACTTTTTAAAATTCAAAAAAAAACAAAAGGTAGGCATGTGAATAAAGTATATCTTACAAAAGGTATATATATATATATATATATATATATATATATATATATATATTTGCTTTTTAAATTTAAATTTTAATCACGCATCATTCAAAATTAATGGTTGAGATTTACTTAGATGAATGATTACAAGCTTCAATCACGTCAATTGTGGACAACCTTTGCTACCAATTAACTCTAATATGTTTTCCTTTGTACCTTGCACTTCTCACCGAAACCAAAACCTAGCCTTGTGTGCACAACGACCATTTAGCTCACCTGGCTAAGGGGTCAACTCACTAGTCAAAGGTCAGGAATTCGATGCCCGGGGTGTGCATCTTGCTTCAGGCACCAACGTATCCAAAAGGGGAAAAAATTAAGCCTTATCTCACACTAAGCACGGTGACCATATAGAATATTATTCGCTGTTATACTCTACTTTGTGCTATATAAGCATTTAACTCAAAAAAGCAATATAAAGACCTCCCTTGTGTTTTCCATGTCATGAAAGAAATTTTTTCAGTGTGTGGCCTGTTGATTATTTTTTCGTACTAGGACCATCCTTTGTTACCCAAAGCATTAGCTCAACAGAAACATGCTCTAATGCCGTTGTTGTTGGTGGGGAGTTCGACTCCCAGTGTGTGTGTGTATGTGTTAGACTTAGCCGCTTAGGCTTCTTCTTGTATCAAAAGAAAAAAAGCTAGATCACCTTCTTTTGCTTTGCTAATGTACTATATCTTGCATGGAAGAAAATTGTTGATACTTCTGTTTATGTTTAATTCTCTGCCTTTCCTTCTTTCATATGCTTGGATCTCATTATAGAACCTGCATTCAAGCTTTGTTAGGAAAAACTTGATCTCATGCACAGGAACCATCGTAACATACTGTAAGCAGCTTGCTCAACCTTTCTTAGCATGCACGCACACAAACACACACAGACAGAGAGAGATTAGTGGATACTTAGTAAAGGGGTTCAGACAATAACAGTTAAGCCAACAAATAAGCATAATATGTGTGATAATAAACAAATAAGGCCCAAAACTCTGGGCAACTCCAAAGAAATAAGAGAAAAAATTACAGAATGGAGTAGACTTTCTAGTAAATCAGAGTCGAAGGTGAGTGCTTCCTAGTTGGGCAAACATTGGACAACTCGAGTCTCAGTGACCTGCAGTGCATCTGATGATTCTCATGTGCTCATTTGGGGAAGCGTGAGCTTAACCAGATTGTTCACTAATCAAGCAACACCAACATCTCTCACTGGTCCATGCACACAGACACAGTCACGAACGCAACGACGACCACACCAAAACCTAGCTCTGATGAGTGTGTGTGAGAGAGAGAGGTGTTGTCAAATAATTACTATGTGCAGAAGCAAGCATCATCATCATCTGGGACTGCATCACATGCATATTGACTAAGAACCAATAAAGAAACAAAATCAGAGTCTAGATATCAGAGAACAGTGAGGGGCGGCACACAAGAAATGAAAAGAAAATCACAGCATTCACTTACCCGCCCGTACATACTCTTTATGACCAACTTCAACGATCTTCTAAATATACCTCTACGAAACGATCTATATCACCGAATGCTGACAACTCCATCAGTACTGCAATGCACCCATGAGCTCACATGAACTTAATAAATGAGTACCAATAAACAAATGCAGATTTCACCTTTCAGAGAATTAACTCCGTGGGAATCCCAGAAAAATGAATGCATAACCAGCATTTGAACATCATCGATCATCAACTTCAAGGTAAATTTAATGATATGACCTACTCCAACCAATATCGACCATATCTCACATCTCCATAATAATTCACAAAGCGTTTCCATCCTAGGCTCCTAACCCCCTTACTGAGTGAGGCTCGGTTATATATATACATAGAGAGAGAGAGAGGAAGCACCGGGTCCATAGTGCAAGCATGGCCACATGTTACTGGTCTCTGTAAAATTGCCAAAAAGGGCTAGCAAGAGATCTTGATAGACTGGCCCAGAGGGCCACAAAGCTCTTCTTTTCTCTCACTAACCAGGAAAAATAACCATTTGATCTCTTCTATGACCCTCTTCATCCTCATTCTTATGAAATTAAGCACAACCAAAGAAACATTGCAGTACAAAGTTAAGATCGAACCTCTCAACAAAGATGAGAGTTTTTCCAGAAATAAATGATAGTCTAGAAGAATATCCATCCTCCACCAACCATTCACAAATCTGGATGCTTGTATCAACGATCATAGTAGGTAGTCACTTGGCGCGCAACTTCCATTCATGGTTGCCTGAAACCATTGTCTACAACGGTAGCTTATTCAAAAGTAATTCATCTCTCTCCTCTCTCCTCTCTCTCTCTCTCTCTCAAGAAAGTTAGAACAGTAAAGGAAGCTCTAGAAGGCATGGTTCATTTGATATTGAATAGCAAAAACACCCAAAGATAAGAGAACATAGCCATCAATTATCTCCATTTACTCACAGTAAATGAAACAAAAGAGTACAAGAATGACAAATCTTTTAGAAGAGGGACGACTCTGTACATACATTTTCATTATCCTCAAGATGTCCTGCAGTTCACCGGCGGAGAGCCACCACCGGCAGTCACCTGGAAGGGACGGGATCGTGGTGGAGAGTCCTCGCGAGACCATTCACCATGGAGTAACTCCGTGAACTAAAACCCAGGCAACCTAGCAGTCCCTGACGATAAGGCAAATACGTTCTCTTCTTCATCTCCTCTGCCTGTGCCCTCTTCGCCGTGTAATGCAGCTCGTGCACCGAAGGCGCCGGCGTCCGCCGTTTCCCGTCTCTGGCCAACGCCTTCTTCTTCTTCTCCGATCCGGCTGCTGAGACTGGTGGGGCTGTCACTTTCTTCTCCTTGGACGGAGAGAAGGAGAGGGCGGACCACGAGAGCTTCTCTTTGACGTAGCCCCTTCCTTCGCTCTTGCTCCGGTAGAGGAACTCTTTGATGCTCATCCAGCGCCTTGAACTCCGCCTCGCCACGCCGGCTGCTGGAGGCGGATCTGCAGCCTTCTGCTCACCCTCCTCTAACTCGTCCTCATCCCTTCTTACCGGCACAAAATGCGGCCAGCTGGACTCGGCATTCCGAAGCGGAGAGAGAGATCGAGTACGCCGGCGAAGCGATCGGCTCTTCGATCGGAAATCTCTGCTGAGGTCCCTGTCTTCATTGCCTGCCGGAAATGCTGGATCTGAGGGGCCGGTGGCCTCGGGGACGAAGAGATCCATCTTCTGAGGCTTCCAGGAAGAACGCATGGGGCGGATCTGGCCGTTGAAGAAGAGCTCGTCGGCGGAGATCATGGTCGCCGGAGGCATGGACGCAGAGCCAGATCCCACGACCGGGAGGCGGGCAGAGAACTCGAAGTCGCCGGAGGAATCGAGGTGTGGGAGGAGAGAAGATGAAGGCGAGGAGGAGGCGGAGGAAGAGAAAAAGCGGGTCGGGCTGGCGGGAGCACTAAAGAAACAGGGGGCGGCGAAGTTGGTAGGTCGGCCGGGGCTGGACGGGGCGCTCACGTACGGCGTTGAGCAAGTGCTATCGAAGTAGTCATCACCACCGGAGACTTGAGTCTCCAGCGAGTCGTTCGGCTGTCCCTTCGACGCAGTAGCCTCCTCTTCTTCGTTGGCCGTCATCGTCATTTCCTTCTCTCTCCGTGCGTATGTATGAAAGAGAAAGAAAGAGGAATCGGTCGTTACAGAAAATGGAGAGTTAGCGTACAGGGCGCTGACAGATACAGAGAGAGAGAGAGAGAAAGAGAAACTAGTGGGACGAAGTCCTTCAAAAAGAGAGAGAGAGAGAGAGAGAGAGAGAGAAGACCGTGTTTTCTCTCTCTCAAGTCAAGCATTTTAATCCAACGCAAATGCTGGTTCTGCTATAGCACAACTAGTTCCACGTGTGACTCAAACACTAGTTTGACGGGGCCAAACGTTCGTAAACCATAATGGGCCAGGCAAATTGGTTCAGTCTAGATCGCAAACTTCATTCCCCCAACCCTGTCCCCGTCTTAGGGGTGTTTGATCCACGGTATCAAGCTTTGGTATTGGAATTGTAGTTCCACATTGGAAACTATGGTAAAGATCATCAATAGTTCAACGTTTCATTTGCACTTAAAATTGATATTTGGAATCATGATTCCGTATTTGATTTTGTTATTAAATGTGGTAGACGAGTTTCAACTTCCTACAATTAGTTTTATGTTTGGTAAATATCATTTATATACATATCAACCGATCAACTAGTTCAATCAAAACCACATATAACAATCATAATTACAAATATTATATCCATACATTCAAACGACCAACTATCTCTATTATTGTATTCCTTTGAAATTTTGACAGTCTCTCCTTGCTTGAAAGCAATTCCAAATGTTGGACACATACAATGATAAGCATTTCAATAACTATAACTACTATTGGCCATTCAAAAATAAAATTAACCAACCTTATAAAAGAAATGAACGGCAACACATTCTAAAATAACATTCATAATTGTCTGAAATACAATTTATTTAACTTTCATTTTCTATAAAAAAATTATCTCTTATTCTACGAAGATAATTCTTACTCACAAGAGAGCTACGATCATAAATATCATGTAAAGAAGATTAATAAAAGGATCTTTAAAGCGTCTTTTAAGTTCATAACAACTTCAATGATAATACCAATTACAACTTGATGTCCACAACAAAATCAATTACAACTAAAACTTGAAGTCTAAAACGAAGTCCTTCCAAAAAGTATCAACCATTATAAGAAAATATCAAGCCTTTATCTCTCATTGTCCTTCCTATGTCAAACCGCTCAATATGAAGTTAGTAATAAAGAAAAAAAGTCACATTAGTATCGAAAACTCTGAAAGTAGCACGTCAAAGAGAAGTAGCACAATTAAAACACAAATGAAAGTCACACATCACCTACATCATTAAAATAAATTACCTCTACATCATATTATCAAAACTGACTACATCATTATCCCAATAGTTCTTGTAAACAATTTGAGATAAAAAAGTTAGTTCAATAATATAAATAAGAAAGAATAAATATAATATTGAAATTCATAAGATGATTTACGTTTGGGATGGTAGCTGGGCCCTTTGAGTGAAAGGCAACAATGGCGTCCAAAGCTAAAAGCTTTGTTCTAACCTCTCCATGTCTCATATCTAACCAAGTACAAATCACCTGATTAGAATGACTAGTTGGCTGATAGACCAACTGCATCAAAAACAATAAACACCAGTTGAATGCGAGAGGGATCAAGTTGAACATTCGCTTGGTTGCCAGTCCAACTTGTTTGGTTCTGTTTCATTATGATCTTGGAGAATGCACAGGACAAGCACTTCACAGTTCATGACAATGGCACCCTGTCATGCACAATAAGACAACATCTACCAAGCCAAAACTTCTATGACAACTTGATCGAGTCTTAAGAGGTTGAGGAGTCGCGTCTTTCACTATCAAAATTATTAAAAAAATCACCACGATCATAAATATCTTTACAACATCGTTTGATCATTAAAAACATATGAAAACATTTTTTGTTCATTAAAACTACTCATTCTGTCATCTGTTTATAACAATCATCACAAGAAGAAAAAAGGGAACCCCAAGCATTTCATCAAACAGGTAACATGTTTGTTGATTGGATTGTTTCCATTGCTTCCATCAAAAAGGAAACCCCAAGAAGTTCATCAAAAAAGAAACTCCAAGCATTTCATCAAACAAACCCAATAAGGGGATTTTCTTCACCTCCATTGTGATAACATGATTATCTAGAAAATTATTACGTGTCACAAATGGCATGGCCGATTATCTAGGACTTGATCCTCCTTTCGAACAAATAATCGGCCATGCCATTTGTGACACCGCCGCACCGAGGCGAAAGCAACCTTGTGCTCTTTCTTTTCTTCTGCTCTTTTGATAGTTGATCAATTGGTCAATTGCATTTAATTTGGAAACAGTGGCAGACCAACTCTAGGGTGAGATAAGACATTCTCTTCACTCAAAATCTAAAAAAATCGATTATTTAAGAAAATACCAGTAATGTGCACATCAAATATAAGTGTACCTCGCCTCAAAAGAATCTTGGATTCACCGTTGCTTCGAAAGCTTCAAAAGCCAACAAGAAATGTTCAAAGAAAAAGAAAGGAAAAGAAGATTTTTCTCAGTCTCAATTCGTGTTGTAACTCTCTTTTCAGATCGCAAAACATTACCCGCTGTCACAAATGGGTTGTGAAACGAGACCAACTGAGTGAGTTGGGTAGTTTTGGCCCCAGCTCTTGGCTCGTTTGACAAACCGATGAGCAGAGCTCATGGAGCTCTGCCTTGAGACAAGCTTGCCAGTGTTAGTATTGTCTGGTCGCTGTCACGAATAGGGTCCCGGAAAAGGATCTTGGGCTGTTCATGCCTTGGTTTGTTTGTTCAGCCCTTGGTTGATATATAAATTGGACTTTGTATGCATACATACATATAAATAAATATATAAACATGTATATTATATATATAAAGAGGGAGAGAAATGAATGTAAGAATTGGTAGACTCTTGACATGCTTGATCGTTCGTACTAATCCATACGTTTTTAATGTAAGATGAATAGTGTTAACTCAAACCAAAAGAAATGCCTTTTAAAGAAGTAAAAAAGATATAAAGTACAATTTATATTTTTTCATATTTTGCTTTTTAAATGTAGATTATCCATCTAAATCTTCATGGATGGTTAGCTGTCTCTATTTTTCTCTCTTTTGATATAAATATATATAAATGAAAAGAATCTATTTGTATATAATGTGAATGGTAGTTCTAAATGTATAATGTTTTTAAGTGCATAATTTTTCATAATTATTTCTATCTTTTAGTTGGTATGAATAATGAAGATTTGAATTAAAAAGTTTAAGTAATAATTTTTATGCAATGAACAAAAGTACAAGCATACATTTTTACTTTTTCCAATTAAATTTATGTGGTGGATGACATTGGTTGAAATGTTTGCAAAATTAGGTACTTAGAAATATTATGCATTCAGAACTACTTGCTCATTTCGAAAAAGAAAGAGTAGTCCATGCGAGAGGGAGAGAAATTAGTTTGTGCAAAGGTGCTAACAAATTCAAACAAATCTCAATCATTTATCTTTTAGCTTAAATTTTGATAATTAAAAAGCAAAAGTATTGATATGAATAAAGTGTATTTTTACTTTTTTAAAATTTAAATTTCAATCATCTATCATCAAAGACAAATAATTAAAATTTATTTGAATTTACTAGTATTTAAGTGTATATCAATTTATATATATAACCCATTTTTATAGATTTGAAGGTGGATGTCTTACAACTTAGAAAAAGTATCTCATATAACTATATTAAAATAGAAAATGTGAAAAAAACAGTAAACCTTTTTCAAAAATATCTAACAGAGAACAGTAGTCCACGATCGGGCTGGCACGCTTTATATTGAAAACTTCATTCTTGATGACGACAAAAGCGTTTCATGTGCTCTTCTTTTTCTCACCTCCCATTTCTCGCCCTTCTCTTCAGGCTTGGGTTGCTTACCTTGTGCTCTTTATTTGATTCGTGTTCGCCTTTGCTCGAGTCATTGTTGATCATTCACAAGTCCAACACGCTCTCCCCTCGAATCTGACTCCAACCAGATTCAGACTCGGGCATTGAACTCCTGATCTTTTATCGAAGAATCATGTACATAATCGATTTGATGGATCCAATCATAACCGGAGAAACCAGACCTAGATCCATTTTACATGATACTCCCAATACTTGATAAATGTGCTTTGGAATCCATATTTTCTTTTTTGAGAGGCTGTGTCGTTCATCTTGGTACTGACTCATCGAACACATAACTTGAAATCGTGTCCAACTGGTTTTCAGGACACGAGTTTTTGACACGGTGAAGCACCTTCTTTGATGCTAGAGCGCAAGATCTTTCTCTGATACTTGAACGGAAGACCTACATTAAATAGGAATTGGCTCATTAGAAAGCAGACACGTAACTCAATACATGACGTGACCTACCTTTCTGATGTGACACGAGATGGAATGTTACCGTGATGTGACTTGGTAAGAGCAAAGACCACACGTTATAACGTGGGAGCTAGAAGAATGGAAGCCATCGAGCCCCGCAAAACAGAACGACTTTTACTTTTTCCACTGACATAATATATATATATATATAAACAGGTAGCACAGTATAATTTAAAGAGTTTTAAAAGTTAAAAAAATTTTACTATATTCATGTCTTAAAAAACTACAATGATAAGATTCAATTACTTTGCATTTGATCTATCTTATGCGTTAAATATAAAATATAAACGATATTTTTAATTTAAATTTGAATCCTTAATTTATAAATTGAATAATCAAGATATTTATGTAATATTATGTATTTGTTATTTACATATATAAAAAAATCAGCTGGTTCAAAACATTGCTTTTGGTGGTACGAATATATTTTAAAAATTAAAAGTTTTGTACAAAATTATTATTATTCTTATTATTATTATTATTATACACTTGAAAACCATGATCAGATACGAGCGACAACATAAGTAGGGGGTAAAACCCGGTATATATATATATATATAAAGAGAGAGAGAGAGAGAGAGAGATCCTTTGTCTCGTGTGTGCTTGTCTTCATCGAGAAAGATATCTTCACCGATTTGTAGAGTGCGAATACCTGGCTTCAGCCACCTCATTGTAAAAAAAAAGTGGCACAAGTTTCTTGTCTTCCATAAGAGTATGTAAATCATATTCTCGATGAATATATCTTTCTCTTTTTTCTTTTTCCTTTTTCTTAATGAGAGAGAGGGGTTGGGAGTTGAGACAAGAAAAACATCTTGCATTATTTGAATATTAATCATAGAGACAAGCATATATACATGTATCAGATATGGGTCTACCAAATCTGAATAATTGGATATTAGGTCAATCAGCTTTTAGGAAGTCTCTGGGCATTAATTGACGTGAAAGGCCAAAACTATGTCTGAAAATATGCACCACAATAATGTGTGAAATCGAATATCCATGGGATCTTTGGAAAATAATTGAAATCCGATTAACTTTCCGATGTGGTTTGGATAGTTAATCCAAGTAATTGTGTTTGAATCGAGACAAGTTCCGAATGCAGACGTAGCTGGTTCTGGATTTCCTCGAACCATAAACCGGAACTGAACCAGGACGAGCCGGTTCCCTGTTCCAGATTGTTGTACCTGAGTCCTAAACTGCCCAAAACCAGGAAAAATCATTAAAACTTTGATATTTCGAAAAGACTTAAAAATATAGACAGAATCCGTGGTTTGGAACCACCAGTTCGAATTCCAGTCTGGTTCTAGTTCTATGGGAGGTGGAACCAGAACTAGAATGTGTGGAAATGAACCAGGACAGGTCAGTTCCAGTTTGCATTTGAATCCTAGACTTCCCAAAACCATGAAAAAGTCATTACAAACTTCGATATTAAAAAAAGATTAAAAAAACATAGAACCCGTGGTTTGGAACCACCAGTTCAGATTCCAGTCTGGTTCTAGTTCTATAGGAGATGGAAGCAGAACTAGAATAAGTGGTCTCCAGTTCCGTGTCTGTACCCGTTTCAATTGAATTGAGCTATATTTTATCTGGATTTGGGTATGAGTCCAATCCACTTGTATCCCTACTTATGACGAACTTTAATAGGGAGAAGATCCATCATCAGACTGGAACCTTTGAGATATTCTATCCAATCCAAAATGAATAACGGACCTAATTGAAATGGGTCTAACTGGTCAGACAAGGTAATCTTGGCAGGATTGCCAAGATCCGAAAACCTTACCTGGATCCAAAAAGATCTTCACTTTCCGAGGGCTTGGTGTGAGCATTGAAACACAAACACAAGGAGCTTGGTAGCATCATTTCCATCAGCGTGGTGATGGCATGCTTGTGTGTGTGTGAGAGAGAGAGAGAGAACATGAATCACGACCAAGTTTATGACTTTATTGTTTTTGTTAGGATGCAGATATCGGAGTTCAGGAACTCGGTCATGTCCAAACCATGAACCTGGAAAGAAGATGCAAGATCCCAAACAGGAATTAGGGTTTCCATGTAATGATAAGGCTAAAAACAGTATAATAAGTGCCACAAATCTCACAACCCTATAAAATAAGGTTGAAAACAGCATGATACGTGCCATAACTCTCTAAAATATGAAAGAGATGATAACTTATGTGTGAGTGACTGAATCGGTTCGGGAGAACTCATAAATGGTTTCAATATCCAAATTGCACATTTTCACTTATACGTTGCTGGTTTCAGTTTTTATGGAACTATCAATTTTAGTTCTAGCTTGATTCTAGTTCTATGAAAGGTAGAACTGAAACCAAACCGAGTAATATCCAGTTTCAAAGTTGGTCCAGGTCCAATTTGATGGGTTCTGGTTTCAACTGGTTTTGAATCCAGTTTGAATAACCACAGTGTCCATCAACAAAACTGGCAACGTTTATCTCCTTTCATGGTCATATGTAGACCTGACCGGTTTAGAATGGACCTGGCAACGTTTCAAATCGGAACCGAACCAGCCATAAAACTATCACGAAGCAGAATCAGTGGTTTCAGAATCGTTGAGCAATTTCCAAAGACCTATATATTCTAAAAAGTACCACGATATTTTCAATGCATCATTGTTACATTACCTGATATTAACACGACCAAAGACTTGGACAAAGAGCAATGGCTCACCTGGCTAGGGGGGTAGATCACAAATTGAAGATGCCGAGTTCAATACCTGGGGTGTGCATCTGCCTTGGGCCATCTTGCACCGAAAAAAACACCACCCGAGACTTGGTTATGCTGATGGATGCTCGGCTTTAAAAGGAATTAAAATAAAACATATCTTATTTTAAATTACAAGATAGAGAGTGATAAGAGGTAACTAGTAAGATCTATGTAGCGACCCACTTTGTGTGAGATGAAGCTAGGATTTGGTTTTGATGGGGTTTCTCGTGAACTTTTTATTGAGAAAAACTCGGTTATATTAAAACTATCCTAACATTATTTTCCTTTGGACACTTCTTTACTGCTTTTTAAGTGTACAAACAACAACTAAGCCTTTTTTCATACTAGACGGGTGGGCTACATAAATTTCTTGTTTTCATATCCCCATCTATCCCCATCATGTGCCATGTTAGCACTTAACTCACAATAAACTAGATCATGCTTTATTAACATTTTTGTGGTCGTCTTCTACCTCTTTTAATAATTTCAAAATATAATTTTTGATAGGTTGTTAAAGGTTTTTTTTAATCTTCTTTATATATATATATATATCCAAACCACCATATTCTCTATCTTTTGTATATTTATTTATCATACTCAACTTCTTCATTTTTGTTCGACATCTTTTGTATACTGCTTTTTAAGTGTATTTAATAAAGAACCGGTTCTTTGGAGAGAGAGAGAGAGTAAACAAGGATGGATTTTGGAATTATGATGTCGACAGTAAAGTGCAAACCTGCAAAATAGGGCGGTGGTATGGCTTTGTGCGTATGTTGTGCGATGCTAATCTGCCTCTGAACAAAAAACATTCTCGAGGAGGATGTTGTAGGGAAGAACGAGATAAGAGTGAATTCGGAATTGGTTTGGAACGATTTAGTGGTTTGGCTGATTGTGTTTGACGGGAATTCATTTCTTCTCATGGTGGTGGCTGTAGAAAATGGGTTTTGGGGCGTGCTTGGTTCCTCTCTCTGAAGTAGAAGAATGAAAATGATGGGGTTGGAGTCGGGCGGGAAGAGGAATAGGGATCCGGAAGATGACGTCTATGTCGATAATTTGCTTTCTCACAAGAGATATCTCAGCGAGGTTTTTGTTTTCTCTTGTTGTTTACTGTTATCGTCTGTGAAATGATACATCTTTGGTTTCTGTTGTTCTGATTTTGATGGATCAATGGTTGGTTTTGCTCAGAGGGGTGTTCGATTCTTCCACATAATTGTTCATGATTTTCGATTTTCTCCCGTCTTCCATGAAAAAGTTGGGTTTTTTTTTGTGATTGTCCTGGAACAAGGGCTCCTCCTTAGCATTTCTATGGTGATATTGTTGTCAGTTTTTCTCTTTGATTGATGATTGTGTTCTTGCTATTTTTCTGCTTTTATTTGTTTTCATTCAGTGGTTGTAAGTTTTTAAGTTGGTATGAATAATTAACGAGAGTTGCTGCAGATGATGGCATCGAGTTTAAATGGTTTGACGGTAGGAGAGTCTCTGGTGGAGAATCACAGGACCTCCGCATCCGGATTTGATCCCTTGGATTCGCCGGCGATATCGGAGGCCATCGGCGACTGTAGGTTGAATTTTTTTCCAACCGTTTCCTTTTGGGCTAACATCTTTTTGTGCCTTTTAAGCTTCGTTCACCCAGTTCATGAGGTTGGTACGAAGACTCTTTCCTTCTACGTATTTAGTCTCCGCGTGTAGTTTTTGGATGAGTCGACTATCCTTGAGAATTTGTAGCTGTGGACTTGATGCCCTGAAATGCTCTGTTGTTTAAGGATGGCATTTCATGCAAGATTTTGTTATATAGAATTAACATTCACTTGTTAGCGTGTGAGACTTTTGGTCCTTGCGACTTTGGCATATTGCTAATTTAAGGTGATTAGTCAAATTCTATTTCATTGTTCATTTCAAATTCATCCGAGAAGTCTTTTCAATAATTTCAGCCCAGAAGGTGTCAAGATCAAGCCATTCTCCGAGAGGACAGTTAGAAGATTGCTTCAAGTCATGGAGAAAAATAGTCCAAAACCATTTTTTTTGTCCTATGCAAGTTACTTGCATATCTACTATTCGTTCCCATTTTCGAGATTGTTATATATTCATGTTGAGTTGTGTTGAGGATCATATTAACAAATTCCTTACAGGTATCTTGTTCATCACTAATTGGCTTGTTTGTGACTCTTCACATCTTATAATGAGTCTGATCCATTGATCCTTGTTGCGTTATTGCCTACTCATAGCAAACATCAAATGCTTATGAACTTGAAGTTCATAATTGAGTACGCTAATATGGAATCCTTAGACCAAAGTTACCGTTTGATAGTAGCTGTTGCCTGTGTGCATGTTTTGTTCATGAAGTTCTTCATTTCCCTTGTCAATCTGGAGATGGACAGGTTTGTTACTTGAAGCCCCTAGAGAGAAGGAGAGAGGGAGGGAGTGAAGAATTTCATGGGCATTCATGTATATGTTTCTGTAAAGTATGTAACTTTTGGAGACCTGGTGTCCTTCCTTTTCTTAGTTGCGAGCTTTGGAAAAGGATTTGCGGACCTACGACTCCATAGAGGCTTAACAATGGGAAGGTTTTCCAGAAATCTTGGTTGGGCAGTTAACCAACCTAAAACTTTGTCGGATTTTTATACCATGGATTATACAAATGATGAGCATTGCTTTAGGGCGTCCCCGCCTAGGGATGCGATGCAAAGCCCGAATGTAGTGATAAGTAAGCAAGGTCCACTACATTTTTGCCCGGATGTAGTGAATCAATTGCAGAGAGGGTTCTCACGTCATGGATGGGTGTGGGTAAAGAAGTTAGTCCTGCTACATTGCCACCCGAATGTAGTGAATAATTTACAGAGAGGGTCTCTGCATTTTCAATATCGACATATGCGAGGGGTAAGGAAACTAGTCCTAGATAATAAGATTCGTATTGGTTCTTGTAATATCGGAATATTATCCGGTAAGCTAATGGAGGTAGTAGATAATATAATTTGGAGAAAGATTCGTATTCTATATTTAAAAGAGACAAAGTGGGTTCGAGAAAAAACAAAGTAGATAGAGGATACAAGTTTTAAATTATGGTACTCAGGCAAGGAAAAGACTCGAAACGGAGTTGGTATTATCATAAATAAAGATTTAAAGGATAGTGTAGTAGACATACAATGATATGGTGACCGAATCATGACTTTGAAATTAGTGTTAGGAGCAGAGGTTTTGAATATAGTTTGTGCTTACGCACCCCAAGTAGGCCTAGAAGATAGTATAAAGACAACTTTTTGGGAAGAGTTAGATAAGGTGATTCAAAGGATTCCACAAAGGAAGATGATTTGTTTAGAAGGAGACTTAAATGGACATGTCGTTAAAGAGGCATTAAGATATCAAGGTATTCATGAAAACTTTGGTTTTGGGGATATAAATGAGGAAGGTAGGGAGATTTTAAATTTTGCTATGGCATTTGATCTCTTTAGTCACCTACAATCTTCAAAAAACAAGATGAATATTTAATTACTTATAAGAGTGGCTTATCACAAACACAAATTGATTACTTTATTTGTAGAAAGAAAGATAGAGCGTGTTGTAAAGATTGCAAGGTAATTCCAAGAGAAAGCTTAACCAACCAACATCGACTTTTAGTTATGGATTTACAAATAAAAAAATGGACAAAGAAGAAAAGAGTGCATCGAGCTATTCAGACTAAATAGTGGAACCTCAAAAGTGAGAAAGAAGATATATTTAAACAAAAAGTCCTTCAAGGAGATGCTTGGAATTATGTTGGTACACCTTGTGATATGTGGAACAATATGGCTATACATATTAGGAAAGTGGCGAAAGATGTGTTAGGTGAATCTAAGGGAGGTGTACCGGCATAAAAAGAAGCTTGGTGGTGGAGTGAAGTAGTGCAAATAAAATCAAGGCAAAGAGGGATGTTACACATTACATTATGCTAAGAAAACTAGTAAAACTTTAGAGGCTTATAAGAAGGAAGCGAAAAAGGCCGCGAGTGAAGCAAAAACTAAAATTTGGGAGGATTTATATAAAAAACCCAACTCAAAAGAGGGTGAAAGAGATATTTTTAGGATAGCTAAGGCTAGAGATAAGAAAACTAAAGATCTTAATTCTGTTAGATGCATCAAAGACGAGGATGAAAAAATTCTAGTGAAAAATGATGATATAAGAAATAGATGAAAAAACTATTTTTATAAGCTTTTTAATGAAAATAAAGATGATAGTATTAGCTTAGGAGAGTTAGCTAAATCAGAAAAGTATATAAACCATAATTTCTACCGACGTATTAAAAAGAATGAAGTTAAAGAGGCTCTTAAACATACGAAGGGTGGTAAATCGGTAGGACCATATAATATTTATATAGAAGTTTGGAAAATACTAGGAGAAATAGGAATCACTTGGCTCACAAGACTATTTAATGAAATATGGAGAAAGCAAAAGATGCCCGAGGAATGGAGAGCGAGTACACTTATACCCATATATAAGAACAAGGGAGACATTCAGAATTGTGCGAATTATCGAGGTATCAAGTTAATGAGCCATACTATGAAATTGTGGAAAAGAATTATCGAACGTAGGTTAAGACAAGTATAACAAAGAACCAATTTGGGTTCATGCCAGGCAGATCTATTGATGAAGTGATTCACCTTTTGAGATGTCTTATGGAACATTTTAAAGCAAAAAAGAAAGACCTTCACATGATATTTATTGATCTAGAAAAAACTTACGATAGAGTACCGAGGGAGGTTCTTTGGAGAACCTTAAAAAAAAGAGGTATCCCATTGACATATATTAACCTTATAAGAGACATGTACGAGAGTGCAAAAACATGTGTGAGGACTCATGAAGGAATGACAAACTTCTTTGAAGTTAATATTGGGTTACATCAAGGATCAGCTTTAAGTCCATACTTATTTATAATGGTGATTGATGAGTTAACAAAACATATTCAAGATGAAGTACCTTGGTGTATGTTATTTGCAGATGACATTGTGCTAGTGGAAGAGTCTAAGGAAAAAGTTAATAGAAAATTGGAACTATGGAGAGAATAATTAGAAAGCAAAGGCCTCTGACTTAGTAGAACAAAGACAAAATATATGGAATGTAAGTTTAATCATTTTGTTACTTTAGAGGACATAGAAATTAAAATTGGCACACATTGCATCCCTCAGAAGGAAAGTTTTAAATATCTAGGGTCAATTTTTCAGAGTGATGGAAGAATTGATTGGGATGTTACTCACAGAATTAATGCTGGTTGGTTAAAATGGAGAGGAGCATCAGGTGTTCTTTGTGATAAGAAGATACCATTAAAGTTAAAAGGTAAATATTATAGAGCAACAATTATACCTGCCATGTTTTATGGTTATGAGTGTTGGGCCGTTAACCATGAACATGTACAAAAATGTCTGTGACAAAAATGAAGATTTTGAGATGGATGAGTGGTCATACAAAAAAAGACCGTATACATAATGAGGTTATTATAAACAAATTAGGAGTGGCACCAATAGAGGATAAAATGAGAGAATATCGTTTAAAATGGTTTGAACATATAGAAAGAAGATCAAAAGAAGAACCTTTAAGAAGGTATACAACAACAAAAACAACTAAGTCTTTTCCCATACTAGACGGGGTCGGCTACATGGATTCTTTGTTTCCACAGATCCCTATCATGTGCCATGTTAGGAGTTAACTCCCAATAAGCTAGATCATTCTTTATTGTTTCTTTTAAACACTTTTGTGGTCGTCCTCTACCTCTTTTAATACTTTCCAAATTTAGTTTTTCTAACTTTCTTACAGGTTCTTCTTTTGATCTTCTT
The DNA here is from genome assembly GCA_036023115.1 of Brasenia schreberi. NCBI lineage: Eukaryota > Viridiplantae > Streptophyta > Magnoliopsida > Nymphaeales > Cabombaceae > Brasenia > Brasenia schreberi. The sequence continues at coordinate 2,645,649 of JAYKKT010000046.1, forward strand.
TCTATATGTCCAAACCATCTTAAACGATGTTCTCTAATTTTATCCTCTATTGGTGCCACTCCTAATTTGTTTCTAATAACCTCATTATGTATACGGTCTTTTCTTGTATGACCACTCATCCATCGCAATCTTTTGTACATGTTGATGATTAACTGCTCAACACTCAGAACCATAAAACATGGCAGGCCTAATTGCTGCTCTATAATATTTACCTTTTAACTTTAATGGTATCTTCTTATCACAAAGAATACCTGATGCTCCTCTCCATTTTAACCAACCTGCATTAATTCTATGTGTAACATCTCCATCAATTCTTCCATCACTCTGAAAAATTGACCCTAGATATTTAAAACTTTCCTTTTGGGGAATGCAATGTGTGCCAATTTTAATTTTCATGTCCTCTGAAGTAACCAAATGATCAAACTTACATTCTATATATTCTTTCTTTGTTCTACTAAGTCGGACTGTTTTCAGAGAAACGTGTACCTTAGGGTTCTTTCATATCTTCCCCACTAACCCTTGCCATTTTATCATTAAAAAAGAAAAAACTTGCAATTCTGACACATATTAGATAGCGATTACAGTGTGTGTGTGTGAGAGAGAGAGAGAGATAGGGTGCTTGTGTCAGTGCGCACGGGTGCGTGTGTATTGGAGCGAGTGTGGTTGCTTGTGTGTCCTACGTAACATGTGAATGGGAAATTTAAGTAAAAGGCTGAAATTAGAGATTTTCTAAAAAATATACAAAGTCAAATTTTAAGTGTTATTTCTCACCCTTTGTTGTTAAAAAAGATAAATTTTAAGTGTTATTTACATATTTTACATGTTATTGATTTTCCTTGTCAATTCGCCATGATTGCGTTTGTTTCTTTTGTGCCACCAGTGCTCAGCAGAAGTATAGACCATGATTGCGTTTCGTTTTCGACGAGTAGAAGCATTATGCTATTTATTTGGATTTGGACACCAAAGGACAGACATGGATTTTTTTGGGTCACGTTCAAAATTGCTAACCTTGCTTGTAATATTATATCACATTTATGAAAAAAGGGTAATATCATATATAAGCAACTGAATTGATACTATTTTTATTGCCAAACAATTAAAGAGCTGTCAAATCTTGAAAAGGGCATGAGTAATGACAGGAAACATGCGAACATGATCAATACTTGTATTAGTTCTTCAATATAGTTTGCAGAGTTTTCTTTGGTTTAGATTATAGTTATTTGTAATAGTTTCAGTTCTCAAATAAAATATCTCGGTCTTCAGTGGTGGATCCACACTTGTTTTGGATGGGACAAGCTTTAAAGAATTTCAATTTTTCAAAAATTTCAATACAAATATAAAAAAAAAGGATTCCGGTTAGAGTGATCGCCCGACCCCGCCACCTTCGGTCTTTTCGTATGACTTTCGATTTATGGGTCCCTTGTTCTTATATATGGGTATAAGTGTACTTGCTCTCCATTCCTTGGACATCTTTTGGTTTTTTCATATTTCATTAAATAGTCTTGTGAGCCAAGTGAACCTTTAAGAAGCTATGAAAAACTAAATTTGAAAAAGTATTAAAAGAGGTAGAGCACAACCACAAAAGTGTTGGCAAGAATCAATAAAGAATGATCTAGCTTATTGTGAGTTAACTGCTAACATGATACATGATAAAGCTATGTGGAAACAAAGAATCCATGTAGCCGACCCCGTCTAGTATGGGAAAAGGCTTAGTTGTTGTTGTTGTTTTAGTTTTATTCTTTATGTTTTTTTCAAGTTGACATTGTCAATATCTATAAAATCAGAGCATCAGGCATCATCTCTAATGTTCCTTGAAAGAGGAAACCACTCATAAAAGGTACATATAGTTCTTTAAGATCTAAGAGTGTCTTAATATGTTAGAACCAGTTTTGTTTTTGACAGTTGATCTTACAGTCGTTAATTCTACAAAAGGACCAAAAAGTAACCTTTTGATTGGTCCTTGTTCTTTTATGGAAAGAATTTTACGGTCCTCAACTGCCCGACTAGAACTCTTTCATCAGCCTAAATGTTAAAAACTTTTCTTTGAGCATGTTTTTTAGGCAATTTTCGTTGATTTATAATAAATGATTATGTTGAATAAAGTTGCATTCGATATTTAATTGATCTCCATCTAGTTGACAAATAAAATCAAGCAGAATGTGTCTGAAGGCCGTCATTTCTAAAGAGAAAATGCTCACTCGTAGGCTCTGGAGTCTGCTTGGTGTGAATTACTACATTCTTATGGTATTATACTTCAATATGTGAAACTTGTATGCAATCAATATCCTGTAAGTTAGTTGCTATAAAAAATGTTTTCTGTGGTCTTCATGTACAAGTTGGTTCCATTCTGATTCCTGTACTAAGCAAGATGACCAAGCTCAAACTTGTTTCGTATTAGTATTCAACTCCAAAAAAGCAAGATGATGTTTTTTTCCTTCTAGTGAGGCTCTTGTGTTGGATTAAATATGTAGAAAATGTTAGAGGCGATTGTTGAAAAAACTTCTTCTATGATTTCAGGGGTGAACTCTGGGTACCATATTCTCCCATGTCAGAAGACTCAGATGATTCCAGATGCTGTGAACCATCCCTGAGCAATTCCATGGCCCCGTCTGACAGCTTCTCCCGACTGACAAACCCGGTTTCTCCTTGCAGACATCATCCCAGATCTGTATTTGGCTGTCCATCAACTCCTAATGCAACCTCTTCATTGTGCATTCCGTCTCTTATGATGGGTAGCTCTCACCAGAGACAAAGGAATTCTGATTCGGACAGCAGGTTTCCTTCCTCCCCCAGTGATATTTGCCACTCTCCTGACCTGAGGCGTGCCGCACTCCTGCGCTCCTTGCAGATGAAGGCACAACCTCAGACACAGAGGCCGCTGGCTTTTGATCTGCCATATGCAGCACGTCCAGCCATTCAACATTTCGATGAGGCCGATGACCGGCCCTGCTCTTTTCCGAAGCCTCTGGTTGATGATGAAAGAGAATATTCATTTGGTCCCTCAACTAGAAGTTCCGACAGCATTCAGGGATTGCTCCTCGAAGACTGCTCCTCGATGAGCTTAGCTGAGGGACAACCTTGCCAAGAGAAATGTTGCAGAAGGGTGAATTTAAGAGATAATGAAGGAAGAGGGTTTGTAGATTCTCGGGAGGAGGCTTTTGGTGGAAATGGGGAACTGTTGTCAAACGGCAGAAGATCAGTTCTTGGACATGCCAAAGCATGTAGTGCTTACGAATGAATTTCACACAAACTTGTATGTGATCAAGGTGTATGTTTTGTATGGGGTGGTGATAGGATTGTGTTTTTTCGCTTGCACGGTCGAAAAGCACATCAACTCTATGCTCGGCTGTTTGATCTCCATTCAGTAATCCTAACTACTAATGTGAAGCATTTTCATCATGCTACTTGTGACTGCCACTTTGGTTTTGCAGCCAGTGAGCCTTGGTGAGATATGACTCTGCGCCTCGACTGGTGATCATCTATATATGCATTTCTTCGTCTGAGGTCTTATTCTTCATTTCGTGCTTGCCCCCTCGCTTTACAGTCACTTTGTTTCACGCACTTTCTTGTTCTTGCATTACCAGTGTTGTTAATCAAGAGGCATACAGCGAGGTACTGTGCAAGTGTGCACACATACACCATGACCATATACACTCGAATACAGAGAGGCTATTTGAGCTGGTCTCTAACAATCGGTAGGGTTCAGGATTTGAGACCCTTACTGCGAGTTCTCTTTGATCGACCATGTTGCAAACTGTTTTTCCAAGCATACTGATTCAAGATGCAATTCGAAGGTTTGAAGATTTTTTTTCTTGAAAAATAGAATTTCCATTTCATTCATAAAAAAACCATACAACCAAGAACAGCATAAACAAGGGAATTCGATCTCTAACCGTCAGAAAACCAAAAAGAAATGCTTTGCTTGCTTTTTGGTACACAAGTACTTGTTCAAAAACCTTGTCAGGTAAAAAAAAAATTCACCCGCACAAAACTACCTCCATTTATGGCTTCTTATTCGTTTACCTTCATTTGAGAGGATAACGGGAAGATGGAAGGAAGAAAGAGACGAAAGAAGAGAGTAGAAGATGGAGGCAAGAAAGAGACGAAAGAAGAGAGTAGAAGATGGAGGCAAGAAAGAGACTAAAGAAGAGAGCAGAAAAAGAGAGGTTGGAAAAAGCCCAACACCAAATCTCTTTCTTGTAGCATGATGACTAGAAGAGATCTTACTAAAGGAACTCAATATGGAACCTCACCTGAGCCTTGTTGGATGGGCAAACATGTGCACACATTCACGTATGTACACCTACACACAAGCACATGCTCAGACACACAAATGCACACATGCAAGATGAATGGAGTACTCTTTTGCTTTCAACAATTGTTTCAAGTTAAAAAGGTTATATAAATTTCAATGTGGAAGCGACATTACTACAAGTTTCACTGTGGAATGATACTACTCACTTGAGCATTGCAGAGAAGGAAAAAAGAAAAAAATTAGAGACTATGTGTATGTGTGCATGCGTGCAAGCATGCATGTGTGTGTGGGAGAGAGAGAGAGGGCGGCAGGGAGAACCTTTTGAATTGAACCTATCCAAAAAATAAGCTCCTAGTTTGTGCAAAAAAAATTATATTTCAATTTCAGATGGGTCTATGTATGTGAAAACAGAGAATCCATATAGCTGATCCCATCTAGTATGGGGAAAGAATTAGTTGTTATTGTTCAAACAGGGCCTATGTGTTCTTCAGGTCTGGTTGCGTATGAGTAGAACCACATATTTGGATCAAATCACAGGACACAGATTCTTGGACTTTGTCCAGTCCCGGTAACCAGCAAGGACCTTACCATGATGTGCTGCTCATATATCAAACATTTTGTTTTTTCTTTTTCCCGGGCAAGCTGCAGTTAGGCAGGCACTACAGATGAGTAGTGCCCGCCCTTCAGTGTCGAACTCGAGACTTTCAACTGGAGGGTCTTTCAGACTTACAACCCAACCAACAATTGCAGCTCCTCATCGGAAGCGTATGTTCTAGAGCATTTGGATCTGAATTTAGTTCTGCTTCTTCATTTGACACTAGATCCAATTTGACACCATACAAGTAAGTTGGATCTGGTGGTGTTTCTGTTCAAACTAGGGCTATGCATCCATCGGTTCATTTTTGAATTAACCGATATCCAAATTGGTTCTAATTTTGAGAACTGAACCGAATTGTATTCATAATGGAACCAAATTTTTGAGATAAGTTTGATTCGGTTTAGCTCCATGGCTAAATTTTGAGTGTGGGCACATAACTTGTGAAAACCAATATATATATATATATATATATATATATATATATATATATATATATATATATATATATATATATCCAATCTAATGGTGTACAACAAAGTTTAGTGTGCGTATATCTATTCACATATGTGTGTGTGCTCATGCGTAGAAGAATCTTAAAGTCTTTTGTTAGGGTACTTTTAAAATATATACTCTCCCATTTCGATACTCATTCTCTTGATTGGACGGTCTTATTGCCTTCCAATATTGGGATCCTTTGTTGGGATCATCCTAACATTTTTAATTTATATATATATATATACACACACACTTTGGTTCGGTTATTTTTCAGCATTAATTTTCAAAACCTAAACCAAATATAATTAACGGGTTGTTTTGGTTCTCAAAACCGAAACTGAACAAATAAAAAACCCGAACCAAAATCAGAACTTTGGTTAGTTTGCTTCCGTTAATGGGCTTTAACCAAATTGTGCTCACCCTTAATTCGAACCAAATCTGACCGAATAAAATCCGCGGACTTGACCCGTTTACTTACGACCAAATCTACCGTGACTTGTTGGAGGAAACCAGACTTTGGTTACACGTTGCAGATATCCATTGGTGCTTAAACGAGACGGACCTTCCGATTGGCTAGTTCTGAGGGAACATACGTCTACGAGGAGAAAAGTGGCGCCAAGTAGGCCTGGACCCGTCCCCGAACCATGGCTTCTTCCATCTACTCTCCCGCCCCTATCTGATTCGTTCTCTCTTTCTTCTTCTTCCGTCCGTTTTCTCTTCATCAAACGAACGAGCGAACGGAGAAAACCGTTGAGTTTTGTCGTCTAGAAATTTCGCATTTACTCATTGATCGAAGGATCGATATATTGATCACTTGTATTTCGAACACCATAACGCTACGCATCAATCTTGACTCCTGAGTCTTCTTCTTACTCAGTTTCTCGACCAGCGTATTTCAGTTCGTGGTAGATTTTGCAAACTCTAATTTGGAAATCCGTCTCCTCCATTGGACCTGAGGGATGGGGGATCTGAAGTTCCTAGTCGTGGTGTTCGTGTTCGTATCAGCGTTCGCGTGTTCTTCTATCGCTGGGTAGGGTTTTTAGTTGATTCAGTTATTTTCTTAGCATTGAATCTGGTTCAGGTATGGGGCATTATGCAAGGGTTGCATTGTGCAGCAAGAGCTACTATGACGTACTGCAAGTTCCTCGGGGTGCGTCGGAGGATCAAATCAAGCGCGCGTATCGGAAGCTTGCTTTGAAGTATCATCCTGACAAGAATCCGGGCAACGAAGAGGCGAACAAGAGATTCGCCGAGATTAATAACGGTAGCAGCCGCTAACATTTCTCTTTTTGGATCATAATCACGCCAATGCTTTGGTCGGGATCGGACACTGCTGGATACTGACGGGTAATTGCTTCTCTTTTCATCCGTGATGATTTTCCAGCATACGAAGTTCTGTCCGATCGTGAGAAGAGGGACATCTATGATAGGTATGGAGAGGAAGGCCTCAAACAAAGTGAAGCTGGTGGTGGAAGGGGTTCCGCGGGCTTCCAGGACATATTTAGCCAGTAAGTCCAAATATTTGGAGGTTGAATACTTATTTCATGTTTCTATTTCTCAAGAGAATCTCTGCTGGTTCTTGTGAATGGCCATTGCTGTTTCCAAGTCCGTTGCTTAGAACCAGATTCCTTTCGTGTTAGACAAAAGCTAAATGCTGTTTGCTGTTATATGTTATGTCCGGGACATCTGCATCGTGGGTCTACAATTAGCAGAGCACATCATAGAGTAGTAGAAGTTAGTTAGCTATGTACATGAATGAATCTGATTCATGCGTTTATAGATTATCATCCAGGGACAAGAATCGCATTGTTATTTAAAGTAGCGTATATTGAGACAACGAAAACGGGTGGCTTTGAAAAGTTGGATATGTTGTGGACTGTAGCATGTAGCGCTAGAGACATTGAGTGCATTAAATTCCAGAGATGGTACCAAGTTCTTTTAGATTGAATTGGAAAATGTTCCAAAGAACAAGTTAGTTAAATCCCAGAGGAAGTGCACTGGGTGCTTTTGGCGAATATTGCTGTTTGAGTTAGAATTGCATGAGGAATCCATTCCCATTCTTGCCAGCGGCAGGCCGAGCAGAAGTGGCAATTCAAAGTCCGCTCAGCTGTGTTGTCATAAAATCCAGAAAAACTACTGAAAGTGGCAGGAATCCGATTCGTCTGCGGACGGTTTTATGTGATCCAAAATCTCTTTTCTTTTCTAGAAATTGGTCAAACCAATGACCATTATGTTGACTTTTCCGTTGACTGATCCTCTCGCTGTGCTTATGCCTGCCTGGTTCCGGCTTGCTGTGGGTTGACACTCTGTCATACATTTGTAAGTATGGTTTGGGATATTATTGAGGTTTCCACGCAGGGGTTTTTCGGGAGAAGGCCTTCTGTTTTGATTTTCTTTTTGTTTTGTATATATATCTTTTGTTGTATACGCTGCTATGTTTATATAGAGCAGTGCATGCTCTCTCTTTTCCTGGATTTTCCTTATCTGGCTTCCTTCATCTGGAGCGTTAGATAAAGGTTATCCAGACTGTTACCGTAAATCTCGGTAACGTCCGACTGTTATGGTTCTTCCCAATCCAAGATTGAGGTAACGGCCTAGATGGCCAATCCAGCTGTTACCTGTGCTGGATTTCCGAGAATGGCCACAACATATCATCTCTCACTTGACCATTCGAGCCAAGTGAAACTCATATATTGGTTTTCTCCCACTTTTGCAGGGTTTACCTAGTACTGTCTTTTCATGATTGTTGTTGCAATCAATACTTGTTGTGTAGTTATTTCCCTTCACAATAATCGATCCATTGTATGGTTGTTTACCTATAACACTTTTATCCGTTGTGTGGTTATTTCCCTACACAACAATCAAACATACCTCAAACCCATGTTTGGAACATGTTTTGAGAAAAATTCCTGAGTTATGCCTTTAGTCAAGGGGTCTGCCAACATATCATTTGTTGGCATGTATGAGATGGATATTTCCTTTCTCATAACCATATCATGAATATAGTGGTATTTTACCATTATATGCTTGCTTTTTGAGCAATCAACTACACTCTTCATAAGAGTAATTGTTGCATTGTTATCACAGTAAATAACAATTGGCTTATTGGTTATTTACAACTTTAAATCACGTATGAAGTGGCTTATCCAGACAACACTCGTTGCAGCCATACAAGCTACATACTCAACTTCATGTGTATGCAATGCTACACAGTCTTGTTTCTTATATGCCCAAGAAACAACACCACCTCCAAGAATATTTGCCTTGAGGTTGATTTGCTGTCATCTTTGCTCCCAACAAAGTCAGCATCTGAGTATCCTATCACTTTTAGTTTATCTACTTGAAAATACAGTTTCAAGTCTCTTGTTCCTTTCAGATATCTTAAAATCCTTTTCACAGCTACCCAATGCTGCCATCCAGGATTACTTTGATATTACTTACAAGACCAACAACAAAGCTGATATTAGGTCACATACATCAAGCTACCCACAACTTGTGCATAAGGAACATTAGGCTTATCGTCTCCTTCACTGTGACAATCAACCTTACTTAATTTGACCCCTTTTGCAACAGGTGTATCAACAAACTTGCATTCACCAATTTTAAACTTTTTAAAGATATAGTCAATATATCTCTCCTGACTCAGGCATAAGAGTCTAGATTCTCTATCTCGAGAGATCTTTATTCCCAGGATATAGGATGCTTCCCCCATATCCTTCATTTCGAACTTAGAGTTCAACCATGACTTGGTTTTGACAATCATCTTGTTGTCATTTCCAGTCAACAATATGTTATCTATATATAATGATAAGATGACAAAGTGGCTCCCACTGTTCCAGACATATACACAGGGATCAAGTTTATTAGCCACAAACCCAAGTTCTATAATGGCATTTTGAAAAGTCAAATACCATTGGCGATATGACTCTTTCAGGCCATATAGGGATTTTCTCAACCTATATACTTTATCTTCTTGGCCTTCAACCACAAATCCTTCGGACTGCTGTATGTATATGATTTCTTCTAAATCTCCATTTAAAAATGCCGTCTTTACATCTAATTGATGTAAATCCAAATCATAATATACAGATATTGTTAGAATTATTCGTATGGATGTAAATTTTGCAATTGGAGAATATGTCTCAACATAATCTATCCTCTCTTTTTGCAAAAAACCCTCTGCAACCAACCTCGCTTTAAACTTTTCGGTTGGACCATCGACCTTGTATTTCTTTTTCAGGACTCATTTATAGCCTATGGCTTTCTTTCCTTTTGGCAAATCAGCTAATTCACAGACTTGGTTTTTCTCAATGGATTTAATTTCCTCATCCATGGCTTTTCCCCAGTTTGATGCTTCCGATGAGTTCATAGCTTGCTGATAAGTCAAGTTATCAGTCAACTCAACTAAATCTACCGAATTGCACACTTCTTCTACAAGATAAGTGTGATAATACTTTAAGTAGGACGGAGTAGCTCGTGGCCTTTTATGTCTACGTAAGGTCTCAGTTGTTTCAGGAAGATCTTCTATGAGCTCGAAAGATGATTGATCTAGGTCTACTAGATCATCAACACATTCATCATTGTTTTTCAAGATGTCATTCTTAGTATCTTCTAAGAATTCAACATCTCTATTTTCAAAGAGTCCGTGGTCCTTATGATAAAACTGATATCTTTTTGAACCTTTTGAATATCCAATGAATATACATCTTAAGGACCTACTGTCTAGCTTATCTCTAGACTGATCAAAGAATTTTACATGTGCAACAGATCCCCACCTCATGAGATGACCTAGATTGGGTTTTTTTCTAAACCATATCTCATATGGTGTAATGAATACAACTTTACACGGTACTCTATTGAGTATGTAAACCGCTGTACTTACTGCTTCTCCCCCAAATACCCTTGGTAGAGAGGCATCAATCAACATAGACCTTGTTATATTCAACAAGGTTCTGTTGTATCTCTCAGCTACACCATTTTGTTGAGGTATCCTGGGCATTGTATTTTGCTTTACAATATCAAGGTCTTTACAGAATTCAAGAAATTTTGCAGAGGTATATTCATCACCTCTATCTAATCTTAAGACTTTGATTGAATGTCTTAATTGGTTTTTCACTTCTTGCTTATATTCTTTAAAAACATCCAATGCCTCAGATTTATGTGCCAAAAGATATAAATACATATATCTAGAGTAATCATAGATAAAGATTATAAAATAACCCTTTTTACGATGTGACTTTAATCTGAAAGGCCCACATAAATTCGTGTGAAAACTTGGGCATAACTAACCTCCAACAGGGTTGTTGCCCTTGTTGATTCCTTGGGAAAAACTTTCCTTGTCATCTTTCCTTGTATACAAGCTTCATACTTGTTGAAAGTATTTTCCTCAAATCCAGGCAGTAAGTCAAAGTTGGATAATTTCCTCAACTTTTTCAGACTTATATGCCCAAGGCGTTTATGCCACATATTCACATCAACAGAAAAGGCACACTCAATATAAGCAAAAGAAGTACCAATTTCATTATCACAAAGTTTAAACAATCCATGCCCTACATCAAATTCCCCAGAGAATAATATTCTCCCATGCTTTCCCATAGTCACCTTGCAAGGAATGAACATGACCTCAAAACCTTTCTTTACTAAGGCAGCGACCGAGACCAAATTGCGCCTTATAGATGGCACAATTAATACATCAGTCAATATAATCAGTTTGCCTTGTACAAAAATTTTAAAGGGCCCAATACCCAAAACATCCGAGAATGTATTATTTCCCATATAAACTCAATGTTTGCCGAGTTTAAATTCCTTAAGGTCCATTGCCCCTTCTTTGGTCTTTGAGATGTGTTGAGTCACTCCCGAGTCTATCCACCAACCTGTCACCGGGCGGTCCATGTACAAACATTCTAAAATCACGCAGATTATGTTCTGCTTCTTCGACTGTTCGTGCTATGGGTTGTTTCCTCTACCTTTCTTGTTGCGGCAATACTTTTTATATTGTCTCATCTTTCCGCAACTGAAACACTTTCGAGAAGCGGTTTCTTGTGAATTCTTAAAATTTTGATCGTCCTTCTTATTATTCTTGCCAAACTTCTTGTTTGGTTTATTTTTCCTCTGGTTAGGTTTGGAGCTAGGCCCTATCTCATCTTATACCACTAGCAACTTTTCTTTCTTATTTTTGATCATATGTTCTTGCTCTATTGCTAGTTTCAAGGGCAATTCAGAAAGGTTAATTTTAGGCCCTAACCTCAAGGCAGTGGTGACCATGTTCCATGACGGGGGCAGACTGTTTAATATTGTTGATATCTAATCTGTTTTGGGATGACTGATTTTGCCACGACTGAGTCCCTTGTCATTACTAACATATGGTTTACATGTTCTACTACATTATCTCCTTCTTTCATTTTGAATGATGAAGGAGTTGTACTTTTATAGTAGCAACTGCACATGTAATTTGACAGTTGTATCATATTTAGCTGTTATTAAGTCAAACAACTCTTTGGCGGTCTCGAATTCTTCAAAGACCCTAATCAGGTCATCCTCCATATAGGTCAACATAATTGTCCTTGCTATGGTGTCATCCTTTAGAAATGTTTTATACATTTCTATTTGTTGCTCAGTTGCGTCTGGTGGTGGTGGACGCATAGTTTTCTTTAGAACGTACTCAACACCCTCAAGTGTTACAGCGAGTGGAATTCTTCTCTTCCATGTTTGGAAGTTTAGACCGTTTAATTTCTCAGTTTTTGCCAACTCAGACACAGATATTCTAGAGCTCATTTTTATGTGTTTGGCAATAATAACAATTAGATGGTCTAAAAAGAAAATAAGCATAAAGCAACAAATAGCAAGGGGCACGTTAGAACAATGCATAATATCATAAAAACAGTCTAAAAACATTTTATCAACTACTTGGGACAAACTTGTAATTTTTCCAAAAAATTTATGCCTTTGAATTTTCACATAATACCAGGGGTAAAACAATAATTTTAACTATCTGTCTACTTTTGAATTTTTTTAAAACGCCCAAGGACAGACTTAGTAAAATTATTGTTTGGTATTTCTGTATAATTCGTATCTGATCAGGGTTAAAACTATAATTTTAACACTCAACCCAAATCTATAAATATTCAAAAGTACATGGACAAACCTGTCTTTTGACACAATGACAGAAAAGAAATTAACTCAAACCGAGAAGGACAGTAATGTAAAGTTAAAGCCTGGTATTTCATAATTTTTATAAACCGCTAGAGGGTAAAACTAACTTTTTGCACAGTAAAGGCAAAACAAACAATTTTGTTCAGTGACAAATCTGTAAAATTTGAAAATCGGTCGGGGCGGAACAAACTTTTCAGTCTGTTACCCGATGCGGTTTCTGTGAAACCACTGGCAGTTTTCCAAAATCGTGGGCGGTTTTTTTAAACCGCCGGTTTCGGCCTACGGTTTTTTAAAACCGCTTGGCAGTTTCAGTCTCTGTTTTACAGGGGAGAGAGAGAGAGGGCGGAGGCAGGCGGAGCTTCGCTCCTTGGCATGCGGTCCCCCTACCGGCCTTTCAGCCTTTGTGCCAGCCGGCGTCTGGTTCTGTTTGGGCCTTTCGGCCTCTATGCCGATCGTGGCTAGTTCTGTTTCGAGCCGACCGATCGTTTGGCCGCCTACGAACGTCTGGCTTTCCGGTCGACTGCCTTCAACCTCTCCTTCCTTTTTTTTTCTTCTTTCTCTCTCTTTCTGTAAAATGCGTACCAGATATTGGCTTTTCCGTCGACTGATTATCTCGTTCCGCTTCTGCCTGCCTAGTTCCGACTTGCAATGGGTTGACGCTCTACCAGGTACGTCTGCAGCGGAATAGGTAAGTATGGTTTGGGATATTATTGAAGTTTCCACGCGGGGGTTTTTCGGGAGAAGGCCTTCTGTTTTGATTTCCTTTTCGTTTTGTTTATATATCTTTCTTGTATGTGCCTTCTCTATATAAACAGAAGGCCTCCTTTTTCTGGATTTTCCTCCTGCGGCTTCCTTAATTTGGAGCGTTATTCTTTGTTATCCGTACTGTTACCGTAAATCCCGATAATATCCTGCTGTTATGGTTCTCCCCAATCCGAGATTCATATAACGGCTTGGATGGCCAATCCAGCCGTTACCGAGAATGGCCACAACATATCACATTATTGAATTTGTGTAGCTTTTTTGAGCTTCACCTTCTATTATATAGTTTTTGGGCTTGTGGAGAGTCGGGGTGGATGCAGACAAATTTAACCAAGCTGTCCCATGTCCAATTTTATCAGGGGAGTACTTGACACGGGAATTCTGGTTGTTAAGGTTCTATTAATGATTCTTTCCCTGGATGCTCCAAGCCTCCAACATCTTGAATGATAAGATTGTCTCCTCTTGACCTCATCCATTCCTCACTTGATTATACTTGAGTCATTTCTGTAACACCCTTTCTGTGGGAACTCTCTCAGCTTCTTTGGGGGTGGAATGCAAGAGGAGGAAGAGAAGGTTGCAAAAGGAGATGATGTGGTTGTTGAATTGGAAGCAACACTGGAAGATTTGTACATGGGTGGTTCACTAAAGGTTGCCAAACCCTTCGGATGTTTTGGTCAAGTTGATTCTATAAGTTTCTAAATCCAATATGAGTGAACCCGCTCCTAATCTTTCAGGTTTGGAGGGAAAAGAATGTGCTGAAACCGGCACCTGGCAAGAGGAAATGTAACTGCAGAAATGAGGTCTACCACAAGCAAATTGGTCCTGGAATGTTCCAGCAGATTACGGAACAGGTATACAAGTACCCGTTGTGGGCCTTTCATGGCTAGGAAGGACCGTGCTATTGCGTAGCATTTGACGAGATTCAAGCAAAGAGGAAAGAACATTCTTTGTGTGCAGTTCCCTTTCGGCGTTTCATTTTGTTTATGCTTTAACTTTTGCATCTGGGTTGATAATTGATTCAATTCTTAAATAAAAAAGGGTGCTCCAGTGAGTGGTCTGATTGATATTTTTCCTCTTCAGGTTTGTGAGCAGTGCCCGAATGTAAAATATGAGCGTGAAGGGTATTTTGTCACTGTCGATATTGAAAAGGGAATGCAAGACGGACAAGTAAGTTCTAGTATTAGTTACTTTAAATAATGTTTTGTTTCAGAGCGTTTGTCTGTGTGCGCGCGTGTTTACGTGCACATCCGTTTGTGTGATGTGTGTACATTTTGTTCTCAGACTCCAATTGGGGGTGTGCATCGGTCAGTTGGGAACCAAATTACCTGAAAACCGAATTCACATGAATTTGGAGAACCAAACCCTAACCGAATCTAGTTCAGTTCGGCTATTTGATTTTGTAGACATGATTGATCAAACTAAATTGAGTGATATTCATTATCAATGCCAATATAGAGAGAGATCTGCACATATTACTTTCATATGCAAATTAGCGATATTCAGAGTCCCCTAATGGCATCCCAAAATAATGACAATGGTCTTACCTCGTAGTCACTATTGGGCTCCTTTCCAGTGTTAAGGTGAAAGATTTCTTTGCATCCTGAATAGCAGTAAATCCTTCTATTTAGGGTTGTCACCACTGCAACTCCTAATGATGCGTATGGGCAAGCCATTGATGTTCCACTTAAGGGATTGAAATGTTCGTACAAAGGTTGTCAGCCGATCGTTGCGATAGATATTATCTCCATTGTCTGGTTTGAATGCCATTTAATTACTCGGTGATGGCCCCTTCAATCATACTCCGCTATAGAGGGTGTGGGCTTCAATTCAGTATCGACAAAGAGGTGGGGATGGTTCTAGATGGTGACCGGGAGGCACTGTGACAAAGAAGCATTTTGTGATGGCGGAGATCGAGAGGCACTGCCACAAAAAGTTGAAGCAGTTAGGGTACGCAGGGGTATGTTATGAGTTAGGTTTAATAAATCGGTTATTCGGGTTTTCTGTTCTAGATCTTGTAGAACCAAAACCTAACTGAAAACCGAAATCCTTTTAATATCCAAACTGAACCAAACTTTAATAAAACTGAACCGAACCACAAACTGCAGTTCGGTAATTCGGTTAAAACCGAATTATGCTCACCCTTAACTCCAATGAGACATTTGCTTATAGGAAAAAGGCCAGGTATGACCGTGGAACTGTAAAATGTTGGTAACATATACTCCTAGGAGAGAAAAGCAGCAATCGGAAGAGTTATGACTCGAATGTCATAGATAAGACATTAAATTCACTAGTTTTGAGATAACAAGTATGCTTAGAGTTGTACAATATAAGCTTGGCAAGTTGTGCCATATAAGCTTGTGATTAATGAAATGTTCTTTTAGTTGGGCTGAGATTAGCGGTTTTGGATCATATAGGGCACTAATGTAGCTCGCATGCTGCTTGGTAGTTCATGTCTTCTTCTATGTTCTAGGATATCAACTGTTGGTTTGGTGGATAAATATCTTATAAAAATTATGAGAAAGAATTATTGAACGGAGGTTGAGATAAATATTGAGTACAACAAATAAGCAATTTGAATTAGTGCCAGAAAAATCTACTATTCATCTATGGAGACATCATGATATTTATTGATCTAGAAGAAACTTATGATAAAGGTGCCAAGAGATATTATTTAGATAACTTTGGAAAAGAGAGGTATCTTATTGACATACATCAATCTTATAAGAAATATGTATGATAGTACACAAATATGTATTAGGACCAATGAAAGAATCACAGATTTCTTTAAGGCTAATATTAGATTACATCAATGATCGAGCTAACAAAACATGTTCAAAAGATGAAGTTCCATGGTGTATATTATTCATGAATAACATTGTATTAGTAGAAACTAGATTGAAAAAATGTTAAAAGAGGAAAAAAAAACCACATGTCCACGAAAGTGTTGGAAGGAAACAATAAAGCATGATTTAGCTTATGCTGAGTTAGCGGTTAGTATGACACATGATTCAGCTCTATGGAAACAAAGAATCTATATAACCAACCCCATATAGTATGGGAAAAGGCTTAGTTGTTGTTATTGTTGTTTTTGAGAATTAGCTTCTAAATTGCTCGTGGAATGTTTTTGTCGCTCTGGGAACAGCATGAGAAACATCATTCACCGTCAGCAACAAATTGGTAGAATACATGAGTACTAAACTTCGGCTGCACTATTTGTCTTCCTTAATGATTATAACTGGTAAACAAGCAGAAAACCTTCTTTCTTTGGATCATCTGAAGGTACTTTAAGTGTGCATCATGGAAGTTACAAACAATACATTGTTTGTCAACTTTTTAGGGTTTGATACACAAAATAAATCTGTCTTAAATGTTTCCTTTCTTTCTTGTTCCATCTTTTTCGTCCTAATTGTTATTTAGACTTCAAAATTGAATGTGATCAATTGATGTTGCACTTAATTTAACTATCAGAGATTGATCACCATCAGGGAAATCAAGAAAGCAAGTAAAAGAAAAGTTTCATCTCTTAAAATACTTTTGCACTTATTTGTATACAGTATGGTTCATGTAAATCATGCGTTCAGCAGCTGTTATGTGGGATCTTGTTACCGTATCAAACTGATTAATGATTGGATGCACTTTGCTTCTAACAGGAGATAGTGTTCTATGAGGATGGTGAACCGATTATAGATGGTGAAGTTGGTGATCTCAAGGTTAATTTTGCTTATCTGCTTTCCAAACGTACATTGCTCGTTACTAACTGCATGGATGTGTTTCTTGCATTATATACAGTTTAAGATTCATACTGCCCCACATGACCGCTTCAGGAGGGAAGGCAATGACCTGCATAAGATAGTCACCATTACCCTGGTAAACTTCCCTCTGCCTCTACCTAGTTTATTCCCTTATTATGGAGGCACTGTCACAAGGTCGAATGTCTAAAAAGTTTCTCGTCCTACTGTGATATTGTAGTGGCCTACCATCTTAATCGGCTGATTGCCTTGTTCTCTGATTTTACTTTGTTCTTGATGGTTCAGCTCCAAGCTCTTGTTGGTTTCAAGAAGACCTCCAAACACTTGGATGAACACCCAGTGGAAATTGGGACGAAGGTGTGCAGATCTCTGGCCAGGATTGTCACTTAGCATGCTATGCTATTTTAGTTATTACTTTCATGCAAGCCTAA
Source organism: Brasenia schreberi (assembly GCA_036023115.1). Classification (NCBI taxonomy): domain Eukaryota; kingdom Viridiplantae; phylum Streptophyta; class Magnoliopsida; order Nymphaeales; family Cabombaceae; genus Brasenia; species Brasenia schreberi. The sequence continues at coordinate 2,663,091 of JAYKKT010000046.1, forward strand.
AACCATGGACCCAATTGAAGCTCATACAGGAATATGGGCTCGTCTCCTGTTTGACTTAAGCAGCTTATGCATATTTTTGGTCGGTTCACGGAGCTGACTTCAGATTGAAAAATGAGTGTATCCAGGTCTTTCTATGACTGGATCTTGACCTCAACCCTGTGAACAAGTAGGTTGAGAGATCGGAGAGATTTCACACAAACCTCTCTTAGAAAACTCAGCTGAATATTGGTCGATTTGAATGAGTAACAAGTAACGGGTTCCTCTGTTAACTCTTTCAGGGAATAACCAAACCAAAAGAAGTTAGGAGGTTCAAGGGGGAAGGCATGCCTTTGCATTTGAGCTCAAAGAAAGGTGACTTGTATGTGACCTTTGAGGTTCTGTTCCCGACCTCACTTACAGAAGATCAGAAGGCAAAGATCAAAGCAGTTCTTTCCTAGACTTCAAGTGCAAGTGCAGACACGCTTACCAATGTTGAAGATTACATGTTTGTGTAATTTGTGTTTCTGCATTTATCTTTTGTAATTGGGTCTAACACATCTCATTGGATCAGAATCTCATCCATTATGATATAAGTATCATTAGTTTTACTAATAAGGGGTATTTTCATCTTTCGAATTAGAAACCTTTATAAGTGTAATCGTGAAAAGCTGAGCAAGAGAGAAATAAGAGAGAGGATGTGGCAGCCCATGGAGACGTCGACTCCCTCCTTGCTTCTCATCGATGTTGTTTCTTTTTTATTTGTCATTGATCTTATTTGAGTTGTTTTTCAACATGTATCGGGGTTCTAATTAGTGAGATTAGAGCATTTTTACAGTAGATTCGAGGAAGAAGAGGCGATTAGGGCGGCGTGAATTTATCACAGTACAAAGAAACTTTGATCAAGTCCGTTATATTTCAAAAATGGTTGATTCTGAAAAACTTTTTCAATAAAACAAAAAGGGAATTTTTGAAAAAGAAGAAAATTTATATTTATTCCTATAAATAAAGGGAAATCGTTATGATTGAAAGAGGAAAATTTGTAGACTATGGTGAGAATGTTGGTTTTGACAAAGGGAAAGATTTTCAAATCACCAATCTAAAGTTTGGATAGCAAAAATTACCTTTAATGAGTTTGATCTATCAAACTAGTTGTGATGACAAGGGTGATAGGATTACCTTGCTAAAGATATTCTCACGCTTGATATTTTTTATAATTCATAGTCAAGATGGTATAAGTGTATGACTTATTCAATCCATGACATCATCTATTGGCAACACTTTTATGTTCGTAGAGTCGATAAAAGACATCTAGTTGATTGCTCAAAATACATATGCCTAAAAGAAGAATGTTACCAAGTAGTACGATAATATTAGAAAATGTAGACATGAGAAAGGTTTGTGAGTGAATATTATATTGAACTTCGTGACTTATGCGATGAACTGCAGTTTTATTTAAAAATAAAATATTAAAATTATACGAAAGAATGAAATGATGAATTTGAAGAACATAAAGCGTTTAATTTTTTGTCGGGTATCTTTTTAGAGTTTGAGGCGATTAAAAATAATATCCTCAACAGAGAGGAACTTTCATATGTAAGTACTCTATATTCTCTTTTTCTACGAGAAGAAGACCAAAAATACTTAGAGAAGGAAGAAAAAATCAGTCAAGAAATTGTCGCATTTATGGGTAGGAATGTAACAAATTCATTAAATACTCGCGGTAGAGGTCGATAGGGTGGTAGAAACTGATTAGATGAAAAAATAAGTTGACTTGTTCTGATTGTGACAAAACTAGACACACAAAAGAGACTTGTTGAGAACTCATGGGCAGACCTAACTATTTTCAAAATACACCCAATAGGGTCTATTTCAGTGATCAAAGTGAAACAAAATATAAAAATGGGGCTTAATTTATTGGCTGAGATGAAGAAGGAAATTGAAGATCTTAAATACACAATAAATGAATCACAAACTACATAAACTTCTTCTAATGTTGATTCTCAAGCTACATGACTTATCCCTTCTCTTTCATGGTATTGGGTAATACTCTCTCATATAATTCGAGGATATGGATAATTGATTCGGGGGTGACTGATCACATGGTTGGTATGAGAGAATTTTTTGATGAATATACTTCAATCTAGAAGGGGATTGACATTAAATTGACTGATGGATCCAACATTCCCATAGGGGGAAAAGGGAGTATAGCTATAAATTTTGGGATTCTTAAAAATGTTTTACATGTTCCCAATATTTCAGTTAATCTGTTATCAGCTCATGTCTTGGCTAAAGACTTGAATTGTTTTGTAACATTCAACTATACTTGTATTTACGAGAAAGATCTTTGATCGAGGTAGCATGAGGAAATGACTCTGTCTTTGAGGAGACCAACAATGTAGTCTATCTATACTACAAGTAAAAGAAATGAAGATTTGATCTTATGACATCGGAGATTGAGACATCTTCTACTTTATAAAATTAGGATGATATTACCATCGTTTTCTAGTTGTAGTGATTTGATTTTACAATGTAAAACTTAGCAAAAGGTCAAACATCATCGTGTGTCTTTTTCATTGAATGAAACTATAACTTCTAAACCATTTGAAATTATTCATTATGATGTTTGGGGTCCATGTTCTACTACTTCACTTTTGGGTTACAGATATTTTGTATTTTTTATAGACGATTGCACTCGATTTACTATGGTCTACTTCATGAAAATAAAAGATTGAAGTAAAAAACATTCTTTCTGTGTATTGTCAATTCATCCATACTCAATTTCAACTATCCATCAGAATCATTCGTAGTGATAATAGAGGTGATTTTATATCTCATTCTCTACATTCATATTTTTTGAGTCAGGAGATATTGCACTAAATATCATGTTCATATTTCCCACAGCAAAATGGGGTTAATGAGAGGAAAAGCATGCATATTTTGGAAGTTGTAAAAACCTTCTTAATTGAGAATAATGTTCAAACAAGTTATTGGTTTGAAGTTGTCTTAACTATTATTTTTTTGATATATTGTATGCCCACTCATGTCCTTAATGGTGATTTTCTCTTTCACTCTTTATGTCATACTCAAAAACAATTTCATGTATTATTAAGAGTGTTGGATGTACTTGCTTTATACATATTTTTGATAATGCTAAAGACATGCTTGATGCTAGAGCAGTTAAGTGTATTTTCTTGGTATACTCCTCTATTTTTCTTTCTCCTCTTAAAGAAAGAAAGTAGTTAACTTATTGAAGAGGAGAAAAAAAATTAGTCATACCAAATCCTAATGCAACCCTCAACCAAGATACTACTCCTCAATGAGTTTCAATAATTAGTAAGGTAAATCCTTTGATTCCTCCTAGTATTTCAGATGATTTGTTTATTGTTCTTCAAATGAGAAAAATAGAATGAGCGAAATATCTTATTCATAAAATGGTATCTTATTCTAATTATCTAAAAGAATATCAGTTGTTTGTGATGAATGCAAACAAGGCTTATATTTAAAGAACATATGAAGAGGTTGAACCGTTTACAGAATAAAAGGCAACTATGAGAGAAGAAATTAAAGCTCTAGAAAAAATCAAACCTGGGAACTTAGAGAGTTACCACCAGAGAGGAAAACCGTTGGCTACAAATGGGTGTATACTATCAAGTATATAGCATATGAAAATATAGAAAGATACAAATCTAGGTTGGTGGCTAAAGGTTATAGCCAATTCAATGGGATTGACTATACACAAACCTTTGCACCAGTTGTAAAATTAAATACTATCAGAATTCTCCTAAAAATTACAGTTAATAATAAATGAAACTTATGATAGTTGGATATAAAGAATGCATGTCTCCAAAGAGATCATACTAAGGATATTTATATGAACTTATCATCTGGTTATATTTAAAGATTGAGCCACATAAGGTATGCAAGCTGAAGAAATAAATTTATGGCTTAAAACAATCACTTAGAGCGTGGTTTGAAAAATTTAGTGAAGGTGTTATTAGCTTGAGTTTCAAACGCAACACTAGTAATCACACATTATTCATTAGATAAGGAGAGAAAATGTTGTATATGTTGATGATATTATTATTACAAGAAATAATGTGAAGGAAATTATAAATTTAAAGCGAGTGTTGCACATGCTATTTGACTTGAAAGACTTAGAAAAACTACACTATTTTTTGGGCATTGAAAGTATTCGAAGTAATGGTTGTATGTTATTAAGTCAATGTAAATATATCCTTGATCTATTGAAAGAAATAAAGATAGAAAGATTGTCATATATGTAATGTTTTCATTGAAGTTCAAAGGGGGTGGTTGGAGATTCTGAGAACCTGTATGAAAATGTGGGTAGATATCAAATATTAGTTGAGAAACTTATACATCTTAATACCTAAAGTTATCTATTACTCATGGTTTATATTACTCTCCTAATTTATCTCTTATTATTGAGATTTGTTTAGATGATGATTGGGTTGGTTATATGGATGATTGAAGATCTACTTTAGGGTATATTGTACCCCTAAGATATAATATTGTCTCATGAAAAAGTAATAAACAATCAGTGATAGCCATATCTAGTGCTGAAGCAGAGTATCGTACTATTACCCTTGATATGTATGAGGATTTATGGATTTTGTCACTATTAGAAGAAATTTGTCTATGGAGGATTATTTCAATTAATTTATTCACTGATAATAAAGTTGCACTTCAAATGACTTTTAATCTAGTCTTCCAAGAGAGGACAAAATATATTGAAGTTGATTGTCATTTCATTAGAGAGAAAGTTTCCCAAAGAATTTTCAACATCATTCATGTTCATTTTAAAGACGAATTGATTGATATTTTTACAAAACAAGTAACTGTTAATGGATTAAAGAAAACTCTCGATAAGTTGGGTGTTTCAAGCATTCAAGACTCAACTTGAGGGGCGTGTTGAAGATTATATATTTTTGTAATTTGTGTTTTTGTATTTTTTTTTTGTAATTGGGTCTTACGGATCTTATTGGATCAGAATATGATCTATTGGGATCTAAGTATCATTAGTTTTATTAATTAGGAGTATTTTTATCTTTTAAGTTAGAAACATGTATAAGTAATGCCCTAAGTGCAATCGTGAAAAGATAAATAAGAGAGAAATAAGAGAGAGAGGGTGTGGCAGCCCATGAAGATGCCGACTCCCTCCTTGCTTCCCATCGATGTTGTTTTTTCTTGATTTGTCATTGATCTTATTTGGGTTGTTTCTCAACAACCACCGTACCAGTACCATGTAAAGAATGGAGTACGATGTAGTCAACTAAACCAACAATTTTGTTTCAAGGGATGAGGATGCTGTACTAGTAGTGACCAGCCTTCCTATTGTAGCCTTCGTTGCAGACTAAAAACCAAAGAGAGGTAAAAACTCCTTTTGATCAGATTCAGAATGTCACTCTCCTTTGTTGACACAGCTTTTCCATTGATGCTATGTCCTTGCTATTCTAATTTGACGAGAAAGTACTAGCTGTGAATTGCCCATAATATACAATAGTTGTTTATTGTCCCTTGTAAATTTGAGCTGCTTCTTAGGTTATCTACTTGCCATTTCAGTGATGAAATTATATATATCTGTTTAGTACTCTAAAACTTGAGCTTTTACTAAGATTATTTGAACACGTAGAAAGACGATAAAAAAGTTTCGATAAATAAGTATGAAAACTAGATTGTAAAAAAAAGAAGAAAAACCATAAAAGTGTTGGAATGAGATAATTATTGAGTTAACTGTTAGGCACATGATCGGACACTATAAAAATAAAGAATTGATGTAGCCGACCTCTTCTAATATGGAGTTGTTGTTGTAATATTTATTAGTATAACATTGTCGTAGCCTTGCTGTTTTGCCATTGTAGCCACTTGGATGCATAACTGCATCGGTTAGTGCATTGCTGCAACGACAAAATTGCTCTGTATCGTAAAATGCACTTGCTCATAACATATAGAGCCAAGCGAGACGAAAAGAGTTTTGATCGTTAAGCTTTAAGAAACCGATGAAATTTTACATGTTGAAGGTTAGCTCTTGATGCGACTTCGTTAGCATGTTGCAATAGTAAAGTTCTTGGGACGTTGGTGACGTGCACTCTCATCTGACCGTGGGTTATCAGCAACTTCAAACATTGGCCCGATCGATCACCCCGATCCAAATGGAGCGGGGATACCCGGTTTGACAGGGTACAGGGTGGGCATGGGTTAAGAAGACCTGACTCATACCCGTATCCATACCAGATCCAACATATAATCTTCAAACTGCCTAACTTTAAAATTTTGCAAATATTTGTAGATTTATGAATGATAGCATAAGTCAGAAATACTTATTCATTTTGTAAATATTATAGGGATTAAAATAAGGATGCGAGTCACCCTGTCCTGTCCCTCTATCCAAGAGAAAAACGTTTGATACATAGTAAAGATTACATGCTGGGCACCAAAAAAACGTAGAAATTATATTTAAAAAGAAAACAGAAATTCTCAGAGTCAATATTAGTTGTTGAGTAGCATATGATCTACCGCGATAGAATGAATAATTATGGAGAACTCGAGAGAGTCTGCTTTTCGAATCACATTCCACATCCGTACCCAATTATATTCTCATGTGGGGAAACAACGCGCAAGCAACACATGTGCGAGTTAGCTTACTATATCCGGCGGGCGCTGAGCCCGTCCACCCTGAACCTCTCTGTGGGTTTATTTTGACGTATGTATAAAGGTTTGCTCCTTGTTGAGCTGAGCGTCTTCTCTTTCGTTTAATCTCGGATTGTTTCCAGGGCTGCTGCTGAACTTCAAGGGTTCTTAGAAGAAGCCTCCGTTGAATTGCTTCTTGGTCATTTCTGGTTTATTCAGAATTCCTCCATTCGTGCCTGAAGCACAAGAGTCCATATTAAAGCAATCTGTACTAAGTTCAGCTGAAAAGTCGTTCTCGGATGGCTCACTCCTCTACTAACGTAAGGTTTTATTGCTCTCTCTCTCTCTCTCTCTCTCTCTCTCTCTCTCTCTCTCAGGAATCTGTTGTATGCACGCACCGTTCTTGAATGTGATAAATCAGGGTGTCCATCTTGTAAAATGGGCATCTCCTTTTTGGTTTTTGGGTGTAGGCCTCCGGAGTCGACAATACTTACAGAAGGAAGTGGAACAGAGAGGAATATTTGGAGCGGGCTCCTGAGCGTGAGTTGCAGGTGAGGTGGGTTGACGCTGAAACGTTTGTATTGGATAGAATTGATTTCTGTTGTTGGTCTCTTTTCCGATCATTTTTTATGTGTTTGGCTTTCTGTTTTCGTTCGCCTACAGGAAGAGGAAGGCCGGTTTACGTCCAAAGGTGGATCGCTCAACTCTTCTCTTTGCTTTCTAATGGTGGATTGCATTTTGGTTGTTTGGTTTAGAGCGGTGATTTTTATACCCCCATTGATTCTTATCAACTTACAATTACGTGTCAAAATGTTGTTTGGACGCGTTCAGCAAAGGCTCCTCCTGTGCAAAGGAAACCATTGAAAAACAGGGATTATGAAGTAGATCTTGATTCTCGTTTGGGAAAAACACAGTTAGGTTAAATATCACAAAGGTTAATATTATATTTCTTTAAGTCTTTTGAAAGGTTTCTCTGCTTACTATTATATTTAATTTGGATTATGTTCTGGTGAACAGCGTGCATGCAATTAATCCTTAATTAATGTATTTTATACTAGAATTAACAACAACAACAACAACTAAGCCTTTTCCCATACTTATTCAGGGCCTTGATAGGTAAAGTATTAACCTTATTTGCTGAATATTAGTGGTTCATTCAATTGGACTCTCGACAATGCTAGTGTTTATGACTTTGATTCTACAGTTTATATTTTTCAAATCAGCGATTGAATTAACATGGTATAAATTTCTGCAGGTTGTCACTCCTGTTGCACCATTAAGTCAGCAGGTATGTGCATCGTATAATACTGTTAGTGACTTCTTTTTGCAAATGTTACTTTCAAAATGACATATTTGTAATGCATAACTTAGGTGACTTTATTCTTGATATATGCCATGCCATTCTCCATTTTGGTCTCCTGGGTGGGGTGAAAATAATGATCACCCTTAGGCACTTGATTAGTTTAGGAGATAGTGACTTCGTATTAAAGCATCATATATATGAGCTTTTAATCTTATTTTATAAGTATTGCTACTTTTCTTCTGGCCTAGAGTAAAGATATTGACCCTTGTGAAACCCCTTGTAACTACTTCAATGACATCTGCGGCAAGGAAACTTGTGGTGTTCCTAAATTCGAACAGTATTGGTTTAGTAAACCTTTTTGAATTGAACAGCTTTTCTGCACAAATGTAGGGCTTCGGAGATCTCATTCCCCTTCATATAGTTTAGGATTCTGCATGTCATAACTATTGACGTCCTGGATCAACACTGTTTATGTACTTATTCCGTTTCAATACGTGGCATTACTGGAGCTTTATACTTGAATAGAACATACCCAAAAGTGTTAAACTATTACTGTTGTACTGAGTAATTAAATGTAGCATTACTTATTGAGTTCGTTTGGTTAAATGAGATTTTGTAATCTTATTTTTCATTACAATGTTTCTTTTAACCATGCTTTGTTGTATCTTTGCATCTATTTTGTTACAGGCAGGATATTATTGTGATGTATGTGAATGTGTGGTGAAGGATTCTGCAAATTTTTTGGACCACATCAATGGGGAAAAACGTATGTTCATTCCATATATTAAATGATTTGTTTAATGAATATTTTTGACTTGTCTGTTCCTTTGCATCCCCTACCTTAGATCAAAGGGCATTGGGCATGTCAATGCGGGTAGAACGGGCTTCTCTTCAACAGGTATTTAAATGAGTTTATCCCTGTGGAACTTATGACTGCTTTGGCGCGGACTGTGAACTACTTGTCTCCATCTTGAGATTTTCTCATAGTTACAACATATAAAATATTAGATGAAAGATGTGCGAACTAAATTTCGTCATGTTTTATTTTTATTCTTTTATGTTTTATTCGTAAGTGTTATACTTGATTTTGATCTGAGTGTATGCCTCTTTAAAACCACCGTTACATAATGCCAACTTCCAATAAATCCGTCGGTCAAAAGTATGATCCCTAATTCTCAATTAATATGGTTTACCATCCATTAGTTTATTTAGTCTAATGATTACTCTTAAAAAATTTCCATATATCCACCTTTGAAATTTTGACAGTCTGATATGTTATATCTTACTGCTTTCTTCGACTATTATGAAGCTCACCAAGTTAGTTCGTTTTGATGTTTCATGTCTTCTTTGTCAGCGTTCGTTGGCATTCTTTTACCCAATCCATGTGTTGTCTCTTCCATTCAACTCTGCACTTTCAGACCTTTAAAGAAAAGGGAGGATGTCCACCATAAAAGAGGCTGAAGAAGGCTCAAAGTGGTGCAAGTATTGACTTTTTAAGATTTAAATGCGGTACAACTAACGATAGATTGAAGTTGCCACTGGGAAAAGCCCACGTAGTGACCCCACGTGTGCGAGAATAACGCTTAGCGTCGATTTGGCTATCCGTGCGCCATTTATCAAGTGTTGTCATTTGACCACTGCTTACGAAGTCTATTTCTGTTGCCAGGTTCAGGAACGATTGAACTCCTTAAGAAGTAGAAAGCCAGTGGAACCTTTACTGGGCAAGGTATGATCTCTGTCAATTGATTCTGTTTTTGGGTTCTTTTGAAGTCTCTGCTTGACAATAGCTGCGTCAGTCTCTCTCTCTCTCTCTCTCTCTCTCTCTCTCTCTCTGTGTGTGTTTGTTAGCTTTTGAATGCCTTTTACCTGCCAAACTTGAGCGCCAGAATCTTGAAACAACAGCAAGAGAGAAAGAAGGAACGAAGGGAAAGAAAGAAGGAACAGAGGGTAACTTCTGAAACTTTTGTTTTTCGTAATTTGAAAAAAGAGGGCTTGGCACTGATTGATAATTTGATCCATTTAGAAAGAAAAAGCTGCTGAGGATGATGTTGAGGACGATGCAGATGTAGCTGCAATGATGGGATTTGGTGGCTTCCGTTCATCCAAGAAATCTTGAAATTTTGTCTAAACAGAACTTTTTATGTAAATATCGAAGTTGTCAAAATGCCCGCTTTGATTGTCTTGTAGGTCGCTCCTAGGAAAGGTGTTGATTAGCTACAGAAACTGAAAGTACTCTACGTTTCATGTCATCACATCAATCCGTTCCTCGCTGTTGTTCCTTTAGTGTTTGGGGGGGCGGTGAAAGTGGGTGTTGAGGACAGGGAAAGTTTAGAGATTCTTGACAGAAATCGGGACGGGAATGGGGATCGCAGATCTCAGTCCCAGCTCTAAGCTTATTTAGTAATGTATTATTTTTGAGTAAAATGAGAAAGAAAATATCACAATTATAAAAGGATTCTGCTTCATAACAGCGTTGTACACTGTTTGTATCTCTATATTCAATACAATAGACTGCTTGGCTCGGTTCTAAGATAATACTCCAGCCATGGTTTATTAAGCTTGAAATATCAAACGGTTCTTCACGCGGATAGGTCTTCCACGGATTTACAGAAGCAGGGACGGGAGATGGGGGATGAGGACCAGATCATGACCTCCGGTCTCGTTCTATCCCACCCTATGAACATCCCTACTTGAAAGAAGACAAGATTGCGGTGCACTTGGAGATGAATGAACACGAAGGCAGAAGAGTTCTCGCGTATAAGTCGGTGGTATTCAGTTAGATATATCATTTTACGAAATCAATAATCTTATTCGTCGCATCTAAGGTAGTTGGGTTCAGGGTCGGCTTGAAAGTAGATGCCCATTTCCCTAGAAATGTCGCCACTTTTCCATAAATGTATTGCAATTGAACCTGGACACCGGGAATCCAAAAAGATCCGACGATCCCTGTGCGATTAATGACAAGAGGCACAAGATTACGAGACGCTGGATCTAGCTTCGCAGATTTCCAGTGACGGAGATCCAATCCATTATTCGTATAAAAGGGGACAGTTACAAGGAGCTCTGAACGCCTGGAAGACCGACTCCTATGTCCGGATATCTTCTAATCCCGAAAAGCATTAGATTTTGAAATTTGGATTTCTATCGTCTGATTCGTGTTTGACAAAGGTGTCTGAATCTGCCCAATAATCATTTAAAAAGTATGGATTACGTCAGGATATGTGCAACAATATCCAACTTAAAGCAGACCTTAACCAATTGACACACAAAGGTGTCAACATGACTCGCTGGACAGCGTTTAGGATGAGGGCATGAGAATATCTTGCAAGAAAATCAAGAAGCTCTCCTCTTTGCTCTTCTTTTGGGTTAAGTAGATCAAACTGGAGATAACCCACTAAATCCAGTGGAATAAGCAGACCAGAACCTAAGTCGACAATCCATCTGTTGGTATTTAATCAGTGGTTGCTAGCTTCTCCTCATCAACTTCGAAAGCTTTGCGAGCTTGTTTCAGCTCCTCATTCATGGAGAGCAGCTCTGTACATCTGTGGAGTTTTGGCATGTCCTATTCAAGCAAAAAAAGAGCAGAAAGGTTAATTATGATGAAGAGCAAGCAGCAAACACAATTAAGGGTATCCCACAGATGAAATGTTTAGTTTGGATTCCACCTGAATAGCATTATAGATGATAAAGGTAGGGATACTAAACTTAAGAAATGTGAAAATCAAGACAGGAAACAGCCATAAATTCATTCGAAAATTGAAGCCAATACCTATCAGCTGAAATGACATGATCCAGCACCGGAGCACTAATTTCCAGTAATATGAAAGGCATGGTCTTCTCATCAAATATAATGCAATATTCTTTTTTTGGGTTCACAAATGCAATATTGCCAAGGCTTGTAAAAGAAAACAAAAGTAAGATACTATTGCAGCACGTTCAATATCTATAGTCACAAGCTTCGATTGAAAATGAAGAGCCAAACGAACAGAACAAACCGAACAAATGAAAGGACATGCAACACGTACATCACAAGTAGGTTATAGGAAGTATTAACTAATATTAAGCACGAATCTGATTGTTGCGAAGCAACAAAATGTCAAGGCCTTTTTCCTTCCTAACTTGGCCTAAGAAAACCCTTCAATGAGCATCCTCGTCTCGTTTTCTCATGTGTCCTCATAACGCTTAATCACTTCTGCAAGCTACAATTTCTTACCTCTTTACTTTATAAGATAAAAGAAGGAAGGAAGAAACGTATCACATAGTTCCCCGTTTACTGAATCACATTAAATTTTATCCAGCCCCAAAAGGTACGTATATATATAGTCCTTGTCAATCTAAAATAAGCATCAGAGACTAAATTAATAATAAGCCATATAAAGAAACTGAAGGATTGCATCCACCCATTTGCGGTCTGGAACTGAGAAACCAAAACGATAAACCAATCAACTCCTTAACGACATTACACTGCAAAGCTGAAATTTACAGAAATCTAGATAGTCTTGAGAGATGGCAAATGTCATTGGTTCTGTATGACATCGGCCATTTATAGTTATTTATCTAGTTACACTCGAAACTCTATGGCCCATCAATGAGTAAAATTCCTAAAAAAAAAATGGAGTATCATTTTCTTGAAAGGTGCATAGAGACAGGTTTCAGTCCCACACAAATCACATGCCAATGATATGACTCACCAGAGACTCGTGAACAGGGACTGAATGTTAACAAGAGTGAATTAGAACTATGTAGCTGGAGCATAAAGGCAGGTAGGAAAAAATTCTAAGGTTCTCACTCCAAAAGGTGGCAAATAATGTACAGTACCTCCTCTTATATTAGCAGCTTTTATTTAGAAATTACAAAATCAATATGATAGTAGGATATATCATTAGAAGATTACTAACCTTGCGGATCAAAAATAAGAAATCCTCTGTCAAAAGCTTTCCCCTTTTTGACGCAACAACTTGGGCCTTATGCACCTGAAAAGCCACAAGGGTTCAATAAACTGATTTCTCAAAATATAAGCCGGTAAATGACCTTTTGAGAACACAAAGCAAAAGATTCATCATAATGATTTTAATCAAGAGAAGCTATAGACAAACAATTCTAGACGCATATTCTTCAGCAACATGCAAATAAGGGCACATGGATAATATCCAAATGACATCGTAATCGACAGTATAGATGCTAACATTTCTAGGAGCACATTTTTAACTCGCATATAAATAAAGGCACATGTACATGTATAACAGAAAGAAATCAGAATTTAGAGTAAACTTAAACGAAAACGAAAGCTTACCATGTCAGTGACATACTCGACTACTATGTCCTCAACAAGGGAAACAGTTTCTGGAAGGGGCTGCAGCCAGTCAAAATAAATGGAAAAGGTCAACTTCCAGTAGCAATAATTTGCATAAAGAAAATTTTGAAACGCCAATAATATATCCAATCAAAATAAATAGGAAACCCACACTCTCAAACACTTCTTTTCATGTTTATCGAAAATCCATGACATCTGGATAAAACAACCAAGTGACTAAGTGCAGAACTGCCCGACAAATTTAAAAGCATTTTTATCCCTTCAAACAGCAAACCAAGTACCTGAAGAAGAAACTAAAGCATATAACTCTTGTAGCTTCAGGCCCACCTGAGGAGTAATGCAGAATTGTTTCCAAGAAGATAATCATCACAAAGAGAATATGAAACTAATGCATATCCCATGGTGCTTGGAAGACAGAAAAGTTTCTGCTCTTTCTCTAATATATACATAATGCTATCTATGTACAATGATTCAGGGACCTTCCTCCCAAAATTAATTTCTTGCTTCATCAAAGCACCCCTAACTTCAGAAGTGGACAGAGTAGAACAGGGTGAGCACCAAAATAAAGGTCCCCTCATGTTATAGCACGATCAAGATATGCTGATGTTTTGTCGACCTGCATTAGTATTTCTCCTGAGCTCCTTTGAACTTACGATTTTCAGTTTTATAGTATGAAAAGAGTAATCTAGAATAAGCTGAGAAGATTGGAGGTGACATTGCGGCTGTCTTATAGATAAAAGGCATCGGCCTGTTCTGCAGATATCCAGGACTTCTGCACTTTCAGAACCTAGCCCTACGACTCCTAACTGAACTACTCAGTGTTGTCCGTATCGCACCGTATCGTACGATATGGTGCGATACGTATCGTATCGTGGGCCACCACGATACGATACGGGCCCCCGTATCGCCCGTATTGTACGATACGGGCGATACGCCCTGGGACCCTTATAAAGGGTCCCGGGCCGAGGGAAACCCGCGATTTTTCGCGGGTTTCCTCTCTCTTTTTGAGTTCTTCAAGCTCCCTAAGAGTCAGTTTTCGCCTCCTTGGTGTTCAAAGCTCTAAAATCGTGCCCTACGGTGTCCGTCCAAGCCTCCAAACTCGGATTTAGGTATATTTTTAATGTTTTTTTCCTTTTTTTCCTTTATATTTATTGTTTTTTGTGTTATTTCGGGTTTTTTTTTTGAATGACAAAATATGAAGTTATTAAGTGTGTGTATACGATTTTTATTGCATTCATGAAGTGGGAGACACTCGATTTGAGTGTTATTTGAAGATTGGGGGATTTACGAAGTGCTTTTATTTTCAGGTTTTTTTTTGAATTAAAGTACTCCATTGAGATGGCAGGAAGGGGTGGTAGAGACTCTCATTCAAAGTCTGATGATCCGGCATGGCAGTGGGGTATACCAGTTGAGGGTTCAAGGTTAAAAATCAGATGTTTATTTTGTGAAAAGGTGGTTAGTGGTGGAATTTCAAGGTTGAAACACCACCTAGCAGGAACCAGGAAAGAAGTTGCTCCATGCACAGGCAGAGTTAGAAGTGTGCCAGAAGGTATTAAATGGCAATGCTTGCAGATGATTGAGAGCATACAGGAAAGGAGACAACAAAAGGATGATTTCCAGATGTGTGAAGAAGCTGATGATGCTACTGCTACTGGAGTTGGATTCACTGATAGTTTGCCTTCAGATGCTAGAACAGATATTGGTAGTAGCAGTTCGCGAGCACCTAGCAGAGGAAAGAGGGTTGCATCTGAAGACTTTGGAGGTGGCAGAAGAGGAAGTTCAGGAAGGAGTAGAGGAAGAGCTTCTTCTTCTAGCATACATTCGTTCTTTCCTCCTTCCACTACACCTGGTGCTCAGCCAGGAATTCGTGCTGCTATGGCTTCAGAACAACTGCACGATCAAGCAGACCTTGCAGTGGGCAGATGGTTTTATGATACATGCATTCCATTTAATGCAGCAAACAGTTTTCATTTTCAAGCAATGGCAGATGCAATTGCTAACATTGGTCCAGGATACAGGATGCCCTCTTATCAGAAGTTGAGAGGGAAGATATTAGATCAGACCGTGATTGAAGTGCAGCAATACTGTTCGACTTTGAGACAATCGTGGAAGGAAACAGGATGCACTATCATGGCAGATGGATGGACCGATAGGCGAGGAAGGACATTGCTAAACTTTCTTGTATATTGTCCTAAAGGACTCATGTTTTTGAGATCTCTAGATATGTCAGAGGAGAGGCACACTGCAGAGATCCTACGAGAGGAATTTGATAAGGTTATACAAGAGGTTGGGCTAGAAAATGTAGTTCAATTGATTACAGATAATGCAGCTAACTACAAAGCAGCCGGAAAGGAGTTAGCTGATATTTATGGGACTTTCTACTGGACACCATGTGCAGCCCATTGTTTAGATCTCATCCTCGAGGACATCGGTGAGATGGATGAAATAAAGGCAGCAACTGAGTGTTGTCAAGATATTACAAAATTTATTTACAACCATGCATTTGTTTTATGTATGATGAGGAGATACACAGAAGGTGCAGAGCTTCTTCGCACAGCTGCAACTCGGTTTGCAACAAACTTCTTATCTGTACAGAGTATTGTGAGACAGAAGCAAGCTTTAAAGAGAATGTTCTCCTCAGATGAGTGGCAACAATTTGCAGAGTTGCCACAAAACAGAAGGAACAGAAAGTTAAATGAGATTGCAGAAACGGTTTTTAGAAGTTCATTTTTGAATGCATGTATCAGATTATTGAAAATTACTTGTCCTTTAGTGAAAGTTTTGAGATTGGCTGACAGCGAGGAGAAACCATCTATGGGCTACCTTTATGAATCCATGGACAGGGCAAAAGAAGCAATCAGAAATAACTTTAATGGAAAAAAAAGAGATTATGTGCCCGTGTGGAAAATAATTGATAGTAGATGGAATAAACAATTGCATCAGCCTATTCATGCAGCAGCCTACTATCTAAACCCATCATTGAGGTACTCAGCAACCTTCAAAAGGGACGGTGAGGTTAATCGAGGAATCATTGAATGCATCGACAGATTAGTCCCTGATGAGAGCATAGTAGATGCGATACATCGAGAGATGGAGATATATGATAATGCTCTTCACTTGATGGGTTTGCCTGTCGGCCAATGTTTTTCTTTTCAGGACATTTTTGGAGTTTGATTTGATCCATTTGTTCCCATTTTTGGCTCATTTTTGATGAGGTCGATCTCAGATTTTTCCACGGACTCTGTTCTTTATTTTAACAAGTCGGATCCTTGATTTTTGTCGGCTTCATCAGGGTCTTGGCTTCTTTTTGTATTTTGGGGCTGAACTTGATTTTGACACGGATATTAGTTTCAATTTTTTGCCTGGCTTTCCTTCGAATGGGCTTGGGCCTTCCATCTTTCTTTGATTTGCCGCTTTACGATGCGTCCAGGTACATTGTTTATTTTCATATTTAAGTTGCATCTTACATTACTGTGGATTATTATGTCTCTAATGTTTATATTTTTTTTACAGATGTTTGGTGGAATAGGTTTGGAAGTGATTGTCCAAACCTTAGAGATTTTGCAGTTAGAGTCTTAAGCCAAACCTGTAGTGCAACAGGTTGTGAAAGAAATTGGAGTGTTTTTGAACACATCCATACAAAAAAGCGCAACAGGTTGGAACACAAAAGGCTTAATGATTTGGTTTATATTCGTTGTAACATGCGCCTTCGTGAAAGGTAATGTTGTATTACTTTCAAATTTTCAATTCGATATTATTTAACTTCAGTTTTCAATTGTTAATATTACTTACTAATTGTTTATTTTTGTTTGTGTCGTAGGCAATTAAAAAAAGTAAATAGAGAAGAAAGTCAGTTCGATCCAATAAGTTTGGATAATTTTGATATATTAGAAGATTGGGTTATGGAAGACACTGAAGAAAATGCCCTCCTAACAGAAGAAGACGTTGCCTGGATTAATTTGGAAGGAGCGCAACAACATTATGGAGATGAAGAATTTGATTTTGAAGAAGAAGGTGTGGGCGTGGCTGATGATGATGAGGATCTGCAACAAGGAGAAGATGAAGATTATTTAGTTGATGATCCTGATTACAATTTGTAAAATGTAACATTATATGTAACTGTAGTGTACTGTAAAGTGTAAACTATGTCTGTATTTTATTTTTTGGATTCAAAATATATAAATTTGGATGCAATTGTTCAATGTTGAATGCTCAATCTGTACTAAACTTACATTATATGAATTTAAAGCAATTATCAGATTTTTCCTGATTTTTTCTTGATTTTTTTCGATTTTTTTCGATTTTTTATTAATTTTTAATTATTTTTACATTATTTTAATATTAAAGTACGATACGATACGATACGATACGATACGCCCGTATCGTGGAGCCCAGCGATACACGATACGATACGCGTCAGACAACACTGGAACTACTGATATTTCTTCTTCTTTTTGCAAGAGGAGCAAAAAGAGAAACTTTTAAGTTTGATATCTACACAAGAACAAACAAGAGAGAGAGAGAGCATACATTAGGATCATCTCCAAAGCCGTACATCATGTGCTGCACTGCCACATCAACAGATAAAATTCCAGTCACAGTAGACATAATATAAATGGAAGCACCTAATCAAACAAATGAACAACTAGATGGAAGTTTGCATTAGACTTGTTCAAATTAAATGAAGGATTCTTCTCAAGGACGGAGAGAATTTATTAGCATGAATTCCAACATATCGGGCTCTGCATCCAGGTCAGGTAAAGATTCACGAACAATGAAGCGCCTAAAAAAAGGAAACGAACTTTGAAAGAAGAAAACGAGTACCGACCAAATATCCTAAGTGAATTTGATCAAAGGCCTAGCAAGAGGAAACTGGAAAGCTGAATAAGATAACCACTAAATTGTGGATTGTGGTCAGTAACTGGTGTTCATCAAATATATGATATCATAAAGCCATTAGTTGGTGTTAGTCCTTGTGAACTTAGACACATGGCAACAATTAACAACTGACGACCTTTACCTTCCAAGTGTCTATCAACAGATATTAGAAATGTGCACTCACTTAACTACGTTTCTTTGACTATCGCATTTTAGTGGAAGCTATTACACACGTGTGTGTGTGCACATGCATATACGTGTGTTTGTGCATGTATCTGTTTGTATGTACATACATATATATACACACATACTAAAGGAATAGACAACAACAACAACAACAACAACTAAGCCTTTTCCCATACTAGACGGGGTCGGCTACATGGATTCTTTGTTTCCACATATCTCTATCTTGTGCCATGTTAGCAGTTAACTCCCAATAAGCTAGATCATTCTTTATTGTTTCTTTCCAACACTTTTGTGGTCGTCCTCTACCTCTTTTAATACTTTCCAAATTTAGTTTTTCTAACCTTCTTACAGGTTCTTCTTTTGATCTTCTTTCTATATGTCCAAACCATCTTAAACGATGTTCTCTCATTTTATCCTCTATTGGTGCCACTCCTAATTTGTTTCTAATAACCTCATTATGTATACGGTCTTTTCTTGTATGACCACTCATCCATCTCAACATCTTCATTTCTGTCACAGACATCTTTTGTACATATTGATGATTAACTGCCCAACACTCAGAACCATAAAACATGGCAGGCCTAACTGCTGCTCTATAATATTTACCTTTTAATTTTAATGGTATCTTCTTATCACAAAGAATACCTGATGCTCCTCTCCATTTTAACCAACCAGCATTAATTCTATGTGTAACATCTCCATCAATTCTTCCATCACTTTGAAAAATTGACCCTAGGTATTTAAAACTTTCCTTTTGGGGAATGCAATATGTGCCAATTTTAATTTCTATGTCCTCTGAAGTAGCCAAATGATCAAACTTACATTCCATATATTCTGTCTTTGTTCTACTAAGTCGGAGGCCTTTGTTTTCTAATGTTTCTCTCCATAGTTCCAATTTTCTATTAACTTTTTCCTTAGACTCCTCCCATAGTCACAAATAGGTTTCGAGTTTCAACTTTACTTGCAGGGAGAACAGAAAAATTCAATACTGGTTTATGCATTTTACTTTACTTTGTGAACTACCGTACTATCAGTCAAGCGCATAGGAATGAAATTATTGCCCATCTAATTGCTTTAACATCGTTAGCATGTTTCCTCCTTAATCTTCATTCAAACAGGCAGGTTAAGTTGCGTCAAGGCAGAAAGTAGGACTCACGGTCTTTCTGAAACATTCCACGTTTGCGCTTGAAAGAAACATCAGATTGCTGCGATGCCCCAGCCGCCCTGGGCTTTGAGGGAGCTCCACTCGATGAAGCGTGCATCCTCAGTACCTCTACGCACTCAGTAGCAAAAGCATGAGTAAATAGGTCATTGATGAATAGATACCAAAGTCAAATAGCCATACTAAAAGATGAATAAATTACAATCGCGCTAAATTAACTTCTGAAGTTCTTATTTTTCATTCCAACCAACAATTTATGTACAAGAACCACTGTAAGTATTCAGAACTACCTATTCTAATTATTGCTTCTATATAAGTTGCTTGTTCGAATCAGCTGAGCACATTGAGAGATGAACTTATTTAGCTCAAAAATGTAAATTGTTAATAGGAAAGGAAAAGAAGCTCTTCATAAAAAATAGCGTCACCAACAATGAGGATAGTTCGTAAAATCGAAGACCTAGGTCATGGAATAGAATTCATCTCCCATTTTTATTACCCACGCCCTTATCAGCATTTCAGTTAAAAATAAAAGCAAAATAAGAAAATCCTCTAAACGGTGAAAAGAAAAACGGACTGCGGGGAGAGGATATTACACCCTGACGATGATAAAAATATGATATATGTTTGAGGAACTCCCAAGTTCGAGCAGTACAAAAGGGAAGCATGCGATGTGAATTCTCAGCTCTAAAACAGTTAGGATGGAGAACCAGAAAACCAACACGAAATCACTCAACAAGCACCACCAATCGACCAAAAAGGAATCGCCTCAAATCAAACAAATCCTATGTTGGAAACACCCACTTGCCCAACAATATTCAAGTAAATCCACATACCATGATATCCAGGATTTTAAGGACAAAAGGTTACAAACGAACTAACCCAACAAGAACCCCAAAACGACTAAGCTATTCTCAGATATACCCCGAAACGCACATGAGAGGGTAGAAAGGAAGGAAAGGTAAAGAGAGACAGAGAGAGAACCAGCCAACGGGGTGGCGCGAGTTCTACCGGGAAAGCGACCTCGCGCGCGTGCGTGTGCGTATGTGAGAGAGAGGGGGCGGGGGTTGTCAAGGTTTAGAAAACCAGAAAAGGGAGCCTTCGATCGTTTTCAGGTGGCGAACAAGTCGATCTGTCGAAGTCCAATTCTTTTAAAAAAAAATTCAAATACAAAGCAAAGTAACACGGCCCACAAATATTACCCGAAACCACCATACTAATGCCAACAATGAGCTTACGTAAAGCAAATATGGGCAGTTCCTGTTTCCTGGAACCAAAAACCGGAATTAGGGTGGTTTCCATCCCAGTTCGAGTCCTAAACCATTTGAAAGCATAAAAAAATTGAAAAATTTACAAAAAATCTACAACAACCGGTTCCGTTTGAGCTCTGTTTTGATCCCATAAAAGGTGGAACTGAAAGAGTATCGGGTGGTCCCTGATTAACGGGTTCTAGTTTTAGCCAGTTCTTAACCCAGTTCAGTTCTAGTTGAAACCGCCTGACAGTTCCTCATTGGCAATGTCCATGAACAATAGGCGGTCAAGAAAAGGAGCCAATCCATTCACATTGTCCCTTTCTCGTTGGCACAAACGTTCTGGTCCCCAAGGGACATAGCTCACTGGCTATGTAGTCTTCCCTATAAGCCGAGTACTCTACCGTTGAGTTCGCAACCCAGATAAGGATAAATAAAAATTAAGAGATTTGATTACTGGAACCAGTCAAGTCAAAACATTGAACTAACATAAGAATAACAGCAAAGCAAGTTTAGAAGAAAAAGGACTTCCTCTATCACAGACGACACATCAAACCAATCAATCCTTTGAATGAAGTAAAAGAACAAACCTATGAGACCACAAGAATAGATCTATTTATCTATGATCGAATTCTATTGTATTCTATTCGTTCGAGACACCATTGTCAATACAAACGAAATATTCGGAAAACAAAAAAAATGAAACGAAATACAACAAAACAAATAAAATAAACTAATAAGGCCTTGTGTTAGATTGGCACTAGAAGAAATTAAAATTAAGTAAAGAAGAAGTAGGAAAGTAGGAAAAAAATCCCGTGTTTATTCACTAGAGGTCCAATGATCTGGATATGATAGATCTACTTGTCTCTTTCTTTGATCTAAGAGAAGTGTAGATCCCATTGCATAGCGGTATGCAATGCAAAAAAAAAAACTGCTTGTACGGTTTTTTAAAATTGTTATTTATGCCTTTCCTTCTATTTTGCGAGATAGAGGAACCGATCATTATGACATATTATAATCAGGGTTATGATCCACCAACCTGCTAGTTCTTTTTATGAGGCACAAGCAGGAGAATTTATCCTGGAAGCAGAAGAACTGTTGAAACTTCGCGAAATACTCACAAGAGTTTATGTACAAAGAACGGGCAAACCTTTATGGGTTGTATTGGCAAAAGCTAAAGAAAGGGAACCCAATAAGTATGCGTTCAAACAGTCACCCTTCATTTCTTTCCTTCTCCTTCGGACTATGGCATGATAAGAGCCGGGATACACAGATAAAAGGTCAGACCTTTTATAACTGGTTGCGTGTTCGACACTCTCGGGGATATCAGTAAATGGTTATTGGTATGGTTCATTGCAGCTGAGGATCCATATTGAAATTTTCAAAAAATTTGAAAAATTTTAAAGCCCCAAAAATTTAGCAATGAACCAGAGTCTATCCAAAAATTGAAAAATATTGATTACAGGTCAGACCTTTTATACACAGCTATTGAAATTTTTGGATCGACTCTGGTTCATTGCTAAATTAAGGCCAGACTAATTGCTTCATGAGTTTGGAAGATGGATGGCTGTCATGTGTCGGAGCTGTGTAGTGAGTATTCTCTTTTCTAGTTAGGTGACCAACTTTGCTCACCAACCTTTCCTTTATTTGATATTATAGTTCACCAATCTTCCAAAGAAACGAATGCAATAAGCAAAAAGGATGAATGTTTTTCCTTGCACCCAAAGAAAACAACCCCAAGCACACACACAGAGCTGGGGTGTCAATTTGAATCAGGTTGCAGTTTGTCTCGCAACATGACATTTTGTTTTTATTTTCGTGTGGAAAACAAGTCGATTCGAACACAACCATTTCTTGATGTCACCTTGGAGGGGACATGCAGAAAGACTCACGTTTGTGTTGGGCCTCCTCAATATGTGTGAAACCACTAGCAGTTATTTCATTTCAAACTATATCTGAGCCATCATTCTCTTTCATAAGAAAAGTTTTAAATATTTAGGACCAATTTTTAAGAGCAATGGAAAATTTGTTAGAGATGTTATGCGTATAATAGGCTAGCTATGTTTTATGGTTATGAGTATTGAGAAGTTAATTATGAACATGTACGAAAGATATTCGTGGCATAAATGAAGATATTGAGGTAGATGAATGGTAACATAAGAAAAGACCATATATATATAATGTGGTTACTAGAAACAATAAATGAAGAAATGAGGAAAAATCATTTAAGATGGTTGAACAAGTAGAAAGATGACCAAATGAAAGAAGGTATTAGAAACTATATCGTGAAAATATTAAAAAAGGAAGAAGAAGACCATAAAGTGTTGGAAAAAAACAATAAAAAATCATTTGGGTTATGTTAAATTAGACACGTGATCGGGCTCTATGAAAACGAAGAAACTATGTAGCCGACCTTATCTAGTATGGGAAAAGGCTTAGTTTATTGTTGTTGATGGAGCCATCATTCTTAATAGTTGTTTAGTAGAGGTCATCCTAAGTGCAACACGATTTTCTTTGTGTGGCATTGGGTTGCATGAGGATAGACTTTTATGATCATATTCGTGTCCTGTGTGTCTGAGATGGACACCCATAATGAAATCAAACATAATGTGTAAATCAATGATTAGTTTGATTCATGGTGCTATTTACATGGCTCTAATTTTCATTGCTATAAATTTGAATTCCAAAGGAGTATACTACAGTACTGAAGAAGTAGACACGGATCACGCCTCTATCAATGTACCCAGATCCAAAACTGGACCCTCTCCCTTATCAATAACTTAGCAGTAATGCCGTTAAAGAGAGCACCAACAAAGTCAGCACAAAACTCCTTGGATGGAAAACCCTGATTGCTTTGTCTGCCTCTGCTTGCATATGCTCAGCCACACTGAAATGGCCTGCACCACAACAACGAAAAAGAAAAAACCATATTATCATGCACTTAACTGGATCTGGATCTGGATCTGATTCACTGAAAACCTCACTTAGTATATGATAAGGCTTGGTTTTGATTTCGATAATTTGTTTACCTCGCCGAGGTGTTTGGCTGCACCCATCACGAATGGTATCCCTTATGTCTCGAATAGTTGCCCTGTTGTAGAACTCAAAGTTGTCCATTATCCGATCAATGCAGGAGAGCACTAGGTCCGTTTCTTCCATGCAAGCTCCACTGCAGTATGCATCTGTTGCAGCTTCTGGGATGTTAAGATCGCCGCTTGCCGTTAACCGGTACTCGTAATTGCATCGCACATAAACCTTATCATATTTTTGTCAAAATGAATTAATGAGAACACACTCAAGCATTGCATATTACATTTACTCGGTTCATATATTATTTTACTTCTGCAATTGAGGAACTTTGGTCAGAGCCTAATATCGCCTCACCAATGCTTTACCTGAATCTTGAGCAGACAAAATTCCTCTGTATGCATGTGTGTGTATGCATGAGTGCATGTGTGGTAAGAAATTTGGCAAGCATAAGCAACTGAACTATTTCAAGAAGAATATGCATGTTCGGTTCTTCAAGCTAGCTATGTAAATAAAATATATGTGTAGGCCTAATGTCTTTAGTAATGTAGACATCGCGCTATAGAGCAGTAAAATAATGTTGTATAAATGCATAACTTGTATCATTTTCATGGACCTGCAGGGCCACGGTTTGCTTTGCAAGGACGAGGGCCTGCATGGCCCGCTTTTTGTGGTCCCGGCCCACATGGGCCAGCAACGCAAACAGGCGCCTAAGTGCTTGAATTATGGTTAAATTGGTGCGCCTATTTTTGTCACTTATCTCACTTAAAAAACCACATAGAGATCGCATACCACATGATCATTGAAACAAGACAACGCGTTGGCAACTATTTGCACTGGATCATTTGCTACACCATCACATTCTGCAAGGAGGCCAAAGAAAGAGAAAGGAAACGGATTAATCACACCCTTACAACTAGATGTTTGATTTAAACAGAAAAATTGATATACTTCACATTTTCTAATATACCTGCATAGAAACATAAGGTATTTATCAGAACAAAAGCAAGTTCAAGCCATAGACGTCTGCTATTGGGAGAGTAAGCCATCACACACACACAAAACGCACGCAGAGAGAGAGAGAGAGAGAGAGAGAGAGAGAGATGGGATATTGATGTGGAAGAGGGGATGATGGACGTGAAAGAGGCCTTCTTATATACTTCCATATTGGAAAAAGTGAGCATGGCTACTTATAGACGAAACTGCCAAGAATAATAATCTATGGTGAGCCAACCATTATTTGGTGAACGTATCAATACTAGAAAACCGGGATATGTCAATGATGATGATTAGTGACAGTAGGGCGCTTAGAAAAAAACGTTCAATGACACAAAAACCAGGTACTGGAAATGGATTTCTGGTTCAGAGTGTCAAAAGAATTACTGACGCAATTGGAAGGAAGATGATCGGTTGGTGAAGAAGTGACCAACTTCAACTTTCTCAATACTTTTTGTTTGATTGAGAGCACCTTACGTAACATCATGAAAATTTCTACGAGGGATGATCTCGTGATATTTTCGGAGTTTTCAACGAGATAAATTGGACAAAGCATTAGCATATGCAAATACTAACACTCTCTCGACGTTCACCCGAATCGAGACGCACAGACTTTCACAGAGAGAGATGAGATGACCGGAGCCGAGCCACGAACTGCTTAGTTTGTCTACCAGCCACACCAACCACCAAGTTCATATTCTAGTCACACCAGCGTTAACATGTTTGCAGATGCATGGTCTAAAAGCAATTTCCCCAAATGGATATTCATATGTTTGGTGCTAGCAGACGCACCCAAGTTCATATTCTAGTCATACCAGCGTTATATATAAGATGTTAGTCATAACAACTGATGAATTTCTTCTTTTGTTGCCAACGCCTTGACCCTAACGGATGGCTTGTGCACCAACTTCCCCAAAAAAACAAACCACGGGACGTGATCTATATTATTCTTAGTCAAGAAAACGCTTTGAATCAGACAGGGACTTGACTGCATAAAAATTAGATTATTGATAAAACTATTATGCATGTGCTTCTTCATAAACTGACAATACTGATGCGGCTTAGGGTCAGAATAAAAAAATACATGCACTGTGTGTGTGTGTGTGAAAGTGAGAGAGAGGGAGTGAACAAAATTCACTGCTTCCCACAAAAATATGCCTCTACATTGGAGGATCCAGTGGAACAACAAAAAAAGACCTGTATATATTACACATTCTGTCTATCGTCAACTAAAATGATGCTTTGCAATTTGCATGGTTCTTCCCGGACTTATATATACAATCAATGTCCTTGACAAAATATGCCGCTTTTGTTGTAAAAGCACCAGCTCTTAACCGATGCACGAAAATTGCCTGCTGAAATAGGAAGGGCTGGCCATGCCTCCAGGAGACTTCTCTCCTACCCTTCCATTTTTCTTCTGCTTTCCTCAGAGCTAACCCAACTGTTGCCCGAGGTCAAGAGACCAAGTGTCGTCTTCGCACAAAGAAGAGAGCACTTCCCTACGTGAGAACCAAGCTCGCATTCCGAGCATTACTAGGAGGCTGTATGTCCAAAACCAAATACGTCAGCTATATTTGATAACATAGAAACTCAAAGTATCAATATATCGTAATTTAGTGAATTGACAAGCACATCAAAGCAAATTGTTAAAGAGCAGAATCTCTCTCTCTTTCACACACACACATACAGATTGCAAGTATCACTTATTTTCACATGCCACAACTATCGACCACAGCATCTTTGACATATGAAAGCTCAATGCCTTATTGGCTGGTCACAGATAGCCCGATGGTTATGGAACAAAGGATTATCCCAGATCTAGGCTGCGGTTTTGAATACTTATTCTGTAAGAATCTTTATTGTTCTAAAAACTGCAAGACCACAACAGGTTCTCATAAAAAAAAACCTCATTTACAAGTTTCCCCAGATATTCCCTTACCATACGCTACTCTTATATACAACACCCTCAAACGATGCCTAAGGTCAGTTGGATAACTTATCCAGATGCATGTTGGTCGAAAGCCCTCAGTAAACGCTAAAAGCATAGCACCATTTATGTTCCTTATTATGCATGTATTTCTAACCAATTCATAACATCCAGGGTTATCCGTATCGCAACATATCGTATCGTCACGATACGATACACCTAAGTGTATCATTTTTTGAAAATTATCGCACCATATCGTGCGATACACCCCGTATCGCACGATACGGTGCGTACGCCCAGGATCCCTAGCAGAACTGAAACCCGTGTTTTTTGGGGGTTTCTTCTCTCTCTTCGAGTTCTCCAAGCTCCCTGAGAGCCTTCTTCGCCTCCTTAGTGTTCAAAGCTCTAAAATCGTGCTCTATGGTGTCCGTGCAAGCCTCCTGTCTCGGATTTAGGTATATTTTTAATATTTTTCTTTATTTTTTTATTTTTATCTGTTATTTTTTTATTTATATTTTTCTTTTTTTGAATGACAAAATATGAAGTTATTAAGTGTAGATATGATTTTTATTGCATTCATGAATTGGGAGACACTCTATTTGAGTTTATGTGAAGATTGGATATTTATGAAGTGTTCTTATTTACTGGTTATTGATTCAATTGTAGTGCTCAGTTGATACTTGAGATGGCAGGAAGGGTGCTAGAGATGATCCGGCATGGCAGTGGAGTACACCAATTAAGGGTTCTAGATTGAAGATCAAATGTTTTTTTTGTGAGGGTGGTCAGTGGTAGAATTTCACAATTGAAACACCACCTAGCAGGGACTAGGAAGGAGATTGCTCCTTGCACGGGCAGAGTTAGAAGTTTGCCAGAAGGCATTAAAAGGCAATGTCTGCTGATGATTGAGAGTATACAAGAGAGGAGGCAACAAAAGCAAGATCTCGAGATGTTTCAGGATGATGATGATGTTATTGGATTCATTGATAGTTTGCCTTCAAATGCGAGAACAGATATAGCATTTCACGACCACCTAGCAAGGGAAAGAGGGTTGCTGAAGACTTTGGTAGGAGAGGAAGTTCAGCAAGGAGTAGAGGAAGAGCTTCTTCTAGCATACATATATTCATTCTTTCCTCCTTCCACTATACTTTGTGCTCAATCTAGAATTCGTGCTGCTATGGCTTCAAAACAACTACATGATCAGGCAGACCTTGCATTGGGGAGATGGTTTTATGATGCATGCATTCCATTTAATGCAACAAACAATTTTCATTTTCAAGCAATGGCAAATGCAATTGCTAACATTGGTCCAAGATAAAGGATGCCCTCTTATCAGAAGTTGAGAGAGAAGATATTAGATCAGACCGTAATTAAAGTGCAAGAATACTGTTCGACTTTGAGACAATCGTGGAAGGAAACGGGATGCACTATCATGGCAGATGGATGGACAGATAGGCGAGGAAGGACCTTGCTAAACTTTCTTGTCTACTATCCTAAAGGACTCATGTTTTTGAGATCTCTAGATATGTTAGAGGAGAGGCACACTGCACAGATCTTACGACAAGAATTTGATAAGGTGATATGCGAGGTTGGACTAGAGAATGTAGTCCAATTGATTACAGATAATGCAACTAACTACAAAGCAGCTGGGAAGGAGTTAGCTGATACTTATGGGACTTTCTATTGGACATCATGCGCAACCCATTGTTTAGATCTCATCCTTGAGGATATTGGTGAGATGGATGAGATAAAGGTAATAACTAAGTGTTGCCAAGATATCACCAAATTCATCTATAACCATGCATTTGTACTATGTATGATGAGGAGATATACAGATGGTACAGAGCTTCTTCGTACAACTGCAACTCGGTTTGCAACTAACTTCTTATCAGTACATGTTAGACAAGTTGATTCAAAATTAGTTTATGTAATTTATGGGTCTTATGGGTCTAGTGTAGATTCAGTCCACTTAGTAATAGATAAGATTGATTAGGGGTATTCTTGTCATTCAAGTTAGATTAAATATAAATAGATGATTAGGGCTAAAACGTGAAAGTGAGCAGGGCAGCATAGCAGCAGCCGACTGTCATCATCGGTAGGGCAGATGGGAGGAATGCCTCCAATCTGTCATAATCTGTAAGTTTCTTTTATATTTAATTCAATAAAGTCGTGATTTTTTATAATATGGTATCAGAGCCTATATGACATTTATCTCGATGATGTTGGAAGAAGAAAATCAGTTGATCAAGTTTTTTTATGCGTGAAGAAGAAATAAAAGTATATGTGAAAGAAAATCATATTGGAGGCATTTGTGACTGGTACTGATTTGCTTGACAAAAATACGATTGCCTTACTTGGAATCGTGACAGATAAAGAAATCAAATTAGAATCGTGACAGCTTTAATTCATGACTTGGCATCGACAGCAGGATTGTGATTGACTTGGAATCGTGACAGATAAAGAAATCAGATTAGAATCATGACAGCTTGAATTCATGACTTGGCATCTACAGCAGGATTGTGATTGACTTACATTGTGATTGTCACATTCTGTTAGATTGATTTATATTGTGATTGTCACATTCTGTTTGTGACTGATTCAAAGTGTAGTTTCTTGACAACTTCAAATCGAGCAAATCGTGACTGCTTTACATTGTGATTGTCTCATTTGAATCGTGACTGAATCAAGAATACTTGTGACTACGTTATTCACTTTCAAAAGGGGGAGATCTGACTTACCATCAAACATATATTTGCCGATTCAGAAACAGAATTTTTGCTTTGATTGAGACTTTTACTAGAGACGTAATTCTAAGGTTTCTCTAGGGAGATAAACGAAGCCCTATTCTCATCTATTCAAATTCGGCAGATTGGAGGAATCAGCTTATTGAAGCAGACCAGATAAGTTCTATTATATTTCTTGATCTATGGCTGGTAAAGGAAAAGGTGTTGACAAATCCTTCCACACAGGTGAACAGTTTTTTTCATTAGAAAAAACTGACAATTTTCATATTACAACTACTAAGCTTGATGGCAGAAATTACTTGGAATGGTCTAGGTCTGTGGAACTGGCTATTATAGCAAGGGGGAGATGGCACACTTAATGGGTCAAATACCAATCCTAGAGACTCATGATACACACTATTTTACCTGGAGAAGAGAAGATGCTTTAATATCATCATGGTTGCTACAGTCAATGATTCCATCAATTGCAAAAACCTTTATGTTTCTTGAATCTGCTCATGAAATTTGGTGTGCAGTTTCTGAAGCCTATTCCAGAAAGAAAAATATTGCAAAGGAATACGAGATACTGGAAAAGATCAGAAAATGTAAACAAGACACACGGTCTATCAGTGAATATTATGCAGATTTACGAGGACTTTGGGATGAACTTTACTTTACTAATATAAAGCGTTCTTCTTGTTACACAGAAAGAAACGTTGAAATTGAGAAGAATAAAGTATTTGACTTATTGTGGGGTGTCAACTCAGAGTTTGAATCCATAAAACTAAATATCTTGGGCAGAGAAGAACTTCCTTCACACAAAGGGTATTCAAGAGATCATTAAAAGGATAGAAGGACTAGAAACAAAGCTATCTGAACACTCTCAATCATCATCTTCACAGGCTACCGTAGTCCAAGCAACTCATACTGTGAAGGATAATAACACATTTCCATCTAATTCCAAAGCTTGGATTATTGATTCAGGGGCTACAAATCACATGGTGTGAAATTT
Source organism: Brasenia schreberi (assembly GCA_036023115.1). Taxonomy (NCBI): domain Eukaryota; kingdom Viridiplantae; phylum Streptophyta; class Magnoliopsida; order Nymphaeales; family Cabombaceae; genus Brasenia; species Brasenia schreberi. The sequence goes on from JAYKKT010000046.1 coordinate 2,693,490, forward strand.
ATCATATTTTTCAGAATAAAGATCACTTAAAAAACAGAAACCAATTAAGTTGGCAGACGGATATTATACTTATATGATTGGACAGGGAAGTGTACCCATATGTTTTTCAGACCTAAAATCAGTCTATCATGTTTCTAGTTTTCCTATAAATCTACTTTCAGTGCATTAACTCGCACTATAAACTGTAGTGTAACATTTGATTCTACTGGATGTGTATTTCAGGATCTTAAGACGGGAAAAATCTTTAATCATGGTAAACTACAAAGGGGATTATACATATTGGAAGATCATTTACAGCAAACCACATCATATAATACTTCAACTCCAGCAATTCAGGATGCAGAGATTCGATTATGACATTGTCGTCTTGGTCATTTACCTGTATCAAAACTTCAATTCTGTGGAAATTTATGGCATAAATGTGCTACTGCAATACACGAACATACTAAGATATATTTGCTTTTAAAACACTCTAGACCTGACGTTTTGTTACAATAAGAGGCCACAATAGCCACAACTAGGTTGGGGAAAGAGGCACAAGAAGATCTACAAAACCCAAGCCAAAGGCACGCAGTGACCATTATCAAAGTCCCTTGCCTATAGACTATAGTATATTTTAGGACTTGACTAGACTACATAACTGCAGAAACTTTTGTATTAACATCAGCTACACATGTTGACGGGAGACATCTTCTTCAGTTTACAACTTCACGAGATTACGAAATTACCCATTGGGTGAGTGAACTTTCGAATGGAAGAATAAAATGCATATTTTTGCCATTACTTGGTTGACAATTTCAGTGGGATGAAATGAATCCTCAGCAACAAGTGCAAGTTGCCTGAAAGGAAGAAAAATCGTGGTTTACTTGTATTAGGAATGCACTAGAGCATACAATGGCCCCGGTATGTCAGCGTTCACACAACTAGTATGCGGGGAGAATATTTGTGCTAAATCCACTACATACATTTAATCAATGGATTCATATTTAGTTAGTCTATAAAAAGTTCATATTTAATTTATTTTATCCAACTAATGACTACATAAAACATGAGCGATATGTTATCATCTTTATTTAGAGTTAATGAGTCGTCGTCTTTGGTTGTCAAGTGGCTTTTTTTAAATGTTACATGTAGCATGCACATGGCTTGATCCTCATCTTTTGGTCAAATGTGTTTTTACGGTTATGCTCTAACAAAGAAAGTTACAATGCTTTGGCAGTCTTTTTAAAAAAAAAAACTAAGAATGAATAAATCTTCTTACTGAGCCACTGGAAATAATTATTTTGAAAATCTGACTCTACAGGAATTAGCATCATAACCCAGCTGCATATTGACTGACGTGGCGCAGATTAATTAAGAACCAACGGTTGTTAACTAATGATACATAGTATTCCTATCCTACGAACTTCCTATTTTTGAGGAAATTAGCTTGAGATAATACTGTTTACGAACACATTAACTCATGTGGCTATTGGATAATTGTGAACTACTGTCCTAGATGACTTATCCACATAGACAAATTTAGGATCAGGATAAGGTATTCTTGTTGAGTCAATCCCTTTGTAGTCGATTTAAGCTTGTCATTGAAAATGAAGCACCGCTCTAGTATCTGACACAGAGTCAACACATTTCAGAAGACATTAGATTCCCTACGTCTAGAAATCTGATATCGGCTGGAATGCAGCCTGACAGGGCCCAACCCAGTCATTGCAAGATTTTTCTTGCTCCAGTTCATAGCCATGAATGAGGCAGATGAGTGCAATTGAAGACCCAGAATGGAAAATGGAAGATTGTTGAAGGTCGGGTGATTAAATTACTTGACCCTCTGGGTAAGCGTGGATATGCACTTTGAACACGTATCGATCGATGGTACCACTAAGCGGTATAAAGCAAGGTTGGTGGCCAAAGGGATACACTCGGACTTATGGAATTGACTATGAGAGACATTTGCGCCGGTAGCCAAGATGAATCACATGGGGGATCTTCTCACTGCTTTGCTCCTTTGGGTGGAATTACACAGTTCGATGTTAAAAATACTTTTCTTCATGGGCTGAGGAAGAAGTCTACATGGAGGTCCCCGGGATATGTGGGAGGAATTTGCAGGTTAATACTATGTGTAGTCTGAAAAGGCCTTATATGGTCTTCAAACAATCACCACGAGCGTGGTTTAAGGAATGTTTGCTAGAATTATTTAGGCTATGGGTTACAAACAAAGCTCAAGTGGGATCACACACTGCTTGTTAAACACTCTCCTGTCAATCCAGAAGGTAAACTCACTTTCTTTGTGTATGTTGATGACATAATTGTATGTCCCGGAGATGATGATAAGGAGAAACATGTCCTAAAGTCAGAGATGCTTAGCCAAGGACCTCGGAAATTAAAGATCTTGGGAGGTTAAAATACTTTCTTGGAATTGAGGTTGCTCATTCTAGGAAAGGTATATTCATCTCTAACAACAAAAGTATGTTATGGATCTCCTCAAAAGAAATAAATTCGGGTCATACAAATAGGCCCCGGCAAGTACTCCGATAGATCTCAATATGAAACTTGATGACAGCAGAGGAAGATGTTGTAGTTGATAGAGAAATGTATCAACGCTTAGTTGGGAAGACTTATTTATCTATCCATACACGGCTACGGATATAGCATATGCTTTGCTAGATGATTGAGCCAATTCGTGCATGCAAATCTAAAAAATATCATTTACAGAAAGCATATCGAGTGTTACAAAGCAATATCTTAAAGAGAACACAAGGAAAAGACATTCTATTTAAGAGAAACGGGAGGTGTGGTACTTGGAGGCATATACCGATGTGGATTATGCCGGATCATCATGGGACAGGAGGTCAACTACAAGATATTGTACTTTTCTTTGGTGGAAGTCCTAGTAACGAATGGAGAAGTAAGAAACAGACTGTTGTTGCCAGATCTACAGTTGAAGCCGAACACAGAGCAATAGCTCAAGCAATGTGTGAAGGCAAATGGGTGTCTTCTCTAATAAGTGAACTTGGATTCAATTCTATACATCCTATACCACTATACTGTGACAGCAGTGCAGCAATTCAGATGGCTTCCAATACCGTATATCATGAAAGAACCAAACATATCGAAATTGACTGCCACTTTATCAGAGAGAAGATAGCTCTTCAAGAATTCCAATTGGAGTATGTTAAATCAATAGATCAGAGAGCTGATTTTTTTACTAAAGCTAATGCTAGCATACAACTCAAAGATACGTTATCCAATTTGGGTGTACTCAATATCTTTCACCCAACTTGAGGGGGAGTGTTAGACAAGTTGATTCAAAATTAGTTTATGTAGTTTATGGGTCTTGTAATGGGTCGTATGGGTCGTTATGGGTCTAGTGTAGATTCGGTCCACTTAGTAGTAGATAAGATTGATTAGGGGTATTCTTGTCATTCAAGTTAGATTAAATATAAATAGGTGATTAGGGCTAAAACGTGAAAGTGAGCAGGGCAGCATAGGAGCAGCCGACTGTCTTCATTGGTAGGGCAGATTGGAGGAATCTGTAAGTTTCTTTTATATTTAATTCAATAAAGTCGTGATTTTTTATAATAGTACAGAGTATTGTGAGACACAAACAAGCATTGAAGAGAATGTTCTCCTAAGATGAGTGGCAACAATTTGCAGAGTTACCTCAAAATAGAAGAAACAGAAAGTTGAATGAGATTGTAGAGACAGTTTTCAGAAGTATATTTTTGAATGCATGTGTTAGATTGTTGAGAATTACATGTCCTTTAGTGAAGGTTTTGAGATTGACTGATAGCGAGGAGAAACTTTTTGAAGAATATGCTTATCTAATGTTCTTTGTATTAGTTTTATAATTTCTGATGTTTTTAGGTATTATTGTAATTGCTCGAAATACTAGGGGCATTTTGGTAATTTTCTGTACTGAGGGTATTTTGCTCATTTTCCATTTTACAGCTCCTTATGTAAGGGCTGGTAGGTTGTATTAGGTTCTGTGAGGTTGTGTACAAGAAAGAGAGGAAAAGAGGGGGGCGAGGTCCGCCCCTTCCTTCAATCACTCATGTTTTCTTCCTTAATATTAGCAACATTTCTAGTTTTAATCTTTTGCCACGTGACTCCGAATTTCAACAAAACCATATATGGGCTACCTTTATGAAGCCATGGATAGGGCAAAAGAGGCAATTAGAAATAACTTTAATAGAAAAAAGAGGGATTATGTGCCCGTGTGAAAAATAATTGATAGTAGATGAAATAAACAATTGCATCAGCCTATTCATGCAGCAGCATATTATCTAAACCCATCATTTAGGTACTCTGCAAGCTTCAAAAGGGACGGTGAGGTTAATCGAGGCATCATTGATTGTATCGACAGATTAGTGCCTAATGAGAATACAGCAGATGCTATACATCGAGAGATGGAGATATATGATAATGCTCTTCACTTGATGGGTTTGCCTGTTGTAATTCGCAACCGCACTACTATGCATCCAGATAAATTGTTTATTTTAATATTTAAGTTTCTTAAATCAATACATCTTACATTATTGTGGATTATGTTCCTAATGCTTGCCTTTTTCTACAGATGTTTGGTGGAATAAGTTTGGAAGTGATTGTCTAAACCTAAGGGATTTTGCAGTAAGAGTTCTAAGTCAAACATGTAGTGCAAGAGGTTGTGAAAGGAATTGGAGTGTCTTTGAACACATCCATACAAAAAAGCGCAACAGGTTGGAACATAAGCGACTGAATGACAGTTTTTATTCGTTGTAACATGCGGCTTCGCAAAAGGTAATGTTATATTAGTTAGCACTTAAAGACTCAATTCAATATATTGTTTAACTTCAATTGTTAATATTATTTACTAATTGCTTATCTTTCTTTCTTGTAGGCAATTAAAAAAAGTAAATAGAGAAGAAAGCCAATTTGATCCAATCAATTTAGATAATTTTGATATATTAGAAGATTGGATTATAGAAGATAGTGAAGAAAATGCCCTCCTAACTAAAGAAGACATTGCATGGATTAATTTGGAAGGAACGCAACATCATAAAGTAGATGAAGATTTTGATTTTGATGTGGTGATGATGATGAGGATCTTCAGCAAGGAGATGATGAAGATTATTCAGTTGATGATCCTTATTACAATATGTAAAATGTAAATGTATTTTATTTTTTGCTTCAAAATATGTAAATTTGGAATTTTGGATACAATTGTTTAATGTTGAATACTCAATATGTACTAAACTTTGCATTATATGAATTCAAAGCAATTACTAAATTTTTTCTATTTTTTCGGATTTTTTTTCGGATTTTTACTATTTTTTCTTAATTTTTTAAATAACTTTTTATTTTTTTAATATTAAAGTACGATACACTACGATACGCTACGCTACGATACGCCCATATTGTGGAGCCCAGCGATACGATACGCGTCAGACAACACTGATAACATCAAAACTGCTTCATCACAAGGCAATGCGGGGTACAATGATTTCTTAGTTTCTCATCATTTGAATTCTACAAAAGATAAGTGTTAATCCAAGGGATAAAATTGGGGACTTGGATCAAGAAAACAGAAGTACATCTGAGGAGTCAATCCAAGAGCCAAGATGACTCGCCTAAAATACGAACTACTCTCGTTTTGGAAGGTTTAGCTATTTCAGGGAGGTTTATTTTGGCAGTTTCCCGATTGGTCTTTACTTCCTGGTTTGGCTCCCCTGATATACAAGGAAAGGTTTGTATTCCATTCAATTGGGGATGGTCTTCTCCAAAAACAACCACTACCCGATTTTTCCATGGGATTTTGAGGCATCTGTGGAAGGTGGATGGGACGGCTCTAAGAGAGTGTATCCATGGTCTTCCTAATAATAGGTTGTAATGGGGATTTATATCCAAGACATGGAATAATCCCTCGTGAGGTATTTGTCCGACTTTCATGGGTAACTTTATGGAGCCTAAGGGGTTGGATGGGTTCCCATCATATCCTGTAATGGTTATGGGACTTGGTTCAAGCATAGAGGTAGAGATTCCTATTTGGAAAGCCACATGGAGGGGAATGATATTAAGGCCTCCTCCTCCATCAACTAGGCATTTACTAATAGGGTAGCCGTTTAACATAACTTCTATATGGAGTGCTTGGTTATGGATCACATCATACTTTCCCAAATCATTCTATGTGAATACAATGGAAGTTTTTGCAAAGACGGGAGAAACCAAGGTAGATAGGGATTCAGGGGATATCGTAGTGTCGACTCTAGTCTTCTCTAAAATCTCCTCTAGGACTCGTCTATGCTTGGGAGAAATTTTTATCAGTTCCAAGATAGACATGTTTATGGGGAGTTTAGAAAGATGCATTTCTAGGTCATAGGGGTTTATTACCACACCCTTTTTATCGACATCTTGGGATGAGTTTGGTATGCATGCTTGTGGGGGGCCTGGTAGAACGACCACTCCCTTGCTTGTTTGTTTTGCTAAGTGTGGGGGTTGATAGATCCTTCCGGATCTAGTCACTTCCTCTACACTATCCCTAGGGCTCGTTCCTATTTTGGCTCTAACTTGGTGTCTCGGGACACCTCGAATCACTACCAAGGCTCTAGCCGGGGGCGGGTTTCTAAGTGCTCCTCGGATCACTATTGCTTGGGCTTTTTTTATTTCGGGAAAGTGTGGTGTGTGAGGTGTGGGATGCACGATATGCACTGCATGATTAGAGTGTGATAGGGAGCATACCTCTTTTTCCTTCCCACTCGTACTGGCGTGGTTAGGGAAGGGTTCTTTAAAAATGGCCTGGGGTGACTCTGGCTCTTCAGACACGTGCAGCTTACCTTGCTCGATCAAATCCTCTATCCTATTCTTCAGGGTGTAGCAGTGTTGGGTATCATGGCCCTTGAGCCTATGATATTTACAAAACTTGTTTAAAAACTTTCCTTGGGGTGGTGCCCCTTCGGGAATCTCTGGGAGTGTTGTGAGACCTTGTGCCAATAGGATGTCTAGGACCTCCGTGAGTGGTTGTCCTAGGTTAGTGTACTCCCTTCTTTCAAATCTTTTTTTATTTTTTTGGTTCTTTTCGAAATCTTTTTGCCCTGAAGGTTTTGAGGGTCCTGCTAAACCTTGCTCTACTCGAACATTAGCCACTTTTGGTACTTTTATCCCTCCCTCTGGTGCATGTGGCCCATATGCCCCAGGTTTTTCAAATTTTTTTGGAAAACTTTTTCCTTTCCATAAATCTTCATAAGTTCCCTTTTTCAAATTGGTCTCGAAAAGGGAAGCTTTCTTGATCAATTTTTGGAAAGTAGAAATCTCATGTAAGGAAAGGAGGACTTTTAAATCAGTTTTGAAATTGTCTAGGATGAGCATCACTGCGCACCCTTCGGAGATAGGTTCTTTGACTTGCCCCAAGATTGATCTCCATCTAACGATAAACGCGTGGGCGTCTTCGTTAGGGCCTTGTTTGGTATCCCTCAATGTATTTAAAGTGGGGGTAACTTCAACATTGTGCGAAAATCTTTGCATAAAACAATTGGCTAATTCTTCAAAATCGGCAAACTGGCTTAAGTCATAAGAGGCCAACCATTTTGCAGCACTCCCTTTTAAAGAATGAGGGAACCAATAGACCCACTTAGAGGAGTCTTTTTTCTTTTTATAAGCACTTCGGGAGAAAAGTTGGAGATGAGACCTAGGGTCTCCGTTTCCATCATAACGGTGGAAGCTGGGTATCTCATCATCACTATCGGTTTGGTAGTCGAAAGGTAGGAAATCTGATAAGGCATAGGACTTTTTCTCATGTTTTTGGTTTTTCAAAAGTTGATGTAGAGCCTTTCGATCTTTCATGGTGAAGGATTCGGGCTCAAGTTCTTCTTCAATTTTGAAAACGACTCTAGGCTTCCTACAGTGGTTTGATTTCCTATTCGTTTTGGTTTTCCTATCATGGGAAGAGCAGGATTCGATTGCTTCAGCTTCTTGGCTTAAAGCATCGATTTCTTCTCTTAGTACCTTTATTCCCTCCCTTAGGGAGGCGAACATGTCTCCTTTTGAAAAGCTTTTTGAAATTTTGTTCGAGCAGCGGCTGGTAGAGCGGGAGACTCGGCTAGATACCTCACAAGATCCTTCTGAGCTCGACATGATCCACCTGTTTAAGCCAACTTATCACAAACCTGAAAATTGAATTAGTATAATGGATTCAAACAAAATTTCAAAGTCTCAAGTCCCACCGGGCGTGCCAAATCTGTAGACGTGATTTTATTTCAAATCGTGGGATCCGAAATCAAACCCTCGAACTACGTCAGGTTGCGCGAGCGTGCCAGTTAGTTTATCAAAACTAACAAATTCTGATTTTCTGACTTCTAAGAACGATTGTGGACAAGTGAGATCTTTCCGACTTAAGCCTTCTTGAACCGGCGCTCAAGGGTCAGCCTAGACGCTTGAAATTTGTTTGAATCCGTTAATTCGAGAAAGGAAAACCCAGATTTTTCAATAGTTTCAGATTTGTGTTTAAGTTCTTGATTTCTAAAAATTTTCAGATTCTGAAAGTTGCAGAATCTGTTCAGTTCCAAAGACCTGTTCTTCGAATTTTTAAAGATACTTATGATTCTCCAAAAATTCTAAAACTTTTACAGAATAGAGACACGTTTGTGTAGAATCAGAATATATTTTTATTTTATAATTTTGTTCTTTATTTTCTGAGAATTAAATACAGAATCAGAAACTGTTATAAAATTCGGAACAGCCCTGTTTATGTGAATCAGAAGCTCAGAAAAACAGCAATATCTCAGCACTCAGTCATCCAATTTCGATAAAATTTGTTGTGTTAGAAAGATACGGATGTTAGGTTTCCAAAGAATCAAATTTCATTCAGTGGTTGAAGAGATATGGGCAAAAGAACAGAGGTCTGTTACTGAACGTTCTGTTTCTGTAAAACGCAATCTGGATTTTGTATAAACTTCACGGATCTAATTGGCTAGGCAACAGTTCATAAAAATTCCTCAAAATTTTATCTAAGAACGTCTGATATGTCTAGATTATTAATGCAAAATTTCGAAGCAATTGGCTTATCCGTTTGTCTATAAAAATTCCGTGATCAGACGCATGTGCACGGACAGTTTCAGAAACCACAGAAACTTGTATCCTAGAGCAGTAGCAGCCAGACACACTAAAGCCACTGGGCTATATTTGCGACAGCCAATTAGTAGTTGCGGTTGAGAAGTAGCCTGGAAAAGTAGTAGCAGTTGGTAAATGTCGCATGATTTTCAAGTAAGAACACTGGCACCAATCTCCCCACCACCTTTATTAATTGTGGTTAAGTAGAGAAAACCCTCATGCAACACACTATAGGTTACTACCAACCGCAAACCCTAACCTAGGTGGAGGTGGTGGTGGAATTTCACCTACCACTACTCACTCGGTAGAACCGGCAGTTAGGGTGTGAGTGCTTCAAACTGCACAAACTGATTCAACTAGGCCAAGGTAGGTGAAAAGGATATCTCAGGATAGGGGCATATAATATGTAGCTGCATATCTAATCCCGTGAATGACTCCTATTAGTCCTATGTGCCTGTTCATATGTAACAAGCATAAGTTACGTTTCTGGTATTAAGCATACCATTCAAGATTCCTATTTGGCACGTTTTTGTAGGATCCATGTCTATATGCCTTTCCTTTTATAGCATGGCTATATTTCTACAAGGAATCCTTCCCAATAGGCATATATAGGGTTGATTAAACCAACCAACAACCCATTTACAGTTCCTTAGCACCAAGAAACCTATGTGTTAGCAAGTCTCCATCAAGCAGATATTTAATCCAGAGAGAGAGAGAGAGAGAGAGAGAGAGAGAGAGACCCAGTCTGAAGAACAACCATGCTGATCAAGAAAGGTTAACCATGGGAATGATGCAGAGAGAGGATCTCAACTTGGGTGTAGACTGGCCATAAAAATATATGAACGTGACGAAATTGTTTAATCCAAAACAGCTGCAGACAACTACTTAAACCAAAATATACATATCATGTAGGACTCAACATTGCATCCATGCTAAAGCAGCACTAGATAATATAATGTCCGTTGCAGGCCCTTGGTGTGTCATTACTCCACACAATTATTTTTGCCTCTACTATTACTAGGAACATTATAAATAATTGTTAGTTGCTACCACTGCATGTGCGTGTGTTTTGTTTGTGTACTCAACAGAAGGCAAAAAGAAGAGCTGATAAAGTGTGCGACCAACCACTATAGGCTCCCCTTACTCTAGGTTTGCCAATGGGTCTAAGTGAAACAGAAGACATATTTTCCAACGTCAGAATTGGTTTTTGAATTGAATCCATTTCAAAAGGATCCAAAGAAACAGCTGAGCCAAATCAAATTGGCCTCAATGGGCAAATTTCAAAGAAAGAGATTAATATAAAACCATTCGAATTAAAAGAAATCAAAATTGGCCAATTCAAGTCTCAATTGTACGACTTGACAAAAAAAGGGCCCAATTATGCCACCCCCTTAACCAGCCTGCATCAAATTGAGGAGTTGCCAATCTGATTTGAATCAGCTGATTCACGGCAATTTCATTCAATTCATAATGCAATTTTCTGCTATTTCTTCCTCATGACACTTCAATGTCAGATTCAGCCACGTATTGTAATATATAATGGTAGGTAGGAAAGTACAATACTAGATTTATTAGGAAAGGAATCAGATGAGAATCTGTTGCGCCCTGATCACCAGACAGTGGATAGTGGAAACAACGTACCTCCCTAGAAATATAAGTTGACAACATAAAAGGCTCCACCTCACGAACACCTCCATTTTCTTCAAGAATTCTGACTATATCCTGTAAAAATATATATCCCGTGTGTCAACACATACTCCAAAGAACAATTGGATGACATAACTTGCAGCAGAAGCTACGAGAGACTGATAAATCAAATAGAGAACAGCAAAATTATCTCATTTGTGAGTTAAAGCCAATTGATATTATGGAAAAGGAAGTGCAATGCTTTTCCTGCCACTCTCTGAATGCGGGTATTCTCAAGCTACCCTAAAAGAAAAATAAGGAATTAGTTGGAAACAAGTACAAAGTTATCTGTATGCGAAATGTACAAGTACAAAGTTATCTGTATTGATATCATTTGTGAGTTAAAGCCAATTGATATTATGGAAAAGGAAGTGCAATGCTTTTCCTGCCACTCTCTGAATGCGGGTATTCTCAAGCTACCCTAAAAGAAAAATAAGGAATTAGTTGGAAACAAGTACAAAGTTATCTGTATGTGAAATGTACAAGTACAAAGTTATCTGTATGCGAAACGTTTTCAGTTAGTCTACTTTTTATTTTTAGAATGTATATTAGTGCTGGAATGCAACTTCCTTTTTCTCTTTCTTCTTTTTTGCATTGTTTATGTGCCAGGCAGCAAGTCTTGCTCGCTCATTTCCCTTGTTGTGACCTGCTTTATTTAAAGCAACACATCCTCATACAAGTCGTCTGATTCAGTTACCACTAGCCTCTAAAAAGTTTAACTGTCAAAATCATAGCAGTCACAAATCAGATTTTGTACGCTATAAGGGTATCAACGAAGTCCAAAAATTCATTGCTTATTGCTAGGAGCATTAGCATGTATAAAAGAAAAGGATATCGTTGGATATGAATTTAGATCATCTTGAAACGGTTTCTCGGTCATAAATAGAAGTGATCGCATGAAGCATTTGTTGATAACAAAATTGAGATGACAGGCACATCATCCAGTTCAGTCATTGCTCATAGAACTCCATTTCCCTAGCAATTGATTTGTATTCCAAGGTTGTCACTTTCTAGTATAAGCTTCATTCCCCAAAACGCCACATTCTCCATCTCTGACTTTCTAGTACAACCACATCCTTCTCTGGTGGTCCCAGCTATTGAGCGCTTAAAAAAAGGCTTACATCTCTTATGGTGCTCACTGACACCTTCCAAAGAAGGGAACATTGAAGGTATCTCAGGAAGACTCTTTCCACTGTTTAGGATCCACTTGCCACAAACATCAATGTGAGTTTTCACCACAACACTCAGACAGCATGAAAGTTCAAACAAGTTTTAGTAAAACCTACACAGAGAACTAATATGCTTCGACAATCCCCAAGACAAACTAGTATTTTAAGGCTTAAACCGGCCTAAGAAGGTGAAGTATTGCATCTTCCTTCTTGAAGTTAACCAATGAATTCATTCTTAGTTGTCTAACAATCTAAGCTGTATAGACTCTTATAGCCTATGAAAAAGAAGTGAAGATAAATGAGAAACGATATTTTAACAAATAGGTCCTGACTCATAACAAGTTAAGGAAGCAAACAGTAAAAAGTTTGACAAATTTAGTTTGAAGGCAGACAATGTCAACTATCAAAATTGAATTTAGGACATGTTTGTATATGTTTATGTGTGCACTAAGCAACAGTATCTAGCGTTGAAAGTTAAAAGTGTCTGGAGAAACAAAGCTTCTTTTGGAACAGCACATACCTTTCCAGACAACATCTCATACTCCAACAACTGCTCTACCAAAACTTCAAGCACCTTCCGGTTCTTCTGAAGCATTTGCTTTGCCTTCTCATATGCATAATCATACAACTGCACAAGAGTAATGAACAAGGACTGCCTCAGCACATTCAGTTACAAAAATATATGGCATAACCTATGGAAGCAATTCAGCCGATAAAATTGCCAACAGGACATAGCAAACATACGCAGTTTGGAATGACTTAGTAACCTACCTTCCCAACTTTGTCTGCCATCTCATATTCATGACCATCACCCATGCTCAAGCTAAAATTCTACACAAAGAACACCAACGATTAACAAATCTGAACAAGAAATTCCACAAGACTCTGACAAAAATTTCTCCATGGATAAACATCACAAAATTCTTTTACACGTGAGAAAAAATTAAGATGGAGAAATGACACATGATGCATATTTAGGAGCTTCTGTGCATTTCAATCAACTGATGCATGTTAAGGTATTTCTTTCATATCAACAGAAAGTGGAAGTGGAGAACCTAGAGCAAGAATATCAGCTGGTTGCATTATTAAGAATATTTCTTATAGGGACATGAGAGTCACAAAAAGAAAATGTTGGTCTAAGAGAATACATCAGCTAGTCTTAGCAAAAGTAACGAAAAGGTTTTTGAAGTTGGAGGTCAATGCTTTTCACATACAGGAAACATGATCTCGCGAACACTTATTAGTCATGGCAAACTTAAGAACTTCTTTTGATCTTTGTTTCTTTCTCCAAACTATAACCCCTGAACACAAATACTTTAAAGCCTGCCTACCTATATGTCTATAAAGGTCTCCTTCTAAAGAAACCGTTTTCTTTTTTGTAGGACACCTTTGTCACCGTATCTAGCTTCCCCTGCAATTCCCTTCCAACCCTTCTCCTGATTATATTTGAGGTGCACATGCACCCAGCTATAGGACTAGGGATCTCTTAACCCAATAATACTCACCAGTATAAATTGACGTCATACTGCTTTATGTCTACCACACTCTACTTCAAATTATGTCAACTCCATTTCAAGCTCCCCTCCACCTGAATACAGTAATTCAAAATTTACTTTTCAATAATTTTTCTCTCCAACTCACTCTGTTCCGTTTACCCATATGACATGTATCTGTCTCCATGTTAGCTTGTGAGTTAATGCCCCAATATTTTAAATATCAACCTTAATCTCACTTTCTTGACCATCCTCCTTACCCCTCACATCTACATCATGCTCAAAATGTGAAACTCATTTACCATTAGGGCTACATCAGGTACCAGTATGAAGCGATAGCTTCTTCACCCGCATTTGTCTCTTTACTCTTCACTATATTCAAGCCCCGCTGTGTCTCAGAAAGGATACCCTGATGGTATATTCATAAGCCCCTTGGTAATCCAACTGAATTTCACAATGGACATCAACCCTCCTTTATCTGGGACCAGCTTTCTAAAGGCACATCATAAGTAGTATAAAAAACAAACAGAACTTTAAAAATATCATTAGCTTTCAAGCCATTTTCCAAAAGAATAAATAGCTATTTTTCAACGAAAAGTTGCCCTGAAACAGATACCGCATTGCTAGAGAAGTAAATTGTAGGATTATCATCAGGGCCCCATCCATACTGAACCACCATTCGAGTTGCTATCTGCAGATATTACCGAGCATGTCACTAGATGATTCTTATCATATGCAGTTTCTGCTAATATCAAATCAATTGTAGAATTCTGTGGAACACAAAGCAATATAATTCCTTCACCTCTTGTGCTTGTTGCAATTCAGATGACGATAAATAATTCTCCTCTCCAAACGGAAGTAGAATTTGAGAAGCAACATATGAACCGAAGCAAAAAACAAGCTTCTTCTCAAGGTAACCCCTTGTTCCAACATTGCCAGTTCTCGATCCTTCGCTCTTAACTTGTGTGATCTTTGTGCACCCAATACCCTATTAACAAAGAACTACAGATCAGACAAAATAATATCAATGATCCATATGCTGTCAGAAGCTCATAAGATATCAAATTAGGAAAGGCTTCCAATGAATTTATGGAGTAAAAATATGAACATTGGCATGCAGGTTGGCTTTGTCTTGTGGCTTAGCATATCTTAGTTGCACTAGAAAGCCTGCAGATTGAAAGCGAAGGGCTTTACAGATATACCACTCTTATTATAGCTGAGAGAAAAAAATGGAAAAGAAGTCCTATTGAGATTGGTTATGATTATGCAACTTTCTTGCCATCTCTTTCTCCCTCCATGCCACAAGTAATTCCATGTTAGCTGCAAGAGCACACTTACCTTTTGGTCAACCTCACAGTAGTGCGCAATCAGGTCAAATGCTGTTAGAAAATGGGCCCAAGTGGCCCGAGCCAGCAGGGCCACTAGCCGTTGGGGGCTGGCTATGACCAGCCCCCTTTCCCTCTTCTCCTCTCTTCCCCCTTCTCTCTTCTCTTCTCTTCTTATTCTCATGTACCCTCTCCTATAAATATGACAATTGTGTAACATATTCTCAAGCCTTTTGTGGCTAATCAATAAAGATTATTTATTATTCGGTGTGCTTTGTGTTCATTACTCTTTCGGTGTGCCCTCATTGCACTCAGCTATAGCCTTTTCTAAGGCCTTGTGATAGGTACATTGTGGTGATATTTATTCATCGATCTTCCGCTGCTATATTAGAGCATTGTTTTCGTTACAAATGCCACTGTGAGAGTGGTTTGCAACCTACATAATGACCGTTGGCTTCTAACCACAGTTAACTTCAGGAAGGGTGGCCTCCCCAAGTTGAGGGGAAGCTGTGTTCTTTTTGTCAATAAAAGTACAGCAAGGATGTCTTCCGCATTAGGCTAGAAAATATAAGCACAAAATCTTGCAGCCCACAAAGATGTTATACCTAGAAGGAGGAAACCTGAATATACTTTTCTTGGTCAATTTTAATGATTTAGTTAAACAATAGAAATCTCATCCTAGATAGACAAAAAAGTTGGTTTACAAAGATGCAATATACTCTCGTAACAAATACATGGAACTATAGAAGGGCATGATAATTTTATATGATTAAATCTATCTGCAAAAAGGAAGAGAATCTGCAGGATTACTTATAGTAAATATAAAAACAGATTCTAGACATGATTTTTATATAGAATATGCCAAAGGAGCGAAGGGTGAAGATTTTAACATGAGAATAATGGAAGAAAGACCATGGAACATTTGCATGATGTCCACTAAAAGGGTTAAAAAGTTATGGTTAGAAAACTTCAGCATGTGAAAATCATTAACGGGTAGAACCGTTATCCGCACATTGTTATACTAGTATCTCCACCTATCAGGATAAGTAGGTCAAAAAGGGCAGTGAATCTTGACAAAACTAACACAACTACAACTAAGCCTTTTCCCATACTAGATGGGGTTGGCTACATGAATTCTTTGTTTTCACAGAGCCCTATCATAATTTGTAGAATCCATGATAAATAAGTCCGATAAAGTTTTGCGTTGGCTGTCGGAAGCCTAACGCAACCCTTCTCCTTATTGTGGGCTCGGGACCGCCCATTAAAGGGTGATCCCTTACATGGACGGAGTTCTTGACAAAACTTAACAGATTAAAAAAAAATGGGTCAATTCATATGAAAATGACAAAGAAGAAAGAATTGACATGGTATTATGATGGCTATCTTAACTTTTTCACCAGGAGGCTAACCATTGATCTCCCATGCCTGGTTCATCAATTTAAATTTTAACACAATTCTCTCTTTGAGAGACAAAGCAAGTGCATCACTCTATCTTCTTTTTTTCCTGATGAATGATATTTTGCTTTAGTACAACCTTTGTTTTCTTATGGTATGGGAACTTGCTTTTAGTTTTAAATGGCTATTACATGAAACTGGAAAGTTTGATTTTTCTGTAATGCAAAGCATTTAATATTTTTTCTAAATTAGTTTCTGTGTTATTTAGTCACTAGCTTTTCTGATAAGAGTATAGGGAAAAGTGTCAATAGAAGAGACATGATCTTTGATAAGTGATGAGCAATACTTCCACTCTCCAACGGCATGAAACCTCATAACTGCCACTATTGGACGGAGACTGCTAATTTGGCTTATGCACAAGGAAGCCATGAGCTTTCTTAAAAACAGAAAAATTAGAAAATCCAGCCCTCTTGCGTATGACAGACCACATAGAAGCTTCTGCAGCGTATTGTTTTAAGGTATTAGCTATTCTTGCCACTTTAGGCATTTTTTGTCAAATAGCATTTTAACACTGAAGGCTTTCCATAAATGATAACACATTTAAAATCGATAAAATAAAGTTAGGGCACTGAGATCAGTTTGGTAACTGGAATGCCAAACAAGATACCAAACCTTGAGAATGAATTACATAGAAATGCCAAAACAGGACCATGTCATAATGGTCATGCACTGCAACTTTCACTCTTATGGCATTAATACAACAACATTGTATTCCTTTTCCACAGTCACAGTTGCTTTATCAGAATACAACATCAGCAACTTGGGGTAACCTTTCTCTAATTACAGGGTTGGCAGAATACCATTTACACTTATAACTACATTAGCTGTTAAGTCTAGAAGGCATCATCAAACAACTTGAAATATGTATGTGGGGACTCCACAAAATCTAGCCATTGTGCGTGAGCATAGAATGCTCAGATGGTAGACAAGAGCCAAGGACTACCATAGACAAGACTACCTGACCACAGCAACACTTAGGACTGCCTGACCATGGAACCACTTAGTAAGCTGCATCATGCCAACAGTATGTAACCTATAAACTGCACATTCTCTAATGGAATAAACATATCTCTCAGTTCAGCCTGATCTATAAATATCTCACAACCCTATTTATCTTATCTACTTATCAAGTCGTCTTTTACTATACATATGCTTTATGTTCTATCAGTTACACTATGGTCAATTATTTACTTGTCAGAGCATAATCTCATCAAGTATTTTAGAGCTGCATTTTTGGACATTTACATTTTTAAGGAATACAACTATTCACATAATTCTAACACAGGACTAAAAGTAGAATAGGCATAATCAACTTAAATGTGCATGAACTGCCCCAGGTAACAGTGAGTGTCTTTAAGCACCAAGTTCATGACAAAAGATAGCAGGAGAGGATAGAAATAAAGATTAGAACTCAGAACAACAAACCTCCCATGAAGCTGGCTCAAGCCACACGTTTTCCACCTCATCAAAATTTGGAAGAAGAAGAGCAATCAGACAACGACCAGCAGCCCAGACAGCATGGGGAAATTTTGTCTCCCTCGTCCACTAGTGTGTGTAAGAAACAATGTTAGAGAAATCAATCTACAGAACCTCCATTCCAAGAGAAGCAACTAAAGGGAAAAACAGAATCTCCTCCCTTGAGAAAGGATCATATGAGACAAAGAATCTAAACAAGCAAAGTGTGAATAGTGAATACCATGATGATAGATCAGGGTGAAAGATTATTTTGAACAACCGTAACCCCGGAAGAAAAGATTAAAAGACTTTCATCCTGAAAGCTGTTATTCTCTACCAGAAATTTATACCCAATCAACGTAACATGCATAATAACAAAAGAAAAACATATTTCACTGACAAAAGCAAAGGGAGAAATCTTAGATGGATGCATCTGGTTCAGATTTGAGAGAACACCATGATAGTTTTACGTAATAGTAAATGTTTCTTTCATTACACTTAATTGCATCAACACACCCATCTCGCAGCATGCCAAATTCAGAAACTAACAAAAAAGTTTCTTCAACTCTGTCAAAAACCTAAACATCAGATAGATACAAGCACTCCATGAGCGTTATATTTGAGGAAAATTCAGCAGGAATTTTAAAGAACTATATATATCCTTCATTTCCGAATAATTTCCATTATTAAAGGCTAATTATGTATCACATAGTACCATCTGAACAAAATTATAGAATTTGTTCACCTTGATATTCAAATATGTACCAATTAAAGTCAGGAGAAAGCATTTAAGTTGAACCCCATTTTTGTTTTTTATAATTCAAATATAACATATACATATATACTATGGCAATTTTTTAATAAAGGTTGGAGGAAAGAAAAGTTTTAGGAAGCTTGCAAAAAGTTAGTGTTGAAATCAATGTTACATTTTTTTCATGCATGAGAATATAGATAGATAACTCCGCCCATATAAGGGATCACCCTTGCATGGCAGGTTCAAAGCCCGGATAAAGGAGGAGGGTTGCATTAGGCTTCCGACAGCCAGCGTAAAACTTTGTTGGACTTATTTACATGGATTCTACAAATTATGATAGAGTTATGTGGAAACAAAGAATTCATGTAGCCGACCCCATGTAGTATGGGAAAAGGCTTAGTTGTAGTAGATGGAAATATAGATAGATGGAAAAGTTATTTTTATAAGCTTTTTAATGAAAATATAGGAAATAATATTAGATTCGGAGAGTTAACCAACTCAGAAGAGTATATAAACCGTAATTTTTACCGATATATTCAAATGAATTAAGTCAAAGAGATTCTTAAACTTATAAAGATAGGTAAATCTGTAAGACCAAACAATATTCCTATAAAAGTATAGAAAATCTTATGAGACGTAAATGAATAATAACAAATTTTGTACAGATAACAATATATATATATATATGCAAAATCTATGCACTATGAACCCATTGGAGCACATGTGCACTATTTCATCTCTATTAATGCATGCAGTCTGTGGGTTAACTCCTGCCATGTAAGGGAACGCCTCGGCATACCTAGTCTCAAGCTCTCAAGCTCAGATAAAAGAGGAGGGTAGTATTAGGCTTTTGACGACCCATATAAAACGGTGTTGGATTTATCGATTATGGATCCTAGACTAGTACTGTTAAATGTGTAATAGGATGCACGGGCCATTAGGACCCGTGCACTTGTTATGGTAATCGTTGGATTCCAATGGGTATGCTGGCCAAGGCTGGCCAGCACTTGCAGCTGAACTGTTGCTGCATATCAAGATGATGAATCATACAAGAAAATTATGAGAAAAAATTATTGAGTGAACGTTGAGACAAGTATCAAATACAATATATATATATATATATATATATTGATGCCAAGGATATCTACTATTAAGGCTATTAACCTATTAAGATATCTTATGGAACATTTTTAGAACAAAAAAAACTTCACATGATATTTATTGATTTAGAAAAAACTTATGATAGAGTGCCGAGAAATATTCATTGAAAAAACTTGGAAAAGAGAAGTATCCCATTGACATACATAAATTTTATAAGAGATGTATGATGGTTCAGAAGCATTTTTGAGGAACCATGAAGAAACAGTGGAATTCTTTGAAGATAACATTGAATTACATCAAGGATCAACTTTAAGTTTGTATTTATTTATCTTGATTATAGACGATCCAAAAAGTACTTTTGTGTATGTTATTCACATGACATTGTGTTAGTGAACGAGTTTAAGAAAAAAGTTTGCAAGAGATTGGAACTATTTCGAGAAATATTAGAAAATAAAGGTTTTTTAATCAGTACAACAACAACAACTAAGCCTTTTCCCATACTAGACCGGGTCGGCTACAAGGATTCTTTGTTTCCACATAGCTCTATCATGTGCCATGTTAGCAGTTAACTCATAATAAGCTAGATCATTCTTTATTGTTTCTTTCCAACACTTTTGTGGTCGTCCTCTACCTCTTTTAATACTTTCAAAATTTAGTTTTTCATACCTTCTTACAGGTTCTTCTGATCTTCTTTCTATATGTCCAAACCATCTTAAACGATATTCTCTCATTTTATCCTCTATTGGTGTCACTCCTAATTTGTTTCTAATAACCTCATTATGTATACGGTTTTTTACTCAGCACAATAAAGATAAAATATATTGAATGCAAGTTTCATTGTTTGGTTACTGCAAATAATATGAAAATTAAGATTGGCACACATTGCATCCTTAAAAATGAAAGTTTAAGTACCTAGGATCAGTTTTTGGACTAATAGAAAAATTGATGTAGATGACAAACATAGAATTAATGATGGACGGTTAAAATGGAGAGGTGCATCAAGTATTCTATGTATCAAGAACATATTATTAAAGTCAAAAAGTAAATATTGTAGAGAGCAATTAGACCAGCTATGTTATGTGGTGTTGAATATTGAGTAGTTAATCATACATGTGCAAAAGACGTCCATAGCAAAAATGAAAATGCTGAGATAGATACATCGTTACACAAAAAAAACCAATATTTGTAATAAGGTTATCTTAGATAAAATTGGGGGTGGTGCCAATACATGATAAAATGAGGAGAAATCGGATGAGAGATATGATGCTGAGGAATACATGTGTTCAATCTGTCCCTATATCTGCTATACATGTGTCTAGTCTTTCAAGTTATAAACCTTATATATAAGTCATGTAAATAGATTAAAAACCCTAAGAGGGATTAAGGAATAAAGTGGTTGCTCCTTGAGTCGTCTTCTTCAATGTGATGCCTTAGTATGCATTTGAATCTCTTTCTTTGTTCAATAGAGCCTCTTATCACAGCAAAACAATGATTATCATAGCCTCGTTTCGAAGGAATCGGACACATCGGGAAGTGTGCTGAATTTGAGAAATTTAAGACTCTTAGTATTTGATATTTCGAAGTCGAGGTAACTTCAAAAAATGTGTTTGTTTTTGAAATATAAGGAAAAGAATGAAGTTCTCAAGTTAGTTAAATTTTTAGTCACTTAATGTTCTTGATGGTGATTGTGTTATCTTCGACATTGCATCATGGAAATTTTGAGACTTCAAATTGATTTGGTCTTTTGTTGATTGTTGTTAGTGTCCATGATTAACGACATTAAGTTTGGATATGCTTCACTTATAAGATTGATCTTAGCCATGTTATCAATAGCATGCTATAGCGTTTTAACGAACCTCGGACTGCTATAGCGCATAGAAGTTAATGGGCAATCTTTGGGTGCAATTACCATCGAAAACAGCGCTATAGCGGACCGTTATATCATTAATAGCGTACAATATATTTTGGGTCGGGTCGATCCATAGTCCATACCCAACCCAAATTAAATAAAACCTACATTTCTCACACTTCTCGCCTCTACTCTCTCCCACCTCTGCTATCTCTTCTGTCTCTCGCCTCTGCTCTCTTTGCCACCACCTACACGCATGCCAACAACCACTACCACCACCTCTGCCTTCCTCCAACATTGGTATTTTCCCTCTCTCTCTCTCTCTCTCTCTCTCTCTCTCTCTCTCTCTCTCTCTCTCTCTCTCTCTCTCTCTCTAGTAGCAAATTTGCATGGAGTTGCTGGCCATGGCAAGGGATGGCAACGGCCTTCCAATAATGCTTCCCCTCTCTCACGATCGGACAACAGAGGCCTCCTAAGAATGAATAGCGACAGAGATGAATTCCTCTCTTTTCCCCTCTCCATTCTTCTTCTTCTTCCTCCTCCTTGTCGTCGTCGTCTTCCCCTCCCTTACTGGGAATTCGGCATCTAATGGGACCTTTCTTCACCGTCGATGCTCGACCAACCCAACCGATTCCAGTTCGGCTCAGCTCCAAGTGGACTTTGCAAGATCCGTCTCGTGCGAAGACTCTAAGATATTTCATGTAGCCACCTCCACCATCGACAGATCCAGCTCCGACTGTGACGATGTTGCCACCGATCGGATCCAGGAATGCCATCTTGGTGAGTTTTTTAGGATTTACTTTGCTTCTACTGTCTTTGCCAACAACTTATATTATGTTCCATTCCACGGCCATAACGTTAGTAATGACGTGATTTTTCATCTTCTAGAAGACGTGGCAGTGATGGATAATTATCATTCCTCTAACAAGCTGGCACATCGGCATCCGATTCTTGAGACCCCTCCATTGTCTTCTCTTGCTAATGGAAGGACGCCAACCAGCAATGGTCATCGTCTCCGATGGCAGTCTAGCAGCTGCAGGGTAGAGGAATTGTCATGTCCGTTAGAGTTTGGGGAGGAAGAGGAGGGTATGGGTGATCACTTTTGTAAGATCAAGAACCTTGACAACGGCATGTGGAACAAGCTGAGGGAAGTACAAACTAGTAGACAGTTGATGATGGAGGAGTTCAAAATTACAGTGGGCCATTCTCCGATAGTCCAGGAGTTGATGAGGCACGAGTCAATAGAATCATTAGGGAAGATTGACAATCCTGAGTTTGCGATCAGCAATGTTGGACTGAAGCAGAAGAAGAAAGGTGGGTGGCTGAAGAGCATGAAGGTTGTTGCTAACACGGTGGTTACCGGGCATAAAGAGAGAAGAAACAGTGATGAGAAGGATACATCATCCGAGAGAGGTGGCAAGAGGTTGAGTTCCGCTGCGAATGACAGCCAAGATGTTTTCTTTTCTCCTAAGAGGACGAAGGTTAGATACTACGGCAAGTCTCACAAGGAATTCACAGCATTGTACACAACTCAATGGATCCAAGCGGTTCTATATGGACTATCAAGTTTAGCCTTGATGGGTGGTATCTAGCAAGCACTGGTGAAGATTGTGTTATTCATATCTGGCAGGTGATGGAGGTGGAGAGAAAGGGTGACATTTTTATGGAGAAGGTGGACGAAGGTAATACCACTCCCAACTTTATAGGGAAAAGTTTGCCAGAACCAGCATACCTGGAAAACAATCTAGAGAAGAAAAGGAGATGCAAGGCTTCTGGAAACAAGAAACATAGCAATTCAGATCATGTTGTTTTACCAGACAATATATTTATGCTCTCTGAGAAACCAATATGTTCTTTCCATGGTCATCTTGAAGATGTCTTGGATCTTTCGTGGTCCAAATCTCAGGTTTGCTGCATTTTTACGGTTCCATTATCCCGTAAAACTCTTTCATGTTATCCTTCTGCAGCGATTCTTTCCTTGTGCAATTTGACAGTGTGACATGCACTAAAATTACTAGTGAAGCTTATATTAAAGCACAGAGAGAGCCGTTTGAATAAGAGCAGTGCTATTTGATTTGAAAATTCACTCAAATTGTTAGTTGGATCCGTGCAATTGATTGTTGCACCGGAAAATCACTATAGTTGGAGTACATTCAATTACCCAAATGGATTTCTCTATGCCTAGAATATTCAACATCTAGCTGGAGAAAAAGGCAGACTGGTACTGAATTGTGAGCCATTGGCCTAATATAAGATCAATATCAGCTTATGTTTGTTAATGTCTACGTGAAATCTGAATGTTAGGTTAGTTCACAAATAAATAGTACATAGACTACAAGGTCATGCACGAATAAATTAATGTTGCTTCAGTGTTCAGATCTGGCATCCCAGCTTGGCGTTCACATTGAATTACATAATTACCATAGAGCTACCAATAAGACAATAGGGTAAATTCATGAAGTCATGTTACCATTGGATCGTATTCAATTGATCAACAATCTGCAGTCTTATTTCTCATTTCATTCTGTGCAAGTTGCCAATTTCCTTATTCCAATGTTTTACAAGTGGTATTGCTAGAATCAAGTTCATCTTGTTGCATATATTAACAAGGACCTATATTATGTCCTGTTATGAACTTTTGGTGCACCAGGTATGTTCATGATGAATTTGTATTTCACTTTTGACCGTTCAAGTTACAAGAATTTCTGTGACAAATATTGGTTGTTGCATCATACATCATATATATATATATATATATATATATATATATATATATATATATATATATATATATATATATATATATATATATATCTTAACATTTTACATTACTTACCTTTTGTTAACAAAATTTATTATTCGTTTGATGCAAATAGAGTTCATACTTATGGATCATCTTTGTCTCATTATTATGATGTGAAAACACTCTCTTAAGTAGTGGATAAAAAGTTTGATTTTTCCTCTAAAATCTAAATATATGAGTGAAGGAGTTTGTTGTATCCGAATAAGTGTGTCTAACTAAAATCTAGTGTTGAACTTGAACTCGCCATAGAACGAGATAAGGGGCTTGTGATGTTTCAAATGGCATATTATGTGCACGTGCTTGGCTTATACATGCATTGGGGTCAGGACATAGGGTGCAATGCATGCCCAATTGCCTAAATGTGTATGTCTCTCACATTGGGGTCAGGACACCACTGTTGGAGTTAATGCAAGTTGTAACCTGCAACTTGTCTATGTTTATTTCCATTGCTGTATGCTTCTTTTCAGTAATATGCATTCTTTTCATCTCTAATTATTTATACTTTGAACTTCAAGCACCTCACTGGTACCCGCTACACCTGCATATGTGCTTCTACATATGTACCTTAACATTTTCCTTTATAGCAACATGATTACTGATTAGTACATGAACTGTTTTTCATATTCACCTCGTTGTGGACAATTCTGGAGCAAAACGTGTAATGTGCATACATGCTCTGAAAAGTAAGAGAGGGGTTAGGCTTGGTGACACCATATTCACCATACTTGAGCAGATAAGTAATTATATATTTGTTTTTTTTAATTCTTTTGCTTAATGCTTAGAATAACTGTTACATTTATGTTTTTGTTTTCTAATTTAAGGTTAACAATTCAATATGATGTGCCACATGAAATTTATTGTTTGTTTCCTTAGAAGTTAGAAGTAGAATTTGTTATTTAGTTTGATTCATATTTATTAAAGAAGTGGTTGTTCTTGATATTTCATAGAAATTAGAGAATCCATTATATATAATTTTTTAATCATAAATAAATGTGTACCACTAAATCCGCTATATCCCCGCTACCACTATATCAGGGTCGACCACTAACAGACCGCTAACCGCTATTGATAACATAGGATCTTAGTAATGTATGATTTTTGCTATAAAGATATTTTGATAATTTTGATGTTTAAGACATGTTTTCGATTAGATGTTTTAAAATTCTGGTTGAGCTTATGTTTCTTTAAAAATTTCATTTTGATCCATTGTGAACTTCATCTTGGGGATTTACTATTTTTGAATAAGTATCATCTTAAAAAAAATTAGTTTTGTGTAGAAGTTCACCATATTTTATCTTAAAAAAGGTTGATAGATTAGTTCATTCGAATTAGCCTATTGTATTCGACATTCTCGCTTTTGAATGATATCATCCTTCTTAGCTATGGATATATGTATTGCCTTTGCTAAGCCGAGTCGTTGCAATCCCTTCAAGTTTTAGTTCATGGTTCCAAAAAGGATATCGGGTGGAATTCTGACACATACCTGGAAGTTTTTTCTGTCATCAGAATCAATGTTAGTTTTACAAAAATGAAAATTTTAAGACATGAATATAAAATGGAGATTGGTTCACAAATAGCAATCGGTTTTTTCTGAATTGTTTCATATGTTATCATTGTATTTTGTGCCTTGAGGTTCCTCAAATTGAATGTATTTGAAAACTTTCTGAATGTGATTCGAAGAACTTTAGCCAAATCATGTTTCCTTTTGACTTAATCACTTGACTTTTGGCTTGTTGAAGATCTTACGAGAACATTTGTATTTGAAATTATGGAAATCATTGGTGCAAGTTTGTATTTACATAATCATGTTATGTTTTGCACTTGGTAAAGGTTTGGTACTATGATAATTGTTGTTTTTATTGCATTACTTGAAATCGGTTTGGATATTATTGCATGTTTGTATAGTATTTGCAATGAACAGTTATATGGACATATTTGGCTATTCGATCCAAGTCAACATTGTATGATATTCATACTTGAGTTCATCCAGGTGTGTTTCTTCCAACTTGGTTATATGCTTGTATCAATTGTTTGTTGGCATGTTTAGAGGAAAAATGTGTTAACATTTTAATAATTTTCACATAGATATTTGAAGAAAAATGTGTTGTCACATTTGGATGATTTCAAATTTGACTATTGATTAGATTGAAAATGTATTTGTTGGAAAACAATAAGTTGCATCTTCCTGTATAATTGAGATTCATGTTGACCTTTTCTTAAAGACCTTTGTGATTAAGGTGCTTCATGTTGTTGGTCTTTTAATGAAAATCAATTAATGTTTGAAGATGCACTTATTGTTATTTGAGAATTAAAGCTTTGTTGTTGAATGAATTGGAAAAATGTTTGTTGATAATAAGTTGTATCTACTTGTATGACTAAGACCCATGTTGTTGGCCTTTTGTTGAACACCTTTTTTATTAAGGTGCTTCATGTTGGTAGCCTTTTATTGAAAATTAATTGATATTTGAAGATAAACTTATTGTTATTTGAAGTTTTATGATCTTCATAACTTTAAGGTTGCATTTACATGAGACTATGATCTCCGTGTGTTGGTCTTTTGTTGGAGATCTTTGTGATTAAGATGCTCCATGTTGTTGGCCTTTTGGTTGGAGAGTAATCAATATTTAAAAAACACTTATAGTTATCTTCATTAGCTTGTATTTGATAAAATTGTTTTAAGAGAGTTGTGAGACTTTTTAAGAACATGAAGTTGATCCATTTGACTTGGTTTAATCATCTTAATGGATTATCTTATTTTTGGAACCATAGAAGCACTTTTGAGTTTAAAGGATATTTAAGGGCATTGGGAATTGTATGTACGAAGGTTTTGAGTTTTGCCTTAAAAAACTTGTTTGGGTTCGAGTTTGTTCTTAAAACTCAGGTTAAAGCTTAGCATTAAAGCTTGTTTGACTTAGCAGGTTTTGAGCTTAACCTTAAAAAGCTTATTTGACTTGAAGGTTTTCAGCTTTGCCTTAAAAAGTTTGTTTGGGTTCGAGTTTATCCTTAAAACTTGGGTTTGAACTTAGCCTTAAAGCTTGTTTGACTTGACGGGTTTTGAGCTTATCTTTAAAAAACTTGTTTGACTTTACGGCTTAAGCTTTGTATTAAAAAGCTTATTTGATATACCAAGGTCCTCTTATAATATCACAAGGTTATAGTGATTCATGAACCTATTTATTATAATATACAATCTTATTTAGATGATATCAATATTTTCTATCAAATGACTTTCTTATATTGGAGCAAATCAACTTCATGAACTTATTTGATTCATTTTTGGTTTGCCCTTTGGATTAGATATCATAAATTAAGCAAATGTTTGCATTAATATTTCATTGATCTTCATGTAGGATTAAAAATGAATTGATACCTTGATTGTGGAAAGATGATATGGAGTTGTTTCGAAGGAAGATGTGCAACTTAGATGCTATTATTGTGAAAATTCTTGTCACAAGTAAACACAAGAATTGAGCTATATTTGAGTTATGATCGTGTCTGCCTCCTTTCACTAATCCACCATAAGTTTGAGGGGGTGTTAAAATATTGTAATAGGTAAAGCCACTAGGGCAAGTGTTTTCTCGATTTGCATGTAATAGGACTCCACGGGCCACTAGGGCCAGTGGCCCACTTTGTATCTGTTGCACAGGCCTCTAGGACCCGTGGGGATCTCCCAACGGCTAAATGCCTACTGGCCAGCTGCCTCCTCTCTCATTCCTCTCTCCTCTTCCTCTTTTGTATTATTTTCTGCTCTATAAATAGAGCCTCATATAATTAATTAACTATGTTGTGTTAAAGAATATGCATATCTAGTGTTCTTTGTGTTAGTTTTATAATTTCTGATGTTTTCAGGTATTATTGTAATTGACCAAAATACTAGGGGCATTTTGGTAATTTTCTGTACTAGGGGTATTTTGGTCATTTTACGTTTTACAACTCCTTATATAAGGAGGTCCGCCCCCTCCTCCGATCTCCAATTTTCCTTTTCATTGTGCTTGATCTTTTACTTTTTCGCTGCGCAACCACGTTTCCAACATGGTATCAGAGCAGTTCGGCTGATGGGAGCAGCGAGTAGTAGCCATAAACGTGTGGCAAAGTGAAAAAAAGAAGAAGGATTGGAGAAGATGATGCCGAGTTCTTATGGAGATGGAAGACAAAGTAGTGAGCCGAGTTCTGCAAGTGTGCAGACTGAATCTGCACACTCACGTATGTAGAAATAGTGTGCTGGTGAAGAATCTGTCTATGGTTCTGGTCGTTGGATTTCCCGTCACCAACGGAACTTCAAACTTCCTGCCAAAGTTCCAGGCTCTCTACTTGTTGGAGAAATGCAAAACCATGAGAGAAATTCATCAAGTTCACGCCCATATGATCACCACCGGTGTCTCTCATAACAGCTATGCAGCCAGCGAATCCTGGCCTTCGCCCCAGATTCTGGCTATCTTGATTATGCGAGATTGATTTTTGACCGATTTGAACAGCCCAATTCTTTCTTTTTGGTTCACCATGATTAAAGGCTATTCAAAGAGCCCTAAGGATGCATATGAAGCCATATTTCTTTTCTGTCAAATGCTTCATTTTACACACCTTCGTCTCCCATTCATCATCCCCTTCATTCTCAAAACATGTGCCAAGCTTCCAGTAACTCAAGTCGACAGACAGGTTCATGCCCATGTTTTGAAGAGTGGTTACCTGAAGGATCTCTTTATTGTGAACGCGTTGATCCAAATGTACGTGAGCTTTGGTGATTTGCTTGTTGCCATACAAGTGTTTCATGGGATGATTGAGAGAGATGTGGTCTCTTGGATTGTCATTGATGGAAGGTTATTTAAAGTCATGAAAAATTGAAGCTACTCGCCAGTTGTTCGATGAGATGCCCCAACAAGATTTGGTTGCCTGGAATGTGATAATTGATGGATAAATGTGAAAGGATGAAAGATGCACTTCCACCAATATCATTCAATCTTTCATCTGGTCTAATGAAGTCATAAAGCCCAAAATCAATCATCTTCATTGGTGCATCTTCATCTCCAGAGGTGAAAAGAAAATTCTCTGGCTTTAGGTCGCGATGTACAACACCCTGAAGATGGCAAAATGCGATAATGAAGACAGATTGATGATGCTCAAAAAGTGTTTGATGAAATGTATCATAGAAACTTCAACCCTGCAGGAGAAGTGTTCGATAAAATGTTCAAGAGAGATGTCTATAATGAAGAAGATGATTAACATAATGAGATTTTTTGTGGAAGTTACGGAGGCAACTACAATGTAGAAGATTTTTTGGATTGGTTGTGATGTCTGCGAGAGGTGGTTCCATGGCAAGTGTGTGAAAATAACGCCAGCCAAAGCCGAGACAATAAAGCAATACAAATGCCCAATAAAGTTTGCAATATTATGATGGGCGGATATATGTAAAACTTGGACATCGAAGTTGCGTACGAGATGTTTGATGAAATGTTTAATCATATCTGGATGTATAGAGAATGGTCAAGATGCTATGATAGTCCTTCACAAGATGCTACTACATGAGAATCCTAACAACATCACCATCATTGATGCAGCGTAGAAGATCGAGTTATGTTGAACTATCTGTATAGTTTGCCACGAATCAGGAGGTGGATAGGATCATGTAGGAACGGACCATGATCAAGGATGCAGTTTTCATGGATATATTTCCAAGGATACACTCAGAACGGATATGCCAGGGAAGCATTGACCATTTTTCTCAGGATGAAGGCTGAGAGCATCCTGCCAACTGTGGCAACAGCAACAGAGGGGATCGGGTGTTGGCTGAAGTTGAAAACCTTTCTGCTTCATCAGATGGGCATTCACCAAGAGTATAGGATATGCTTTTGCAGAAGTTAAAATCCCTTGAAGCACAGATCTCATATCTTGAAAAAAGAAAAAGAAAAAGAAAGCCATGTTCATCTATTAAAGCAGAAGCAAAGAAGTGATGAGGCAGCGAAACGGCTACAAGAGGAAATACAATCTATAAAGGCCCAGAAGGTTCAATTGCAAAACAAGATAAAGCAAGAGGCCAAACAGTTTCGCCTATGGAAGGCTTCCCGTGAGAAGGAATTATTGCAGCTGAAAAAGGAGGGGAGGAGAAATGAGTATGAGCGGCACAAACTACAAGCATTAAATCAGCGTCAAAAAAAAATGGTTCTTCAAAGGAAGACTGAAGAGGCTGCAATGGCCACAAAGAGACTTGAAGAGTTGTTAGAAGCTCGCAAATCTTCATCAGGTGATAATGCAGTTTCTGCTAGTGGAAATGCTCCGGCTGTTCAGGCCCAGATTAAGGAAAAGTCCTTCCAGAGGTGGCTTGATCATGAATTGGAAGTGATGGTCAATGTTCATGAGGTCCGTTCTGAATATGAGATGCAAAGTCAAGTGCGAGCTGCAATGGCAGAAGAACTATCCTTATTGAAGCAAGTGGATGGAAACATATCGAAAGGTCTTAGTCCTCCCAAAAGAAAAAATGGGCAATATGTAAGGGTATCTGCCATGTCACCAGAGGCAAGGTTGTCAAGAATCACGACACTAGAAAATATGTTACATATCATCCAATACACTTGTATATATGGCTTCACAACTGTCTGAAGCAGAAGAAAGAGAACGAGCATTTACAGGTCGCAGTCGTTGGAATCAACTGCGTACAATGGGAGATGCAAAGAGCTTACTTCAGTACATCTTCAATCTTTCTGCTGATGCCAGATGCCGGTTAAGAGATAAAGAAATTGAGAACAAGGATCTCAAAGAACAACTGAATGAAGTTGTGGGATTGTTAAAACAAAGTGAAGCGTGAAGGAAGGAAACTGAGAAACAGCTTAGGTTGAGAGAGCATGCTATTGCGATTTCTATAACTGCATCATCAGTGCAGGTAAGTCCACAAGGGACAACAAAGCATGCTCCAAATGACAGCAACGGATTATGCCCACAGGCTGTGCCAGCACCAAAGCAACTCAAATTCACGGGTGGAATAGCAAACCACTCTATTAGTACTCCAGTGTTCCCCAACCAGACAAAGAAGATGGTTACTGGAGGAGAACTAACTCCTGTAATCAAGCCGTTGAAAATATTGCAGCTAAGAAAGCGCAGAAAAATATAAAGAAGAAAGAGAGGGTGGCGGCTCCTAAGGGGGACTGCATGTGCCAAATTCCATCTTCTATATTATATTGTGTTAGAAAGTGCAGAAAAATATAAAGGAAAAAGAGATGGTGATGGCTCCTAGGGGGGTACAATGCCAAATTCTATCTTCTAATTATGTTGTATAAGCACCAACAACAACCACAAAAGTGAAAAAGTTTGAAAAGAAGAAAGAGAGAAAGGCAGTCCATTCCATCTTCTAATGATTGATAAGAAGAAAGTGAGAGAGACGGCCTAATTCCATCTTCTAACTATTTGAAGACTGAAAAGTTTGAAAAGAAGAAGAGATAAAGGCAGTCTTATTCCATCTTTTAGTGATTGACAAGAAGAAAGTGAGAGACGACCTAATTCCATCTTCTATGTATTTGAAGACCATACTTTATTATTGAAAGAAGAAAGTGAGAGAGGGGCTACTGCATCAGAATAGTCAGCCTATCCAATTCCATCTTCTAAGTGGTTGGTCATCTTCTATCTATTTGGAAAACATACTTTATGATTGAAAGAAGAAAGTGAAAGAGAGGGGCGACTGCATTAGAATTGTCAGTCTATCCAATTCCATCTTCTATCAAGTATTTGATTGGTGGTTTGATCATCATAATGATCCATAAGTGTGGTGAAGTAAAAACAAGTGTTTCAACTAGTGTGTACGGTAGAGATGGTACCTTCTACCATAAAAGATCATATTTCTACCATAAAAGATCAGATTTCTCAAGAATTGGAAAAACATGACTTTTGAAGTATAGCTGCTTAAGATGATCAGCTAGAAAGGCTAAGTTGAAGTTGTTGCAGCCAAAGACACCGTGGAAGATTAGATCAGTCATAAAAACAGATGAAGAATGTTGCAGAAAGCTATGAAGATTTTTTGACAAGTTTGTAATTCGAAGTATCTCACTCCCAACTTGAGGGGGGGGTGTTAAAGAATATGCATATCTAGTGTTCTTTGTGTTAGTTTTATAATTTCTGATGTTTTTAGGTATTATTGTAATTGACCGAAATACTAGGGGCATTTTGGTAATTTTATGTACTAGGGGTATTTTGGTCATTTTACGTTTTACAGCTCCTTATATAAGGGCTGATAGGTTGTATTAGGGTTTAAGCTGTTAGGATTAAGAAAGAGAGAGAAAGAGGGGAGGGCGGCCTGGAGGTCCGCCCCCTCCTCCGATCTCCAAATTTCCTTTTCATTGTGCTTGAACTTTTTTCTTTTTTGCTACGCAACCACGTTTCCAACATGTTGTTTTTCACACATCACCTTGACCATTTGATATTTGACTTGAAATACCCATTTTCGGGTGTGTTAGTATCTTGACGATTCGGTTGACACTTTGATAATTCATGATCAGGCTGCTTCAACATTCATATATCGAAAATATTTACAACATACAAAAAAAATCAGTTAAACATAGTGAGGCCCCACCACATGATAGTTGTCATCAGTAAAGGACATCTTTTTCTCATGAAAACTTCTAGTATCAATACAACACTACTAACAGAGAATCCATCATGATAGTTAAATGGGCTCTTCTTATAGGTGTTGACCAAATCCAGGACAACCATATCTGGTAGTCTGGTAATTACTACTCACTATGTTGAACTCATCATTAACAATCTTAGTACTTCTTTAGTAAGAATGTGATAGTTGTTTAATGCAGGTTTTATAGTGTTACAGTCTCAAACTTTCTTTTTCTTTAAGCTCCAGCCTCCAGTTTTTTGTTGATTGAAGTTCATAGAAATTCAGTATGTAAGTATGTATGTGTGTGCATGTGTACAGATACATACATAGATAGATAGACAGACAGACGCATGCACACACACAATGAATATGCACAAATACATAGTTGTGTCCCAGAACACGACTTCTGAAGTTGTAGCATGCTGTATGTATCATACCCATGCGACATAGCATCGTGAAGCCTAAAGAAAATATTTATCCAGCAAATGAACTTAGTAGTATCTCTGCAAAGACAAAATTGTTTGAGATGGGTAAAGAAAGAACTCAACATAATAAAGAAAATTGCATAAATTATATTCTAACCATGATATGTTATGATTTCCTTACGTTAAGAGGGGGACTCAGAAATTCAATCCCATTGCTTATCTGTCCATAAGGCTCCATTAGGTCAACAACTGATTCCAGGTCTTCCTTCGACAATGTCAAGCCAAGATGATTCACAAGCCATCTGCTCATCCCCTTCACCGATGCAGTATTCCAGAGCCACCTTGGCAAAATATTACTCAAACTCTACAAAGGAAAAAGACAGAAAACCACATCTAAGAGTCAATTGTATGAAAGAATTCAGGCCCACATAGACTGGCAACTAATTCTTAAGAAGATAGCAACGATCACTTGCTTTGTAATTTGTATAGAGGCAAAAAATCATTATGACGATAGAATAACTAAGGAAGATACCAATTCAAATCAAACGGCTATGGTAATGCCAACAATTCTCCATTCATTTCCAGTCAAAGATTGTAACAAGTATACACAAACTAATTTAGACAATCGGAGCAGGAAACCAAGAGAACAAGTCAGTTAAACTAAAATAAACTGTGGAATCATGAAATTATACATCTTTATGATTTTTTCTCCCAAAAGGCAAGCACAGTAGGCACAGTCTGGCCAGTTATATTCAGACAAAAGATTATGAACATGTTAGTACAAGCACCATGCACCAGTCAGCAGATGATCCTTTGAGAATCTTTCCAGCAACTTACCTAGTTTGTCCAAATGGATGGCTAGATGATTAAAAAGCTTGAACTGGGCATGGCTGGTTCGAAACCAACCCCGCAGTTTAAACCAGAACCGAACAATCGGAAACCCCTGGTTCGGTTACGGTTCGTAATTTTTAAAAACTGGAACGGGCGGTTCAAAACTGTTTTTATGTTTAAATAAATTTTCTGAAATTCCCCTTTGTTAGCTCAACAGTAGAAAGCACCTCAACATTGCAGCTGGTTGGAGTTCGACTCCCATGGGGTGCACCCTTAAAATAAAGCTTTAAAGTCTGTTTGCATTTACATTGTCACAAATGACCAGGTGCCTCCTGGTGGAAGAAGGTTTCTCACGAAACCAGTTGGTGGGAGTTCAATTCTACAGAGGTGTACGCTGCAAAAAAAATTGAACTTGATGGCCTCGTTTCCGGGGCAGTTCTGAAAGCGGAACTGGGCCCTGCCGGTCACGGTTTCAGGTAAACTGAAACCGAACATGTCTAGCTTGAACTATCCCAGCTTCCAAAACAAAACTATATAAACCAAAGACAAGTGAATGCAAGCCAAGGTGAAAGGTGAAAGAACTTTAATGTTGAAGAAAATCCTCATGATCATGTTCACCAGGACTTAGGAGACCAGGTTCTGGATTATTTTTCCCTTCATAAACACAAAATAATTTCTGAAACCAGAGAACCAGTAATTTACAACATGAATCCATCTTCACCATTTACAGAATGTGGGAGTCATACTGAAGCAGTAACATGAGTTGTTTCACGTGGACAATTGTCAGAAGAACTATGTTACATTACATATGCAACAACATAAAGAAGTTGGAGAGACATTGTTCAATAAACAACTTTACTGTTTCCCTTATTGAATACTTGATGAATGCTAGATGTCCAGGGATGAAATATGATTCATAATTTCATATTGCAACTTTTAGCAATTTTAAATACAAAAAGAAAGCTGCAACAGCAACAAGGAGAAGCTCATGATTTTCCTTTCATGCATAAAGTCAAACCATGTCCAAGTGGTATTGGCAGTTGGAAGCTAAAGAATGGAAAGAATAGACTTCCACAATCATGGTTTAGATTGAAATATGGAAAGACTTCAAGGTAATCATGGTTCAATTTAAGTCATTGAATCCTCTCCTTAAAGTATTTGGCTCGAAATTGGAAGAGCCACACATAAAAAAGGGAAATAAGGATCAGAGAAGAGGAAGAAAAGAATAGAGAATGATAGTGGTCTGCAGAACATGTAAAGTATCAGGATCTAGACAAAAAGGTAAAAGGCGTGCCCTCGCTCCAATAGTCAAAAATACATTTGGTACTGAGGATGACATTAGTTTCAGGAGATCCTAATTCTTTTCTCTTCCTCTAACAACAAAGAAAAGGGGAAGGTTGAAAACAAGAAATGTGAACATAGATTGCCACCCTTTTCTCATAAAAATGTGAAGAACACAACCTCAGATGGCTTTTAAACCACACACATACAGACATGTGCGCACACACACAGGACGTGCATGCACAAACACAAACACATATAAGCATACATATGTATGAAAAGGCACTTACAGTAACAGGTGGACACATACATACATCTATGTTCTGTCTATCTATCTCTGTGTGTGTATGCTTGTAGATGGATAGAGATCAGACATACCAAAAAAAGTAATTTGTCTCTGAACTTATGCCAGATCAAGAAACTGATGGAGCAATTCTAAATTCTAAATAACCGCAGTGAACAGAAATTGAGTCAAAGCAGCATTGCAGTATTGACGGTCAGTACATATTTCAGTTTTTGAATTAAAAATCAAGTACATCATTTGTAGCAAACTAAACATGACTAAAAGCAGATTAATGCAAAAACCCATATATTGGTAAGGAAGATTAAATGAGGATTAGAATGCACAAGAATTGCTTACTGCAAACAAGCAGCAGTAGTTCATGAGCTCGTCTCTGTCAAGAACTTTATTTCTAAAAGCAGCAGCTTCCAACGACATGGGAACAACCTTCAGCTCTATAGGACGCAAAAGTGATGTCTTCTCAGCAACCTGCAATAGCGCAACTTTCATTATAGCATATTTAATAAAATAATTTTGTCACCCTAAATGTTTGTGAAAGCAGGGATCAAGCAGTTAGTCTTTTGTGTATATCGGTTGTGAAATGGAGATGTTTTAAGAGAGAAAAAGACTTGACCTTAGTCGCAGGTAGTGGTCATCCTATTTTCTCGCCATAAACAATGTAATATGCATACCAGCAACAAATAATATATTTATGAAAATTCCCAAGCATATTTTACCGTTATTCCTGCCAGAAAAGTACACAAGAATGCTCTGCATTCTGACCTTTCATTTATTAATGTGATACAAGCAATTGGGAATCCAATATGTACCTTTTTCCAATCAACAATGTCGATTAGCTGTTCATCCATAGTATCTTTTGCTGCTGTATACAAAATCTTCTCCCTTTCAAGCTGTGTAGGTCGCTGGAGGTGCAATATCCTATCCATTCGCCCAGGGCGCCGCAAAGCTGGGTCAACTTGCTTTAAGTTGCTTGTTGTTGCAATTAAAACTACACCATCTTGCTTCTCAAAACTACATAAAAGTATTACTTCAGATGATTAAAGGAGAAAAACAACGAAAATGGTGGTATGCTATCTGCAGAAGTAAATCCCCAAACCGATGCTGGATAAACATCTGAAACATAAAGTACAGCTGTCAAGACTAGAAATGCATGATGTTGTTGATAGTGAATCGTGATCCCCAAACATGAAGTAGCTCAGAGCATAAAAAGAACTTGGAAAGTTCCATAAGCAATTATATATAAGACACAAACAACCAATTAGTACCAACTTTCAGCTCATACTTGACAATAGCCAACTTCTTAAAGCAAAAGATGGGAGTTGATCCTTACCCATCAAGTTCTACAAGGAGTTGATTTATGAAAGCTTCATGATCTTGTTTCACTGTGTGAATAAACTCACCACGGACGCCAGCAAAGAGATCAAAATCTTCAACAAAAATTATAACAGGTGCCTGAAGAAGGGAACCGTGTCAATGACAACGATACAATGAATGAAATGCAAAAGAGCATTGAAACACACAAATATTCACGTGCAATCTTTACATAGGCACATAAATGACCAGACTCATAGATCAAACCAGTGTTATCCGTATCGCACTGTATCTACGTATCGTATCGTGGTACACCTAAGACTATCGTAAAATAGAACTTATCGCTCCGTATCGTGCGATACGGAACACCCAAAAAAAATAAAGCTTTTTTTTCAAAAAAAAAAATCAAAAATTTTTTGTTCATATTTTTTTGAACATTTGTGGCCTCTCTTCACTTCTCTCCAAGGCATCCTCCGATATACTTGTTTGGGATTGCAAGTTGTGTATGTAACATGTAAATTCAGGTTTATAATTTCATTTATTGAATAAGAATAATTTATGAATAAATAAAAATTATAACAAAATCATTTCCCTTTCCCTTGCCAACTTTTAGGTATATTTCTGCTACCAGTTTCTAATTTCATGAAATCGCAAACAATGAAGAACAATTTGGTTGTCTCGGTTCATTGAGTGGGCATTTCACACCTTCACTATTTTAGGGTTCACTTTAGATGACTTCCATTGAGTTGAACATGATCAACGTGTGTGAGGCTTAACTCAGTCTGTGAAGTGAGAAATGGAGCTCAAGCATTAGTTAAAAAGCTAGTCTCCAGTAAGAGAAAAAGGGGATATCATCAAGTAACAATATCACATCACGGAGGTATCATAGACTCAATAATCAAAGAAATGGAGCTCATCGTTTTGCTCACATATGAAAATTAGCAAATATGACAACTACATGTACAAAGATAGCAGTTTGTTAATTTTGATATATTAGATGAGTGGATTATGGAAGATAACGAAGAAAATGCACTCCTAACCGAAGAAGACATTGCATGGATTAATTTGAAAGGAGTGCAACAACATCATGAAGGAGATGAAGATTTTGATTTGAATCTTCATCAAGGAGAAGATGAAGATTATTTAGTTAATGATCCTGATACAAATTTACAATATATAAAATGTAAATGTATCTCATTTTTTGCTTCAAAATATGTAAATTTGGATGCAATTGTTCAATGTTGAATGTTCATGTACTAAACTTTGCATTATATGAATTCAAAGCAATTACCAGATTTTTCCTAATTTTTTCTGATTTTTTCTGATTTTTATCAGATTTTTACTAATTTTTTAAATATTTTTCTACTTTTTATTATTAAAGTATGATACAGTTCGATACGCCCGTATCGTGGAGCCCAGCGATACGCGATACGATACGCGTCAGACAACACTGGATCAAACAAATATATGACACCATAGAGAAGGATCTCACAATGAACCCAAACAAAGAAGGATAAATTCAAACCAATTAAGTCAGTCTTACATGATGTGGTCAAAAACACAAAGAGGGACCAAGCACAAATGCTACAGTAAAGGAGGCCATTTTATATTTCCTAATTTGATGTAACCAATTAGCATAAATGCTACAGTAAAAGAGACAGAATTGGTTGAAACGTATAGGGGATAAAAATTATCAAAAACTCATAACACTTAGCCAAAGTTGAGCAAAATATTGAAGAAGGAAAAGGCCTCAAAGCTAACCAAGTCCCTTGCTGTTTGAAAGAGCTCCCTAACATTTGAGGCACTTTGTCCAACCCACAGTCCAGCCTCTAATTGGCGAGCCTTAACCTCTACGACAGGCACCTTCGCTTCTGCAGCAATAGCCAGTGCAAGGCTTGTTTTCCCTGTCCCTCTCTCGCCCACAATTAGGACTCCCTGCAAATAATAACCTCTTAGAGACACTTGAGTATCATGTTCAAGAAGTGGACCGTGACAAAAGGTTTCCAACTGAAGGCATGCACTGTAGAGTTCAGCGTCTACATAACGCACAACATATATCAGAATAACAAGGTACATTTTCTAATCAAATACTCTTACTGCACCAACGGAAACCCTGACTCCTCAAAGAGAGTTCATCAACACACAGCATTTACCCAACTTCACTAATCCAAACAGCAGTCTTAAATTGTTAGAATCCTAAAATCATCATCAAAATCACCAATATTGAACTAGTGGACAAAGGAGAGATGAGGAGTGGACCGTATAATAACTGTAGACAATATACAAGCCCATTGATCAAAGTGAACAAGTTTAAATAAGGTTATGCTAGAAAGAAATAAAAGCCAGGCACCCACACACAAAGCAACAACAATTCACCACTTGCAAGAAACAGTAGAAGCCAGAAAATGGATTATGTCAACTATGATACAAGTAAACAAAATGAGGTTAATTACATGCTAGATTGTGTGATACTAATCCTTGAATAACGTTCCAGAAACTGGAAGATGCACAAGAAAGAAGACCAAAACCATGGACTATGATCTCAATATAGTTAAGAAGTTATACATCAGATGCCATATGGATGCAAGTAAAAGAATAGGTGTCAACAAGCAACGACCTTAAACAAGAGACCATGAAAAACATACCCGAGGGGCACGAGCACCCATTTCCTGAAAAGCACTAGGATTTCTTAAAAATGCTACAATTTCATTAATTTCCTCCCTCATAGAATCTACACTAGCAAAGTCTCTCAATCGAATTGGTGGATTCTTTACCCTCTGCAAGAAAAAGCATTAGATTTAATTAGAGAAACATACAGAATCCAAAACTAATTCACAATAAAGAATCTAACCTTCATCTGCTCAAAGGCTGATTTTATAGGATCAATCCCCTCATTTTTCCGACGAATCCTCCTACTGAACTTGAACCTAAAATAAGCTTTCTGAAGTTTCAGAAGGAATTATGTCAGGTTGCAGGTCATTAATGATTTCCATAAACACAGGGAACTTTATGCTACCGCTATGAGTCAAAAGATCATTAGTTTCGTAATCAGAGAAAATATTATGCTATTATATCATGTTACCCTCTATGGATGTACGTCTTCTTAGGTGGACATAAATTTCAACATAGCATAAGATGCCATCAGGGAGAGAGCATGGAGAAATATGTAATAAGGCAACTGATCAAGCTCATTGAGTGCTTTATAGACATAAAGGAAGCCCATCTGAGGGTGATAATACCAACATTGTCATGCCCTATCCATCCGACTAATGGATGGGTGTAGGAAATTTGTCCGGCACCCGGCCTCGAGGCCGGATCTGCCTTGGCAAATTTCACCATGTGTTGAAATTGCCTACTGGCACCAGTGTGGAATGCAGCTTTGTCTGTACCGGTTTTCTCCATAATAAGATACAGGCGTATTGTATTGTAATTTTTTTAACAAAATAATTTAAAAATCAAGAAAATAAAAAGAAAAAAGAAAATTTTTAAACAATTCTTATAAACAAAATTGGGATAAACATTGATCCATTAAACATTAATTCAAATTACAAGTACAACTTTCATCATTAAGAAGTAGCCAACAACAACAAATTGTTCTTAATATATAGGTACAAGAAAAATCACTCCTGCCTATTGTGCAATATGCATGACAAAACAACAAATTGATCTTAATATAGGTATAATGAGTGATCTTATATCACAATGTGTTCTTATGGTTGCATTTCTGCTAATGTTAGTTCCTACAGAGTTAAATTGTTCCTAGAAATGTATTTATGGACTCCTCTATCTAAAAGCTTTTAAAATCAGTCTGAAAAGTTGGAAACAAGAAAGAATACTTAGTTTGCCCAAATCAGAAATTAATAAATTAGATGATTTAATGACGCCAAAAGTCTTGGTCCTAATTCTACATTTTGTTATTGAAGTGTTAATTATCACAACAACCAACAAAATTTTATTTTCTTCAGCAAGACACTAATTTTGTTGCAGCAGATCGAGGTACTAACAGCTCACTCCATAATTAATTAGTGTTACTGAATTAGGGGTGAATTGGCTCAAAATGGCAAAAAGGGGGAAAACTGTTAGTCTCAATAAACTCAATACAAGCCGATATGTTGTGGGTTTGCGATACAACATTACAACCCTTGTATTGTATCGTATAAGCTGTGTACAGGGAAGCCAATACACAACATTGATGGAATGTGAGTGTTCCTTTTCAAGTGCTAAGGCCAAAAGTGGTCCTTGGCACCTGACCGACTCACACAACACCACACGACGAATGCAAAAGAGCAAAGTGAGAAATCATGCGGAGAACTTGAAAACAAAAACTTTGACTTATAACATAAAGGAGAGTTGCATGATCCCAACACACTATAAGATTTACAGGACTCTTTTCTCAAATAATGATTTTACAAAGGATAGCCCAAAAGCCAGTTATAATTCTGCATCGGAAGGTCACATTCTCCCCCACAAAGATTTTGTAGCCATTCTCTTGCTTGTATTGATGCCAACGGGTAGACCACTAGAGCAAAACTAAATACTTCCTCTTTTAGGGAGAGGAACGAACTTAAGTTCATCCTATTTTGACATGAAATTGCAAGACATAAGTAAACAACAACCAAAATATCTACTAAGCTTGAAGTGCAGCTCTCATGACCAATGCTGCGGATCAGAACCAAAAACAAGTTGGACTTCAAAAAGAAATTTTGCAGACCTCAATATGACAAGATTTTACAACTTCCTCATGAAAAGATCATGTTCCACAAGAATATTTACCCTAATCACTAACATAAATGTACTATCTACTAATGGAAGAGAATGACCTATTAAGACATAGCGCACATACATCTGCTTATCAAATACCCAAATGCAACTCAAGTAGTTGCAGTAAAACCTGCCCCATTGAACTGTTTGCTTTTCCAGCAATAATTTTTACACTAATCACTAACATAAACATAAACATAAATTATCTACTACAGGAAGAGAATGGCCTGTTAAGACATAACAAAAACATCTGCTTATAAAAACATGCGACTTTTTTGGGGGGAAATAAAGAAGAAGATAAACGATCTAGAAATAGTACCACTCTATTCAATTTTCTCAAGTTTGGGTTCCTGCGAAAGGGACCAAAGCCAAGTACCCTGGGAACCTTTTTCCTTGCAAAATTGATCACATGAAATAACAAGTACCCATAGATAACACTTCTAATGACGAACCATAGATACCATCTTAAGTTATCCCTCTTCCTAGCCCGAAAAATCAATTCAGCCTCTGCCTGCCACTTTAGATACCAAGGTGCACCAACAACTTCACCTTCTTCTGGCCAGGCCATCCCCAGCTTTGCTCTTATCTGAAAATGAATTGCATGTGTAAGCAAGATATCAGAGTTAAGAAATCAAAATCAAGTTAAAAGATGTCACAGAAAATTCACGACAAAATCAATTATATGACATTGAAATTAATTAAAAGACTTCATCACATATCAACTACTTACAGGTCTTGGGATAAGGAATTCAATAACAGGAAAACCAATCATGACCATTATATCAGCATTGATATTTCTTATTCTAGAAAAGCCCTGATTTCTGGCATTTCCTACAAATTTGAGATTCCAGAATGCCACCAAGCATTTGTAAAGAAACTTTGTGAACAGACTAAACTGTTCGCCAAAGTCTAATTCCGAGAATGGTATCCACATCCATTGTACTGCAGTTGGAACTCCTGATGCCAGCATCTTTAAATAAAGTCCATCAAATCCCCCAAGATCTTCAAATATCATATCACATTCCTGCAAGGTCTCGAAAGTAACAGATGTCATTGAGTAAACTAAACATGACTTGAGAAAAAGGGAACAAATTTATAATAATTCTCAAACAAATAAAAGATAATAAAATTATTAAAGTGAGAAAAGGTAATTGGCATAGCTTACCAAAACATCAACAACGTATTCTTTATCATCCCCTTTAAGTGTAACAACAAAGATGGCCCAATCATGTCTAATACGTATGTGATCAACCAACTGCCTTGAAAGAGCGTAAGGAACAGCTAGCGGATCCATTTCCCACCTATTCCTTGCCTCATTGTACCATGATTTAGCCACCACTCTGTCCCGATCAACTAGTATACGATCCTGTCACAAGGATGTCTCACAAAACTTAGCACCAAAAGAGAAGTTAGCATGGTGAAAATGTATGCACTGTAAAAAAAAAGTTCAAATTTCTCCAATACACAGTTATCCAAACCATAAAAATTCTTTTCTTTTTCTTTTTGCATTTTTATTGTTAGATAACTGTGAATTGGAGATGTTTGAAAGACACACTTGCACGTATGTAGTTGCATGCACCTTTAACATCAAATTCAATCAAAAAACCAGTAAAATGTTTATCAAGGCATCTTTGCAGTGCAACGTCCTTCCAAAGACACGTAAAGGGTGAGAAACAAGAAAAGAAGCTACAACATCAAAATGAAGCTAACTGAAGAAACTTAATAAAACTCAAAACATGTGAAAGTTTTACAACCGCTAGAAGCTCAAATTGAGGCTGCTATTAGTCAAGAACATGATTTCAACTGAGATGCAAATCAGGCACCATCAGATCCATTTTCATTTCTTCTTGAAAGGTGGTCAACAGGGTCACTGCCGCTATAGTAAGGTAAGGTAAGGTGAGGATCCAATAGGCTTTGGAGGTACACAACCTAAATGGGCCAGATTTGGACGTTGCTAGAAGAAGAAACAAATTGGTCTGGCATGGCTCGCATTGTGGGCATATAAACAACAGGCCCTGATCTAAATCCATGATTTGTCGTCATGAGTGGGCCTGGTTTTGGGCAGGCCAACACCTACCCTTATCTTTAACCCTAGCAACCAGCATAGTTTTGAACATGATGTAGTAATACTTGTGATTCTACATGAACATTAAGAATACCTGCATTTTGGCAACATATTGCTTAGCTTGTTCACCATCTTCAAGCAACTTTTTCTTCAAGTTTGCCTTGACTTCTTCTCTCCACTGCTTCCATCCATGATATAACTCAAGACTGAGGGCATTTGGTACAACAACCTCTTTAGTTCCAAATTTCCACTTTAGTTCAACCTCTGGATACCCCTTCGCCACCTCAGATGCAGGAGTTT
Source organism: Brasenia schreberi (assembly GCA_036023115.1). Classification (NCBI taxonomy): domain Eukaryota; kingdom Viridiplantae; phylum Streptophyta; class Magnoliopsida; order Nymphaeales; family Cabombaceae; genus Brasenia; species Brasenia schreberi. Next base: position 2,737,523 of record JAYKKT010000046.1, read on the forward strand.
GTTCATAAAAACGCCTTTCCTCTCCATACCTCTTCATTTTCTGTCTTATAGAGGATTCCAGATGTCTTTGCATCTCCCTTGACTCTTTAAATACCTGTTTTATATTGACAACAAAATCCTTTATGCTAGAATCAATTAAATCAGAACCATTTGGTTCCACAACACTTGGCAAAATCAACTGCTCCAGAATATCCAATCTGGCCTGTTCCAGTTGAGCACGAATGTCAGAGACTGATATCCCACTAGCAGAACCATTAATCGCACTGCAACAACAGATTTAATCAAATGAATAGAAGCTTTCAAGCAAATCTGGAGAATAATGTCTATTTGTCCCTTTCTGTAGTATAAGCAATGAAGATGCCAGAACAGAATGCTAAATTTATTGCAAATAAAAGCTAACAGGTTAACTTATTTTACTCAGAAACTCATAAGAGCATTCACCTATACTGCCATACTTCAATCTTTTTGCTTTCACTGAAATTTTACCAAGTATGGAAAACATGCATGCAAAGCTGAACTTTGTCTGCCTGTTTGAATAGGACACTTTGTCAGATTTTGCGGTTGGTACATACAATCACAAAATTTAAGCATATCATAAAATCATAGAAATTTCCGCCTGTTTCTTTGTGAGAAGAAACTACCCAACTTTTAAAATATTAAGGAAAAAAAATGACTGCAGAACATCAAAATGTTCTCCACGAGAAGTCTTTTTACCCCTCTTTTCCAGAATTTCTCCTTCAATTCTCAAGGGTAGGTTTCTCAATATGTGAAAAGCATGCTCTATTGAAACTCTCTTAAGAAGGGAAAGCTTATTTGCTCTTCTATACCTCCTATAAGTTAACTCGATTCTGATTTATTTTGTGATTCCCTCTTTTTGCATTATGTAAGGGATCACCCTTGCATTGCCCATCCCAAGCCCGGATAAAGGAGGAGGGTTGTGTTAGGCTTCCGACAGCCAGCGTAAAACTTTGTTGGATTTTATAACATGGATTACAAAAATTATGAAATTATGAACATTTCTTTGGGGCATCCCAGCCTAGCGACATGCTGCAGAGCCCGAATAAGATAATAAGTAAGCAAGAGCCACTATATTTTCGCCCGAATGTAGTGAATCAATTGCAGAGAGGGTTCCCACATCATAGACGGGTATGGGTAAAGAAGTTAGTCCCGCTACATTACCGCCCGAATGTAGTGAATAATTTGCAGAGAGGGTCTCCGCATTTTGATTATGGACGGATGCGGGGGGTAAGGAAGCTAGTCCTAAATAATAAGATTCATATTGGTTCTTGGAATATCAGAACATTATCCAGTAAGCTAATGGAGGTGGTAGATACTATGATTTGGAGAAAGATTCATATTATATATTTACAAGAGACAAAATGGGTTGGACAAAAAGCAAAGGAGATAGAGGATACAGGTTTTAAATTATGGTACTCAAGTAAAGAAAAGGCTCGTAACGGAGTGGGTATTATCATAAATAAAGATTTAGATGATAGTGTAGTAGACATACAATGATATGGTGACCGAATCATGATGTTGAAATTAGTGTTAGGAGCAGAGGTTTTGAATATAGTTTGTGCTTACGCACCCCAAGTAGGACTAGAAGATAGTATAAAGACAACTTTTTGGGAAGAGTTAGTTAAGATGAATCAAAAGATTCCACAAAGGGAGATGATTTGTTTAGGAGGAGACTTAAATGGACATGTTGGTAAAGACGCATTAGGATATCAAGGTATTCTTGGAAACTTTGGTTTTGGGGATATAAATGAGGAAGGTAGGGAGATTCTAAATTTTGCTATGGCATTTGATCTCTTTATAGTCAATACAATCTTCAAAAAACGAGATGAACATTTAATTACTTATAAGAGTGACTTATCACAAACACAAATTGATTACTTTATTTGTAGAAAAAAGATAGAGCATGTTGTAAAGATTGCAAGGTAATTCTAGGAGAAAGCTTAACCACCCAACATCGACTTTTAGTTATGGATGTACAAATAAAAAATGGGCAAAGAAGAAAAGAGTGCATCGAGCTATTCGGACTAAATGGTGGAACCTCAAAAGCGAGAAAGAATATATATTTAAACAAAAAGTCCTTCAAGGAGATGTTTGGAATTATGTTGGTACACCCTGTGATATGTGGAACAATATGGCTATACATATTAGGAAAGTGGCGAAAGATGTGTTAGGTGTATCTAAGGGAGGTGTACCGGCACAAAAAGAAGCTTGGTGGTGGAGTGAAGCATTGCAAAATAAAATCAAGGCAAAGAGGGCATGTTACAAATTACATTATGCTAAGAAAACTAGTGAAACTTTAGAGGCTTATAAGAAAGCAAAGAAGGAAGCGAAAAAGGCCGTGAGTGAAACAAAAGCTAAAATTTGGGAGGATTTATATAAAAAGTTCAACTCAAAAGAGGGTGAAAGAGATATTTTTAGGATAGCTAGGGCTAGAGATAAGAAAACTAAAGATCTTAATTATGTTAGATGCATCAAGGACGAGGATGAAAAAATTCTAGCGGCAAATGATGATATAAGAAATAGATGGGAAAACTATTTTTATAATCTTTTTAATGAAAATAAAGATGTTAGTATTAGTTTAGGAGATTTAGCCAAGTCAGAAAAGTATATAAACCACAATTTCTACCGACGTATTCAAAAGAATGAAGTCAAAGAAGCTCTTAAATATATGAAGAGTGGTAAATTGGTAGGACCACATAATATTCCTATAGAAGTTTGGAAAATACTAGGAGAAATAGGAATCACTTGGCTCACAAGACTATTTAATGAAATATGGAAAAACCAAAAGATGCCCGAGGAATGGACAAGGGAGACATTCAAAATTGTGCGAATTATCGAGGTATCAAGTTAATGAGTCATACTATGAAATTATGGGAAAAAATTATCGAACGTAGGTTAAGACAAGTATCAAGTACAACAGAGAACCAATTTGGATTTATGCCAGGTAGATCTACTATTGAAGCGATTCACCTTTTGAGACGTCTTATGGAACATTTTAGAGCAAAAAAGAAAGACCTTCACATGATATTTATTGATCTAGAAAAAGCTTATGATAGGGTACCGAGGGAGGTTCTTTGGAGAACTTTGGAAAAAAGAGGTATCCCATTGACATATATTAACCTTATAAGAGACATGTATGATGGGGTGCAAAAACATGTGTGAGGACTCATGAAGGAACGACAGACTTCTTTGAAGTTAATATTAGGTTACATCAAAGATCAACTTTAAGTCCATACTTATTTATAACGGTGATGGATGAGTTAATAAAACATATTCAAGATGAAGTACCTTGGTGTATGTTATTTGCAGATGACATTGTATTAGTGGAGGATTCTAAGGAAAATGTTAATAGAAAATTGGAACTATGGAGAGAAACATTAGAAAGCAAAGGCCTCTGACTTAATAGAACAAAGACAGAATATATGGAATGTAAGTTTGATCATTTGGTTATCTCAGAGGACATAGAAATTAAAATTGGCACACATTGCATCCCCCAAAAGGAAAGTTTTAAATACCTAAGGTCAATTTTTTAGAGTGAAGAATTTATGGAGATGTTACGCATAGAATTAATGCTGGTTGGTTAAAATGGAGAGGAGCATCAGGTATTCTTTGTGATAAGAATATACTATTAAAGTTAAAAGGTAAATATTATAGAGCAGCAATTAGGCCTGCCATGTTTTATGGTTATGAGTGTTGGGCAATTAATCATCAACATGTACAAAAGATGTCTCTGACAGAAATGAAGATGTTGAGATGGATGAGTGGTCATACAAGAAAAGACCGTATACATAATGAGGTTATTAGAAACAAATTAGGAGTGGCACCAATAGAGGATAAAATGAGAGAATATCGTTTAAGATGGTTTGGACATATAGAAAGAAGATCAAAAGAAGAACCTTTAAGAAGGTATGAAAAACTAAATTTGGAAAGTACTAAAAGAGCTAGAGGGCGACCACAAAAGTGTTGGAAAGAAACAATAAAGAATGATCTAGCTTATTGTGAGTTAACTGCTAACATGGCACACGATAGGGATCTATGGAAACAAAGAATCCATGTAGCCGACCCCGTCTAGAATGGGAAAAGGCTTAGTTGTTGTTGTTGTTGTTGTACCTCTTTTGCATTATATGTTGGTTTTTCTTTGGAAACTACCCTCACTCCCACTTCCAAGTAATTGGGAAAATGCTTCACTTGATTTGACCTCCCAAATCGCTTCCATTCCCATTCCCTTGCTTCTTAACCTTGGATTTCTAACATGAGGTTCAGTTCTTTTTTACTAGGAAATCATTCAAAAAGTATACATACAGCCTACCTTGTTTGTATATCAACAGTACAAGCATTAGAGAAAATAGAGTTCCAGACTGATCATGTCATTATTAGGGGATATTCCACCACCAGCAAAGCAGCAGCCACCGACAAGCCTTTGCAATATGCATGGACACAAAGAACACAGGCAGCGGAAATGCAAAAGAACAAAAATTCGCAACCCAAATTTAGTCGAGGAGAGCAGAGACATGCCGGCGCAAATTACCAACAAAACCAACATCTCGCTCTATATACAGTTCTTTATACAGAAGTATAAAGAAAATCAGCAGCTATCGACAAGTTCTGCAACATGCATGAACACAAAGACCACAGGGAGTAGAAATGCAAAACAAAGATTCGCAACCGATTTAGTTAAGGAGAGTACAGATATGCCACCGCAAATTACCAACAGAAGCAACATGTCTCTCTATATGTAGTTCTTTACGTACAACTAACAACTACATACAGACTGCAAAAGTACGGCGTAAGAAAGAAAAGATAGATGCATCATTTTGGGAGACGTAGTTCACAGCAAAGAAGCAGATAAATTCAAAAGGCACGGGATATGAGATGTCTGCGTATGTTTATTAGTAAGTACATGCATTAGCAGACGTCACCGGCATCAAGCACCACATAGAAACACATGGCGTCGCCCATGTTAGAATGGAGCATGGGCTGCATTTAACAAGCAAGCAATCTAATTCTGAAGTGGTCTAAAAGTACCTTTCAGTTAAGTGCTGCCATTGGTGGTCGAATTTCCGAACCAAAGCCTCGCTTTCCCTCTCAATAAACAAAAGCTCTCTGACGACTGTGCTATAGACTCCGGTCTCTTTCCTGGAAATTTCATCATCGATCTCATCCACCTTCTCCCACAGTTCGTTATATTCAGCTTCTGCTGCATGAATAGCGTTTTCTAACTCCCTAATTCTCTCAGTCACATCCTTACCCTCTTTACGGCTCCTTTTCAACTTCAGCAGCTCCCTTCTTGCACTAGTAACCGGCTGCAAAGCACTATCTGCTTGAAGTATGAGCTCGGCTTTCTCCCTTCGTAACCGGCTCAATTCAGCATTTAAAACTCGAAATATCTGACTCTGGAGTTGCTGTTTCTTTGCCTTGACATCGTTCAGAGCCCTCTCCACGCCAGCAAACAGCTGTTTGGCTCTCGGATCGGTCTTCTGACCCCTAAAAGCCCTAAGTACATCAATTCTCCATAGCAGAACGGCAACGGTATCAAGTAATCTCCGCGTATAATGTGCATATTCGTGCTCCTTCCATCCCGAGGCTTCCTCCTTCGTAGGTTTTCTCTTCGTAGCCACAGTAACAGCCGGCGCGGCAATCGCATGCCGCTGCAACGCCTGGTTCGGCACGAGACCAACTACGACACAGAACACCAGCAAAGTGATCGGAGTCCGAAGAAAACTCAGTACATTCCCATCAGGACTGGCGAAGGACCTCAAAATAACATAAGTTTGTGACAACTCCTTCTGTATAAACCCCAATTCATCTTTTTTCCCCCTTCTCTCGTCCGTATGACGCCCCAAATCCTTGAGACCGCGATCTAACGGTGAGATCCAACGCGATTCTCTATTGCGCCTCGAAGATTCTACGAGCCGGCGAAAAGACCGCGAACGATCCGAATTCCTCCAGATAAACAGATGTCCTCGCGGAAAACATCGGAATGAAAGAGCGTTGCCTGGTGTAAGCGCGGAACAAGAGAATGCGAATCTAGGAAGAAATTCAGGGGCTCCTTCGCTCACAAAAGACGGAGCGCAGAGAACCGCCTCCATGGATCAAAATTACGATATAACAGAAAATAATGCTAGATAAGAAGAAATTTCACGGAACGAACTAGTGCTTGGCGAACCCGTTTCCGGCGCTTGGTTTCGAAGAGAACAAAGCGAATAATGCACCTCGCGGCAGAAGAGATTCTTTGGAAAGAAGAGAAAGTTTCACTTCCCGCCATTGTTAGGGTTAGATTCCAGCGAGGAATCGTACTTCATTTTTCTCTCCCTCGTAGGAAAGGAAATCCAGAGATAGAAACGGCGGGAAGGGAGCGTTCGTCTTTATCCAGCAAAACGAAGAAGATAGGGAGCGTACACGAAGGCCCTTCAAGTACCTGAACAGACCGGAGTGGCAATTTATTTGTGGAGCTGATTACCTCATTTTGCGTTTGTTTAAGATTAATGACGAATCTACCCTGAAACATCCACTCTGGTAAATGAGGTCAGTTAATGACATAATTACCCTTTTATAAGGGCATTTTTGGTATTTATTTGTTGCGATGAAAGTGTATGTGCTCCTGTAATAACGTTTTGAGAAGGGACAACTTGTGGGAAGGTAGCGTATTATCTACGCCCGGGCTAGCGGGTTTAGCCGTTCTTAACCCGAACCGGGAAAGAAGTTCCGAAGACACGGAAACCGAAGTCCATCTCCCAGTAGGACTTAATGAACACTGCCACTTTACATGTAACATAGGTGAAACGGAATTTTTTTATTTGACCCGGACCCATTTGTATCTACATTCTCAAAAAAGTTAGTTTTGATCCATGAAAAAAGTGTATGCACGTCCAAATATTCGCAAATATTGGAAGTTAGTGTAACAAGAAAATGTCTAAAAAATGCATTACTTAATGATCCTCAATGTCTATTAGTACTGCAGTGGTGGCCACCAAAAAATTTGGGCTGCACACCCCTTTTACTATACACACCATCATTTTCATAAATATATAAAATATCCCACAAGATTTTCTCCTTTCTCTCCGCACTAAAATTCGGCAATTTTTTCCTCTTTCTCCGATGTCCTTTTTTTTCATTTGATTTGATTGTCCTTCATTGATAAGTGTTATATCATTATTTGTAACCAACTGTCATTAATTAGTTATTTATGAACCTACTTAGTATCAAACAAATAAAGAAAGAAGAAGAATTAAAAAATAAATTTAAAAAATAAATTGAAGAGACGATCGATCCACTCATTTTCTTAAATTTTCTTGAATTTGAATTGTTAGTTTTTACTCATAGCATTGTATTTTTTTGCTTTGGTTGAAATCTTTTGATTTTTCAAACATTTTAAGATAAATTTTTATTTTGAGCGAAACTGGATGAGTGGCTAAATCACGAAGGAAAATGTGGTACAAGCACATCCCTCTTTATATATACGCATGTTTGTCTCGTGTTTCTTTCAACCTAATAGTTTTTTATTGATATTTGATATATATAATTTTATTGTAGAATGACAAACAACTCGAACAGAAGCACTTATGATAAAAGTGATTTAGAGAAGACAATAATTTATCAATGTACTTATCATACGATGATTAAGGATTGTAGCTATGGTTTCATTGCACTATATGATATATTTACTAACTGGTTGGTAAAAGTGGTAGAAGATCAATTTTTTATTGCGATGGTGATGGGTTAGACTATTTTTTGTGTTTATGACTAATGATATGTTTAAGAATCATAATAAATTTATTGACTATATACGATTAATTAAAAGAAAGCATAACATTGTTATGGTTATTAGTTGTTCTAAGAGCAAAGGCGTAATAAGCAAGATATAATTTACATATAAAATGAGTAACAAGTATAAGCAAAATAGTTTAGAATACTAAGTAGATGGGTACGAAGAAGATTGATAGCCCCTTCTTATTAAAAGGAGATGGTGGAATGGATGAATATTTGAAGTTAAATGTATTCAATGGGATATATAACCACCTTTTGTGTTTATATTTTTAAGGACATGCTTTTGCAAAAATACTGAGTAACTCTAAGTACAATATAGCAAAATATCTCACACAAAAAATTGCAAATGTGAGCATATTATTATGCATTTTAAGTAGGTGAACGTGAAGAATGTAAGTACAATGAGACATTTTTATAATATAATGATGAAAATCATGAAGGAATATCACAGTTTTCAAAGTGTTTTAGAATAACTCCTATATGATTTAGACATTAACCATTATCATACACATCATCATAAGTACATGATATGGATATTATTAGTGACGCATTTATGCATTCTCGTTCTATTCACCTACTTCATAAGTTTTCATGGGTATTAAAATTAAACATTATGTATAAGATAAACATATAAGTGTCTCTAATATAGTAGAGGCAATGAAATTAAAGTTGAGAACATTTTCCACTTTGCTCTTATACATTAAAGAGCAATGGTTAAACCCAAACAAGAAAATAATTGTCTCAGCAAGGACATATAGGGCCACCTATTACGGTACTCATACGACAAAAATTACATGTTTATATAATAATATTATATTTATAAATATAAAAAGTACTCATTCAAGTTTGAAATGATTTATTCGTACCTCGATTATTAGATTTGATACAATTTGAAAACACTTATATTTGTTGGTAAAATTACATATTACAATATTAAACAAGTTATTTCAATAATCAAGAACTCTAACTGCACATTAAATTGACATGATATAAGAACTTGTTGCGAACCTTCAAAAAAGAGTATCACAATGCACTTTTCAACTTATTGTAAAAGAGTATAATCATGTGAAGATGACTGGGTCAAATATACAAACATGTTATAACCTGCGAAGTTCACATGGTCTATCTTGTGCCCACGAGCTCAGTAATCTCCTTAAATGTGATTATTTAATATAATTATCAATTATTGATCAATTTACCACAAGCTAAACATAAAAGAGAATATCACATTTATTATCAATCAAGTAGGAGAAGATAAAGGAACAACTATAAAAATCGTTTGAAAGAAGTTATAGAATCATATATAATGCAAGAAATTTGTTAAAATAGTATGTAAACGGTTGAGTCTTAAGTACACTACCTTAGATAAACCACCAATTTGTCGGCGTAAAGGGTGATAATATAACCAATCTACTAGGTGATACTTGTTAACTCGGGAGCATGCAAGCAAGACTGTCTCACGTAAAGAAAGACATTAATATACACATAGTCGGAGACGTGATGCCTATCTCAAAGCAAATAAGTATGTTTACTAGGTTGTTGGGCTTCTATACAGGATGCATTCTCTAATTGTCTATATGAATACACTAACGTAGTTTCACCTCATGTATAACTGTCAACCCTCTTACAATCACGTGCCAAAATATTTACAAGCTTTATTGACACCCTACCTTTACAACGTGTACCATAATTTATACAACAAATAACATAAGGTCTTATTTTCATTACTCACTCCTCTTGAGAAATTAGTTTGAATCACTTCAAACTTAACATGCCCAAACTTAATCTCACATGCAACTTTATCATACTCATTCCAAACATATCACCTAAAATGTATTCCCTACTTCTAAACATCATATCCTGCATTAAAGCAATAAGTTGGTACTCCATTACATGACTAAGTATGTCATTGACATCATGAAATGTGATAGTAATCTCACTCATTGGCATATTAAAGTTGTTTGTATCGAGTTGGTAACACTTGATAAAAACAGTGAACAATGCATGATCTATCATCTCGTACAATAACTCCTCATGTCTAATCATATTACGGTATTCAAGTTCAACCAAATTATTGGGCCTAACATCAATCCTCTTAGTTGTCTAGACTCTATCCACAACGTATGAGCTATTATCACTTTCATATTGTTTGTAAATATACATTTACATATAATACATTAGAATAAAGAGTATTAATAAAAGTACATATGTAAAATATTTATATAAATTTATGCTAAAGTTTTAAAGTACTTGTTCCTTCCACAACGTGTCCTTCAAAGCTCGAGAGTAATCATGATATATAAAGACACCCCTCATCTTAGTTGTTTGTAATATCGATGTCATTATGTGAAGTTGATGTATCCTCCTCCTAATGTGAAGAGCCAACTTCCTATTCCTCTTGTTGTCGTCTATGGGGCATCTTTCATACGACACTGCATTGTGTCTTATAGATGAAGCGGTAACATTATAACCTCGTACTCTTGTCATATCTACCACACACACACATATATATATATATATGAATATTTATGAATTTAATAGTATTTTAGTGGAAGTGAGAGTCGCGCATCAGGAAAATCTCGAATCCACGCAATGTTTGGAAAAAACTTGAAGCCCAATAACATAAAAAAAAATTAAAAATGAGCTAAAATTGATATATTACAAAATCAATAACATACCTCGATAAATCAACAAACCACTTTCAACAACTCAAGAAATCAAAAAACAGTTTCCCCTATATTTTTTTATCGATTCTTCCCAAATCTACTGTTTCAACCCATTTGAATACACCTTTTTGGTAGAAATAACTACAGACCTTATATTGCGTGACCAAAATGAGACAAAAAGCAAACAATAGCCAAAGGAAAAAAGAAAATGAGAACTGAAAATCGGTTCATAAAAGATGAGAGATTGTCTAGTTTTTAAGAGGAATGGCATTTTCATAAATTTTCAAGAATGACTAAGAACATTTAAAAAATGACAAATAAAATATGTATAAAATAAAAAGAGTGCACATATCAATCCTTAAATTTTTTCAACAAGCGTTGCAGTTTTTCAACCTCCGCATCGCATCAAACATAATACGATCTTTTGTCATCGACTTTACAAAGAGAAGGATTATTGGATGCTTCGATTTGGAGAACCATTACGATGGCTGCATGCTACGAAAAGGAGGCAGCTTAGATAGGATATAGAAAGAAAGTTACAGGAGCATGCTCATATCACGGACGGATGAGAGAAAATGTTTGCCCAATGCATTAGCATCCACGAAGCGCATGAACCATCCGTCTAACTGATCTTGCCAATGAAAACGAAAGTCGGTAAGGCTGGAAACCATGAAACATGCACCCAGAGCGTTACCTCACTGGTAAGGCTCTCTGATGACCATTAGCGGGAGACCAGTTAGTTTCCCAGTTGGTGCATGTGCGCGTTTGTGTTAGGCTTTGGCCTCCCACAGAACAATCACCACAGCAAATCTGAACTTCATAATAGGAGAAAAAAGGGCACACACATTCACCAGAAAAATAAAAGTTCAATCTTAAATGACCATTACAATCACATGCTTTATGGCTGACAACCTTGACAGAAAATGTTTCCATCAAACTATCTAAAGGCAACACTTCTCAGGAACTATCATCAATCATGACTACAGGTGAAGCTTGCCAGCCAAGTACCACGAGTGAAGAGCAAGGCTGCCGAAGGAGAAAATGTTTGCGAGTGATGATAATCCATGAATCATTCCGAATTTCTTGTTCATTGATGCTAATTGTGGATTGGCCTTTGCCACCTTCACATTCTTGGACCACCCAATCTCTTCCCCTATATTTGCTTCTTTTTCCACCTTGTGCCTCTTCTTCATCATCTGAACAAAGAAAATCAAAGGAAAAAATGAAAGTCAGATTTATAAGTAAATGGATCAAACTTTGTAGGAGATTAGGTGTAATTATGTCGAGTTTGCTTGTGCTAAATTATGTAGCTCACTCACTCTAATTTTTACAGGTTCCAAAATAGAAAACGGTTGCCTGCAAACTGTGGAGCACAGTAAACCATGTGTTAGGCTCAGAGATGTCAGAGCCCAGGCATAGTGACTCGATTATCAGGGGCACATTCTACCACTGAGCTAACAACCCATTGGGCAGGGGCCTCTATGCCGAAAGATAGAAAGCCCATCCTTCTTCTTTTTTCGCTGTTGAATGTTGCTAGCTGGGAGAGTCATACATGTCTAGAGTTTTCTCATGTGACAAACATGTAAAATTTAAGCATGATCATCTGTGAATTTCACATTCTTGGGTACTATCAAAGACATTCTAGATTAAGAAATTTCCCAATTCATCAGCAAACTGACTGAACTATCTCAAAGGATGCTTGGAGATTGCTCACTGACCATTTCTTGGTAGAGCAATTATCCAAAATTAGGGTATCGTGCAGGCTGAACAAAAAGAGTCTCTCCTCAGTTGTCTTGCAAAAGGTTAAAATCAAGGTAAAACTTGGTTCTCCATGTTAGGCAGCAAACACCAAAGTTGATTCTCCACATCAAAACCACCTTCGTATATTTAATGCTACGTTGCAGGAGAAGAGTTCCATGATATTTTACCAACGATATTGATATCATGACCACTCACTTAATTACAAGCTAACATACACTATAAGCCCACAGAACAAATTCACATGCTAAATCCAGAACCGATATCTTCAGTTCGATAATTTCCCCTCCATCCTAACAGATATTCTTGAATCTGATGGATCCTTGCCCATGTGCTAAAATGGACGCATAAACGGTATACGTATCAAACAAGGGTCAAGAACCGAGAAGCTGTTTGTTTAGTTCGTACCATCACAAATCAAGGGTCTTAAAGGCTGTCTCCTAGCTTGGCTACCGTATATCGACAAACAAAGCAAATAAGACCGAACTATTAAAATGCACAAATGGATCGGACACCATATGATGAATGTGAATATAAAAAAATTAACAAATCAAATACTGATACGCTGCAGAGTTATCCTTCAAGCGAACTCCCGAAAATGGGGGATCCATAAAACCTGTTAAAAAATATAGGAAAGAGATCGTATACTCAGTCACTTACTTCAATCGTCATTGGCGTGAAGATCACCAAGTTGGCGAGGTTAAACAGCAGCGAAGACGCCAGAAAGCCGAGCTGAAGCTTCTCCGTCGAAGAGGAGTTCCTCCACGGATGCAAATACGAGAACGCCACTATGGAGATCGCGCCACAAACGGCAATCAACGCGAAATACGCCGGAAACATCTTGCTTTGAAGATTCCCAAACTGATGCCTCGGCAAATTCCTGAAATTACAACGCGCAATTCGCTAAACGACGCCGCAAAACTTCTGTCAAACGAAGTTAAAACCATGCTCCACTAGCAAAACGTGAAATGAACCACGGAGAATCATGAATTTGATGAGAATTCTAGTGATATGATGATTAATGGTGCCCATTCGGGTGATTTCTTACTTGAACATGATGATGCCGCCGATGAAGGTGACCCAGAGGCCAGTACCCCAGGCGGTGGCGAAGCTCAGGAGGTGAGCGAGCCTCACAGATACGGGGACGATACCGTCGGCTTCGGAGCTTGATATCTGCGGGAAGAAAACAAGACCGATCGCCAGGAAGGAGACGACGGAAACGAACCTTGTCAGCCAAGCCATCTCCTCCTCGTCTTCCCTCTGCCTCCTCACCTACCTTTTGCTACTATGGGCTCCTTGATCTTCGCGGTATCTATAAAATCTGGCTGACGTCAGTGATGAGTGATGGATGCTTCGAGAACGCGGATTCGGGTCTTGGATTTCTGATCGGATCCGAAAATACCAACCCTGGCAAGCTTGGTTTTGAATGGGGTGGCAATTTTCTGTTCCGGGTTTTGCTGGGGTCATGTCACATCCGTTTTCGTGTAGACGCGGGTCAACCCGAAGGTAAATTATTTTCGTGTTAGGATGTCAGAGGTACTGCATGGTGAGCAATTTCGTGATTTTTGAGTTCGTGTCAGAAACAGATTAGCCTGCAGAATTTTATCTTTCTTTACTTTGAGTGGACACGAAGAGGACTCATTCGGATTGGGCCATGTTCTCGTCGGTCTCGACTCTGTGTTTTGGTGCACCCAATGGCTCATGTAGCTGGGCTCGGCCGTCGAGCACAAGCCCAGCTGGTCACCAACTAGGGTGAACCAGGAAGCTGACCCTAGTCCGATTTGGTTCACATGTTTAACGGTTAGCTATAGAATCGTCCGTCACTTGAACCAGCCGGTGCATTCAATTTTTATGATTTCTTTTTAAAATTTTGATTTTATCTATTTGATTTTATATTTTTAATTGTTTATTTCTCTTTTTTAATTTTAAAATGACTTATTTTCACAATTTATTTAAATTCAGATTAAACTGCATATTTTTATTTTATATTAGAAAAATAGTAATAGAAGACCCCGTCTAGTATGGAAAAGGCTTAGTTGTTGATTAGAAAAATAATAATACGTTGTATGCATAATAAAATTATAAAATACAGACGTATATATATTTAATTGTTACAGTTCAACTCGACCGTCCAAACACTCGGAAAGACGCAAAGGGAACTCACTATAGACTGGGCAAAGAGGGCAGGCGACAATGCTTACGAATTCAAATTCGTGGCGGACCCCCAAAACAGCATTTTGCCGCTTTAATATCTCCCGCCACACAAATCAAAATATATTCAAGAAACGCAAATCTCTCTCTCTCTCTCTCTCTCTCTCTCTCTCGGCGGGGACGAGATCCGGTAGCGAGATACTCGGCCACGATCTAGGGAAATGCCGGATCGCCAGAACGATTTTTCCAGCTGCCGCGGTTCAGATCAGCCGGCATCGGTATTCCTGGGTGTCCGTTTCATACTTTTTGGGTTCGATCCTCCCGACGATGCCAAGGCGAGTTTGATCTGTCCTTCATCTCGTTTGGATTGTAAATAATTGTCGATATCAAAGGTTGATGTTGCACGAATCGCCGATAGTCGAATGACATTCACTAACGAATGTCTATGCATACACAAAACGAATCAAGAAGCAGTGCAAAACTGTATGATTTATTTATGAAATGAGGTCTTATTTAGAGACACTTTACGTAACAAGAAACAAGTAAGTAATAAAACAAATGGGATGAACTTATGGCCGGATAACTAGTGCTGTCCGGTGAGCACTAGTGGTTGGGATCCAACGGCTAGTAGTTGTTGGGATCCAACGGCTACTAGTTGGGGCTTCCCAACGGTACCCATAGTTGAAACTCGCCGATATATTAGTACCGGGACGAAATCGTGCGTGGAGGAGGAATCGACGTTGAGCGTATGATTCTACTCACGTCAACGTGGACCAACTCACTCGCGTACGTCTTCTTTCCCCCTTGATTGTATGTGCTTGTTTGGAAAGCGAAAAGCTCAAACGAAAGGGTTGATTTGTTGATTTTACCGTCTAACCATAATTCTTAAAGACGATCAGTACCAAAACCTGTTCATCGTTGGGAAGTTTGATATGCCTTGTTGTGTTGCTGTCATCCTCATGAACGGGTTTTTTCTTCCTCCGGTCATTTTTTAATGTTTTACAGGACCATCCGGTGTGTGGCGGTGCGTGGCGTGATGGTAAGATTGTCGTCACGAAGCTGTGGGTGGAGCATAGCGTAAACGACGGGAAACTTGGCGATACTTATCTTGTATGCTATTTGCTTCGCTTCATTTCATCCACTTGAAGTTATTGATTTCGGTAG
Organism: Brasenia schreberi; assembly: GCA_036023115.1. Lineage (NCBI taxonomy): Eukaryota > Viridiplantae > Streptophyta > Magnoliopsida > Nymphaeales > Cabombaceae > Brasenia > Brasenia schreberi. Next base: position 2,753,047 of record JAYKKT010000046.1, read on the forward strand.
ATGTACTATTCTATCAACAGAAGATTCCCACGAACAATTGAATGACAAAAGGACGAAACTTTGGGAAGATATCTTTATGACTTTCTTAGTTGACACAGAAATGATTATTCGAGAGTAGCTCATAAGTACCCGAGTGCTGTGTTCTTGGGCTTCTCATTTTGCTAGTCTACCATGATAGAATGATGTCTGCCATATTAGCTGCATGGCAATATTATTAAGATGAAGTTACACGCTATGTCTGTAATGCAATATAAACTTAATATACCGAGTGCACAAGAATGTGCGCCATGCTGCTATATTATTATTGTAACATGACATACATTATACTTAGCCGACCCCGTCTAGTATGGGAAAAGGCTTAGTTGTAGTTGTAGTTGTTGTTGTATGGCATACATTATACCAACTGGAGTTCAGCCTGCAAATTCCAAAACAAAAACGAAAACTTTTCATAAGCACAACATGATAATAACTACAAGATGTCTATGGTTGGAGACTCTCAAAATGGATCAGTTTTACACACGCAGAAATCTTGCTTTCAAAGTATGGGAAGGCAAGAAAGAGAAAAACACATGCAAAAGGGTGGGGCACATCTGAATGCCTTTGGATATTCTTGTTAAACTGTGATATATGTAAACAACTTTGCTATCAAAGTAGGTGAAGACATGAAAGATGACAAATGATGCAAAGGGGTGGGACACATCTAATGCCTTTCTTTGTTATTGCTAAATCAGCAGTAGAATGCAAGAATAGTTTGGGTATCTTGTAGATTACATTCTTACTAGTTTAATGGTCTCTCTTTTTACTCATGACTTTCAACTGTTTGAACCCTTTTAGTGATTTTGATCTCTTCTAAGTAGTAGAGTTGGTTTCTGTACTACACACTTGACAGTTAATTTTATTGTTTGGGCAGAGTTTGTATATGCCTGTAAAAGATATGAATGGGATTCCAGGTGCTAGGCAATTAGTCATTTGTTTGACTGGATATCAAAAGAAAGAGCGGTCTGATATTCAGGTGCGTTTCTGATGCTTTCTTTCTTTTGATACTCTTTGTGGCATTGATCTTTACGGTGCGATATTATATGTTAACTTTATGAGTCTTGAGATCAGACACCTATTTTTCCCTTTGTTTTTGATAGTTACTAGTTAATATATGCAGTTCACTGGTTTGGGTTGCAAGTAAGAAGTGAATATAGAAGTTCTTGTTTCTCTCTTTGATCGTGGAGTGCACCCAAAATGCATCTAGCAAAAACAGCCAGTCGGGAATCTTTTCAAGCTCTTTGTGGGTCTCTTGAATGGTGACAGCAGAGATAATTATGAAATAAAAGTTCCTGATGAAACTCTTTGTGCTGATGTTTCTGGTAAGAGAAGCACTTCACTCAGCTGCTCGAGAGCATTAAAAAAGTCAACAGTGTCATGCTCACCAAAAGCGCCTTCAACTGGGTTAAACACTTTGCAAGCTACACAGGTTGGTAAAGAATCTGTCTCTGGACAAATGGTTCAATTAGCTATAGATAAAATTAACGTTCGTTCAGCTGATGTTATATCACCATCAGGAGAGTGTGTAGAGAAAATAACAGAGTCCACTAAACGTAAAGCAGAAGATAGTGAACTTGCTGGTTGTTATGGCGTGTCAGTTCATGAACCTATACCGACACTTAATTTCTCTGATGGTAATGTGTCAAACCTGTTGACCTTCTTCTGCAAAAACTGCTGAAGATGCACAGGATGACCCATCTATGAAAAAATTGTTGAGTTTCAAAAGAAATTCTCTTAAACGGGGCATTGCATCTCCGGCTAGTCTCATTGATGAAACTGATTCACCTGTGCATGTCAATGTTGCTGGTCTTCATGAACATGCAGTTTTAGCTACATCATCAGACTGGATGCATGTTGCAAATATGTCTTCACTAGAATATTATGAGAACAGAAGTGAAGGGTCTCTTGACTTGGATGGCAAGAAGGTAGCCCTACAACCGTTAGGGTGCACAGAGGCTGAATGTCTGTTTAATCAGGAAAATAACAACGCAAGCAAGTAATCAATTTATTTGGGTACACATGAGGATGGAACTAAAGAACCAGGAGTCTCTGAAGGATCGCCAAGAAGCAATCACAAGTTCTCATTTGAAAACTGCCAAAATGACGAGAGTGCTAAAAAGTGTAGCAATGGAAATGCTGACATTAAGGGATGTTCTAAAAGTTCCTCCAATAGGCTGACCAAAAGGTTGACAGTGAAGAACTTCACTAGTAGGACTAGTCTCAATGCTGGGAATCCCCTCAAACAGAAGCTTGACTTGAATTCCAGTGATATCACTAATCAGGCCAAGAACAATGTCCAAGAAGGACAAGGTACAGTTGTTCCAGCGACAATGGAAGAAACACAAACCATTGAGAAGGATCTGGTTTCAGGCTCTGCTATACCTAAATCACAGCATGTTTATAAAAGGAATGGCTCGTCAGTTATGCAGAAGCCTTCAAACAAGTCGAGGCAATCAACTAAAGTTTTGGATGAATGCAACACAAAAGATATTGAAATTGAGTGTGCCAGAAATAAAGATCATAATGCTGCCAATAAGAATCATCAGAGTGGGCAAAGTGCTCATAATGAGCTGGCAAATAAAGAGAACAATGCTGGACTTGAAAGAATAGGAGGAAGGAAGAACATTCAAATGGATCCAGCTCCAAATGAAGACAATTCAAAGCATGGGAGCTTGAATAATGGCAAATCGGAACTGAAAACCCTCAAACAAATTAAAGCGAAAATCTGAAGTTGTTGATGGAAATGACATGATGCATGTGGATAAATAAATTCAGAATAAGGCAAATGAACAGCATATTGATGCCTATGAGAAGCAGCCAAGTAAGAAGATAGTGTCTAAAGCTAAGAAAGGGAAGGACATGATGCACGCTGACAAGGAAAATCAGAATAATGTAAATCAACAGCAAAGTGACGACAATGAGAAACTGCCAAGTAAGAAGATGGTTTCTAAAGCTAACAAAGTGAATGCACAGAATAATAGCATTCAGGCTAAAAACAGATCCAGAGCAATGAAGATTTCCACAATCATGCAATCTGAGCCTCGATGGTTTATATTGAGTGGCCATCGTTTTCAGAGAAAGGAATTTCAACAGGCCATTAATTGCCTACAGGGCAGAGTTTGTCGAGACTCTCATCAATGGTGTTACCAGGCCACCCATTTTATTGTTCCAGAACCTGTACGCAGAACAGAGAAGTTTTTTGCGGCAGCAGCAGCTGGAAGGTACCTTTATTGGCATCAAAATATGATATAGACAAGTATTTATTATGCTGGTGTTTGGAACACTGTGGCATGGATAGGCTGGCTTTAAACTGAAAGAGTCATTCTTGTCGGTTTTGCAGTGCAACCAACTATTAGCCAATTGACAAGGAAAATTAAACACTGTTGTTTATTTTTGGTTGTTAAGTTGACTGCAGCGTTTCAAGTTTTGACTTCTAATACATGATTGACGATTTATATATTCATGCTCGTATCATTTCGGAAGATTCAGTAAGATGTTTGTATGTGACACAGTCAAGCATGCGTCTGCATGCTGGAGTTGTGTAAGGTTAAATCGTTATGTAAAAATTTCAGTTTTTATATTCACCAAATCTATCTCATTGACTTCAATGGCCTATAAACAACAAGTCCTTTTGCAGACACATGGTTACTTTTTTATGTTAAAAATTGCTTTTAGTCTGGAGGTAAAAGAAAATGTCAATCCATTGTCTACAGGGATGTCTTTTCAAAATTTGACTTCGTGAATTGAAATTGTGCTTTTGAGTTAGGGATCTATATTGTCACAGTTACATACTTTTTAAGGTATTATGTGAATATCTGTATTCCTCACTGCATCACACTCATCTTAAATCTTAAATCTTAAATCCTATTTGAGTTCAATACTGCATGTAGGCTTTTGATGCAGGTAGTTCTGTTTGCTGGATGCCCTTACTGTCTTATTGTTGTCAACGTTATCCCCTAAAGGACTTGGGGTTTTCTCACAAATGACTCTCCTGAAATTCACTTTGCTCAAATGTTCTTTGTAATTGATTATAGAACTATTTCTAATTCAGGTGGATACTGAAGATTGATTACCTGACGTCCAGTAGTCAGGCGGGGAAGTTCCTTGAGGAAGAACCTTTTGAGTGGTACAAGAATGGCCTCAGTTTGGATGGTGCAATTAACTTGGAAGCTCCAAGAAAGTGGCGCTTATTACGGCAAAGAACAGGGCATGGTGCATTCTATGGAATGAAAATCATCATATATGGAGAGTGCATTGCTCCATCTTTGGTAAGCATCAGCCTCTTCTCCACTCTGCTCTTCTATTTTGCATCTTCTTTTCTGGTTGCGTAGTTGTGCTAGGATTTGTTATGCCACCGTCTCAGAAGTGGGGTGTTGGAAAGAAAGGGTTCGTTCCTCTAAAGTGTCAGTGTCTGAGTCTATAAACTGTACATAATCAATACATGCCACACGTTTCTGTTGTTTTTTCATGTTGAAATATATTTTTGTGACAATATTTTGCATTGATTCAATATTTCTGAACCGTTTGTGCAATCACTAACGTCTTGCTGTTTCACACCCATAACCTTTGATTTGAAACAGAATAAACAGACTCCTTGTTATTTTCCGCTTCTATGCTGCAAAACGGCTCCTGTTCACCATTATACACACACTTTAAGGCAGAGATAGATTGGAAGGATTTATCTAGCAGTTTGCTTCTCTTGCCTTGGCTAGTAAGTAACAAGAGGTGGAATTGAACGGATTGAAAAGTTCAATCTGTCATGATCTTGAGCGCTTCCTTGTGGTTGCTGTGTAAGATTTCTAAGAGTGTCATTTCCAGGATACAATGAAGCGTGTGGTGAAGGCCGGTGATGGTACAATCCTGGCTACCTCCCCTCCCTATCATCGTTTCCTCAACTCTGGTATGGACTTTGCCATTGTTAGCCCCGGTATGCCTCGTACCGATGCATGGATTCGGGAATTCATTGCTCATGAAGTTCCATGTGTTCTTGCTGATTACTTAGTGGAATTTGTCTGCAAGCCCGGCTATTCACTCGATCGCCATGTCCTCTATAACATGCATGCTGCTGCTGAACAATCACATTCCAACCTCTTAAAGAAGTTGGAGCAGGTAGTTAAGGTGCCTTTAGAGGATGATGAGATTGTGTGCTCAGTCTGCCACTCACGTGACAGAGGAGAAGTAATGCTCATCTGTGGAGATGATGACAGAAAAACTGGCTGCGGTCCAGCAATGCATATTGACTGTTGCGATCCTCCGATAGAATCTGTTCCGGAGGATGATTGGTTCTGTTCAAAGTGTAATAGTGCCATCGACAAGAACGGCGATAAGGCGGGTTCAGTTTTGAAAGCCAAATGATCTAATTAGTTCAAGTTGTTGGCTGATTATATGTCTTGTTAATAGAGTCATATCATCTAAATGTAGGAAGAGAGGAAGTTTTACACTTTTCATGGCCGGGAACCAGGAACGCTATTGGTATTAGCTTGGTTTCGGAGTTCTGGGACGCGTTCAGCTCAGCACGGAATCCTATAAATCTGGTTCAGAATTCGAAGTCAATTTGCTAATAAAGATTTGCATAAGTTTGAATCTGAATTGCCTTTGATCGGATTATTTGTGTATAAAGTAGAAACTAGTCATATTTGGGGTGGATTCAGTATTGAAATTTGTTACCGAAGCTGATTCTGCGATGAAATCGTTTAGGCACGAACGACTGATTCAATTGTAAGCTTAGGGTGATGGTGGAGCCGTCGAAATGGGACAGGCCCATGGGGCCAATCTAGCGTGGCTCTAAAAATGTAAGGGGCTGAGTTAGAAAATATAAGCCCATATGTTTAAAAGGACCTTTTATCCTATCCCTCATGGCTGAGGTGGTTCTGGCTTGGCTGGCCCCACCAAAGGGGATATATAAGCGGTCCGGAAAATGCAATGCATTCTATTGCACATACATATATATATATATATATATACATATAACTTTTCTTTTCATCTTAACACACATTAATCAAATGAGTTGTATGAGCACACTCCCATTTCACCGTCTTTTAGCTACTTCAACCAAACATTCCCCTTCATCACCTTTTGTTACTCTTACAACTAACTCTCTGGTATCATGATAACCATTACCAAATCACTTAAAAGAACTTGAATATATATACACAGGTCATTTTTTGATTTTTTAAATAGCTTTTGATAGTGACAGTCATGATTTTGATTAACAACCTTGAAAGAGAGTCATAGTAGGATAATGGTCGGTGGTCGAATCAATTGAGTTGGAGTCATACTCTCCCTCTCTCTCGAACTTCTCATAGCCCCAGTTATACAAATAATAGAATAAGTTGTTCACATGTAGGGGTGTTTGTGGTTCTGTTGTAGCCTCAATCTTGAACTAAACCACTATTTTACAGTTTTAGTTTTTAGAGAACCGAACTAAATCGTGGCGTGATCAAAACCAAACTGGCAGTTTCAGTTCAGTTCGGTTCTGAATGACAATTTTACTTAGGGTTTAGCTAAATAATGAGTATTATGTTATCATATTATTTGGATATATGGTTCAAAATTAATATGTATATGAGCTTATAAAACTCATATATATAAACTTCTATATAAGTATATATACATATATATAAAGTCATAAACTTACCAAGTTTTATATGTAATAAACTTTATATATGCAACGGTTAAGTTTCAATACTGAAACCGCAAATCAAACCATCAATCGTTTTCCTATTAAAACTGAACTGAACCAAACCACTCGGCATCTAGAACTGAATCACACCACCGTTTTGGTTTGGTTCGATTCCAACAATTCCTTGAACAACCCTATTCACATGTATAACATTAGCATTATGAAATTTTCAAGATTTTTAGATAGGATTAGCCTAGAGGCCCTTGGGCCTCTGGACATAGTGCAGTCAGTTTAATAATGATCGACTGACATTGCTCGTTTGATCTCTTCAAGAGGATTTCGCAAGTATCCCAATAAAATTCCACAGTAGCAAACACTGTCTAAGAGGTATCGTGAAGCAAGTCATAGTCTCTAGAAGCAACCTGGGTAGGCGAGAATTTTCCTGGCCCTATAAAAACTATGGACCAGCCCAGCCCGGTCCCAATTTTCCTTGTTCCACCAATGGCTGGAGCTGAGCCAGGCTGGGCCGACCTGTATTGACAGTTCTAGGTGATGAACTTAGGTGTGCAGAAGAATGCTAAGTAGCAACATAGCCTTGTATAGTAGTGGGCAAACGCTCCATTAAAATGCTGAGCCAAGCTATTCAAGTCACTGACAATCAAAGGAAAGACATTGAGTCATTTCTGCCTTCAGTATCAAACTTGTACTTCCTTGACGTTGCAGAGAATTTCCTTTTTACTCATTGATAATAAACTTTACCTCGGCAAAGGAAAACGTTATCGAATGGATTTTAGGCACTTGGCGTTTTAAACTTGTTACTGTTGAACCTTGTTACATGCTCAAACTTGGGGTTTTTCACGGTTCGATTCAGTTTTAGCCTCAACCTGGAACAAACCACTAATTACGGTTACTGGTATTTTAAGAACCAAACCAAACCAAACCGTGGCATGATTAGAACTGAAAGCAACACTCTAAAAAAAAATATCATATGATCAACCACCACGTATATGCTTTGTTCAAACCTTTAGGACCCATTTTATCCATGTCATGCCATGGATCTTCTCACTCCTTTTTGCTTCTCAATACGGTACTAAGATTTTCATTCATAAAAAAGTTTTCCTAGAACCGTGAACCGAACCGTCCAGTATTTTTCTATTAAAACCAAACCAAACCGTTTGATATCTAGAACCTAACCAAACCACTGGTTTGGTTCTGCTCCAACAGATCTTTGAACACTCCTACTCAAACCAATATTCTGTGTAAAACCCGCAATCCTGCATGTCACTGCAATTGAAAGTGGACGAATTCAATCAACTTGATTGCTGTGTGAATTTGCCCAACAAGACTGCCATGACTAGTTTACAGTGTTTGGGATCACTAATACGAAGATGGCACTTGCAAGCATGCATGGCAGTGAGAAGAGAAACCTTTGTTGGAGAGCAGAAGTGGGGTTCTTAGACTAGTATATATATAATACACGGTTCCTACCTATCTCTTAGGTGCTCATTCATTATTTTTTGGTAGCAAGAGTATAATTTGAAAAGTTTTAAGAATTTAAAAAAAAATAAAAAGTGAAAGACAATGTTATTATTGATCTCTCAAAAAGTAAGATCCGATATTTGGTCAGGCAACATCAAGTAAAATCCAGTCACTCTATGATATATATATATATATATATATATATATATATATATATATATATATATATATATATATATATATATATATATATATATTATCAGGCACATGCATGCATACACACACACACACACACACACACACACACACACACATATATATATATATGGTCTACCTTAAACCTTACCCCACCCTCGGGTGGGTCTTTTTGATTGAGAACCCGAACCATATAGGGGCCGGGCACACCGGTACCTGCACGTGGATAGAGATTTCCATCCCTAGTCTTAAGATCTGACCCCATTATCCTCTGCATAGCAAACGAAGAGTTTACTCCATGATGATAATACCCTTAAAAAAGCTCACAAGAAGTAGCCATTGCGTATGATATTTCTTTATCTTTTTCGTTATCATACTCTCTTCTTTTTATGATTAGGAACCATCTTTAAGGTAAACGGGAGTTGGGGCCACAGGCACCATGCTACACTTTCCCTACCTTTGATTTTGATCTTAAGATCCACGGTCAAATACATTTAAAAGATTTGAAAATCAATATATAAAGGACTTGCAAATTTCTGTTCAAATTTTGATGATTGAAAAACTGATAGTGATTAAGTAGACATTGCTGAACAGGAAAGTATAGTTGGTTTCGTGAAGAACTTGTACGAAATTGAATTAGATGGTTGTCCATGTGGAAGGATAATCAATGGCTGCTTTCGGTGCAATACATGCTTGCTTAATCTCATGATGAATGAGCTAAATAAATGATCATGAGGAAATTTTCGGATTACGAAAGTTCCATATGAAATGAGTCAGGGAATGGAGACACTGCAAACAAGTTTCATGAGCTAAAAAGGAGTTTATGGGTTAACAATGGGAGTTAAGCTCTATGAGATCCATTCTCCAGTTCTTCCTTACCAGCTCAGTGGTAGAGCAGTCAGCTGTTAACTGACTGGTCACGGGTTCGACGCCTTAGACTCCTAAGTTAAACTCGTTATGGTATCAATCGTTCAGGTCCTAAAAGGCCCCAGAAGTTTAGGCTTAGACCCCATACAGTATCTGATTTTTGCTTGCCTCGACCTGTGTTGAGCCATTCCGGTAACTTTTCAGTTCATGCTAATCTCAGGAACTGATAGAATCTTGACAATCTTGGGTTTTTTTTCTGGCAAGATGCCTTCCAGATCCATTAGAGCTCATACTGAATTGCTGAAAAAGAGAACAAAGAAAAGACTGCAGCTTTTGGTTTGGCTAAATTCTCTCTTTTTCCAAGTGGGCATTGCCCTCCTCCGGATTTACACTTGGCACCCTTTACCCTGTTAAATCCTGACAACTGGATCCAATTTTTCGGTCATCGTGTCTCACATTGAATTGAGACGCGACTGACCCACACACAACGGGCTAAGATCCTACCACAAAGGGGTGCTTTCCTAAGGGTTATGAACACTAGTGAGCCCTCTTGATTAAGTATAAAGGTCTTGATTTTATCATCCATTTGGACTGATAATGTAAGATGAAGGGAATGCTTATCTAATATTTAGATAGTGACTGGTTGACACCGCTATGAAGAGCAGGTAGATCAAGAAAACTGTCCCTAAGAGATTCTCAGCTCAGCCGCGCGTCGATCCTTATTACACCTTGGTTGACTCTGAAATTGTGCTTGTGTAGACATCACGGCTCGATCGGAAATGCTTACAGCCTATTAACTTCTCTTTTTCCTGTTTCAAGTGATGATAATGTAATTTCATATAGTTTGAATGTGCAGGGAATGACTGAATGATGACAGCAACAACAAAGAAAATGCCTAGAGAAGACCTTTTGCATCTTACCAATTCTGGGAAGATGTGAAACCTTGACTGTGACATACACTGAAGGGATAAGCTTTCAAATTATGTCTCCATTAGTCTCAACTATCTTTTGAAGGAACCAGAGATGCCACAGACTTCATATGCCAATTCTTGGGCCCCATTTGAGCTGGTTTTCCATGTGGGAAGTCCATAAATGAGCTGGAAAGGCTGTGTCGAATCAAAAGGAAGGAGGGAATTCCAATGAACTAAAAAAAATTAAGTTTTCCTTGAGAACAGATCCATTGAAGTACAAGAATTTAGAGGAAAAAGCTGTGGATTTCTTTCGAGCATATGTGGAAAGACACAGCCAGTTGAGTCTAGGTGTTTGTTCTGCAATAAGGAAGCCAGAAGACAACAGTGTCATGGGATTCTGTGGTTTAGATGCATAAAGATAAATGTGGATGAGTTCAACCTCGTATATCAGATTGGCTTTGTACCTCTGTAATTGCTTAAATAACGGAGCTGTCAAAATGTAAGTTTCAACAAAAAGAACCAAGAGTTCAGAAAGAGTTGACAGGACTGAACCTGCAATCAATCACATGGTTTGTTAGCCTACTCCATTCAATGGGTTCCTGTTTTCTTAACCAAGTTGACTTTATAAAATTAGTGATCAGCTGATCATTTTTGTCAAATCATAATGAAGTCAGTATGCCCATAATATTGATACCTTTCATATTTAGCCCCTAGTTTTGGGCAGTAGTGGCCTTACATGAGAGCCACCCCCTTGAATGCAAAGAAATAAAACAAGTTCTGAGGATTATTTGTGTGTGTACGCGTGCTTGCATGGAACATGCTTGAAAACCCCCGAGACAAATGAGTTTTATACGCTTTTCATTTTTCAAAAAAAAAAAAAATCGTGTCATGAGAATGGGTCTAAATTTCGTGTTCCTGTCATGTAAGTTTTGTGATTTTGCTGAAAACAGGTCACGCTGACACGATTTTCCCGGTGTCACATGGGATGGACACGAACAGGGACTTTTGGGTCCGGTTGATGTGGGGTTCTCATGTCCCTGTCTGAAATTTCTACCCCTGCCATGAATTATCATCATTCTCCACCAACTCATCTGGGTTTTTAGGCACACATTAGCTTAGCAAACTAGATTCAAGTACACTTTGTTCATAACTCCAAGAACTTCCTTCCAATCATAAATCAGCTACATTCCAAGCGTCTCACCCAACCTACACTACATTTGGACCACCATGTTGACAATTAACTATACTTTGTCAATTTCTTCCAGGCACCCTTCTTCACAAGTTGGAATTAGACTGGGCCTCACACGAATATATATATATATATATATATATATATATATATATATATATATATATATATATATATATATATATATATATATATATATATATAGAGAGAGAGAGAGAGAGAGAGAGAGAGAGAGAGAGAGAGAGAGAGAGAGAGAGAGAGTTTGTGTCTGTGCATGGATGCAATTTCAAATATTTTCAAGTTCCGAGAAACAAGCACTACAATCCCCAATAAAGAACCCAATGATGCATGCATTGTTTTTAAGTTGGGAAACTAAACAAGTAATTCCGGGTGGAAAAAGGACACGAGACAATCAAGACGACCACTAACCCGAGGAGGATTCCAATTCATGGAAAAGGTCAAAAAAAAGAGCGAGCATCCTTCTGATTTTTACTGTTGCACCACATTTAATCTTTTCACTCGTCGTCCAGACTTATCCACAACGTCGTTTCTCCATTCTCGATTTAATGTTAGAGATTTCCTCTGCTTAATTACTGCACCATAAGGTTAGACAGCAGTAAAAACTTAAAGGTATTTTTCTTGCACAGGGAGCAACAGTTCAACTCACAAGTTGAAGCTTATGAGGTCGATACCCAGTGACATGCATCTGCTTCAGATTTCCCATTATACAAAAGAAATGGTTATTTTCTATATAAATGGTGGAATAAGTAACCCGATAGAATAGAAAAACTCAATCTAATAGATCGTGTCTCTGTAATGCATTGTATGTTGTATAATAGTGATCAACACTCGTAACAGATGTCTAATCATCTGTGAGTGGGCTAACCTTTACCAAAGTTGAAGAGGTTAAAGGAAGCAAGGACAGTAGAAAATAACAAAGAAAGTGTAAAGCAACATATAACTTAAAATCACATGAATTAGATTGATAGCAAAAAGATGTGTGGCCTGCCAACATGCTTATTGACCCTCAAATGCACGATTTTTATTATGCATTAAAAAAAAGAATGCTCTCTATCATATGCAAAGACCTGAGACTTAATAAATTACTAGAAAGTTTTCATTCAGGGGTTTGGTTACACAACCATGTATAAAGTTGATGATCGGAGAGTCACGATAGGTCCTATTCTTTCTACCTTTTTCACGATCGAGCTTGACATGAAAGAATAATTTGATCCAATTCAGTATTTCTTTCCAACTTAAAACTTGATTCTCTCGTGAAATTAAGCTATGGTAGCTAAATATACAAAATTTCTCGAGGTTCTTGGGGTTTTTTGAATTTCTAGCTGCTGCTGGGACATGCAACCTTTTCCGGTAAATATTCCGCATAATCCTTGAAGCGAAAAATTGAATTGATGAATCTCTCTCTCTCTCTCTCTCTCTCTCTCTCCATAAATAACAACCATTGCATCATCTTCTAAGTAAAGTAAAAGAAAAGAATCTAGTTCCTGAATCACAGCAGCTTTGTTGTATCATGTGACTTGTTTCACTTCGAGCACCACTGAATTCAAACTGGGAAATTTAGATTATCAACTTCATTCCCTATTAAAGTCAAGCCTAGGATTCTTCTGTAACTCGCCAAGTTGGCCTGTATTATATTCATGCACACAAATATTCTCTCTTTTGTAGTTGAAGAATTTAACTTTTTGCTAAAAGCATCATCAATATGTCATCCACATGATTACCAAGATGAACTCAACAGTGTCTTCATGGTCTAATGGATTAAATTAATCGCACAAACTCATCAATATCACATTTTAAAGAAACTCCAACCATGTATAGGTTGTTAAGAACTGCTCTCAACTGCTCCACGTACCAGTCTTGCATTTGCAGGTGAACTGCACCTTTTCTATACATAATTAATAAATCCAAGATCAAGTATCAAAACATTTTCCGACTATTTCAAATCGCCAGATGCACTGCCCAGGTATTGATCTCATGACCTTCAACTTGAGAGTTGACCCCATATCCACTTGAGACGTTGCTCTACATGCTTCCGAAGTAACAGAAGCTTGAACATTTGATTCAATTAGACACGACCAGTTTTGTGTAAACCAGAACCGATGATTTTAAACCGTGAGTTCATGTTACTCCAAAACCTGTTTCTGGTTCCTGAACCATTTAGAACTATTACAAATATAAGAAATATTTAAAAATTTAAATTTTTTTAAGAAAAATACCCGAACCCGACCTGGCGGTCTCCGGTTCCGGTTTCAGCCAGTTTTGGCCTGGTTGAAACCGCCGGGCTGGTTTGGGACCTTGTTATCATTGATGTTAAATTTGATTTTAGAATAATGTAGTCACTAATATGTAAATTGCCCAAAGTTTCAGCACTATCAAGTCGCCTTATCCATTAAAGAAAAAGGCTTGCAGCACGCCAAGCAATAGCTCACCTGGTTAGGGTGTCGATCACAAGTTAAAGATCATGAGTTCGATACTCACGGCATGCATCTGTCTTCATCCTGGCCATTGTAGATAAAAGAAAGAAAGAAATGCCGTACAGATTAATCAACGAGCATCAAAACCTTCCACAAAATGCCATTTCTTTTTGGGACAACGAAGAACCATTCACAGCTTGGCAACACATGGACTCACATTTCGTGGTCATTTACCTCTCTTTGCTTCACATGACATACATAATTCATTCATCTAGCTGGAGCATCTTCCTATCTTGTGTCATACCTGACATTCTTTCCCTTTCTCCTTTCATTTCAAATTATGCAAGGAAAGGACACCCTTTGCCTTGGCTTTCTTACAAAAATAAAGCCTGCGTCTTGTATTCCTGATCAAACAAATATTCTAAGCAGCTAATCTTAAAAAAAAAAAACCAAAACGGGGAGCGGTCTTCATTCTCCGCTCACCTCTTTGATCTTATCTTTAGAATGCTGGTTTTAAGAACGAGTGATTAAGACAAAGAAAGGCGTTTAAGCGCCTAAAAATTAAGGCAATACAACAGCCAAAGCTTCAACCAGCAGAACCACCAGCAAGGCTCACACAACTGAGATTCTTGTTCTCTTTCCTTTGCATTGCTTGAAAGATGACCTAATGGTACGTGCATGCACGTGTGAGGGGCAGCACTTTAGTCCCTTTATTCATAAATAAAGCTTGTTTTGGAAATGGAGCAGCAGAAAGAGAACCAAACAAGGTCCATGAATGTGTCTAACTACTTTGTTGTTAATGAGGGATTAAACTAATGAAGGTATATTTGATAAAAAATTATGCAGCCTTTACTAACAAAGCAGCACATGATTCCTCACATGCCTCTGTTTCCATCATAACTCAATTCATGATGCTCCCAACTTTTTAGACATACATGGATGATGCCAAAAGTATCACTAATCTCATTGATCCTTATGCTTCTAAGTCGCTTTTGTCTCGAAAATGAGATAATCCTAGATGTAGATGCTTAAACTTCAATGATCTAGATATCTATCTACATGTTTGAATTTCATTGTTGAAACTAAATCTAGCTAAGCAAAGCAGAAGAACACACACAATACGAAATGATACATTAAGGGCGCCTTTGATTACAAGACCTGAGATTATTGGGAACGATTATTTTTTACTCGATTGCGAGACCTATCAATAATCACTTTGAAGAATGAACTAATTGAATGGAAATTCTAGTTCCGTAGTTCCAGCCTCGCAATCAAACACCCTCCCCAATAGTGTAAACCTCGAGGGTAGGAGCTAAGCCCCTATCGGCCTGCGATGGGAGGTAGCGAAACCAAGCCCGGACACCCACCTAGCATCCTAAGCTCCCTTCATTGACACGAGTAAAATAAGCCTGCCACCTTGTGGAGACGTGCAAGTTCCTTATCTTTCTGCAGAAGAAAAGATTGGTCATGGAGCTAAAAGAGATGCAATAAATGATGTATTAATTAGCATGAGAAGCAGTGTGAAACAAGGCAACTGAGAGTCCAATATCATATGCACTTGGCCGAAACTCCAAACTGTAGCTCCCTTCTGAAACCCATGATTCAAACTAATATTTTTATTTAAAAAATCTCAATTAATTTTTCAAAGTTTTCTTAAACTTCTTTACTCATATCCGCCCTAACAAAAACATACTAGAAACAGTTTAAGGAACAACGAGAAATAACTCGCCTACCTACTACAGGATTCAACTCACAAGTCAAAGTCATGAGTTCGATACCCGGGGCACAGGTCTGGTTTGAGCCTCACTACTGAACCAAAGAAAAGAAAACATTGGTTGACAATTTTCAAATTGTTTTTATACTGTATAACAATGTTAGAGAATCCTATGAAGCAAGATTTGTATCTAATTGGCTTCCTCATGCTTAATTATCGAGTGACGCAAAAGAAAGCTCTTTAAAAACAAGTTGTCTACAAGCAACCAATCTTCCTCTACTATCAATTTCTATATGGCACAATAATCCACAACTCTCTCAACCTAAGGGTTCATATCATAGAAACCTCCGAGCTGAAGGTCATGGGTTCGATGGTCAGGCGTGTGCTGTGTAGATGGTCTGCCAATAAAAAAATTAAAATTAAACCTAGTGTATTTGTTACTAAAACATGCTGTTATTTTTTAAGCGGCTCACGATATCAAATTCACGATCTTCAACTTGTGAGTTGACAACCTAACTACGAGAGCAATTGTTTATTGAGCTAAATCTTAACGTCAACTAACTATTTTTATTATCTATTGACGTTGAAAATCGAAGAGACGTGATAAACACCGGAAAAAATTAGAAAAGAAAGTCTGCTTAAACTCATGACGAAGAGAACATGCATCACCTGCACACAGGGCGTTAGCTCAACCGACAGAGCGCTCGACTCACAAGATTTAGGTCTTGAGTTCAATTCTGAGGCAGGCAAATCCGGCTTCAGCCTCCCCATTATTAAAAAAAAATGAAAGAACATGCGTCACTTTATCTCAGATTAGAATGGATGGTCATATCCTTGACATCATCCGCATCACTACACCTGGACCTCTACCTTTTTTCCCGTACGAATCAGCCATGGTTTTGCTGGAAAGCTATCCTTTCGAGTAACCTTCAAGTCAGACAGTTTTCAAACTCTTGAGATTAATATCAAACTGATTTACGCGCATGGACGAAGAAAGGAAGCCGGTTAAAATATATTCAGCAATCTTGGACGCCCATCTCCTGAAGATTGCTTACGAAAAATTTCCAACTGTGAACTCCATGTAAAGAGAAGACCACCCTGCGGAAAAACATATATATTAACTTCCATCACATCTAAACGCGTTTCTTGTGGTTGTCGGGGGACCTTCGCACCAATTACCACCCAAACAGAGTCTTTTGTGACACCGAAATCCACACCGGACGTGCACACACATACACAAGACACATACAGAGAGACTTCTATAGTGTCATTCATGTTCAGAGAGAGAGAGAGGGAGAGAGACTGCCATAGTCTCATTCACATTCACCAAACCGAGTAGTGTTTACACGATCATCGATAGCCAAACAGAGATTTTAGTGGAATGAGAAGACGCAGTTTAAGAGGAAAACGTCTTGGAAACAAGGGCTTTTAACGAGAGAGAGAGAGAGAGCCCTGACTTTGGTGATGAAGATGAACAGACGTGGACGTCGTCCTTTTTCAGCACAGACGGCCCTCACACATACCCAAAAACCAGTTCCCTCATTAATTGGCAGGGTACACGCGCGCACCAAGCCCCCTCAGATTCTGGAAATCGAGTTACCAGCCATGATAGTGAAGTTTAGATTCGAACCCACCAAGACAACCGAACCCGGTTCGGTTCCACTGGGCCTGTCTAGCTGGGCTCGTCCGTGACGGGGTCTATTTCTGCACATGTCATTCAGCAGGTTCACGAGCAATCAACCACCTTCAAACTCTGTAATAACGAGAATTTAAAGCACTCTGCTATTGGCATGAACTGAACCTTTTCCCTCTTCCCCTCAACACAAAAGAAAGAAAACGGTAACACATAAACACCATTTTCAGTGAAATCAAACTCATATTTCAATATAAACTTTAATGGCTAACATCAAGATGGAAGTCCTCAAGAGCGATGAAGAAATTCTCCTATAAACACCAAAGGGTTGTCTTATGGAAAAGGTTATCTCCGATGAAGCAGTGAAGCAGCTCTTTTCAAACCACGTAAATCTTATCACCTGGTTAGGGGGTCGACTCACAAGTTAAAAGTCTCGATTGGAGTCGATGCCGGAGGCGTGCTTCTAATTTTGGACTCCCCATTTTGAAAAAGCAAGTTACATTATCAATCCAAGATGTTATCTTGCTGTATCATAAGATACAATATTCACATGATTCATCATGCAATATGGCTTCTAGGGAGAGAAGGTCCTAAGCTTTTGATTGTAGGTGTAATTAATTTAATCCCTCGAAACCCAATTTCTCCAGTCATAATTAGAAAAGCAAACCTCAAGAAATTTCAGCAAAGATGTTAGGGTTTATTATGTTCAACATAAGCAAGAATGCAAGCAAGATATTCGATGGATGGATTGAATGTCTGCAATTAAATAAAACAGGAAATTTGTTGGTTAAGAATAGAAAGGGCAGAAAATTGCACAGCTGTACGCCTTTACCCTATGGCTTTCCCTATCACTGTCTTACAGAGCGACCCCTTCTTTATAGAGTAACTTCTGTCAGTCAAGCAACAAAAACTTGTTCCAATCTTCCTTATAGATAAAAGGCAAACAAAACAACCAGAAGCCACGCACATAACTAAGCTCTCAAACCAACAAATTTTAAACACCAAAACTGAAAAAACTCTGCAATCATGAGACACCACCATAAATGACTCTCTCTCTCTCTAACTGTGACTGCATAACCAATAGCTACCTCTCGGGTATCCGAGAACTGAAGAAAATCCAGTGCAATCAATGCATATTCCCACCTTAAATTCTCTCACCAACAAACCACAAAAGTCATCTCAGACGTCTGCTTCTCTCATCATCCATCTCAAACCTTTTATTCTTTTAAACTCGCCAAGAGTCGAAATGCACCATCCAAATAGAAACAGCAGAATTTCGAAGACAGCAATCTTTGTTTCACTAAAATGCACTAAAACTCATGATAGGCTTAGGAAGAGAGGTTGGTCCGAGGCTGAATGGTCTAAGAGAAAACTTTCCAATAAGTTTTATCTGGAGATCAAGAGTTCGATAACCGGGTGAGTACATCTGGTTGCGTCCTCCCTATTGTACCAAAGAAATGGTACACAAGCAATGAAACAGAGAAGAACGCAGAGTACGAAATTTTTTCTCTACATTGTATTACCAACTAAACACAGAAGAAGAGCTGAAACATGCGAGCAGAAGAAACTAAACAAAAAGCAAAAACTTGAAGCCGAGGAAACTTAACCAATTTTATACAAAAGAAGGCCAAAAAGAGTAAAGGGGAGCAAAGGAATCAGCAGCTGAGGGCTTGGTGAAGATGGTGCACCGGGTGCAAGCCGCTAGCTCCGACGATTTCACGACAAAACCCGGCTGGATGCACCGCTACTGGGGTGGGCTTCTCTAACGCCAACTCTTCCTTCTTGTTGGCCCTTGCCGTGCAATTCACCATGTCACGGTTGCAACCATCCTTCCCAAGCTCCGGCATTCTCGCCAGGGTGGGCGGAGTTGACGAAGAAGGCTTCGCTCCGGCAGCCGCAGAGGCCATTCTCTGCTTCTGTTTCCCAGCAGCTTCCTCCTCCATGATGGTGGCCATGACATGGGCGTAGGCCTTCTGGAGCAACCTGTAGAGAAGCACGCCGGACATCCTCCCCTGGTCTCTCACGCGATCAACATCGCGATCGTCGGCGAATTCGCACCGGTCTATGAACCCGGCGGTCCGATCGGGGCGGTGTCGGAGGCAGAGAAGCCGGTGGGTGCACTCGAGATCAGATCGTTTGCACCCTCTGCGGAGACCCAGCAATGCGTAGTAATCCACTGGAGCCACTTCTCCGGCCACCACCATTTGCTTCAGCTTGGCAATCTTAGCGGCCACCTCCCTGGACCCGGTGGCAGCGTCGGAGATGCCGCAGTGGCAACCGGGTCGGCGCCAAGCCGAGCCCGGGAGCCGCCGGTCGCGGAGAATCGAGTCATAGAGGAGCTTCAAGTGCTCGAGGTCTTGCAGGCACTCGGTGAAGCAGCGGACGCGTTCGAAGAGCGCGGCTCGAGTCGAGAGAGCGCTGACACACGTCGGGTCGAGGGCGAGCGTCCGGTTGCAGTCGGCTATGGATTCGGCAAGCCGGCCGGCGGCTTGGTAGGCGGCAGCTCGGTGCATGTAGCACTCGGCGAGGAACGCCTGAGGGACAGCTCGGCGCGAGCCGTCCAAGATCTTCGAGAAGTGGCGGATGGCCTCGGCCGGGATGCCGGCGTCGAGGGCGGCGAGCGCAGCAGTCCGGCGGCGGAGGAGGAACTTCACGTTCGCAATGAGCTGTGTGACGGTCTCTAGCTCCTCTGCAGCGGCGGAGTCTCGGGCAGCGAAGAGGTCGTCGTGGAAGAGGACGCTCTCCCGGCGAGACGAAGCAGAAGCGAGTCGTTTTCCGCCTTGGAGAAGAAGGAGCGAGTCCTTGAGAAGCCCCAGATGAGAGAGCGCTTGGCCGAGTATGATATAGCGCCAATGCTGGCGATGGGTATTCCGGCTGGTCTCCGTCTTTCCGACGAGGATTCGAACGGAGAGGCACCGAGTTAGGGCCTGCGCCGCATTCATGGTGGAGCTGCTAATGGCGGAACTCGCCGGATTGAGTAGATTCACGCTCTCGCGAGAAAGCGAATCAGAGGAGGAAGAAGAAGAAGAAGAGGAAAGAGGGGAGTCGTCAGGAAGGTCGTCGCGAAGGAGCTCGACGACGTCACGGTAGCGACGGAGGCGGAGAAGGGCGGTGGCCTTAAGGTGAAGCGGCGCGTCCCATCGAGGGCACAACGCAATGGCCGCGTCCAGCATACTCAACGCCGCTTGGTTCTGCGCGACGTCCTGGCTCGATAGCAACACTCTCGCCTCCTTAACGTGCCTCTCTGCAACCTGTTTCGATTCGTCACACAGCAAAGCATACATAAACCGAAACGCAGCCAAACATCAGATCACTCCTCTCATCTCTCAGATGAAGAAACAAAGACGATAACAGAAAACATTTAGAAAGAGATACCTTGCGGTTGGTCATCCACCAATGGCGGCGATTTGAGGACGAAGGAGTTAAACACGAAGGCGGCATTTAACCTCTTTCTTGCCTATTGTGATTTACCAACCATGGAAAAAACACCGACCTTTCTCCTTCTGAGAAAGAGATACCTTGCGGTTGGTCGTCCTTCTGCTTTTGCCGGGTCGCAGAGTCGCTGCTCCTTAGCAAACCAGCGAACCATTGTCTGCTCACTTCACACACACACAGGAGAGAGAGAGAGAGAGAGAGAGAGAGAGAGAGAGAGAGAGAGAGAGAGAGAGAGAGAGAGAGAGAGAGAGAGAGAGAGAGAGAGAGAGAGAGTATCTATTTGCAGGATTGCTTCTTAAAAATGGAGAGCAAGAAATAGCATTTGAGCAGCTGGAGACGAAGGGAGACAGCACTAAGGCTAAAAACCTGACAAACAAGCAAATGAGGAAATCAGAATCCTTGCTTTCCCAAATGCCTCCCTTTTCTCTCTTTGTACAGACAGAGAGAGAGAGAAAGATGCCTCTCTCGATAATGGTGATGTTTGAGAGAGAGGATATATAAAAGTTGAATGGAGCAGGGTCGCCATTGGTAACCCGACTAAGAAAACGGGTCGGGTCAGGGAAGACTCAGTTTCCTTTTTGGTACTAGATCACGGGTTAGACATGTCCTTGGGCTGTCTCTCCCCTGGTTTCATCGTTTCTTTTTTTTTTCTCTTTTCCTTTCATGAGCTGGAAATTAAAGTGATGAAGGATAGTGGTTGGTTAAAAAAACAAAAGCTCCAAAGTGGATTTGGATCCGGTAATTAGTTAATGCATATAACAAGCTGAAGCATTAATACATGGAAATAATAGATTTGCTAAGTCAAAGTCAAAGTCAAAGTCAAAGTTCATCACTCACTATTTTACTGCAAAAATAAAATAAAATAAAGAAGTTTAAGTCTAAGAGGGTGAACTAGCTGGTTAAAAGTCGGAAACCGAGTTCGGGTCAACAAAAACGCTATGATTAGTTTGAGTCTGACAGGTTGGTTCGGATCAATGATACAATGTTCGTAGAAGAAAAGGCTTCTTAGAAAATCTATATCAGATGAGACTTTTGTTATCCAGTGTTAGTTATTGGAGCTAGCACATGCTAGCTTTAGTTGTATAGACCAAGATGGTTTTCATTTCCATTTACTCTAAATTAAGGACATTCTTGCTTTGATCCTTATAGAGACGATGTAATCACGAAAACGAGGACTTTTGTTTTTCATCTCTCATTATTTATATCCAAAGTTAATTTATTTGGCACTGTTTGCTTTTTTTTTTTTACTCCCATCTTACTTACTTCACATGTTTTGCAAGTAAAATATATGCTAAGAATATTTTATAAGCTGCTTTTCCTGTACCCACATAAAGTCTTTAATTTTTTTGAAATGAGCAACACGTAGAGGATTTTTTTAAAATCATTTGAATATATATGTATGTATAAATATGTGTATATATGCTATGTACTAACATATTCACACAAATCTTAATCATTTGTTAGAAGATGGATGATTGAGATTTGTTTGGATATGATTACATCAAAGTCAGGTTTCTCTCTTCCTCTTTTATACACACATACATACATATATGTATATATCCTAGCAACATTACATATTAGTATATTCAAACAAATGTAACCTATCTAATATGAAGATAAATGATTGATATTTGAATTTAAAAATCAAAAGTGTACTTACACCTTTCACAATTATACTTAATTCAAAAAGCAAATTATATTTTCAAATTTGATTATTGAAATTTATTTGGATACCCTAGTTATGTAATATTATTAGACATTCCACTCTCTCTCTCTATTATAGTGATTCTATCCTATCATGAGTACCTTTGATACATTCATACCTTCTGTCCTCTTGCTTTTGTGTTTAAGAGTAACATTTAAAAAGTTGTAATTTTATTTAAAAATATAAAAAATAATATTATTATACTCATGCTCCATAAAAACAAAGTGAATTCGTGACTATACAGGTGTCAAATGTTTGTTGGATCTAATTTTCACACACACACACACACACATATATATATATATATATATATATATGGCTTCCCCACGGCATTGAACATAGATCCAACTACGGCTCTTATTTATCTTCTACAAAGTCAAATGTCTTGAGTTCCTTCCAATAATTAGAGACAGATGGTGTATAGAGATTCATAGCTGTCAATGAGTTGGATACCGGGTCACAATCACAACTGCGTTTACACCACAATTAGCCGAGCCAGGAAATGAATATCAAAGCCAACCCGAATTAGTTGGCGGTTCGAAAGTTGGAAATATATCTTCAACACGATTCACATGTTACTAGAAGCTGATCGGGTGGTGATTTTGTTCGGGTTTGATTTCATGTTTCAAGTCGTGTTTGTGCCTTGTCATAAACAGGTTAAACCTGAAAATGACTCGATTTTGTTCGTGTTACCTCAGGTGGACATATCCCGCAGCACATAACATACATACTTCTGGCATAAACTGGCATTTCGTGTCGAGTCTGTATTGTTATTATTGTTTACACCCTAGTCGCCTCGCCCTTAAATTATACAATTCGGGTTGGGTCAGCTAAGCCAAAGCTAACCTTAAACAAGCGGCAGAATTACGAATGTCCGGAAAAGGCCCTGAAGATTCTACCACACAATTTAAAACGTTCTCTAATGAGAAGGGCTCATTCGTCATTTGTCAGTGAGCGCCTGAGCTCTCCATGTTTGGCCAACTCCCGCCACGAGAGAGAACGTAATCCACATCCTAGAAGGCACGTGATTGCAACGTCATCATATGCCACTTGGAATGCCAGATCATCCTGAGGGTCCACCACAATCAGGACACACCACGGCCTCAAACTTCACATTGACCAATAGAAATCAAGCTTTTGATGTTTTTGTGGTTGTTGCGGGCCCAGACTTATATATATATATATATATATATATATATATATATATATATATATATATATATATATATATATATATATAGATAGATAGATAGATAGATAGATAGAGGTAAGTCCATCTTTGAACCAATGCAATCAATTGTTGAAATACTTAAGTCAAAAAATAAAAAATATAAAATACAATAAATGCATCTCAAAAAGTAGTTTTTCATTTTTGAAATAAAAATCTCAACTACCAATTTAATAGATTAACTGTTGAAATTTTAGAGTTTTCTTAAGCATCTAATTATGTGAGCACCTACTACTTTCTTTATATATGTATATGTATATTATATATTATATACATATATAAAAAGAAGTGACCCATGCTCAATTCCTTATTTCACGTGGTTCTACCAATTTGATTGTTGACCACCTTTTTCATCATCTTTTACTACTCTTCCATTGTCTAAAACTTTATTCTACCGTTTAAAACTACGATCATCATGAATGCCACTTAAAAGAACCACAAAACCACCTAAATATACAAATACTTGGGTTTTTAAGCATTTTGATGGTAGTAGTGGTGGTTTTATTCGATGGAGAGTGATTTGGGACAGTAAAAAAATGGTGGAAGATTCACTTTGATTGAATCAATGGAACAATGAGAAAAGAGGAATTAAGCACCATGCTCCATTAAGCATGGACCACTCCCTATATATATATATATATATATATATATATATATATATATACATATGTATAAAAGGGATTAATTTTATGCTACAACTTTATAAACAAGCAGTAGTAAATCCATTCCATTTCACATTTACCCTTTTCTATAGTTGATAACCTGAGGTGAATGTCAGTTTAAAAAACAGCAAGAACATGTCTCCCACAACCACGGTGCCAGGCCTCAAGGTGGAAACAACCCCACGTCGCTTGCACAACATCTACCACAAGCGTTTTTTATTTCAATAACCAACAAACCCAGTTTCGGGTTGGACCCAAGTGGGATCTACAAATACCTAATCCAAATTAACTTGCTTTTACTCGAAGATTGATATCTGGATCTGGGTTTACGTTTATCAAAATACTAACACCAATTTGGTAAGTTCATGTTTTGTGTGCTGAATGACCTGAGTAATCGAATTCGGATTGGAACCAGATCCATATCCGACTTCAATCCTCACTCACATTCTTTCCATCTCAAAACAATTAATTGGAAGAAAAAAGCTGAGCGGCTGACTGGATGAATGTGATGCGTTCCTACTTCCCATCTTGTTTTTGTCCAATAGATCGTAGGTCTCAGACTAACCTTCCCCTAGTCTTAGGTATTCAGCTAGGTCTCACAGCCACTTGGTCAATTTCACCCTATTAATGGCTCAATCGTATGCAACACTTCTGGGTTTATTTTTTTTATTTAAAAAAAAGAAAATGTCTATTTTTTCACCTAATTTATTTCCATTTTTGCTACCTTATTTGTTTTTCTATGTAATTGGGGACAGGAAAGAGTCCATGGAAAAATGTATAGATTGCCTATTCTTTAAGTTGGATATATAAAAATAAATAAAAAATAAAGCTATAAAAAAACTTTAAGTAAATGTAAAATAAACAATAGAGCTTTACAGTGGTTGTGGAATGGTGAAACTCTTATTAGGACCGAAGCTTAATTATAAGCAATATATATATTGTTTATAAGCAAGAGGTCGAAGCCTAACACACGGTCACACATGCAACCCTTGGGAGTCAAACTCTCCCACCAGAAGCAACAGTGCTAGAGAGCCCTGCCGTTGAGCTAATGCTCTTGGTGCTCATTATATGCAATATTAAGTCATAAAATTAAGTCTTGTGTTTCATGGATTCACACTCGAGCATACATTCAATTAAGGTTAATGTATTTGGTAATCTGTTATTTTTAGTTTAAGACCTAGCTAATCAACAATATGCATGCCAATAACTAATAATTTCTTTAGAACTAAGCGAGAAATACATATTCTTAATTAAGATTTGATTAATTAGATGCCTTGTAATTAGAGACAAATCATGGAGTTTGATTGGTTGTCATGCTAAGTTCAGACAAGAAGGTTGCTCAAATCTTCACCAAGAAATGAGCCCCACATTTTAAAAAACTAAAATTTTTGGGACCCCTTTTTTTAGTTTAGACAAAAATAAAGATACGGGCCCCACATTAATTAGGGTTTAGTAGGATGGGGTCCAACGGGATCCTACAAAAATGGACAATGACAAGACAGTGGCTTTGGATACTGTTTAGAGCTCAGATGAAGAGGATGGCTCATGAGAAGCTGCCATCATGAGCTTTCCTGACCGGTCTAGGTCCAATGCCAGCCGAACCTTCTGATCATGGTGACCCCTCCATGTCGTTTCTGGTCCATATAGATCCGGACCCAAAACAGTTAGACCCATTTTGATAGATGATCCAAAATTAGCCTCTCACCTTGACCAACTTGCACCAAATCAGAGTAAGGACAATTATTGACAGTTTGGATTGACAAATGTTTGCAGCAATCTCGTTGCCCAAGTGGTGGGTTTGAGCAGGTAAACTAAACAGCAATTCCCTGCACGTTCTTATAAATATATTCAGAAAGAAATGAAGAGAAATTTACTGTCAAGATGCCAATTTGAAATCTCTTCCTCCTTTGTTTGGATACTAATGTGATTAGCATTAATGATCGTTCATTTTAAATGGTGGATCACTTAAAACAAGCTTAAGCAAGCGAATTACCATTCTGATATTCAGTATTTTATTCATAGTTCCTGCCAGTTCGAAATTCAGCAATTGAATGAACCAATTTGCTCATGGTTTAAGCTTAGTCTTGCCTGCACACTAGCTGTATCGTAGGAGAAATGTTTATTCACTTCGATTGCCTGCACATTGCTGTTTAACTGTTCAATTTCAGGTTGAATTTTTGCAGGATGAACTGCAAAGCAGGAAACATGAACAGACACCAACAACTCCCGGTTTCGTATGCCGAACTTTCCGTGTTCACTTTAGTAGCTTTGAATGCATTGTTTATGAACATGGAATTGGTGGTGCCATTGAACTTAGTTGGAGTCTTTTGTACATGATCCAGGCCTTAATTATTCATACTGCTAGTGGCTGACCTCCTCAGAGGGCACTGAACTGAGAGATGTTAAGTATGATCTTTGAATTTGCCCATACAAGTTTGTGACTAATGCTTGGCATGCAAGGCACATGAATTTTCTTCCTACTTTGTGATATAATTAATGCATTAATGGATCCCTGCTGAAGGGTATGGCTGTGACTTGTTATTGATTACATGTACTGGATACTGTCCTCCTGGTTTAAAGCCAAAGGATTCCTTTAAAATTTGTAGGGGACCCTACTCTGTAAGTCAGTAAAGATTATTTGTTATTTTCAATTAGCACATCATGACTTTATTTTGGTGCCTGTTCTTGGTGTTGCTTATTGTATATTTACTATGATGGGGGACTATCTGATTTAGGTTCTCTCACTCCACCAGAAATAGGTAAATATACCTCCAGAAATGAGAATCTAGTGTTATTCTAGCAGCTTTGGCTTCAATTCCGACTGTTAGACCGCCAGAAACAATCTCCGACGGATTCTGGTGGTTTAGATCGTCAAGAATGTTCCACCTACAGACAGAAAAGTTCAAGTTTCTACTAGTATAGGATTTCCATGGTGTCCACCCCACTTACTGTGGTACAAGGCTTGCTTTTGGTGTCTAATCACCAAGAACATGAACAAAATCAGAAACATCATATCATATAATAGTTTCAGACAACTATTTTGGTCAAGCAGAAGTTTCGGGTTGGGATTATAAAAGTTACACTACCAAAATTGAGGCTTTGCCGGACACGATTCTGGTCTGTATTACTTCTTACCAGCATTAAAATGTATAAGAACTTAATTATTCTAATAGCTTTCAAGTTATTGGTGGCCTCGCTTTATGATCTTCCACATACATGATTCATCACGAGCACAGATTACTGTAAATAGGT
This sequence comes from Brasenia schreberi, assembly GCA_036023115.1. Taxonomy (NCBI): domain Eukaryota; kingdom Viridiplantae; phylum Streptophyta; class Magnoliopsida; order Nymphaeales; family Cabombaceae; genus Brasenia; species Brasenia schreberi. The sequence continues at coordinate 2,780,410 of JAYKKT010000046.1, forward strand.
CCGGCATCTGTTCTTCGGAAAAGGTTAATACATACAAGCCTATGTCACTTCCACATGCTAGGACAACACAAGATGCACCATTTTGCGGGATTGCTTACACACACACACACACACACACACATATATATATATAGGACCTTGCTTACCAATCAGCTGCCCCTTCATGCACTATCTTTGCTTTTCGGAAGCATAAACATTGTCCTTCATCCATTTTGGAAAACCTTAAAATTTTTAAAAATTACACGCATATCACCGGAAAACAATGAGCGGATATGCAAGAGGTGGTGGGATTCATTATATATATATATATCAATATGTGCGCTTATATATATAAATGTGTGTGTGTGTGTAGTTGTGCATATGTGAACTTCCTTTTCTTTTATTGTTTGATGGTCCAGCAGGGTGGATAACACCTCGTGAGATCCGTCCATAAAGCACCTAATTGCATTGCAAAGGGAAACAAAATGAGTGGAATTCCTTAAAGATATGGCAGTAAAAAGAGAGAAAAGTGAACACCCTCGTTTTCCTTCCATTCATAAAGACAAACTACAGTCCCTGTATTTGTCGTTACAACTGCCATTATTGAATTTGTGGTGAAGGTCATATAGCTCGCACTCGACTTTAGGTTAGAAAAGCTATTCACTGTGATCGATAGGAAGAAGGTAAGTATCTATTGAAGAAGATGAGAGTCCCACATACAAGAAAATCTCAAAATGGGGCAGTGGCGGATCAAACAACTCTTTTAAGGTGGGCAAATTAGGCCGGCTTAGGGTGGGGCTAACTATGTGTGGATCTCGCGATGGGCTACAGTCTTTAAGTTATTTTTGGAATTTCGGGTGGGGCGGATGCCCCACCTCGACTGAATGTAGATCCGCCACTGCAATGGGGTACTATTAGAAAAAAAACTCTATTTCTAGTGCTTAATCACCACGACGAGCAAAACCCGAACGCGTACGTGCGGTAGTCGGCGAGTTCTTTCAGTCACATGGTGTGAAGCCAGTTGAACAAGTTCCTTTCTTGTAGTAAACTAATGCACCACCACCCTTTCAGACACTTTCTCACATCATGGGCATGCTTCTAAGTTGTGGAAAGGGAAGTTTAATTAAAACGTTTTGTCAATGCAAATGCATCCCTTTTCTTCTTTGAGTAGTTGTGACACTTCCATAATTCTAATCAATCGATACGCATTAATGTGAAAGTCAATTATTACTAAGATGAACTGGCCGTTAATTAATTAACCCAATAAATATGGGCCATAATGGCCATTTGCTTCATGTGATGCTGATGCAAAAGATTGATGTGTGGTCCAAAGACACACCAAAAAGGATTTGTTCCTTAACCTAAATAAATAAAGCTCCCTCCTCCTCTCTTTCTCCCTCCCTCTCTCTCTCTCACAACCACACATATCTATATCTATCTATATCTACATATATATGCACGTATAAAGAGAACATAATTCATGTGCACATTCCATCCATGTTCAGATCTATTTTATCATCTATGATCTTTGATACAAACAATTAAGGTGATAAAGCGAAAAACATTTAATGTATATGTTAATGCAATTTTTAAATTCAAATCTTTAATATTGATCATGTCAACATGCTAATTTAACGATAGAGATGTTTAAGTGGATTTGAACATAAATTGGTATGTGCATTTATAACTTTTCATACACACACATATATATAAAAGAAAACTTGATAATGAATTTTCAAATTAACCCGTCTTTGCTTTTCGGTGGCACGAGTATAATTTAAAAAAAAATAAGTTTTCAAATAAGAATGAATGATAATGTTATTATGCTCATACTCCCCCAAAACACCGGTGAGAAATGGGTGGGTGTGATCAAATTATACACTGTCTATATACATATATGTATATGTGTGTGAGTGTGACCTAGTCTTGAAGTACGTGGAGAAAAGCCAATGTGATCTTGGCATGGTTTTAAGGATCAAAGATAATTGGATAAGAGACAATCTTCCCTTGGAAAATATCCCATGCAAATGAGTGAAAGAAGGAAAACCACATGGACATGCGCCATATTCACAAGATAGGTATATATTTTTATAAAGAATATAAGTACGTACT